>CM027573.2:6052770-6737422 GCA_015852605.2 Populus deltoides | reverse complement strand
ATGGAATGACCAATGGAATTCAGTTATCTAGGTATTGGGATGAGGTCACTCGCCACGTACGCTTGAGTAAGCTTTTCTTTTCATGACATGCTTAGGTTATTCATTTTTTCATGTTTCAATTCTAGACATGAAATTAATAAAGTGACATATGGTTGTCTTGGCTATTTTGATCGTCCCCTCAGATATACGGTTTTAAGGAGGATGAGCCATATTTTTAGTTGTTTATGTTGGTTGACAAGTTGAATCTTGGGCTCGTCTTGAAATTTAAAGAAAAAACAAAGCTAATTTGTTATGGATGGATATGTGTCCAATCATCGAGGTGCATTTTACTAGATAGTCTTCAATACAAATGAATCAATGAAGTTAGAAAGGACTCTTAATATGCTAGCTTTTATTGAATGTGGTGAAGGGGATCTAGAGATGATCACAATAGTCAGAGACTACCTTGAATATTTTTTCAAACTCATCAGAGACAAGTTGTTATTCCCATTGAATATTGGAACATGCAAAGTTGTTGGTTTACTTTCCCTTGGTGTTTGACAGAGCAACCAGATGAATTGCTAGAACATATATTTGATTTACTAAACATAGATGGAATTGACTCAATAAGCCAGACGGATCCCAAATTATCGGCGTTGGTTCAGGAAACTGGATTATATAAGAAGAAACATTGAAGAGTTTCATGCGGCATGGAATGACGACTGGAATTAGGATATGTGAGGGATTGGGATGAGGCTAGCTCGCCATGCATCATTTGAGTAAGCTTTTCTTTTTATGGATAGTTATGTCATTTATTTTTTGGTGTTTGAATTCTAGACATGGAATTAAGAAAGTGATATATAGTTGTCTTGGTTATTTTCATCGTCACCTTGTATTACGGTTTTAAAGAGGATAAGCCATATTTTCAGTTGTTTATGTTGGCTGACAAGTTGAATCTTGGGCTCGTCTTTAAATTCAAAAAAAGAAGCAAGCCAATTTAGTGTGGTTAGATATGTGCGCAATCACCCAGTTGCATTTTACATGATAGTCCTCAATGTAAAAGAATCAATGAAGTTAGAAAGGAATCTTAAGATGCTAGCTTTTGTTTAATGTCTTTAAGGGGATCCGGAGATGGGCATATCGATCGGTGACAACCTTGAAGACTTTTTCAAACTCGTTAGAGACAAGTTGTTATTCCCATTACATATTGGAACATGCAAAGTTTGTGGTTTACTTTCACTTGATGTTTGACTGAGCTACCGGATAAATTGCCGTAACGGATATTTGATTTACTAGACATAGATGGAATTGACTCAATAAGCCAGGCCGATCTCAAATTATCGACGTTGGTTCAGGAAACTGGATTTTTTAAGAAAAGGCTTTATGAGTTTCATTCGGCATGGAATGACGAATGAAATTGGGATATGTGAGACATGGGGATGAGGCCATCTCGCCACATATAATTTGAGTAAGCTTTTCTTTCTAGGGCATGCTTAGGTTATTCATTTTTTGGTGTTTCAATTCTAAATATGGAATTAATAAAGTGACATATGGTTGTCTTGGTTGTTTTGATCGTCGCCCTGGATTACGGTTTTAAGGATGATGAGCCATATTTTCAGTTGTTTATGTTGGCTGAAAAGTTGAATCTTGGGCTCGTCTTGAAATTCAAAAAAGAAGCAGGCCAATTTGTTGTGGCTGGATATGTGCCCATTCACCCAGCTGTGTTTTACAAGATAGTCCTCAATAGAAATGAATGAATGAAGTTAGAAAGGACTCTTAAGATGCTAGCTTTTGTTGAATGTGGTGAAGGGGATCCAGACATGGGCACATTGGTTGGTGACAACCTTGAAGACTTTTTCAAACTTGTCAGAGACAACTTGTTATTCTCATTGCATATTGGAACATACAAAGTTTATGGTTTACTTTCCCTTGGTGTTTGACAGAACTACCAAATAAATTGCTAGAACAAATATTTGATTTAGTAAACGTAGATGGAATTGACTCAATAAGCCAGGCTGATCTCAAATTATCGACGTTGGTTTAGGAAACTAGATTGTCTACGAAAAAGGCTTTATGAGTTTCATGCAGCATGGAATGATGAATGAAATTGGGATATGTGAGACATAGTGATGAGGCTATCTCGCCACGTATCATTTGAGTAAGCTTTTCTTTCCAGGGCATGATTAGGTTATTCATTTTTTGATGTTTCAATTCTAGACATGGAATTAATGAAGTGACATATAGTTGTCTTGGTTATTTTGATCATCACCCTGAATTACAATTTTAAGGAGGATGAGCCATATTTTCGAGAGTTTACGTTAGCTGACAAGTTGAATCTTGGGCTCGTCTTGAAATTCAAAGAAGAAGCAGGCCAATTTGGTGTGGCTGGATATGTTCTCAATCACCCAGCTGCATTTTACAAGATAGTCATCAATGCAAATGAATCAATGAAGTTAAAAAGGAATCTTAAAATGCTAGCTTTTGTGGAATGCGGTGAAGGGGATCCAGACATGGGCACATTGGTCGATGACAACCTTGAAGACTTTTTCAAACTCGTTAGAGACAAGTTGTTATTCCTATTGCATATTGGAACACGGAAAGTTGCTGGTTTACTTTCCCTTGGTGTTTGACAGAGCTACCAGATGAATTGCAAGAACAACTATTTGATTTAGTAAACATAGATGGAATTGACTCAATAAGCCAGACCAATCTCAAATTATCGATGTTGGTTCAGGGGACTTGATTCTTTAAGAGGATGGCTTGAAACGTTTCATGCGGCATGGAATGATGAAAGCAACAGGGATATCTAAGGCATTGGGATGAGGCTAGCTCGCCACGTATCATTTGAGTAAGCTTTTCATGGCATGCTTAGGTTATTCATTTTTCGTGTTTCAATTCTAGACATGGAATTAATGAAGTGACATATGGTTGTCTTGGCTATTTTGATCGTCGCCCTGGATTCGGTTTTAAGGAGCATGAGCTTTATTTTTAGTTGTTTATGTTGGCTAACAAGTTGAATCTTGGGC
Source organism: Populus deltoides (assembly GCA_015852605.2). Taxonomy (NCBI): domain Eukaryota; kingdom Viridiplantae; phylum Streptophyta; class Magnoliopsida; order Malpighiales; family Salicaceae; genus Populus; species Populus deltoides. Next base: position 6,734,417 of record CM027573.2, on the reverse strand, counting down.
TCGTCTTGAAATTCAAAGAAGCAGGCCAATTTGTTGTGGCTGGATATGTGACCAATCACCCAGTTGTATTTTATAATATAGTGCTCAATGCAAATGAATGAATGAAGTTAGAAAGGACTGTTAAGATGCTAGCTTTTGTTGAATGTGGTGAAGGGGATCCAGAGATGGCCACTTTTGTCGGTGACTACCTTAAATACTTTTTCAAACTCGTCAAAGACAAGTTGTTATTCTCATTGCATATTTGAATATGCAAAGTTGGTGGTTTACTTTTCCTTGGTGTTTGACAGAGCTACTAGATGAATTGCTAGAATAGATATTTGATTTACTAAAAAGAGATGGAATTGACTCAATAAGCCAGACCGATCTCAAACTATCGACGTTGGTTTAGGAAATTAGATTGTTTAAGAAGAAGGCTTGATGAGTTTCATGTGGCATGGAATGACGAATGGAATTGGGATATGTGAGGCATTTGGATGAGGCCACCGCCAAGTATCATTTAAGTAAGCTTTTCTTTCTAGGGCATGCTTAGGTTATTCATTTTTTGGTGTTTTAATTCTAGACATGGAATTAATGAATTGATAAATGGTTGTCTTGGCTGTTTTGATCGTCGCCCTGGATTACAGTTTTAAGGAGGATGAGCCATATTTTCTATTGTTTATGTTTCTTTGAAAAGTTGAATCTTGGGCTCGTCTTGAAATTCAAAGAAGAAGCGAGCCAATTTGTTGTGGCTGGATATGTGCCCATTCACCCAGCTGTATTTTACAAGATAGTCCTTAATGGAAATGAATCAATGAAGTTACAAAGGACTGCTAAGATGCTAGCTTTTGTTGAGTGTGGTGAATGGGATCCAGACATTGGCACATTGGTCGGTGACAACCTTGAAGACTTTTTCAAACTCGTTAGAGACAAGTTGTTATTCCTATTGCATATTGGAACATGTAAAGTTGTTGATTTCCTTTCCCTTGGTCTTTAACAGAGCTACCAGATGAATTGTTAGAACATATATTTGATTTAGTAAACATAGATGAAATTGACTCATTAAGCCAGACCGATCTCAAATTATCAATGTTAATTCAGGAAATTAGATTGTCTAGAAAAAAGCTTGATGAGTTTCATGTGACATGGAATCACGAATGAAATTGGGATATTTGAGGCATTGGGATGAGGCTAGCTCGGAATATATCATTTGAGTAAGCTTTTCTTTTCAGGGCATGCTTAGGTTATTCATTTTTTGTGTTTTAATTCTAGACATGGAATTAATGAAGTGACATGGTTGTCTTGGCTATTTTGATCATCGATCTTTACGGTTTTGAGGAAGATGAGCCTTATTTTCAGTTGTTTACATTGGGAGACAATTTGAATCTTGGGCTCGTCTTGAAATTCAAAGAAGAAGCAGGCCAATTTGTTGTAGCTGGATATGTGACCAATCACCCAGTTGTATTTTATAATATAGTGCTCAATGCAAATGAATGAATAAAGTTAGAAAGGACTGTTAAGATGCTAGCTTTTGTTGAATGTGGTGAAGGGGATCCAGAGATGGCCACTTTTGTCGGTGACTACCTTAAATAGTTTTCAAGCTCGTCAAAGACAAGTTGTTATTCCCATTGCATATTTGAATATGCAAAGTTGGTGGTTTACTTTTCCTTGGTGTTTGACAGAGCTACTAGATAAATTGCTAGAATAGATATTTGATTTACTAAACAGAGATGGAATTGACTCAATAAGCCAGGCCGATCTCAAACTATCGACGTTGGTTTAGGAAACTGGATTGTCTAAGAAGAAGGCTTGATGAGTTTCATGCGGCATGAAATGACGAATAGAATTGGGATATGTGAGGCATTGGGATGAGGCCAGCTCGCCAAGTATCATTTAAGTAAGCTTTTGTTTCTAGAGCATACTTAGGTTTTTCATATTTTGGTGTTTTAATTCTAGACATGGAATTAATGAATTGACATATGGTTGTCTTGGTTGTTTTGATCGTCGCCCTGGATTAAAGTTTTAAGGAGGATGAGCCATATTTTGTGTTGTTTATGTTTGATGAAAAGTTGAATCTTAGGCTCGTCTTGAAATTCAAAGAAGAAGCGAGCTAATTTGTTGTGGCTGGATATGTGCCCATTCACCCAGCTGTATTTTACAAGATAGTCCTCAATGGAAATGAATGAATGAAGTTAGAAATGACTGTTAAGATGCTAGTTTTTGTTAAATGTGGTGAAGGGGATCCAGACATTGGCACATTGGTCGGTGACAACCTTGAAGACTTTTTCAAACTCGTCAGAGACAAGTTGTTATTCCTATTGCATATTGGAACATGTAAAGTTATTGGTTTTCTTTCCCTTGGTGTTTGACAGAGCTACCAGATGAATTGTTAGAACATATATTTGATTTAGTAAACATAGATGGAATTGACTCATTAAGCCAGATCGATCTCAAATTATCGATGTTCGTTCGGGAAACTGGATTGTCTAAGAAGAAAGCTTGATGAGTTTCATGTGACATGGAATGACGAATGAAATTGGGATATTTGAGGCATTGGGATGAGGCCAGCTCGGAATGTATCATTTGAGTAAGTTTTTCTTTTCAGGGCATGCTTAGGTTATTCATTTTTCGTGTTTTAATTCTAGACATGGAATTAATGAAGTGACATGGTTGTCTTGGCTATTTTGATCGTCGACCTTGATTACGGTTTTAAAGAGGATGAGCCTTATTTTCAGTTGTTTACATTGGTAGACAATTTGAATCTTGGGCTCGTCTTAAAATTCAAAAAAGAAGCAGGCCAATTTCTTGTGGCTGGATATGTGTCCAATCACCTAGCTGCATTTTACAAGATAGTCCTCGATGCAAATGAATCATTGAAGTTAGAAAGGACTCTTAAGATGCAAGCTTTTGTTGAATGTGGTGAAGGGGATCAATAGAAGGCCACTTTGGTCGGTGACTACCTTGAAGATTTTTTCAAACTCATTAGAGGCAAGTTGTTATTCCTATTGCATATTGGAATATGCGAAGATGCTGGTTTACTTTATTTTGGTGTTTGACACAGCTACCAGATGAATTGTTAAAATAGATATTTGATTTACTAAACATAGATGGGATTGACTCAATGAACCTGGCGGATCCCAAATAATTGATGTTGGTTCAGGAAACCGGATTTTATAAGAAAAAGGCTTGAAGAGTTTCATGCGGCATGTAATGACGAATGGAATTGGGATATCTAAGCCATTGGGATGAGGCCAGCTCAGCAAGTATCATTTGAGTAAGCTTTTCTTTTCATGGCATGCTTAGTTTATTCATGGAATTGGGATATCTAAGCCACTGGGAAGATGCAAAGTTGCTGGTTTACTTTTCATTTCTTTGGGAAAAGTACTTCGGTTCTGGATAAATTTTATTTTCAAGAAGATACAAACTGGCACCAGAGGAACTTCTTTTCATTTAAAGTAAAATCGGTACTAGAAACGAAGACAAAGATAAACAGTGTGCACATTAATCAGGCAGTTACCTCTGGGAAATTGTGATTCTCAACTTCATTAGCTCTAATAGAGGTGTGAAAGGCACGACTTCTCTCACCTTTATTTTCAAAGGTTACTTCACTTGGTTGCAGACGAACCAGGTACCAGAACAGGATCTCCTTCATAAGTAACACTTCTTGGGTGCCAGACTTTGCTTAGTTTATGGCTCTTAGATTATCACAATTTCTGACAACATCCTCTCTCGACCTTGTACTCTTGTTTGACTTAGTTCTCTGTTCTTCCTTGTGGTGACTGGTTCTCTTTTCAACAACACCCTATTACTGACATTCACAGCAGAAGCCCCCTCTAGCTGATGTCATTTGCTACCATAGCTACAGGCTTCTATTTCACAGAGAAATGTTACCAGCAAGTATTGGATTCTCTCAAGTCACTGGCGATGGTTTCTTTTATGGGTTAGAACTCACATTCACGGTAACTTCGTTGCTCATATCGAAAACCAATTCTTCCTTTTAATGAGTTAATTTCTAAGTAACAGTCAACATTTCTGGGTTGACAGTTGGTCCTTCCCATTAATTAGTTGATAGTTCTTCCTTTATTACTACAACTGTGACTATTTAAATAGCCTTGCATACAACATAAAATAAGAAAACAACCCACGATTATGCAGGTACTAGAAGAATCGTGGTAAATGACTAGATCACAAAAAGAAAAAAACAACTTGTCTCTATAGAAGGGTTATTACTATTAGCACATCTAGGAATAAGTCCTGGAATAAAGAAATCCTAACAACTCGAATCTTGACAACCTCAACATCCTCCCTTCCCTTGAACTAAATACCATTGATATTCAATTTATGCCATGTTATTTACGAACACCCATTAAATCTCGTAGCTTGAGAAATACTTCAAGCTTCAACGACTTTATCATGATGTCTGCAATATGCTCTTGAGTAGAACATGCATTTTCGGATTCTTTAAAAGCTTAATGGTTAAGACATTATCACAATAAATCACTATCAGACCAGTTTGTCTCAAATTTAAACTTTCTAAAATTCTTCTTAACCATATCACTTGACATGCACTTGAAGCTGCAGAAATAAACTCTGCTTCAGTAATGGAAAGAGTAACCACTGGTTGCTTTTTCATGGATCATGAAACTATTCTTAAATTCATCATAAAGCCATAACTTGAGGTACCTTTTCTGTCATCTTGATCACCAGTATAGTCATTGTTTGTGTAGCCAATAAGTTCCTTATCTTTTCCTTTCTTGTAGAATACCTCAAAACCAACAATACCTTTCATGTACCTTAAAATTCTTTTAGCTGCCAATAAACGAGACTCGGTAGGATGAAAAAAAAACATAAAAATATAACATCAAAGAAGAAAACTCAAGTCAACTCGGGGTAACTTGAAAAACCAACAACCCGCGATATGGAATCGAGATAAAAAAATATTAAAAGGATGACCTAGTAAAAAATACCAAAGCTCAATAAAAAAAGGGTCAGAAAGCCAACCTGAGATAACTTTACCAACCTGCTTTCAAAATAACCAAATAAAAAGAAAAGTGAAAAAATGACAAATTCAAGTGCCAATAATTTATTACAAAATAATAAAATTGAAAAAGGAAATGGAGAAAAAAATTGAGTCAACTCAACTAACCCGCAACACGCTATATGAGATCGGGATAGAGAAAAATATACTTCCAAAAGAAGGATCTAACTAAAAAAGTCCAAGCCAAATAAAAAAATATTATAAATGAAAATGCAAGCTGACTTGAGTGAGCTTGACTAATCCGTTCTCAAGATAACAAAGTAGAAAGAGAAGCTAAAAAATGACAAAGCTCAATGGAAAATAATTTTATACAAAATGATGAAAATTTTTAAAAAATTAAAGTCAGAAAAAAAATTGAGGAAAAAAACCGAGTCAACCCGAGTTAACTCGACTAACCCACCACTCACAACATTAGATGAGGATAAAAAAAACAGACTTCCAAAAGAAGAACCCAACAAAGAAAAAACCAAAGTTAAAAAAAAATTATTAAGTAAGAAAATGCAAGTTAACCCGGGTTAACTTGATTAATATGCACCCGGGATAACCCAAAAGAAAGAAAAGTGAAAAAAACACAAAGCTTAAGGGTCAATAATTTAATGTTAAAGTATGAAAATGTAAGGAAAAAAATTCATAAAAAAATTGAGAAAAAAAAATCTAAGGCAATCATGGTTAACTTGACTAATTTATTACCCGGGATATGTGACCGTGATAACTCAACAAAAAAAGATGCAACAAACAAAGAGGCCAAGAGCTTAGTAACCAAATGGTAAATGATGAATTATTTTTTTAAAAAAATCAATTTTTAATATAGGACTGTCATGTTGGAAGGCAACCACAAAAAAAATAACAAAGTAAATTATTCCAACGTAAAACAATTTAAAACTCAAACAATGTAGAACAAATATGGTATAGAAAAATAAAAGAAGATAATTAGGGGCTAAATTGTAAAACAAGAAAGACTAAGAAACAGGTAAAAAAAATAATTGAAAGAATGAGAATTAAAACTCAATAGAAAACTAAATGAAATTAAATGTTAAAGGATAAAACTGAAAAAAAAATCAAGAAAAGAAAAGGAATATAGTAATCAAAAGAACGATGACCAAAAATAAATTAAAAAATAAATGTAATAAAACAAAAAGGATGAAATTGCAAGGAAACAATAATAAAAAAAAGTATAAAGCAAAAAAATAGAGAAATTAAAAGTAGAGGGACCAAACATGATAAAAAAAATCAAATTGAATAAAATACCTAAGGATAAAAATTGAAACAAATCCAAACTTCAAAAAGGTTCAAAAGCTAAATAAACAGTAATTAAAAGAAGAAGAATCAAAATCGATAAGATTATAAACCAGAGGACACAATTGTTTTTTTTTTTTTTGAAAATCTAAGAGCGATTTTCTAGGGAATGAGAGAGAAAAGAGAGAATAAAGAAAAAATCCTTCACCATAGCTCAACTGAACATCTTCCTACGAGCACGCACCACACTAACGAAAGGAGGACAACACACCACTCTTGATGCCACAATGAAAGTAGGATTTTGTTATTGTACGGGCTATCACGTGCCACTTGAGTGGCACGGAGGAGGCATCACGAGCCTAAAATTACTAATACGCCCCTGTCAAAGTCCAAGAATAACAAAAAAAAACAATCTAAAAAGGCCAAAATACCCTTGCAATTAGCCTTTGATTTTTTGAATTTCAAAGGTAATTCTACAATTTAACAATTTTAATAAAAAGAAAAGATGAATAAGTCCTCCATGCATGTATATTTTTTTAACCTCCCAACGGTATAACCGTTCTTTTACTATTTTTTTTATATAAAAAGACAGAAGAGCCCTTCATTTAAAGATTGTTTTTTTCCTCTAAGGGCAAAATAGTATTTATATTGTAGCAAAACGAAGTGCACATACCATTTTGCTCTTAATCAAATATGCAATACCAAATGTATTCCATAGAAAAGACATTTTTATTCCCAATTACATGCTTAATCAGTTTTTTTGGTAAATACAAAATTTTATTTATACTGCTCCAATTCAAAGTAATTTATATCTTGGTGTATAGTAAAAGACTAATGCCATTTAATTTATTTTTTTTATTTTTGTAATTGGAAAGCACAACTTACAAAAAAAAAAAAACCCTAAAAAAACACTCCTTTAAACCCCTTAGCCACACAACAGATCAAGGCTAAAATTATCACTCCACTATGACAATAATAAAATTACCTAAAATACCCTCCCCAAACCCCTTAGCCAGCAAACAACAAACTTCAGGCTAAAATAGTTCACTATTATGATCCACACCAAAGACATTCTTTAGCTCCGTTTGGGGTTGACGTTGAACCAATTTTTCATCAAATCTTAAATTTATCTTGCTTCAAATTAATTTTTTATAATTTAAAATTTTTTTGATGTATTAATATCATAAATAAATTTTTTTAAAAAAATTATTTTAATATCTTTCCATGTAAAAATCACTTTTAAAACAAATTTATCCTACTACTAAACAAGGCTTTTAGTCCACAAGACACCAAGCACTTTTAGTTTTTCTTTTTTTAATCTACAATGCAAGTATTAAAAACAATGAATAAAAGGTCAAATAAAAAAAGTTAGGAATTTTGTCAGGGAAGATAACCAACACATCTAACCCAAAACAACTAAAAAAATCCTAGGTTCCCTTCAAGAAGTTAATTTACACTAAAGCTAAATCTATTAGTGTAATAATATAATGATAAAATTGCTCTTAGATCATTAAATGTTTGAACTAGGTATTGAAGATAAGGTGATTTTTTTTACCATAACATGATTGTCTTTTATAAATTGTATAGGTTTAGAGTTGTCATTTTATTTTTATTCCATGATAAAATTACTAATTTAACCCACAGAAAAAAATATAATGCCTATCACTTAGGGGCATTTTTGTCTTTTTAATTTTTTCATAATAGTTAAATTACTTTTATGTCTTTAAAAACAAAATTAACATAACTCTCTCACAAAGAGCCTTTTTTTTTTACATTAGTTTTATTGCTAATTTGAAGGTTGCTAAGGGGAATTATTGTAATTGACTATATATTAAATATTATTAGAAAAACATGCTTTTTTTTTTTTTTTTGCTTTGGCAAGCTTTTTTTATTGATATTTTTTCATGATCTTATCCTTCAAAATTAAATTGGTTGTGAATTAAGCTTTTTGATTGAACCTAGATTCATCCAAAATTTCACCATTTACGAGTTTTAGAGATTAGACCAGGTTTAGGAAGTTTCATCCAAATTTGCTTGATATTTTTTATTGTTTGCCTTTTGTGAGGTTAGTTCCGGGTTCATGATCAGAATCACTGGTTTTAAAAGTTAACACATGTTAACTTTTGTTTTATTTGTCCTTGTTTTAAAATTGGTTTATTTTAATTTCACCCGTGAAGTTTTTTTTTTATGAGTTTATCTCAATCTTCTATCTATGATCGTGAAGTTTGCAAGTTTTCTTAGTTTAACAAGGCTTTTTCATTGTTTTTAAATTTTTTTTTATAGTTTCACCCTTCAACGTTGGGTTGTTTGACAACCTAGATGGGCTTAGGTATAGTTATAGTTGTTGTATTTTTTTAAATTTATTTTTTTTACAGTTTCACCCTTTAACATTGGGTTGTTTGACAACCTAGATGGGCTTAGATATAGTTATAGTTGTTGCATTTTTTTATATTATTTAAATTATCAATCGAACCAACATTTTTTTAAATTATATAAATTACCAATTGAATCTTTAAAAATTAAATTGAGTAATTTTTAAAGTTGAACTGAGTTTTGGTTGGTATAGAGAAAATATAAATACACTCGCGCATGTCAGCAGGTTTGCTTCAAGACTATGTTCACTCTGTATACTTTTTTGTCCCCTATTTGAGTATTGGTTGGGAAGTAGATTTAAATTGACAATATAGCATATTAAATCTTTGCTAATCACCAAGCAATCATGAATTCAATTTAATTTTTTTATTATTATTTACACTTTTCGGCTTGCTGGGAAATCAACTGATGATCATAATTTTAGTTTTTAAAATATCTTATCATCAAATGAGGTCGATTGATTGATTAAGTGAAGGTAATATTTGGTACGTTCTCATGGGACAATATTGGTATTTGCTTCTCTTGCTGGTTTGTTAATTGCTGAGAGCATCACTCATTAGTCATTAATTAATCAGGCAGTCACAATAATAATAATAATAATTATTATTATTATTATTATTTATTAACATAAGGTATCCGGGTCAGTTTGTATGCACCTCGACTAATTTTCACGGGCCTTGAAATTAACAACCAGATAAGCCTTATTATTATTATTATTATTATTATTATTATTATTAGAATTATTATTATTATGAGATTATGTATAAACGTTTCTCATAACTGATTAGTCATTGATCAAGCGAAAAACAATTATTATCAGAACTCATATATAAACCTATCCTATTATGTCACTGACGAAAATTAACTAGGATTGTAGGTGAGAAGTGTAGGAGGTGTTTAGTGCAGTGCTAATTTGCATGCTTGCTTCCACTGGAAAAAACAAAAAGATTTTAGATTCTTTCTAGTTCCTGAGTAGCACTAAGACTGCGTTTTGTGCGTGTGTGATGCCACGCTGGCAAAAGAAATTGAGAAGCAATGTCTTTCAATTCCCTAATGATTGAAACAGAAAGTGTGGAAAAAGAAATATAACCGTAATGCTAGATTCTCTCTTCTATCCCTTCTCTCAGCACGCACTGAGCGTGCTATATTCTAAGGTTCATTGTTTCTTTAAATCGCAGCACCCCCACAATGCAATTCCTTGAAATCCAGTATCCTCTCGAATTCAATATCAGAGCCCTCAAGATTATGGGTTGCTACCCACTTAAGATTAACCTTTCAAGCCTCGTAACATTTCAAAAAATGAATATTCACTAAGAATTAATTAGCTTGCAGAACTTGGAAATATGGCTCCTCCTACTTAATTATCAGTCAACGCAGAGAATTGAAAATATAGCTCCTCCTCCTTAAAATTGTAATCCAGGGTGGCAACGAAAATAACAAGATAATCATATGTTTCGCTTCATGACAATACCCGACCAGTATAGTTTTCAAGAAACCCAAGTTTCTTGAAAGCTTTTGTTAGTTGGCACTTCAAGTTTTGTTATATTGGTTTTAACTCTGTTGGATATATTAAAATTTATCTTCTTTTTATCACCATTGAAACACAGAATAACTTCTTGTACAATAATTAGAATCCCTAAATTCTGCAAGGTATTTAGTTATTGATGAACTACATTAATTATTCATTTCTTGAAATATTATAAGGCTTGGAAGGTTGACCTTTAATGGGTAACAACCCATGACCTTGAGGGCTATGATTTTGAATTTGAGAGGGTGCTCGCTTTTAAAGAATTGTGTTGTGGGGATTTTGGAGGTTTGTTTTGTGAAAAAAAGGTTTTTTTATATAATATCATAGGCAAAATTGTTTGTGTTAGAACGAAGTGCTTTTATTTTATTTTTTAAAAATACTTAGAAATATATCTCAATTTATTTATCGAAAAGGTGTGGGCATTCTTAACTCTCTTTTTTTTTAACACTAACAAAAATTATAAATGCAAACTGAAAAGTTTATATATATATTTAATAAAAAAATCAAAAATTGCATGTGTTAATAAATAATAATAATTTTTTTTATTATAACAAAAGATTGAGTAGGATAGTTAAGAAAAAAATATTACTTCTTAGAAGAAAAAAAAACTGAATATTATTTTAGTTTGAAACTAGGTTATTAAAATTTTAATCGGTTTGAATAAATAAAATAAAATTTTATTTTATTAAATTAAATATTAACTCAATGTTGAAAATTTTTATTAAATATTTGTTAGCGCACACATTACAAGCACCAAACATTCTTCCTCTCTTCATTCAATCTAGTTCCTAATTTGACAAAAAAAAAATTAAATAGTTTTTTTAGTTTCAAATTTAATTTTTAAAACTTCAATTATTTTAAATTTATAACATTGAATTTTATTATACTTAATCTAACATTAATTGAATGCTAGAATTTATTTTCAACATTTCAAAAGTCTCATATCAAGTAAAACAAAATAAATTATCATATTTAAACATAAATCAACTCACTATAAAAGAATTAAATAAAAAGAAAAGAATGGAATTGGGATATTTGAGGATTCTCTTCTTTTTCAAATGAAACTGGATTGTATAAGAAGAAATTTGATGAGTTTCATGCGGCATGAAATGATGCATGGGATGGCGAATAGAATTGGGATATTTGAGGCCTGCTCGCCATGTGTCATTTTAATAAGGTTTTTTTTTTTCTTTTCAAGGCATGCTTAGGTTATTTATTTTTTTGTATTTCAATTCTAGACATTAACTAATGAAATGAGATAAACTAGAATGGTAACAAGTATAGATCAGCAGATGGTAATGTTATGCAGTATTTCGATCAACCTAGGCTAAAATTGTAAAGAAAACCAATAATGATGAATGAACATGAATTTCAGCAATTACAAGTTAATTCCTCTTGAATTTTATCTTTCCATCACTTCTCCATCTGTGCTTGACTGAGAAGTCTTGGCAAATATGCACCATGCTTAGCAACAATGAAGGAATTAGACCACGCTTACTTTTTAAGAGCCTATAAAACTTGACAGATGTGTTTAGCCTTTCACGTGAACACAGTGAGCATACAAATTACTTCATCCAGGCAACTGGGATAGTTCGATGCCTCTCATTTACTCTTCTTAACCCTTGAGTGCAATAACATCCTCGTGTGTTCCAAGAGGACACTTGAACAGAAGATTTGGAAACAGAAACCTGTGAGACTCAAACTCAGCTTGCAGCAAACAGATTATTAGAGCTTCCTCCAAGAAAGGGGATCGCAGAGCAGAGCCGGCATGGCCGGCCTTCAGCACCAGCATGCAGCATCTATGATTGAGCAATTTAATATTGAGAGAAGACAATTTTGGACTATTGAATAGATCTAATAATATCGACTTGATTTGTAGCAATAATTGATTAAAAACTGACGACGACGACCCAGCTAATTAATGAAAACTGTGAAAGAAATGCTAGAGGTTGCAGAGGATAAAAGTAAGGAAGAAAATTAGAGAACGAGAGAGAGTTTGGTTTCGAGGTTTCATCAGGTCACTCTTTTACTCTTTACTGTTTTTCTTAATTTACAAAAGAGAGAAGAAAACCTATATATATATATATACACACACATCAGGGCTGCTTAGTCATGCTCTCCCACGCGAAAAGAATGATAAACAACCTCAGCTGCATGACAGGCTGGAAGGCCAAAAGAAAGGAAAGAGAATAAAAACCAACTGAGAAGCCTAACTACTGTTGTTAGCTGAAGAAGGAGGAATAATTATCCTTTCTCTTCCAACAACTTTCTATCATTCAATCGAAATGTAACTAGAAAAACAAATCATGCAAGAGAAATGGGTTTTTATTTACCTCATGGATGAGACTTCATGAACCACAGCTAACCACAACTTGTGAATAATTGAGGTACGTTTTCATCTCGTGGTGCAGTCGTATCTACCGTGAATAACTGAGTTAATTATATTTTTGGCGACTCAGATTTTCAATTTCTTCTATTTGACTGTGCAAGCTTTTCAATTCTGTTAAATACATGCTTCTATGTTTACATATGAACAATACAAGAAAATTTTAAGTGCTCATAACGTCCCTTTTAAAAGTTTTTGGCATACAAAAATCATTTATTTTCATCTTTAACCCCTTTAATTTAAGAATTTTATGTTTTGATCCAAAATTTTATTTTATTTACATTTCATTTTCTAAATTCAAGAAATGAGAAAAAAAAATCATTGAAAATTAAAAAAGGAGAGATAAAATAATTGATTGGGCATATTTCACAAACAATGAAAGTCAAAATTGATATTGATGTGTTTTTTCTTGATAAAGAGAACGTTATTCAGATGTTTCAAAAATTTTATATTGCTTGAAAAAATAAATGGAGATACTAAAATAAGAGTTGAGAAAACATAAATATGATGAGAAAACAGATTTTCTCATGGTCTCTGTAAAGGCACCTAATAACCACTATATATATGTGTAACACTCACAGCGCATGAACATGCAATATGTTTCACAAATAATATTTCTTAAAATGATCAAAACAATAATAATGGAAAAAAAATTAAGACAAAAAAAATAAGAATAAGATTCCCAGAGTCTCTTTACTTCCTTTCGAATTCAAATATTAATTATGATCATTTATTGGCACCTTAATTTAATTATTATAAATTTGTTAAAGCGGGACGGCTTAACAAACACGCACTAAACACTTCAAGGGGAAAAAATTCTATGTTGTCCCACAGCAGCAAAAGAATAGAGTTGGAGAACACAGCACAATATTGTTCTATTTTTCTTGTTCCATGGATATGTTTGACGTCGCCTTCTTCTTCATGCCCCTCACTTTCATTATTCTCATGAACAGCTGAATCATGGCTATCGAGTCTTCGTATTTTTCTGGTGGTGGCATCATATCCTGCTGGAATCTCTGCCAAATTAAACGAGTCGCCCTGGACAAAAACCGCAGCTCCGAGCAAACACATTCCATTCTCCCAACATCTACGAGGGAAAGCAACCCCATAATCTTTAACTTCAACTCTCTTGGGAGGCGGTCGAAGCATGGTGGAAGAGCCATACCGGTCTTCTCACAAAGATCTATTAACAGTGGCAAAGCTAGTCCATCCTTCAGAACTTTCTCTAGCTGTCGAACTTCATTCTTATCATTGTCATTCATCAAAGAGTTCCTTTCACAATTTGCTCGCAACAAATTTATAGTGCGTCCAAACCCCTTTCCATTCAAACACACCCTGTGTATATCCGAGCCACCCGTGGTCAAAGATCCACATACATTGACGATATCTTCTGAACACTGTACCTTCACATAAATCGATTCAGCAACGACGTTTTCAGGAAGCAAGAGCCCTGGAAGAGTATACCACATCGTGAATGCGTTTGAAGACAAGTCTGTTGGAGGACGAAACTGATCAACTTTCATCCCAGATTTCAAATCGAACGCAATAAAACCAAATTCCAATAAGATGGCATGAGTAGCAATAGCCACATTATGATTAGAGAAACTACAGTCCTCATCCTTCTCGGTAGTTGTTTCACTGCTACAGGGTTCTGCTACACCCTCGAACCCAGCAGATACAGAAGACTCGTGGGGGCTTGTCGTTTGTTGATTTGGGAAGTTGAGGGGTAACTCCTGATGAGAAGTTTCAGATTCTTCTCGAACAATCACCTGTTCTTGGACGGACAAAACTTGAGCTAGGGTTCCTTGTTCTTTAGGCATGTCTTTGAAATTCAGGATAACACTTTCCGTGGGTTTTGGCAGACAAATTAATCTAGAGAACAACGAAAAAAAACGAAGAAAGGAACTTCAAAATCTGCAGGAAGCTTGAAGTTCTTATGGTGATATATATATATATATATATATATATATATATATATATATAGAATCCTAATCAATGCTGAGTAGTGATAGTGACATAGAGAAGGGGCACTAGAATCCTAATCAACTGCTGAATTTGCCAACTCAGCACGGTAGCGTATCCAGAAGAATTTACGAAGAAATATAGAACTTGACTGGCAACTTCCCATGCCAATCCACTCAAGTATCTAATTAATTATCAGCTGATGATTATTAATTCCTTGGTCCCATATTAATTGATATATTTTTTTATGATTTTAATTTATGTATTTAAAAAAAAAACTAAAGTAGAATTAATATGTGTCACTTATTCTCTCTATTATTTTTAAAATCTATTGAAAATAAAATTTAACTATATAAACTTAGTTAAAAATAAAAGTGATATAATATTTTTAAAACAGATATTTTAATTAATTTTTATTTTATTTTAAGAAATTTAAACAAGCACAACGAAACTGGGGGGGTATCATGGATGTACACTTCCAAAGCAATAGCCCACAGTTTAGAACAATGAGGGTAGTTTAGTAAAATGAGGGCGCTCGCACGCTAATGTTTTCACCCATTTCTCCAGTAAACGACAAGAAACACCGACTACATAGTTTCCCTGCTCGCCAATTCACGAAAAAAAAATATCATCACCACGCCACCTGTCCACTCAGCAAGCTTTAAAAAATTTCCACTGCCAACCAGATCTTCCTATTTGCACCCAGAAAAAAATCTTCCCTGATCCAGAAACTTTTCGATAATGATCCCATCCACCTCCAAGAAACGGCCACGCGTGCCATACAACCGCCATTCCACCGTCTCCACAACCGCTAGCCTCCGCTCAACCGCCTCCAGATCCACTAGCCTCTCCTCCACCGCCGCCTTAATCGATTCATTTCCTGACAAAACCATCTCCGAAACCTCCAAAAAACTCCGCCGAACCTCCTCCCACCCGCTCCTCTCCACCACCCCCTCCTCCACCACCACCACCCCGTTCAACGACGTTAACACCGCTGACGTCATCCTCCGCCTCTTCCTAGACCCCACTTCCCCCATCATTAACTTATCGGATTCAGTTTATTCTATTGACAATAATAACCAATCCAATGTCCAGATCTACCTCCATTCTCCCATCCTCCGCCGGTCTAAGTATTTTTCCACCCTTTTATCCGACAGATGGCAGCTCTCCAAGGAAAATCCCGATTCTGCTGAAAATAAAATCGACCAGTACTTGATTCCGTTGAAATTAGGCGTCGCTCCTGGATCGATCGAAGTCCATCTAAGCGTTTTAAAATTGCTGTATACAAACGATTTCAATAATGTGATTAACTCTGTTGCAGCGGCTCTAGATATTTTGCCGGTGGCGTTAAAGTTGTTGTTTGATGAGTGTGCGGATTATTGCGTTAAGTATCTTGAGGCTGTGCCGTGGAGTGAAGAGGAAGAGAAGCGCGTGATTAATTTAATTCCATATTTACGCGAGGAGGAATCTGAAGAGCTATTAGCTAGGGTTTCTCCGGCGAAATATGATTCGTGTGAGGAAATGCTTCATGGTTTGATATTGGCTGCGATTCATAGTAGTTCGAACATGGCATTTGTGAAAGCGTTTGTGGCTAAGTTGTTGAGGGATTTTTCATCGAGGGAGTCGGCGAGGAGGGTTTTGGAGATGGCGTTTGAGACGAGTTTGAAGATTGTGAAGGAATCGCTTGAGGAGTATTCGAGTCCGAATTTTAGAGGGGATCATAATGAGACGGAAGCGATACAGAGGTTGAATTTGCATACAGCGATGACTAATGGGAAGCATTTGTTGTGGTTAGTGGAGAGGATGATTGAGCTGAGAGTGGCGGATAGTGCGGTGAAGGATTGGAGTGAGCAAGATTCTTTTACGGCTGATTTGCAGAGGGCTTTTCGGGATGATGCGTGGAGGAATATTGTTCCGGGCTTTCCTGCTGTTTTGCTTCGTTGCACTTGTAAGCTAGCTAATGCTGTTGCTTCTGGGACCATTTTGGCCGCTAGACAGGTATTACTATTGGCTTTTATTTTCGATTATTTTGTGATCACTGCCACCAATTCTTTAAAATAAGCAATCCGTCAAGGATTGGATGCATGAAGTTTGAATTGTTTTTGGTTTCTCTAAAAGCTGAATTTTTAGTATTAACAAAAGAGTGTTAGAGCCTATTTGTGCTTAGAAGGCTCGACAAAGATTTCTTGTTGTGAAATCCTTAACGAGTAGCACAGATGGTTAATTAATTTGAGCGTTTGCTTGCAGGTGAGGATGAAGCTTGTAAAGGATTGGCTTCCTGTTCTGATTGTATGCAAAGACAGTGCACTTTCTTCTATGTTACCAAATCATAAATCACTGTACCTGGAGCTGGAAGAGACATTTCTAAGAATTATTTCCACACTTCCCATGTCAGATGCCCAAGTGTTGTTGCAGCAGTGTCTCAGCTTCTCAACTCGAAATGTTGAAGATTGCCCCCACTTAGTCACCGCATTCAACACTTGGTTCCGCCGTGCAACAAATCAACCACAAGGGTGACAGATGAACTGTTGCTCCTGCCATGCTGCGTATTTACAAAGGTATAGGCGTTTCTGTGAAATGTACATATTAGGCTGGTGTTTATAGAATTCCACCGCGGACCATCCTCGGCAAAATGCTCCGATTTGGTTTTGTATGGTTCCCTCTTTCCTTGAGCGCTGAAGTGACCAGTGGGCCAAACGACTTCTAACGAGTGCTGTAGGATTAAAATGTTGCTGCTTGCAAAATTCTCCTTGAAAACTTGTTAAATTCTCCGAAATATACTAACATGTGTTGGTAAATTCTCATTTGGCAATGTGATCCCATCCCATTAAGACCAACTAAAGACTGATATGCACGCATGTGTTTTTCAGGTTGCTAATAGCAATTTGAATTTGTTGATATAGTATATTCAATTGTCTTGTGATTTCTACTCCGGGCTAGTCTGGTGGGAAAAGTGTCATTGGCCTCTCCTGTCTATCAAAGTGAAAGAATCTGGAGCGATGGCGAGGAAGAAGACAGATAAGTGCAAACCGCACCTTCGTTCCCTGATTTGCAACATGCAATTTAGCTTGATAAAAGTTCATGATTGTAGATGATGATGCTAAGCAGTACAGGGAGCAATAATGGGAGCCACAAATGATTTGACTCCTGTAAAACAGAAAACAAGCAAAACCAGCAAGACGTGTATGTCAAGACAGGGAGTTCAATCATTTACATGCCACAAAGGATAATTCCTGTTCATCACCAATATTGCCTTCTAAAGTTTCGGGTGGTGCCTTGGTAGCTTCGAACCAACAAGCCCACACAGCCCAATCCCAACACAAATGCTTAGGCCAATTCCTACACCCACTCTGACACCAGCATTGAACCATGACATTTCACCATCTTCAACGTCCATAAATTCTGTTCAGGAACTGCATTTTCTAGCTTGAGATTTGAGTATTCAGATAACTGCAGAGTTCAAAAGGCAAATTAAAAACAGAGTGCTTGGGGGCCATAACTCGAAGAAATGAGGATAACGTATTGATCTTTAGATGGTATCAGGCTCAAATCATAAAAAAAAAATCTCTACAATCGCTCGCAACACAACTTACTAAAGGAGGACTAAAACGGAGGAATTTCTATCCCAACTGCAGTTGTAACACATAACAGGTTGTAACATGGCGACAATCTCTCAAGCATATGAATGCCCACAAATTGTAAGGTAAACAAAGCTACCAGTGGGCCTGGTTAAGCCCCGATTAGTTCTAGATTAAGAATCAAGTTGAATACTGTCATTAGAGGAAGCTATAACAGCTTTAAACAACCATTTTTCTCTGAACATTATTAATTTTTCTAAAAAAACAGCAGAACTTTATGCATAATTATCATCTTATAATCCTGTTTGAAGTTTACCAAGTCACCTGCTTGAGATATGAGGGAGGAATGTCACACGATGACACCCCATAGAAAACCATATAACTCTTCAAAGAGATTAAGTTAGATTGATAGTTTAGTGATTATACTTTTTAATGTTAAGGCATTCACACAATTTTATGTTTACCATGAATAAAACACGCTATCAGAAAAGAAAAAAGAAGACACAAATCTACAGCACCAGATAGCATGAGGACGTCCTTATCAAAAACCTCGAACTTCACACTCCCAGCCATCCTTATATTATCAGTGCTGACAAATATGGCTTCTTCAGATTTCTTATCCAATCTATCCCTCCCAGGAGTGGTTGATGCACCGCTGGACTTGATAGAAGTTCTAACACCATTTACTTCAAGAAGAGTATCAGGGTATAATGAAATATGGTTCACGGAAAGGCGCTCGGGAGTGGAGCCATCAATCTCACATTTGCTAACTCGAACATAGAATACTCTTAAATCAAGCCAAGGTAATGATCTGGGTTGATAAGGAGCGTGCCTAACAACTGTATGGCCATTTTCTGTAGGCCCATTTCAATTAGATGTTTCACAAGAATTCTCCATGACCATAAGGAAATCAGAGCACCTGAAAAGTAGGTGGAGAGAAGCTAAACTAAACAATAAATGAAACCTTTGGAGACAGAAGAGATTTTAACGGACCAACCTGAACCACAAAGAATCCTTTCAACTTCCTGTAAGAAATTAAAGCAATTTAAGAAAAGGTAAAGCCCAAGTGGGGACAACTGAGATAAGTTGCAGAAGCAAAAAGATAAAGAGATGAGAAAATAAACCAAAGAAAAATCCAAAGGAATGATGATAAAACTATGTTGGATGTTTGTGTAGTTTGTTTTTAATTTTTATAGAGCTCATCCAGGAAAAAAAAAAAACAAAGAACAATCCAGGTAATCAAATTCAACTAGTAAAATTAGGTTGTCCTTTGATTTGATTTATACATTATAAGTTTATAACTACTCAGTTGATCAAATTGAAAAAGCAAAGAGCAGCCAAGCAGCAAAGTGGCAAATCAAGGGTGGTTGTAGCTATTCTAAGGCTATGATTATAGTGTTGGGGAAGGGTGGGGATACTCTGTATCTGATATTCTTCTTCTTCAGATCCTATCCGAGAGAGAGAGAGAGAGAGAGAGAGAGAGAGGGCTAGCAGGTTCACAAGGCCGATGCAATTGACAGGGATGTGCATGCTCTTTCTTTATTTTATTTGGCTTCAGATTTAAGATTTGTGAATCTTCGACTATTAAGATACTGTGAGACTAGTTCCTTTTATCTCTTGCTTTACTCAAGAATATACCTGCATTCTACATCGTCGGATCCGCTGAATCCACTACCTTTTCTTCCCCAGCCTTCACTTCAATGTTATTTTGAGGCAATAACAATTTATGATACAAAACCACTACCTATCCAGGTTGAGATTTCAAGGGTTCTCTTCTCTGAGGATCCTCTGTTGCCGGATCGTTTTTTTTTTTTTTTGCGAATCCTTTCCTGTATAAAAAATCTAGTTCTTTCTTAATTATATATGTTTTAATGGCAAATATATAAGGGTGATTTTGGTGTTTTCTTTTTTCCTTGTAACACTACTTATCTTCTGCTTCATATCCGTCTTCAACATGGCTGGACACAACTCCCTTTGCATGATGAAGTTGCGAGGAGCTGGGAAAACGTTAGCTGGAATGAATCGTGCCTCATTACCACTGCTCATAAACCTGGTCCTCAAAAAACCTGACAAACTTGGTATCTTCTAGCCAACTTTCACTATCAAAATCACCATTGTGTTTGTAATTGTATTTTATCAAATTTTGAATTTTTTTTTTTTACAAAAATTAAATGTAATTTGTACCTTTTGGATCGTTTTATGTGCTGATGTCAAAAATAATTTTTAAAAAATAAAAAAAATTATTGGCATGTATTTCGGCACGAAAAGTTATTTGAAAAGCAACCACCACCACACTATCAAATACGCTAAGGAAACTTCGAACACCTCGATCTTTTTAAGGGAAACTTCCCATTTGTGGTAATTACTAATTCATAACAAGGGGCGCCATTAACTAATTGGGATCACAAGATTTAGAAATAATTCCTTATTTAAAAAACTTCGATACTGCCTCGATGGTGTGAGAATACTTATAACTGCTCGATAAACCCCTCCCAATCCACATTTGTAATTTGTTCCACATTTGTAATTTGTTTCTGGATGAAAACAAGTTGATGCAAACTACTGGCCCTGTTTAAAGTTGATAGTCAAATTTAAGTTCTAACTTCGTTTAGACAAGGGAGGGTCATGTGCCCACTCGAGTGCTAAGAAAACACTGGACGGTGAACCACGCATCGGATTCAAAAAAAGAAGTGCTCCAATCAAGCCAGCTCAAGCACAGAAAGAGGCGAGCAGGTGCTACTTAGAAATAAAAAACTAAACCAAAGTTTTATCGGAGACGATTACATCATCGATATTACATCAACCCCACACAAGCAAATGATCCTGGCCACCAATGGAAATGACTTGCATCAAGCGGCAGCAACGAATGAAATGAGATGCAAAGAGGAACAACCAGCATAAGGGGAAGAAAAAACCGCTCAAATGTAGCCCAATTTGGTTTGAAATGACCCAGCCTTGTCACCGAGGAACTGCGAAATCTAGGAAATGCCAGTGAAGAAAAGATAGAAGAAATTCGGTAGCTGGAGAAATGTAAAAAACAAAAAGGATTTTGTCCAGCAACATGAAGCTTAAAACATGTTGAGAAAACAAAAGTGTAGTACAGAAGAAAAGTTAATTTGGCACATACAGTGGGGAACATGACAACAAGAATTCAACATAAGTGACTACGAGGATCAACAGATCATCTATGCTGCCCCCAATTTCAGTCCTTCATCTAATGACTTAAATATTCCACCTTCATCGAATGACTTAATTTATAGTTCTAGGTGAAGAGAACTTATGGATGACTAATCCTACAATCATTCCCACACGCAAAGTATAAGTTGTATGCTGTAGCAACCACAGCAGAACCGCAACATAGTATAAAGCTATATGAAGCATTTGATATAGTTTTTGCAAGGGCAACGTTATCTAGGCATATTTCTACTCCACGCACAAGAGCTAAGATGGAAAAACAAACAGCTGAAAAAAAGTTTTAAAGATTGAGTTGATAGATTAGGGGGAATTAACCTTCCCTTCCATATTGAAAACAAGCAACAACAAGGTGATGTCTCGTTGGCAGAAGCTTGAGTTACATCTCGTGGTTGCTCAACTAAGGGATTCTAATTTCACATACATTTCATCTTTACTATAAGAGACAGTTACTCTCTACAAATCCCTCGAATGGTAACTGAAACCAGATAATTTGGTAATAAGAAGTCCTGTTCAGGACAGGTTAAAATCCCAATCAAATCAATGTTTTATGCTGCTTGAAGGACTTCAAACGGTTAAATTAACAAATGGCATTACCAGACCCCTTCTTCATACAACATTAACTGGTACATAACATTATAGCTCAATGAATCCATTAAACGAACAAGCAAAAGATGACAAGTCTAAGTCATCCATTCTCTTTGCAATGTGGGAAGGGAAAGGCAACAGCGAAAGGTGAAAATAACAGCATTTTGCCCAAAACAAGTTTGCATACGCTTCCATATTACAAGGAGAAAGAATTCAAGACTCAAAAATGGATTCAGTTTCCTTTCACATTTACCATCCCAGCAGGCTGTGTCACAACGGTGTAGCAAGCCCTATTGCAATTTAGCAGAGGAACCAATTCGAGTCAGAGGTGACCAACAATGCAGAATAAAGGTAGAAAAAAAACAGTCCTAAAAAACTCAACCAAAGTAAAACCCATAAAAACAATCCTATTTAGATATTAATCAAATGTTGTAACACTTGAACACTAGCCAAAAACTCATCTATGCACAATCTGGTTTTATTCGGAGATATAATAAGAGAAGACCGAAATTCGAATAAATGCTTTGCAAGACCAAGTGCTGCACACACGCTCGCACACAATAACCCAAATTAGTTTCGAAAAAATCCATTTCCCACTACATATCAGTAAACAATCACACCAAGTTAGGTCGGTTCAACGCCATCTCGATGACTTCTCATTGCCTATGAAGAAGGCACCTGATAACCACTATGCAACACTCACAGTGCCCAAACATGCAAGGTGCCAGCATAAATTTGACATATGAAATGACTGACTATACATGGTATTTCTCATAATGATAAAAACAATAATAAAAGAAAAAAAAAACATGAAAAAAAAATTAAAAAGACAAACTTCAAGAAATAAATATAAAAATAACTCACCTTGAGAGAGCCAGCTCCAGCAAGAAGAATCAACAGCGATGCTAGATTTGAGTCTAGCATTTGCAATTGCACTGTGGAGTGGCATCAACGACTCAACACTCCCTAAAACTGAAACAATCCTACAATTCCAAAGCAAAAACAAAAAAAAAATTAAGAATTTATAAAAAAAAAATCCTAATTTGAATTGAAAAGAAGAATACATTATTTACCTTGAAGTGGCAAGGATCGTTCGTGTTGGTGTTGAAGTGAACGGAGAAGACATGGATTTCGCGTATAGTGTTTTCTGACCTGCCGTTTTGGATAGAGATGCCAGGGACCTTGTGGTTGACGTCATTGCCGATCTGCAAAACGAAGCCATTTCTGGTTTTTCACGATAGAGAGAGGCCGAGTGAGTTCAGTATCTGGGTTAAAATCGAGAAGAGGAGTGAGTGATAACTTAAACCCTACTTCGTACATAGCGAGAGTTTAGAGGAGGAGCGTTGCTTCTGTTGGGGTCAAAACGCAGCGTTTTTGACAGTTTAAGAAACCGCACCGTTTCAGTGAAAAATGAACCGACGTGTTAATCTCGCGTGAAATCAGTTGAAACCGTATTTTTAAAAATTAAAAAACAAATTATTTAAAATTAATATTTTTATAATTTTATATTATTTTAATATGTTAATTTTAAAAATATAAAAAAAAAATTATTTTAATATATTTTAAAAAAATATTTTGAACACAACCTTGCTTCATTTCCGAACTCCAATGCATGTGAAAAAACTGAGGTGAACGGAATCCTCGAGTTTATCAGGTGGTTTTGTTGGTCTCAGTTTACTTCCTTTGCTAACTCAACAAATCGCACCCGAAGAGGAGGAGGAAGACCTCGGAATCAATGGCTGCGATATTAGCTCGCAAGTCTCTTCATGCTCTTCGCGCTCGTCAGCTTGTAAGAATCTTGTAGCCCCAATTACCTCTTTCTGTTTGGTTGTCAAGAAAATGAAGGAAATAGTGGAATCTGGATTGCACATTCGACTCTTAAACTTCTCAATACCTGTGACTCGAATCTAATCTTCATTTTCTCTTTTTTTCATAAATGAATAATATAAGGTGAAAAGCGATGATTTAGGTTATTTGGTTAATAAGTCAGGATTATAAATAAATAAAATAAATTTAATTCCTCTCCATCTATGAAGAGGTTTAAGCGAATTGATTTAGGTGCGGAGATGACTTCTTTTTGTCATACATGCTGTTATGTCAATGATGCGAAGATGACGCCTTGTTGTGGCGGTAGAAAACAATTTATTTTGGTCGATATTCATTGTGTTTTTACTCTAAGATGCTGGAATTTCTGGCTGAGATTATTTGTGTACTTGAACTTGTGTATGCATTGAATGAGAGAGAGAATGGAAAGTTTTTAATGTTACTGAGGGTATGCATAAGCAACTCGTAAGATTGTTTCACTATTTTTCGAATTGCTGACCGATGGGTGATGAAATATTGGTTGTATTTCAGAAGAGCTGTTTGGATTTGGTTAATGCTGCTGATTTTGGTCTTGACAGTTCATGCTTTGCATGATTGATTTATGAGTTAGCTTATAGTAATATTACTTTGCTGTGCTTTTCTGGGTCTGCTGGCTGTATCAGGACAAGCATTGCAAGGTTCAAACCAATATGTACTGAAATCTAGTGCCCACTTATATTCCACCAAAAAAGGTTTGCCTGTTCCCTTCCCTCTATTTTATTTATATTTATATATACTATTTGTGTGTGTTCTTGGACGAGTGAAAAATGGTTCTTGGACGAGTGAAAAATGTTATCGAGATTTATCAGTGATGCTCACAAGCTAAGACTGTAAATCATTTGTGTTAAAATTTATTACATGACTTGCTGAGATTATTTGAGAGTGTTTTGGATTAATATTTTAAATTTTTTTTGGAGGATGACAAACAATTATTCCTTCCTTCTTCTTTGTTTATAGTCCAAAAATAACTGCCTGCATCTTTAATGGGACCTTGTTTTTATAGCGTGTTCATGCTTTGTTTCACATATTTATGGCTCTTGTGATTTTTCTTATATGCTACTGTAGAAGATGAAGAAAGAGAGGAGCTTGCAAAGGAGATCTCAAAGGACTGGAGTTCTGGTAATGTATACAATCCTTGAAGTTTGTGTTTTGAATTCAGTTTAACTCCATTTTTTTGTCTGATACAACAAAAGGTCCTAATGCTCTGAGTAATTACAGTATTTGAGCGAAGCATAAACACACTGTTTCTTACTGAAATGGTTCGCGGTTTGTCGTTGACTCTCAAGTACTTCTTTGAGAAAAAAGTTACCGTCGTCAGATATTATAGAGTGACAATGATGAGTGATGATAGCAGGAATATCTTCTCGTATGCAGATCAATTATCCATTTGAGAAAGGTCCTTTGAGCCCTTGTTTTCGTGGTGAGCATGCACTCCGACGATATCCTACTGGGGAGGAACGTTGTATTGCATGCAAACTCTGTGAAGCTGTAAGGCTTCAAGATTTATTTTACTCTTTTAAACAAGTATCCTTGTGTGAAACAATAAAGGGGGGGATTTACCTTGTTAATTTCGAATTCTCATATTATATCCAGCCCCTAGTTAAATCACTCTTCTGGTTGGAGATTATCAAACTATACCATGGTGTGCACACAAATTGTATTTTACTTGAGCTGATTAGCCTCAAAATTTGACAAAAAATTTTCTTGTTGTTTTTTTATTTGTGATTTCATGAGGTCTATGGAGCACTTGGAAATTGGTGTCATATTTTTGTAATTCCACTTAAATTTCTCAGAAATGCTACTACATTATCTAAGCTGTCAAAAGTTTTACATCCTTTTTGCATTTCCAGGTTTGTATTCTCTGGAAATTAATGCTTTATTTGTTTCTACTAGTGAAATTTCAAGATGACTGCATCCTTTGATGAGCATACATCCAGTTAGATTGTGTTTACTAGTGTGAAAACGTGCTGGTAGCATCTTGATTTGTGCAGCTGTTTTATGTTTGCTGTTTGGGTTGGGGGTGTGCATTTTTGTTCTGGGTAATTTTTTTTGGATCCCTATTTCTGTTTTATCTGAGAAAGTAGCAGCATTGTCATTTCCATCTGTACCCTCTTAATCTCTATGAGTTGTTAGCATCTCTCATTGGATAGTCTTATAGTTGCATTTAGTACTTTTCTCATGATGCCTGGTTGGTTTCCAGATTTGTCCTGCACAGGCAATCACCATCGAGGTTGAGGAGCGAGAAGATGGAAGCCGTAGGACTACTAGGTGAGAGGTTTATCATTGTTCCTTTGCTCCTCGTTTTCTTCTCCTCCTGTGCCCCCATCTCGTCCATTCTTACGACTCTGGATTCGACAGGTATGACATTGATATGACAAAATGTATCTATTGTGGATTTTGCCAAGAGGCATGCCCTGTTCCATTGTTGAAGGACCAAACTTCGAATTTACAACAGAGGCTCACGAGGTAGCATCCCTTTCACCATGAGCCTACTTTGATAACGGTAGTATTTCTTAACATTCACTGTTGTTGCAGGAGCTCTTGTACGACAAAGCAAAGCTACTTGATAATGGAGATCGTTGGGAAACTGAGATTGCAGAGAACCTCAGATCTGAGAGCCTTTATCGTTAAAATGTTTTTTTTTCCCGCAAATGTTAGACGGTGACACGACAGATAAAAAGACGTGATATGCAACCTTCTACTTTTCTGCTGGTAGAACTTTCTGATTTTTTTACGAGAATGAGCGAAAAGCATGACAATCCTGTTGGAATTTCATTTCTAGTCGTTCCTTGGTGGAACCGTATTGTTCAGAATTGGACAATACTGCTGTTGCAGAAGATGAAGAATGGTTGCGAGATTGCTTTGTCATCGATGCTTTGGGTTGGATGATAGGAGAAAAATTAAAGAGGATGAAATTGGAGAAAAAAATTAATTTTAAAATTATTCTAGTAATTAAAAAAATAGAAACTAAATTTGACAATTGAAAAGATTGAAGGTAAAATTGAAAAAAAAATTATAATTTTATAGATTATTTCAAGTAAAATAAATATTAATAAAAAGAATATGAATTGAATTTGAAGGGAAAACAAATTAAAAAATTGTTTTGAAAATTTAGATGGTAGGACTAGGAAATAAAAAAGGTATAAAAAGAAAAAAAAAAGTTTGTTGGTGTTGACTAGAGGTGGTAAGCCAGGCATGATGTTTAGGAATAGAAGAGGCACTGAAACGATTTAAATGTTGCCCTGAAAACTACCATTTGGTTGGCGAACACCTCCCCCACACATCGCTTAAATGGTGCAGTCATAACCTATACACGTTGATATGTGTAATTAATTATTTAAAGAAAATAGATTTATATATATTAAATTACTAAACTAAAAAAACCATGATGAAAATACAAAAAAGTTCATAGATGTTAATTTTTTTAAATAAAAAAACTTTGCTTTTAAATGTTACTTAGTCATTTCAATGTGTTTAAAAATATTTAAAAATCAATTTACCTCATGTCAATCTGATAATAACTAATGGACTCTTGCTAAAATATTGCATTACCCTTAAATGTTAGTTCATTGATTTTTTTAGAATGATAAAATAATCATTACACTGTTTTAGTACACAATGCAACATGTCTTGATCTGCAATAAAAAACCAAGTCCTTTTAGTTTTTTTAAAAAACAATTGATGTGTTAAAAAAGTACATGGCACTTAATTTTTTTTATTTGATAGTCAATGTTACCTCAAATCAATTATTTTTAGATTTTAGTCAAATTTTATTTTCATCATATAATCTCAACTCCAAACATTTTTCTTTAACTAAAAATAAAAAAGTTATCAATCGATTTTATAAAACATGTTTTTAAATTAATATATTATTATTATTATTATAAGTTGTTTGGTAAAAATAAGTAACTAAATAACTTTAAAAATATTGGAGTATGGGGAGAGGCGCTTTACTATCCACCATTTCTTTTTATTTTTATTTTTTTATTTATTTAATTTGATCCTTGTACTTTTTTTCTGAAAAAAACCCTTTTTGCAACTTACTTTCATGCGATGAAGTTTAAAATTATAATAGAAAGACAAAATCAAAAGAGAGATAACCACAATATAAAACGCAGAGAAAATATGTGATCAATCTCAAAGCTTTTATAAATTTTGTTTTGATTTAAAAGTTTATCTTATTTATTTTTCAATCCCTTAGTTTAAGAGAAGATAGAGAAGAAAGTCATCAACAAACGATGAAAGAGAGGAAAAATCATTGGTTGGCTACATTCCAATTATGAAAATGGTCATTATATCTCTTCATAAGTTAAAATAAATAGTAATCAAATGAGCATGGATCAAATATAAAGAAAAAATAAATTAAATGGTTGTTTTAAAATTTTAAAGGGTTAGGTGTGGAAATCGATGAGGGAAGAGAAATAAAGGGGAAAAAAGATCGTTAATGCCAAATCAAAGGAACTTAAACCACATAAGTTGGCTAGGTATAAAGGGGCCACCAAGATAATTTGAACGTCACCCCGAAAGCCACCGCTCGGTAATTGAATGCCTCGTCACATGTCGCCCAAATGGTAAGACCACAACTCACGCGTTAACGTATGTAATGTATTGTTTTTTCAGTTTGATTTGTCCCTCTTTTAATATAATAATGACTAATGGACCCCATAAAAATATCATATTACTCTTAATAACTATGTTATTACTTTTTTAGAATAGCAAAATGATTATTGCACTGTTTCAATACACAATGCAACGTGTCTTGGTCTATAATAAAAAAAAAAAGAACCTTTTAGGAGTTTAGGTTTTTTTAAATTAATGTGTTAGAACAATCTAAAGCACTTGAAATTTTTTATTTTATGGTTAAAGATATACCTTAAATCAATTATTTTTAAATCTGAGTTAAATTTTACTTTAATAATATAATCTTAACTTCATGCATCCTCTCTTCAATTAAAAAAAGAAGAAGTTATAAGCTGATTTCACAAAACATGTTTTTAAATTAAATATATTAGAAGTTGTTTAAAACAAAAAATACAGGTGA
The DNA here is from genome assembly GCA_015852605.2 of Populus deltoides. NCBI lineage: Eukaryota > Viridiplantae > Streptophyta > Magnoliopsida > Malpighiales > Salicaceae > Populus > Populus deltoides. Next base: position 6,705,656 of record CM027573.2, on the reverse strand, counting down.
AGAAGAAATTATTATAGGTCAGGACTTAGGTTAATCTTATTTGGAATAATATAAAGATGAAATTGCTCCTTGGCCATTAAACATTTGAACCAAACATTAGGAGCAAAATGATTTTTCCACCATGACACAAATTTTTTTTACAAATTATACGGGGTTAGATTGATTATTTTATTTTTTTATTGCATAATAAAATTATTAATTTCACCCTAAAATAAAATATTTTAATGCCTTCTACTCACATATATTTTTAATTTATAGAATAATATAATTACTTCAATACTCTTAAAAAAAATCAAAAGTTTTCATCCAAGAGCTTCTTTTTTTTATCATTTTACATTGGTTTATTGCAAATTCCAAATATACCCAAGGGCATTGTTATAAAGAACATTTATTAAATATAAATAACAAACTTGTTGGCAAATATATAGCATATGGACAACCCTTGCGTTGTTCAAGCGGCGCATGATGGGCAATCTGACCATAAAACACTACCTTTCAAAGAGACATTTGGAAGTTCTCAACGGCCCGATGCAATGGAGCAACATTTGTCCCTAACACATATTAGGTTCGATGCCGACAATCATTTCTGTATTTTCTCTTTTCTCTCTCCCCACCCTTTAATTCTCACCAACCCCTTGAAAAAATCAGACCACCCCCTGCAATTTATTTTCCCTTCACTTTTGGTCACTATCCTTTTGATTACAATTCTTTTCTATTTTGAATAAGCCATGGAGTCAAAACATTTCAACAGTGATGGATGTGCTTTTATTATAAGTGTTAATTATATAGACAATCAATAAAATTGCACGTGAACATTTCAACACATAACATTAAATGGAAATGTTAACTATCAGACTCAATTCATAACAAACATTCATATGTACTTTTCTTACTTGCAATTCTAACTTACAACAAGAATCATTCTCACCTACAATTCCAACTTAAAAACATGAACCAATAAAAAACAATACATTCAACATCCTTAACGTTACAATAAATTTTTTAAAAATAAAGCTCAATCTCGTAAATTCAATTTCCTTACTCAACAACAACTAATTAATTTAAAGAATAATTGACAACAATATTTTATCAGCAGTCCAAATCAACATATTACAGAAAAATTTATCTTTCATAACTATAAAACACAGAGCACCAAAGTATAGGGAATCATTCAATCAGTTTGACACTTACATTCATATAATAATTACGACATCAATATTATGTTCATGAAGCATTTGACCTGTAAATGACCAAATCATTGTATATTATGAAATGAAATTGTAATAACCTATCCAACAACATTAGACTTGAAATATAAAAATCAAAGAATACCGAAAAACACATGAATTATTTTCAATATCAATTTTTTAGAAATGTTTTAGAGATAATTTTATTAAAACATTACCCAATAAGTAATTTAGATTGAAAGTAGATTAATCAGATTGGCCCTTATATTATAATTTAATGTTTGATCTCCTCTTGAACATTAATATCAATCATTGAAATTTTCTTTTCCTTTCTCCAATTATTGCCTACATTTTCCTCCTACTTCTAACCATGAAAAACTCAGTAGCAAAACAATAAAGCTCACTCTCGAAAACCATTTTCTCAATGGAGTGAAACTCTTTCATGACCTCGTCTATGCCACATCCTTCTTTCTTTCTTTTTTAATCCCAAGCACTAGATGTGCATTCACTCCAAGTAGAGATACCATCAACCAATTGATCTAAACGCTAAAAAAGCTATGCTCTCATTCCTGAACCTTTCTTCTTTTTTTAACACTCTTATTTGTACATTGTTGAGGTTTTTTTCTCTTTCCACTACTATTACTATGATTGCTACTACTATTGACAAAGTTAACACCAACAACCATATTATTGACATCCTCTGTAAAATTTGGTAAACCATCCTCCTCTATATTTAAATTTTCATTAGTAGGATTACTTATCCCATCACCTACACCGTCATCATCAGAATTCAAACCTTATGATAGAGCCCAAGTATATTAACCGGTAGCCACAATGTTTATAAATACAATATCATATTTACAATACAATACCGGGCTTGATACCAAAATGCCTAAACTTTCGAGCTCTTTGTATTTTGTACAACGAGGAAAAATATAAATATTAATGAATCATAACAATTGCAAGAATAAACAATAAAAGTTTCTAGTAATTGTAAATATGCTCAAACAAAAAACGAACCTTGATTTTAGATTTTCACCACTCGTCAATGGTTGAAATTGTTCCAAGTTTAAGACTCCAACCAACTCTTGTTTCAAAAATCAACTTCCTCCATATTCTTCTATCTTTTTTTATTTTGTCCCACTTATTCTTTAATTGTGCTTTTGTTAATGCATGGTCGATCTATTCTTTAAAGCAATTGATAACATATTTTCATCCAACTCTGTCAAAATATGTGTTCAGTTGTATCCCTTTCTCAATTGCTTTGATATAAATGTCACAAAATATATATGCAACATCTCTCTAGTTCAACATGGCTTATATTGTGATTGAGAATCTTGCATGTTCTCAGTTAAAATGTTTTTTCTAACATGCAATTAATAAGTCAATTTCCTAGATGCAATATAACAAAAGGTGATGATAACACACAATTTGTGTGAATGCGGCATCAATCTTGGTTTTTGGAAGCAATAATTCATAATGGTTACTTGACAAGAAAAAGTATTTGCTGTAATTGATGTTATATATTTAACAATATTACCCAATAAGTTACTCTTATAGCACTCAATGCAAGTGAAAATTCACACATGGATTGAACTAAGATTTTGAAAACAACAATTAAAAGAAAAAAGAGTCAAGATCAACTATGTTACAAAAGCACATTATCAATGAATGACCAACCATAATGTATTAAGCTTCTATTGGTATATAACCCAGATAATATGGATGTTGAAGACGAGCTATAATGCGATGCTGCTGATATTTATAAATGATAAGCATAAACACCAGACCATTGCGATAAATAAAGTTATTAAAAGAAGATAACATAATAAGAAAAAAACTTGTGCAATTTTAGAAATGAAAGTTATAGAAGAAGAAAACCAAATATTAAAGGAAAAAAATTCAGTCCAATACTTCATTAAGATGTTAAAGTTATCCTACATAAACCAACACACCCACACATTAACCGTAATACTAGAAACAAAAGAATTCTACAACAATATTAGTGTCACAAATAAGCTATAAGAAATCCTCTAGGTTCGGAAATAGTTTTTGTGAAGTCTATCTGGATATAGGCCCAGTTTGTTAGATTCAATTTGGAAATTGATTGTACATAGTTCCCTTCACAACATAAGCAATGGTATGTAATAATCAAGAAAATGGATTTAAGCGCCACTGCAGATGACAATTAATGTGAAACCAAAAGTAATATTTATGACCAATCCATGCGTTTAAACTTAAATAATTTATACATTTAATAAATCACATGTGAAAAATAAATTACTAGAGATCGCAAGATTGTCCACATAGATAAGAACAAACAAGAAAAATCATGTCACTTAACATGTAAACAGACTCATAAAGTTATGCAATGCATCTCATTTCGACATAAAAGCATCAAATATCAATAACATGCACAGTAAAAAAAATGGATAAATAACCTTATTCTAAACGATATCCCAATTGTTTTTGGCTATGAGGTGAAATAAATAATTATGTTATTACTGAAATTGAAATGTTTATGCATGCATAATAACCCAAAATGTTAGTTTATAACATGAAAAAAAAATGCAAATATAGACATATATAGTGACCATGCAGTAAGAACACGAACATGAAAATATCTTCAATCTTTTGCCATTTTCAGCTAAACTTCAAAACATATAAAGAAAAAAAGATTAAAAGGATCATTAGTCTTGTAGTCTAGGATGTACCGAAACAATAAGAATCGAGATTTCTTTATGCTTTCCAAGGGTAAAAGATGTTAGATATATGGTTCCTGAAACAAAACAAAACGCATAAATTTTTTTAAAAAGAAGAAGAAATGAATGATTTTGGATGATATTGGAAATTTTAATTACATGAAGTTTTTGAAATATCTTTTTGAAAAAAAATATCTTGAAGATGGCATCAACTACAGCGTGTTATCAACAATTTCTGGGTTACAAAAAGCATGGAAACCCGAGAAAAATAAAGACGGAGATAGATCTAGTGTATAATATTGAGTTTAAAACGAGGATTTGGGTTGGAAATGAATAATGTTTTGGGTGTTTGAATGATTTATTAACAGACAAAAATATAACTATAAGATCTTACGATTGGAAAGAGAATCGGTAAAAAAGTGAAAGTTTGGAGGTGAAGAGGCTGAAAGGCAAGAATAATGGAGAGAGGCAGGTTAGAAAAAAGGGCAAAAAGATGGATAAGAGAGGAGAAAAGTGAAACAATGAAAGAGTTATTTTGGATAATAAAAAAATTCAATAGTTTCATGATGTTAGTACAAACTGCGCAATTATGGTCAATATTCAGTACAAACAATGATTTGGGTTGGAACACAGAAATTATAAACTCATAAATTAAAAAGTATGATTAACACGCTAACTAAAAAATATAATTTTGTAGTTTTAAATTAATATAAAAGTTATTACAAAAATAAACAGGTCTAAATAAATCTGTCCCTTTCTATTTTTGTGATAAATAAATAAATAAATAAAAGAACGAGAAAGGAGGAGAAAACACCAATCAGCGAGCCTCTGAAAAAATCCAGCACAAAGGCCCAAAACAAATATACTTACAAAGCCCACTCTCTATACCCTAGCAGCTCTATCCTTTCCTTCCTCCAGCGGAGAAAAATGGAACGGAGTGGTGTCTTGGTGGCTTAAAGGTTAAAACAAAATAAAATAAAATTCCAAACCCTTTCAAAAGCACCGCAACACAACGCAAAAATAGAAGGAAATCGCCATTATGGCAGAGGAAGCGATTTTAGGTTACTTAGAGAATCACGAAGAAATCTCCGATTCTGGCCAGTTCGCTATTGATAATGGACTCGATCACAACGACGTTGTTAATGTCATCAAAAGCCTCCACGGTTTCCGCTACATTGAGGCCCAGGTTCCAAAATTTAGGGTTTTCTAGGGTTTTGAATTTTAAGTTTTTTTTTTTTAATATTTATGCAGTAATTGTAGACTAGATAAGGTGAAAATTAGTGTGGTTTTGGATTTGTCAATAATAAAGATGACCAGTGTGGTTCTGACTGTTATATAGCTGATGGATTATTTGATTAATTGGGCGTTTGATGATGTTTGTAGGATATTAAGAGAGAAACATTGGTGCTCACTGAAGAGGGTAGAAAATATGCTGAAAAAGGATCACCTGAAGTTCAACTCTTCTTGGCTGTACCAGAGGAGGGTAGCATTTCGAAAGAAGAATTGCAGGTTGTTATAATTGATTGCTCTTAATTTTTCTTTTCAATTTTTCAGTTTTTTATTTGATTTTTGGCTGTTGGATTTGTTGATGCAGAAACTGCTAGATCCTGCAGTCTTCAAAATAGGGTGTTCTCAGGCTGCAAAGAATAAATGGGTGCAAATGGGAAATCAAATATCTAGGAAGGTAACAGAATTTTGATTTTCTCTTTTCTGCTGTGTTTGTGTGAAATCGGTCTTAATTGTTAGTCATCTGGTCCCGTGATTAGTCGGTGATGATGTTTTTTGTTGTGTAAATATGTATTCTATTTTTATCTGCTCGATGATTATTAGAGTATGCTTGTATTGGGGAGAACAATTTCCTGGTTTGTTTGAAAGAAGGAAAAGAGTATGTTTGCATTGGGGAGAACAATTTCCTGGTTTTGTTGGAAAGAAGGAAAACAAATAAAGGAAAATATTTTTCTGTTTAAAGTAAAAATTAAGCTTAGACGTATAAATACCTAAGAATACTCAAATAGTCCTCTTCATTCTTTTAGAAATTCATGTCTAGTGACTACACCCAATATAAAAAATCTCGTGAACTGGGTTTTATGGTCTCAAAAGAAGAAACTTGCTTTCCACCGTTTGGCTGTTCTGTCTTGCCAATCGATAAAATATGCTGCCTTTTGCAAAATTGTGAGTAACCACTTAAGATCTATGGTGAAGTGGGTCACAGTGCTGGGTTTTGCATTTAAGATCTGGGCTGACAGGGGTTTTCATGGATGCCTTTTATAATTTCCCATCTATCCATGGTGGGAATTGTGTATAGTTGGTGATGTAAGTTTTCAAAAGTTGTAGAGGTGATTATTTACAGTGGAGATGAGCCTTTGAGATTCCTTATAACCTGAAAATGGTGGTTTATTGGTGGTGGAGGTGGCTTTGAGAATGTTAAATGCCTAGAAGCTGGTTGTGGTAATGGTTTTTTTACAAGGTGGCTGAGGTGGGTCATAAGGATTAGCTTGGTATTGAGGCAAAGGGAAAATTGAATTCTTTTTCCCTTTCATAAGTGTCACCAAGCATTAGAAAATGTTGTACAGGAACATATTTTCTGCAAAACAAACAAACCTAAATATTGTAACTCAGGAGATTTTTACTTTATCTTAAGTTGCATATTGTTCTTTAATAATAGTTATTCCTTTTGTTCTTCGTTATAGGTTCAACATGTTGAAGACAGAGTGAAGGATCTTCTTTTACGGATACAGGATGGGCAGGTGCATTATAGTGTATAATGTATTTTATTATTACATATGCTTTTCAAAATACATCTAAGTAACCAGTAGGCAAGATTGACATTGTGTTCATGGGTATGGTCTGGGGCTAAGAAGGGGTACTCTTTTAAGGGGTTTGGGGGAGTGCACTATTTCACCCTTGTATCATACCTATTATTTTCATATTTAATTGCTAAGCTGCTCCTGTGGTTGTTTACTAAATAGTAGGACCAAACTGAGAGTTAGCAGCATAAAGAATGGGGCCCATCAGCCCTCATTTATCCTTGTTCATACGCGGCAACCATTGCCATCTTGTCTTACCGAGTAACTGGATACCACATGATAATCCACTGAATGTGAATTCGTTCAGGTACCAATCCTATAGTCTTTAGTATAGGGGAAATGAGCTCAATAAGGTTCAATGTTCACATGCAATTTGTGAATCGACAATCTTGAACTGAAGTGGCCCTATTAATGAGTTCAAATTCACATAAGCTAGCACTTGAGTCCCGGTTTAGTAAATGCCAAGGGTCGGGCTATAGGACTCGAATATTGGTATTGAGCTTGCTACCAGCTTCAAGGTTTGAGTTGGTAATGAGTAGGGAGCTTCCCCAGAGCAAGTCTATTAGTAGACGGGAAGACCTGCTCTTTGATGCTTAGCTGCTATCGACTTAATTGGCTGTATTCATTACTGCGATGTAACTTTCATCCATAAACAGCCAACATACTTGTTGACTGTTTACTTGAAAAAGGCCTTCATGCAGTGGTTACAGCTTAGGGGGCATATCCGAGACTATTGAAGTTGGTACGGGTCCATCTTTGCTAACAGTTGGGGGACACAGGCATACCCCCTTCTGTATTCGTAAGTTATGTGTGGTTTTATCTTGATTCTGTCCCTTGATTTACTTATTATTATTTGTTTATGATCAGGAACCTGGCAAAGATGATAACAACTCTCTCAAAGCAAGAAAGCTTACTGCTCTGCAGTAATGATCTTACCTTTTGCTCGTGTTATTTATTTCTGGTTCTCATATTGTCTATAGTACAAGGTTGAAACTTTTTCATCAGTGGTGTTGGTGTTTTACAACTTATGAATTGTGCTGTAGAACCTGGAAGGGCTACTCAGTTAAAAGAGGTCCTGATTATGCTCCAACAAGAAGGAGAACTGCAACTGATTTGACTCGAGAACATCTGCTGGGGTATGCTCCTATATTCACATGGGTATGCTAATACAGTGTTGATCATAAATCTGAGTTGTTGGCTGCTATTTCCTTAGTTTGCCTCAACTATGAATTTTGGGGTATGTTGGTGAAGAATTTGGGGTCACTGATAGACCAATGTGGTTGCAGCATATGAGAAAAATGCATACCATTTAGAGGATGTAGTAACAGTGCAGGATATGCATAGGAAACATCATTATAATTTAAGCATGCTTTAACCAACTTTCACAGCTCTGAGTGCGTTCATGAATTGTTTCTGGATGCCAACCGGTTCATTTCATTTCTTGCTGCAGCATGGAACTTCATACGATTTCTCTATATAATGTAAACATTGACATATGCTGGGGTTTGTTGTGCATAATAACATTAACACATTGGGGTTGTTTTTAGCCACTGTTCACCTGGTTTTGCATATTCATTGCATCCTGTTGACAAATTTATCTGATGCTTAGGGGTGATTGGAGGAATATAGAGTTCAAAGAGTACAACTTCAGTGCCAAAGGTCCACCACCTGAAAGTGGCCATCTTCACCCGCTCAACAAGGCAAGAATAACATTATTCTTATTTTAACATTCTTCCTCTCCTTTTTATGTTTAGGGAATATTAGACTCTTAATTGCTATGAAATTTGTAGGGGCAACCAATTGTGGAATTTATGTTGCTATTCACACACCAAAAAAGTCTCTTCTTGCAATCATTTTCAGTGAGGAGAAATTGGACCTTTAAGTTTCAAGCACCTATATGAAATTGTTACCATATTGAAGGATATCATAATTTTGCTGAAAATGATTTTTTGAATATAATATTTTGGAGTGCAAATTGCAACACCCTATATTCAAGGAAAAGGAATTCTTTGTTTTGCATAGTAATTTGATTGGTCAATTGAAAATGGCAGTCTCAATCAGTCGATATCATAATTTTGCTGAAAATGATTTTTTGAATATAATATTTTGGAGTGCAAATTGCAACACCCTATATTCAAGGAAAAGGAATTCTTTTTTTGCATAGTAATTTGATTGGTCAATTGATACTGACAACAGGTTGTCCTGTAAATAAATGTCGGATTGAGTGTCTAGACTGATTGACACTGCCATTTTCATCATCTTGAAATATTGCCATTATATACAGCGTTAGTTGTTCACATGTTTATTTTAGTTAGGCTTGAAGTTTGGGTGGGTGGGCTTGGGTGTCAGCATTATTCATTAGCTTAATGCTGAAACTTTTGCATAACCGGTCAAAACCTTCTCATGTTTCAGATCTCAAATTTTATATCTGAGTATACTGTTCAGACTTGGGTTCGACATCAAGTTAATTTTTGCTTGTCAGATAAAAGATTTTATTGGAATATTGTTCACATTGCTTGTGCTGATCTAAACAATAGTCACCACTACAAGATCTGCTGATCAGATTTTAAAAAGGCATTGGCACTGAATTTCAGTTGAAGGAATGATGTATCTATCGTATGTATGCATTCATAGAAACAGAATTGGAAGAGTTTTGTGATAGTTCTGCTTTTGTTGGAAATTGGCTTGCTTGGTGGTGAATAGCAATTTTCAGTTTCATTCAGAACTGATTGACATTGACACCATAGAGTTTATTTTTCCCTAAGCACATGATGTAAGTTTTGCTACAGTGCTGAAATGCTCATCCAAGTATTGCCTTTTGTTTTCCTTTCTATTTTAGGTGAAAGAACGAATCAAAAACATCTTCCGTCTAATGAAGTAAGACCTGTTCTTTGTGTTCTGGTTTTACTTTCAGTGGTCTTTCTTTGTTTGACATTTGTGCATTGGTCTTCTATTGGCTGCAGCTTTGAGGAAATGCCAACAAATAAATACGTTGAGAGCAGGTAGCTGTTTCTGCTCATTCCTTATAAACACGTCATTCCATTTTGTTAATTGTCAATTCTTTAGCATTTGAAGCTTTACATCATGAAACTAAAGCTAACTATGCATTCACGAGTGGATACCTTGTCTTCCTCCACATGTTTGAAGATATTCTTTATGATTTGTTCATCTTCTGGGTTTATTACTAAATGTTTTGATACAGGATTCTCCTATTATCTCTACTAAATATATTAATCCTGTAATGATGTTGTAACCATGGAAAATTTGTTCCATTTAGAAGAAGGTAATGTTAGCAGAAAGTGTATGCTTGATGGAAAGTAATCTAGATGGCGAGCATGCAACTTATTTGTTCTTCTTTTGGTCTGTTGAGCCCAAAAAAGTGGTATCTTAAAAAAAATTTCCTGCATTTTGCTTTCATGTGATAACATTAATTATTGTTTTGGTGGTCTCCTTCTTAACTTTCCGATGCATTCCCATTTCAACTTGCAGCTTCTGGAATTTTGATGCACTGTTTCAGCCACAACAACATCCTGCCCGTGATTCACATGATACCTTCTTTCTTAAAGGTCTGTTTGAAGTGATTTCCTATTCTTAACTCTTTACATCTGTTTTCTGATGGTTATTCGGCATATAAATCTGTAGCTCCTGAAACAACAAAGCAACTGCCTGAAGATTATGTTGAGTTGGTGAAGCGTGTTCATGAGTCTGGTGGCTATGGGTCAAGGGGGTATGATTTTTCTCATTTAATCTATTTTTTTCACTATTACGTGAATGGCTTATTCTCTCACAAATATGAAATACCTATTCTCCAGATATGGATATGAGTGGAAAAGAGAGGAAGCAAACAAAAATCTTTTGCGAACTCATACAACTGCAATTTCTTCTCGGATGCTTTATGCGCTAGCACAGGTGTTAATGCATTCTAAGTTTCTTACATATCCATCTTCTTAACTTTTGGAATGGTTTTCAATATACTCTTTTGTGCTCATGCATTTGTTATTATGCTGTGCTTTCTTTTGTTTGTGATCTAGGGTGCCCTCTCTTCATTGATTCATGCAAACACAATTCCCAGGGAAGCTTAACTGGTGTCATTAATTATTTGACACTGATTTTAAGGAAAACAAAGTGGTTTCAATCTTGGTGTCTTGCTTGTTTTTTCTTCTGTGCCACTTTTTTTCTCTTAAAATCTAATCTTGCAGATTAAAAAAATTAGTGGGCCTCAATCTACGTAGTATAAACATGCTTGTTGGTCTGAAGTATTGTGAACTAAAATATTCTGGTTTCTTATAATATTGGGATATTTTGTTATGTTAACTTAGCCATCCTTTTTCACTTAAATATAGTAGATATTTAATTAATTATTTAGTTTTCTTTGATAGCATGCAAAACAGCAGTCGTTTACCCCCAAAAAGTACTTCTCCATAGATCGAGTTTTCAGAAATGAAGCAGTTGATCGAACTCATTTAGCAGAATTCCACCAGATAGAAGGTATGTTTAGCTAAGACATTAAATGGAGTCTGCTTTTCTTGATGTTCTTTAGAGTTTTTTATGCTTCTCATATCATGCTGGTCTGTCAAGAAGTCCTAAAACAAAACTAAATCAGATTTTGGTGTTGATACAATTGATTCCATTCTTGGACATCTAAGTACATGGTTTGTGAATATGATGGGGTGCTGTTGGTCATGTTGTAAAAGTTGAACTACAGAATATTCCAGTGTGGACACTAAGGACTTGGCTTCTGCCTTTCAACTGCTTCATTAATTTCAGTTTATTGTGATTTTTGTCAATAAATGAACAGTCAAATCCTGTTTTTGGTTTCAGGTCTGGTGTGTGATCGAGGGCTTACACTAGGTCACTTGATTGGAGTGCTGCAGGACTTCTTTTCGCGTTTAGGTAATTAAATGTGTTCTGAAGTAATTTTCTTTAACACTTCTTTCCATCAAATATGCATAAAAAGAATTATAGTTTGGTCGTTGCCTGTAAAAATTTGTTTGTTACCAGTGCGAGCTGGTAAAGTCACCTAGCATGATACCAGGTGACTTGGGATAAAACCATGCTCACACTTGGAAGGGATCGATGGTAGCGGTTCGATGTTTGATGGCCATCCTGATAAATTGGATATATAGATAGATAGATTGATCTTTGTATGAGTGTCTAGTAGGTAGGATTGCATGGGTTCATGTTAATTTGAATGAAGGCGGCTGGTTATACTAGTCCCTGTATACAAGTGATGCTGGAGGAGAATGCTTACTACCATGGGAAGCTGAAATCTGACTTCGAAATGCACATTTTGTTCTCAGGCATGGACAAGCTGAAATTCAAGCCTGCTTACAATCCATATACCGAGCCTAGCATGGAGATTTTCAGGTATAAAATCATGAATTCCTCTTACAGGTGCACTGCTTGTAAAGTAATTGGAAATTTGATACGTCCTATACATGCCAGTTATCACGAAGGCCTCAAGAAATGGGTGGAGATTGGAAATTCTGGCATGTTCAGGCCTGAAATGTTGCGTCCTATGGGATTCTCGGAAGATGTCAATGTTATTGCCTGGGGCCTTTCGCTTGAAAGGTGAGAAATTTTATCCTAGCATATGACAAATACAAGAATAATCTTCCAAATTATCCTCGTCTTTGAGAAACAATAGATATCACAATTCACATCGATTGATTCATATTCTTCCAATGGTTTGAACAGACCAACCATGATATTATATGGGATCAATAATATCAGAGATCTTTTTGGACACAAGGTACTGCCTTTATACTCACCCTTTCTTCTAGTTAAAACATCACACGCTATCTTCATAACAATTTGACACGAGCATTCATTCTTACGTTGCAGGTGGATCTTGGGCTCATCAAGAAAAACCCTCTATGCCTTATTGGAATTAGGTAGATTGTGAAATGGTTCTGCTCTTTCTTCTGTTCCAACTTCCATCTTTAGTTTTTGAGAAACAAGTTTGTTTGAGTTTATGCCTGGGGAAACCAGATTGATACTGCAGCAACTCAAATCATCAAATTGGGGACATGTAGATTAGATATTCTCTAGGCCTTGAGTTTTCATTGATGACTGCTCAGTCTGTATTCTTTTGGCATCACCAATCTTATGCCAGTCTTCATTTGTTTTGTACTTTATTAGCAATAGCTCCTGACAGTGTGCCTGTTCTATGCTGCATAGCAGTTTTCATTCTGTGTCGATTAAAATAGATATTTGTAATCAATGTAACTATTTAAATTCTGAAGGAAAAAATATACATTGCTTGGCAAATTTTCTCTTTTTTTTTTATTCATGTTTTTTCTTTTTTACAAAAACATGTTTGTTTTATTAGGAGCATATTTTTTGAATAAGAAATAAAGCTAATTGAAATAAATATTTATAAAAATTTTAATGGTTTGAAATAAAAAAGTAGTATTTTTTCAATGAAAACTCTTTTTTATTCATGTATTTCCTTTGGTTATGATATTTTTATCAAAAACATTGTTTTTTAAATAAAAATTTATAATCAGTTGAAAAGTAAGTTCTAATAAATAATAAAATCATAACTTGATATTTTTTATGATATTATATATATAAAAAAGTAATTTAAAAATTATGGCACAATTGGATAATTGTTTGTATATTATTTTAACAATTTTTTTTAGGGAATCTTTTTCATTTTATTTTTAAATTGAAAACATGGAACTTCTTTTCTTTTTTTATCTTTTCATAGATGCATTTTTTTTTCCCCTAAATCTCAAATTATAACATGTTTTTACTTAAAAATAACTCAAAATCTTAGAAATCACAATGAATTTATTTTCACCATCTAATCATTCTAAAAAGAATTAAACTAAATTAAGAAAAAAGCTTCATGGTTCAATGTATTTTTTTTTCTAACAGGTTTATGAGAAAGAAAACTGCTTCATTGAATCTCATCTCTAAAAATGAATTAATTTGTATTGACCTCTGGTATTTTTTTCTCTCATCTTTTCTAATATTCAAGGATCAAAATATATATATAAAAAAAATGTTTAAGGTCAAAATATATTCTTCTAAAAAAATAAAAAATCAAATATGCAAAAATTAAAACATACCAAGGTAAAGTTTTCCACTTCTTTTTTATGGTGAAAATATTAAAAAAAAACTATTTTTTAGTTAATTTTATTCTTTGTTCTTTTAATTATAATCTAAATTTTTATTTCACAATATCGATTTTAATTTAATGCTAGAATATTCTCAAACACTATATGTGAAAACATGCCCAAAAAAAAATCAACACAAAATTATGCTATGATGAAATTGTGCCTTCTTTTATAATAAATGAATATTGAAAACATTATTATTTTTAATTTATTTTATAATTGTAATAAATACCCACTGCATTTTGCCTCTCCCTCTCTCCTAGCGTGCGAGAACACATTTGACTTTCCCCGATTCATGTTTCTTTTATACGCTTGTTTTGCCTTTTATAACGAGCCCGGCCCTTCAAATAGTTGAATTTCCAAGATCTTCTGGGCAAGATCTTTCTTTAGAAGGATGTTTCAGCAACTTGTCTGTCATCTATTACAAGAGTGCCATGTGGCCCTCCAAAACGATTCTGTCTTGTGTTGTTGAGTTCCAGTTTTTATCCATCTCAATTCCTCATGCAGATTGGTGGCCACTGCTTCAGAAGGAAGTCCAACAACATTCTTTTTGTGAAGGGTTATGAGAGAAAAGTCCCTCCCCATTAAACCACCAGCTGCTGCAGCGAGCGAGATGGTGTACGGTTTAAAAGAGGCAAGGTTTATTTGAATCCCACTTCACTTTTAATTTCCAAGATATTGGTTGATTGCCATTTATCACCAAAGGGTGGGCGCTTTAGGTTTTATAAAACCCTCTTACAAATAAAGCAGAGCTTCTTATGGCTTGGTATGCATCAGAAGGTTAAATATTTTCTGCAAAAGTATGATGTTTGCCAGCGGTTCAAAACAGATTATATGATGCCAGCGAGATTGCTTCAGCCTCTATCAACCCCTACACAGATGTTGACTGATGTCTAAATGGACTTTATTAAAGGCTTCGCCATCTTCTCAAGGAAATACTGTCCTCATGGTAGTGGTTGACCAATTGACGAAATACACCCACTCTGTTACATTAAAACATCCATTTACTGCTGCAGTTGATGCCAAGACGTTCATCGCCAATGTGCTTCGTTTATGTGGAATTCCATCATCAATTGTTAGTGACCGAGGCAACGTATTTATCTGTTCTTTTTTGCGAACATTGTTCCGGCTGCAGGGAACCAAGTTATGCATGAGTTCGAGTCATCATCCTCGATCTGTCGGCCAAACTGAAGTTGTTAATCGCACCTTAGAGTTAGAGCAATGTCTATGTTGTTTTGCTGGTGGTCAGCCACAAAAATGGCTCGAATGGATTCCCTGGGCTGAATTCAGTTACAATAAATATATTCACCCCTCCACCAAGATGACTCCTTTTGAAGTTGCTCATGGAATTCCACCACCAGACCTGCTGGCTTATGTACCAGGCACTTCCCGCGTCCAAGCTGTAGATAAGTACCTACGTGATCGTGATGCAATTCTACGAGAGTTGCACCACAACCTTATACTAGCTCAGAATCGCATGAAATGTCAAGCAGAGTCAGCAGACCACCACCGACGTGAGATCTCATTAATTGTGAGAGATTACGTGTATCACTAATTTTGACGTACACTCTCCCACTTGGGGAGATGTTAGACAGGTGCACCCGCTGAGTGAGATTACGTGTATCTAAGACTACAATCCTACAGGAAAACTTCTGTAGCTTTTCAGTCCTCCATGAAGCTCGCCCCTTTTTTTTGGTCCCTATAAAATCATTGAGAAAATCGATTATGTGGCTTGTATATTGGCTTTACCCCCTGGTTGACAAATTCACGATGTATTTCATGTCAGCTTTTTGAAGAAGCAGATGAGGGGGCCAGTCCCTCCATCATCGTTCTAACTCCCCCCTGTCTCTGATACTTCAATATTCATCCTTCCATAACATGAGGATATCTTAGATCAACGTGTGATTCGCAAGGGAAATTATCGTTCTATCGTCCCAAGTCTGGAGTTCTGGTTAAGTGGATAGAGGCATCATCAGAAGATGCAACTTGGGAGAATAAGCGGCGTTTCAATAAAAGCTATCCAGATTTCATCCTTGTGAACAAGGATTCTTAAGCAGAAGGGATGATATGGCCATTTTAAAATGATTTATTTTTTAATATATTAAAGTAATATTATTTATTTTTCCCATTAATTCATCAAAACAATTTAAAAATAAAAAAAATTTCAAAAACATAATTTTATCTCAAAAACGAAGCGTTAGGTTGGCAGTGCTACTCTTTTATTTTATTTTTTTTCGGTATTCCTGATCTTTTTATTATTTCTTATCAGTTGCAAGGCTATACATATAAATGGTCAAAATAAATTCAATAAGATATGCAGAATTAAAATACCAAAAAGGCTTCCTCTCTTCCTCTGTTGATTCTTCTTCTCATCTCAAATTACCACTATGCCTGGAAATTGTGATATTCTTTTTTTAGCTACAAGGGTTAGTTCTTGAAGTTTAACTTTCTTCTGGTGTAATTAAATCCTGTAAAGTTTCAATCTTGGTTTGGTGATTTTAAGTGGTGGATGCGCAGAGGAGTGGATTTGGAGTTCTGGGTCCTGGGGATGGGTTTGTCGTTAGTGGTTACTGTTGTGGTGGTGGTGGTGGAGCTGGAGGAGCTTTGAGAAGTTTGGTGGTGGTGGAGGGAGGAGGAGAAGTGGAGAATGGTGGTGGATTTGCGGTTTCTGTGGTACTGGAAATGGAGGCGGGGTAACGTATAGAATGCCTGGACGTTCAAATAATAACAAGTTAATTGAAAACTCTATAACAAGTGGTCCCGTGGTCTAGTGGTGAGGACATTGGACTCTGAATCCAGTAACCCGAGTTCAAATCTCGGCGGGACCTCTATTTTATTTTTTTTTAAATCAATTTTGATAAAGGCACTGTTTACTTTTAATTACATTACCGTGTCTGCTTCTTCCACCTGATTATGGGTGAGCCATCCGTGTCCAAAATGTACATTCCACCGATAATAAATTCGCCGCTGGAGCCATCTAACTGGATTGTTGAACCAATCTTGGGACTGAGAACAATGGTTCATGGTACCTCTTCCCTGTCTTTTCTTTTTGAAAAGGGGAAGATTTTGAATGATGAAATTCTTGACAATTACACTCGCATTGCACCAAAAAAAGAAGAAGCCATGAACAAAGATCAATTAAAGATAAAAATGGGAGCTTGTTGTAGCTACAAACAAGCTGTCGAAACATAAAATGACCATAATAATCCCCACAAGCACCCCCTTGCCTCCTGACTCTTCTCAAATCTTGTCTATCCAATTAATCATGATGTAAACATTGCTGCTCCACAACAAAACTTTTGATAATCGTTTCCTGTGGAAGTAGATATGCACCTTCAACACCCCAAATATACCAAAAGGGCTTGAGACCTCAATCAACTCAAAAAAACCAGAGACAGCGCACTGGGGGCACGAACTAGCAGGCATTCAAATGGGAAGGCTGCTGTATTATTGACAAAGAATTAAGAAAAATAAACATATGTGCTAATTTTAAGTCTGTCTCTCTACATCTTGTTCATCAGATGGTTCAGGGAAGATCTCTCTAGAATGCCGTCTCATTGAAGATGAATGGTTGCCGCTACCATTTTGGCCACTACCCTGTGAATTTGAAGTTCCTGACTGTTTAAAACTACTTCCTCCTTCTGGCCTGGCACTAGAGGTTGCTGGAATGACTGCTACATCAGATGAGCTGTGACGCCAACTCCCAAATAGAGAAGCATTCCAAGATCTAGAAGATGTTGTTCTAAGCCTTGCGGAACCAGAATGTTCTTCCCTCACTACCTTCAAAGGATTTTCCAAAGCCTTAAGGATGTATCTCATAATGGGGCGCCTTGAAGGCTTTGGATTGAGGCAAGACCTCGCAACAATGGCCATCGCCCAAACTTCCTCCAACAGATCTTCGTCAATTATCAGAGATGGATCCACAATTTTGATTAAAAGTTCCTTGTCGTAGATGCTAATGTACGGTATAATCTGTTCTGAAAATTCCTTCAGCTGGGCATCACTAGATGCACTAATGCCCAGCTTTCCAGTAACCAGCTCAAGTAGTACCTTCCCAAAGCAATAAACATCGTAGGCACACGTGGCTGTCAATGAACCTGGCCATATTCAAGAAAAGATTAACTTCAGAAACATTAGTGAACTTTTAAATTATATAATATCATAGTTAGTCAGAATCAAATGAGGAAAACTCATTCCTCCATGCAAGGATCATGTATCAAAAAAATTGACTGTTTGGTGACATTAAGACTCTCAAAAGGAACTAAGTTCAGATTTGGTAATGAGAAGGCATGCACAACAATTTTCCTTAAATTATGCTTTCTTTAGCACCAAATAGTTCAGAATGCTAATATGAACAGCAATTCTGCTTGAGCACAACTGGGTAAAGTACAACACGGCAGGTTATTTTATCCCTTTTTCCAAGGCAGGAAACCTGTTGACTCTGGTTAACAAATTTTTTTTTTTTCAGAAACGCAGGGTATCCTGGACCAGCTTCTATGCACCAAACTAAGTCCCTGCGGCCCGGAACCAGCCTTACACAGGGTGTTTTTCACCCTGCGGCCTGTGGCCCCAAGAATTTTGTAGGCA
Source organism: Populus deltoides (assembly GCA_015852605.2). NCBI lineage: Eukaryota > Viridiplantae > Streptophyta > Magnoliopsida > Malpighiales > Salicaceae > Populus > Populus deltoides. Next base: position 6,687,249 of record CM027573.2, on the reverse strand, counting down.
AGAGGATTCAAACTTGAGACCTAAAGAGAGCAAACACCCCTAGTTAACAACAAACCACATCAATAACTGAAGTACTGTTTTACGATGATAAACAACCCATCTCATAGTTCAATATGGTTAAAAAGGTCTGGATTGGAAATTTTATTGTCTTAAGAATGGATTTGATATTTCATGCTATTTAATCCTCAACCTCAGTTTTTTAATAATCATATGCTGTGTAACATCATAAGTTCATAACAAGCTTTTTAAGTGGTGTGTGCATGACAAACTCTACAACGTATGGCTACTCCTAGCTAGATGAATTAATATGGAGAAGCCAAGTAACAAAACCAAATTGGTGATGTTTTACAGCTAAATCTTTACGTACCAGAAGTACCTTGTTCCAATGACCTGCAAATGATAAAGAAACACTGAAATCACTACCTTGATTATGCTAAAAAACACAAGCATACAATATACTCCTTACAATATATTGATGCAGCAAGTAGATATTACCAGGTATAGTCTAACCACAAATAGCAAAAGAAATAACAACTGAAAATTATACACTGGTAGTGCATCACCGTGAATTTCAAAGGCATTACATCATGCATAATCTAGCTCATGCTTTTCATTCATAATATACCAAGACAGTAGTTAAACCATAAAATTATGCCATGTCTAAGATCACAAGTATCTTTAACTACAATATGCTAGTGTTTTGACACTCTTCTTCTCAACTACACAATGTGAAGGCAAAGAAACAACTCAGATGTCTGCTGCTGAAATTTGAAATCTCCTGGTCTACAAAATCAAGAGCTACCCCAAAGGACAGAAAAGTTGATAAGATGGAATTTCCAAGTTTTCAGAAGACTACATCATAACTATGGAACATCTTATAGTTCAACATACCCAAAATTAAAGAGGATGCTACAGAAAACCCTAGCAGCACAGTTTCTGAAACTTTTCCATCAAAAAGGAAAAGATCAACAAAATCACCCACTTGATGTTGGCGGCAAGAAAATTTATTACATAAATAGTCACCATTTTCTGCCCACATATCTAATAACAATGAGAACCAAAGGAGGTTCATATCGGCAGATTACTAACAGAACTGCAGCGGTCAACAACTTCTTTGATGGAATGTCCCACTAAAAGCAACACCGGTGAAAAATAAATATGAGAAGTAATTTAACATGGCCAGTTATGGCCATAAGCTAGGTGGGAAAGACAAAAACACAGAACCTTTCACCATCACAGATCACAAAATGAGGCAACTAATCTCATTGCAAACAACATGTCATGCAGATAAGCAAAATGTTTACATGTTATATGCAAGTGAAGATAGCAAATAGACTAGACAACTTATAATACAACACTTACTGAGGCAATCGCAGCAACCTGGAAATCCTGCTTTGATGGGTATCTCCTTCTTGTGTACAGACTTCACTCAGGCTCCCTAACCGCACTTCAAATTTATCATCAAGGAGTATACTGCTTGCTTGAACATCTCTTCAAGAAACCAAAAGAAAAATAGCTCATGACATTCATTTAATAGAATTTTAGATGTGCTACAATTTGTCCATGTTTTATTTTAGTTAAAAAGACTATATCAGGCACGTAACTAGGCATCTTCCTACATAATGCATGGAAACTTACTCACTGGAACGATAAGTGAAGTGATCTTACAGTTATTGTCAACAAAAAAGAAATCACAAAAAGAGAACACAGCATAACAAGCAGCGAATCTTTAGAGTACCTGTGCACAATGGGCGGCATGCATTCATGATGCAGATATGATAGACTTTCAGCTGCTCCTATCGCAATTTTCAGTCTTGTTATCCAATCTAACGACTTCAAACCATCATCTTCTGAATCAGTTTTCCTGAACAAGGAACTTGACAAGTCTCCATTTGGAATATGTTTGTAAATCAGGAACTTCTCATTTTCTTTCTCCAAGCAGTGTCCCAAAAGGGGAACCAGTCTGGAATGTGAAACCTTACTATAAAAATCCAATTCCAATAAGTACGCTTCCTTCCTATGAGATTGCAAATCGATCTTTTTTATGACCACAGGGATCCCACTTTCGAGGATTCCCTTGTAGAGATCCCCTGAATGGCCATGTTTGATTAGGTTTACATCTCTAAAGTCACCAGTTGCTAGGAGAAGCTGCTGATATGTGAATGTGTCCCCTAAACTTGAAAAGTCAATTGATACTCCAGGAGGTGGTGGACTGCTCCCAGAAGGAACTGGAGTTACCGGACCGACCCCAACCCCTCCTTGAGTCATAGTGCCCCTCTTACGGAAGCAAAAGAGTAGCAGTACCAGCAATATCACAAAAAATAGAATGAGCCCAACTCCTCCCAAAACACTTGCCCATATAATGACCTTTTTGTTGTTCTTCCCTGTGTTTTCCCCAGCAGGAGGTTGCGTGGAGTTCGGGAGTCCGAAATTATCAAAAGTCAGGCCCTTTTCAGTATAGAAAGATGTACAATCAAGCAAACTCCTCTGATTTGACGAGTTTTGGAGACAATTGCTAACAAGAGAAGCATTGTCACTCACATAATCTGGAACTGTGCCTTCGAAATAATTGCCAGACAGGTCAACAACAAGGAACCTTCTTAGCGTAGGTGTAAGACCTCCATAAAACAAATTCTCAGATATATTCAACTCCGCAGAACTGGCATTGGCATTCAAGCTACCATTTGGCAGAATACCAGTGAAATTGTTGCCGGAGATATCAAGCAAGCGCAATTGAGGTATTGACCACAGCAAATCAGGGACCGAACCACTAAAACCATTGCGCTTCAAAACTACAGTCTGCAACTGACTTGGAACACGAAATAAATTCGCTGGCAAAAATCCACCAAGCAAATTGTTCCCAATCAGCATTCTCTGCAAATTCCTCAAGCCTCCCAATTCAGCAGGCAATGACCCAGACAGCGAATTAAAGCTCAGATCAAAGTCAGCCAAGTTACTAAGATCACCGAGCTGAGGAGGTATCGAAGACGACAAGTCGTTGCTCGAAAGATTCAAATACTGGAGCTTCGAAAGCATCCCAATGCCAAGTGGAATTGAACCGAATAAGAAATTCTTAGAAATATCAAGTCTTGTCAAATTCTGAAGCGAACCAAATGACACAGGAATAGATCCAGTAAACTTGTTTGCAGAAAGATCAAGTACTGAAAGCCCCATCAACAGTCCCAAACTTGACGGAATCATACCCGTAAAGTTATTATCGTGCAAATAAAGACCAGTTAAACTGATCAAATTCCGCAAACTCCCTGGAATGGCATTACTTATCAAGCAAGAAGAAAGATCAAGAACTTGAAGGGAAACAAGCCTTTGACCAAACCAATCAGGAATTGAACCAGGAAGATAAAAACCAGAAGCATTAAAAGATTTAAGTCTTGTTAAATTAACAAGAGAATCAACGCTAAATTGTGGGTTTTGAGAACCAAGTCTAGTCCTTCTAAACCCTGAAATGTTAATTTCACTGACACTACCATTCTCACATTTGATGCCATTCCAAACTGAACAAGGGTCTGCCTTTCTTGGCCAGTCCTTGCTTCTTAACCCCAAAGAAGATCTTAGTTCAAGTAAAGCTGCTCTCTCTATGGGTGAATTAAGCCTCTCTTGTTGTTGTTGCTCAAATGTAGACTCAAAAAACAGCACCAAAAGCAAAAACTTTAGTGCTAATACAATCTTTTGATCCACCATGGCTTATGGGGATTGAATTTCCAATACAAATACTCTCTTCTTCATATCAAAGATTCAAACTTTACATGTAATAAGCATAAATTAGTACAGACAAAAATGTGGGTTTTTTATGTTTTTTTCTTTTTCTTGGCTTTCTCTCACCATAAAGTTTGTTTCATTCTAGCTTTTTCTCTCACAAAAAAGAAACATAAAAGAGACTAAACTGGAGAGACAGACTCTTACCTCAATCACAAGGTTTTGATTCAATCTTCTTCAAAATTTCTTGGTAACCAATCTGAATCACACTATCTCTCTACCTACTCCCTCTTTCCCTTTCTAAATTCCAGTTTCTTTAGTTGACATTGGACAGGAGAAACAAAAGATTTTTTTCTTAAAAAAAACAGCAATCATGTAGATATAATATTTGTTTAAAAAATAATTAGAAAGTTAAAAATGGCTGGTCAAGAGGATACTGTGTGTGGACTGCCACACTCTCTCTCTCTCTTAAAACTCCTTTAAAAGGAAATTAAAAAAAAAAAAGATGGCTCAAAAAGGGCTTTCGGGTATTGAGTTTTTAAGCTTTGACAATTCATAAAGCAAAAGATTGATACTGGCTTAAGCTTGCAAGAAGAGGCATGAACCAGGGCTGAGCTCGTGGGTCAGGAATAACGGACCGGTGGTTCAGGAAAACTGGTCCGTTGGTGCTGAGGTTGTGTTGGTTTGGTACCTCCGGCACTCATGCACTTGCCAGCTAAGTTCAGAACTGCTGCTCCTGGCACTTCCTTCTATTATTTATAGTTTAGACTACAAAGTACAAACACGCTCTAATACCCTAACGTGTATCCCTCTCTCTCTCTCTCTCTCTCTCTCTACAAGTATATGAAGTGATTTTTATTTTATTTTTTCGAGTGTGGATGTCTTTTAATTTAAGGGAGGAAATAAAGGATGAATTTATGTCACCCAACTGTTCGAGGAAGGTTTACTTCGGAGACTTGCTAAGGTCGGGGGCTCGAAAGGTGGGGGGACCTGTGACATTTAATCCAAATATGTTTTTCAAGATAGAAACAAGAGTTTACGGGCTAAGTAATGCTAATTTGATAAAAAAAGTTTTTCAAGCTTATTTTTTAAAAAAACAAATACAATAATTTATGAGATTTATTCAATGTACGCAATTTTCGTGATAAGACGATCATCGGACTCTAAATGTTTATTCACATAGCAAAATGATTGCTTTTCAAAGCATTAGAGTTCAAATACAAGGGCAGTATTATTTCATGAAGAAAGAAAATATAATCCGTCCAATCATGCGAGTATTTTGAGTTCCATGAACCCAATAGCTTTTCGTTGAAGAAAAAAATCATGAATTCTCCATCTGGGATACAAAGTAGCTTGTCAGGAAAATGAAAATGAAAGGAGTGGTGAGCTGCTGGTTCTATTGTGGTAGTGATTAAAATAAAAATAAATAAATAAAATAAAAGAATGCTGACCAAGATGGACATCATCACACATAGGCAAACAATTTGATCTCGACGTCTCGCAATAAAAGGGATTGTTGAAAATTGAATGCAAGATCCTACATAATTTGTGGTGCAATTTTATTTTTTTATTTTTTATTTTTTCCATTCCGCTGGTTATTACAAAGGGATTTATTAGGTTTTAAATATTAATATGCCCTCTTATTTCTTGTTTTTGTTTTCATTTTAGAATATGTTTGTTTAAGAGATCCACCGCGCACTTTTATTTTTTAGCTTGTTAATGTAAAGGGATTCATTAGGTTTTAAGCAGTAATGTCTCCTTTTATTTTTCTTTTTATTTTTATTTTAGAGTATATTTATTTAAGAAATGCATCGCACACTTTTACCCTTTGGCTTGTTAATGTGAAGGGATTCATTAGATTTTACGTAGCAATGTGCCCTTTCATTTTTATTTTAAAGTATGTTTGTTTAAGAGATATGCATTGGCACGACAGTTGCGAAAGGGAGGTTAGCAGATGAAGCAGCAATTGTTGCCAAAAAGTAGGTGGCATGAGTAAACCCACAGTTGAAAGATGTGCTGTGCAGTAGGATTTCCACATGCACTCGTGCTTACACTGCTGGCAATTATTGCTTGAGCTGGCTTTATAATTTTTGGTAAATTTGTTTTTTTTTTCCTCGGTCACTTGCTTAATCTTAATCCTTCAAAATAAATAAAGGTTATAGACCCTTTTTATTATTATTAATGTGGGTGTTTGGGCCACCTTGCGCGCATCTCGACTAATTTCACGGCTCCTAAAATTAATAATAATATAAGTTTTTAATAACTATCATTAAACGCTTAGTTACTGTTTTACAACGAAAGATAGAAAAGACAAACAAAATTAGTTTAGTTAAGGAAAAATCTGAGAGAAAACATAAAATAAATATTTTTAAGATAATTTTGAAATAAATATTTACTACTTGGCTTTTCTCAATCCATTTTTCTTCGTGAGACTCTTACACGAAGTTATTAAAACATACTATTTTGTAGGCAATTTCTCTTGCTTAACCAAGTCAATCTTCTCATGGCTTCTGTTGCAGCAAATAAAGCTCAGCGAATATTCTCGTACTTGCTTCCTTAGTGAAGAAGAGCTTTCTTTCTTTCTTTCCTTCCTTCCTTCTTTTTGTCTTATCATGAATGGGCAGTGGCGTTATGTTGTTACGAGAAATAATGGCCTTCCTGCTGCTTCTTCATGGAAGAGTAGAATTTCCTTTGTTCTTCTTTAAACCCATTGTTGGTTTTTCTTACAATTTTGAAGGTTACAGTAAAAACAGGAAAAAAAAGGTTGGGAAATTATGGACTAGATCTATTTTGAAGGGTTTAAATTAGCCAAACACAGTATATTATGTTTTAAGAGGGTACATGAGAGATCTCAATTCATTTTTTTCTGTTTTCTTGTGGACAGATTTGCTAATAAACTTTTATATTAAAATTGAATTTTAAACAACTAAAGGGACCAATCACCTATAAAACTAAAAAGATGGGGATGAAAATAATTTTTTTGTATGAAGTTCGAAACCACTACCTATTTTACCTGTTATTTTTGATTTGATCCTCTTGGTTTAAATTCAACCCTTCCTTTCAAAACAAATATCTAACTGGGTGTAAATTTAGGTTTAAAATGGCTAAATTGTATTAAAAAAAAGTTTGAGGATCATATTGAAAATTTTAACTACTACAATATATGGTAATTTATGAAAGGGTGAACAGTATTTGCATCTATATTATGGTGAACAGTATTTGCATCTACATTGTTTTTCTCACTTGGCTTAGTTTCTATTAATATGTGAACAAAAGCAAGGAACGTAACACTATATGCCAATAGGCCAATAAGAAGTTTTTATTTTTTATATGTCCTATTAGAAGTTTCACTTTTGCCCTGAATTTCTTTTGAGAAATGAACCAAAAAAAAAAATATCCGCCAAATATTTGTTTAAAAATTTAAAGGTTTTTCCTACATTTTCTTACATTACTTATAATTAAAGGGAATTTAATTAAATAAATCAAAAATCACATGTTCCAATAAATAAATAAATAAGTGTTAATGTTTTTATTAGACTCAACTTATTGTGGGTCGAATAATTTTTTTCTAATACAAAACAATGAATGTGTAAGTGTTATTAATATATTTTTTGATATCGAGTAAAAAATATAATTGTGAATAAAAAAAATTGATACTTACATATAATAAAATAAAGTGAAAATCATATACCTTAATAAAAACATATAAAATCTCAAATTAATTTTTAACATAGTAGAAAAATGGGACAATGTTACAATTGTTACAATGAAACACAATTTACTTTTAGTTTTGTATAATAATTTTTTTTTAAGTGTAAAGGAAAAATTACAAAAGAATAAAGAAAAAAAATGGTATAAATATGTTTAGTGTAGAGTAATAAATATTTCAAGTGTAAAGAATAAAAAATAATATATTTTTCCCAAAAAAAGTGTAAAGAAAAAAAACTAAAAAAATATTACAAATAGATGAAGATAAGAAAAAAAAGGTTATAAATAGGACAAGTGTAGAGAGATAAATATGCCAAGTATAAAAAACAAAATCTAAGATTTTTTTTTCTAAAAAAACAAAAATTATAGATTTATTACTGCTATAATAAAAACAAAATAGAAGAAAAAAATCAATTATATCATTTCTACAATGAAAGAGGGTTTCCTTTTAGTATATGTACTTTCTACAAATAATATCTTTTTTTCAGGAAAAAATGTAAAGAAAAAAAGGTAAAACTAAAAAAATATTACACAAGAATTAAGATAAGAAAAAAATGATAATAAATAGGTCAAGTATAAAATAATAAATATACCAAGTATAAAGAAAAATAAAATCTAAGAAATTTGTTTTCTAAAAAAACAAAAATTACAAATTACAAATTTGCCACATGTATAGTATCCACTACAACAAAAAAAAAAAGAGGGATAAAAAATCAATTATGCTATTTCTTTGGTGAATCTAAAAACAAATAAAGAATTACAGGTTTTCCACTATTACAATAAAAAAATGAAAAAAAATTCAATTATGTCATTTTTACAATGAAAAAGGTTTTTTTTAGACCCCATTTGTTTGCTGGAAAGTAGTTTTTTTTTGCAAAGTGAATTCCAAAAAAGTGAATTATTTTCTGATGTTTGATAGTGTAATAGAAAATAAGTTGGAAGACACTTTCCATAACAATTAAAAGAATAAGGACCATTAAAGAAATAAATGATAAGGAATGAAATTGAAAAACAATTATTAATAAAAAAAAAGGGGTAAAATACACAAAAAAAGTAATAAAAAATAAGGATCAAATTGAATAAAAAAAAACTAAATGAAATAAAATGCCTAGGGATTAAATTGGAAAAAAAAACTTTAAAAAACATTAAAAGCAAAAAAAAATATTATTAAAAAAAACAAGGGCCAAAATTGATAAAAATGGAATCTAAAGGACACAATTAATTTTTGGGAAGGATGGCATGAATTTCTAGGGTAGGAGAGAGAAAAGAGATAGGAAAGTAAAAATCAGTCATCGAAGCTGAATGACACCTCCACCACGAACATGTATCATACTAGCACAAAGAGAACAATGTGTCACTCCAAACGCTGCCATGAACGATTGATTTTGGTAACTAGACGGCCCCGCAAGCACCGCCTGGATGGCACGAGGGCCACCACTCATTAATGCATGCAATTTTTCAAATAATATTTAATTTTGTAAAAATACCAAAGCAACCCTAAGTTAACCCAAAAAAAAAAAACATAAGTGAAAGATGAAAACTCCCTTGAAACCATGCTTATATTCTTTTATTTTAAAGGCAATTCCATAACTTAAATGTTCATGAAAATTAAAAAGATGAAAAAACCTTCTTATGCAAGTTTAATGGTTTTTTTGCCTTTAAGAGCATCAATGTAATTGAACCATGCAAATAATATTAAAAAGACAAAAAAAACCCTGGAATCAAAGGCTTACATTTTTTTGCTTTTGAGGGCAACAAAGACATTTTATTATGCTAAAAAAATACGTATGAACTAATCCATCCTCAATTAATGTTGTGATTTCCAATATATCCTATTAAAAAGATGATTTTACCCTAATTGCAGATATTTATCTTTGCTTTAATACACCACACATAAAAATACTCAAATGTTATGAACGGATTAATTCATGTTCCACTTTGATTATATGATCACTTAATACATACACAATTTCCTTGCGAACTATATATAGAAAGCACGATTTCTTGCTCTAGCACTCACTATCTTCTTACAAACGATTTTCCAACTTTATTCTCACGTTCTTCTGCCAATATTAAAAAATTAAATGAGGTTTTCCAGCGCATATTTCACACAATGAATTCCAAAAATGTCATGAAAAATCCATAGCATTTTTAACCTTATTAGAATTGTTGAATTTTCTGATGCATGTACTCTTCTGGTTTCCGACGTGTGGAATTTAATACGTTGCTTGTCGTTTAATACGTTCCTTGTCGTTTAATACGTTCCTTGCCCTCTTAAGTCTTCTCACTTAACACTTTGATTTTATTTTGCATTTAACGCTTTAAATTGTCAAATGTAGCAAATGGATTTGTGAGGAAAACTTTGCAACGGGGGAGGGAGTTGAACAAGAGGGAGACAAAAAAAAGAGTAGGCCACCCAAGTTGTCTAGAACGCGTCTTGTCACGCTCAAAAAAGAAAAATTCAACGTACGATATGTGAAGACTATCGTTTTATATTAATACATTAAAATTATAAAAAAATATATTAAAAAAAAGAGTAGGCCAAAAGTATACCACTTAACTATCGTTTTTTTAATAATTATGTTTGGATTTATTTTAAATATATATTTTGTAAAATAATGTTGAATTAATATTTTTTTATAATTTTAATGTACTAATATAAAAAATTTATATTAATATATTTTTTAAAAAAATAATATTTTTAAAAATCATTATACATCAAAATACCAAACACCTAGTAGTTTCATGCATATTTTTTATTTTAAGATATTTTTGCATTCATTTATGTGATATAGATTAAATTAAATATTTTTTTGGAGCAATTTTAAGATAATACACCATTTAAATGATAGTTTTAAAATTTAAAAAAGGGAACAAACCTTTTTCAGTCAACTTATTAGAATTAAAACTACATGATTAATTAGTAATTTAGTATTGTAGATTCTAGTATTATTTCCTGATGTCCCATTTTAATCCAATAGGCCATTCGGCAGACAGAAGAGGGGACCTTTTCTTTTTTTCGTTTTCCTTTTCTTTTCTTTTTAGGCAAAGAAAAATAGCGTAAAGTCAGTCACGTGATTGGAATTGTATTTTTTAACATTAAATTTATTTTTTGTTAAAAAGTATTTTTTATATATTTTTAGATTGTTTTTCATGAGTTGATTTTAAAAATAATTTTTTTAAAAAATAAAAAAATATCATTTTAATAAATCTATAAACAAAAAGCATTTAAACCGTCACTACTACCGTAATTCCAAACAAGCTAAAAGTTTGGATATTACTTCTCACAACATGGAGTCTTTACCTTTGCCCTAAATATATAACAGGGATGCAAGCATTCAACTTGTTATATTTTTCTCATAAAACACTCACTCAAAGACTAGAGGTATCATGTATAGCACCCCCACCCCAACTTTATAATAAAAACCTCATTCATGGGATGCATTTTTCTAAGGCCTGGACCTCCGTATAATTGAGATTGACATAACATATTCCAATCAATAAGGTGAAATCTGTACTGACATTCTTCATTATCTCTCTATATATACAAATCTTCGGTATATTTTCTCAATCTCCATACATATTAATTTTGGAATGAAAAAGAATTGCGTTTTATATAAAAGAACAGTTGCAAGGACTGATTTGCAAAGGTAATTCTTTCTGATAAATTATTAGCTTTCCAACCAGCCAACTTCCAGTGCTCGGCAATCCTACGAAGCAACAGAGGTGTCAAAAATACTTCCCAAGATTTCCAAACCCACTCATTCCAAAAGTATTTTTCCTTTTTGTTGGGATTGTGGATATCTTGTCATACAATACAGTAGTCATGCCCTGTTTAGAACAGCAACAGCATGAAAATAAAAGCCTGTAAGAGTAATGTTGAAGAAATTCCAAATGGAAGTATTAATGTTGCCACCTGTTTCCTCTATTCAGCGATTTAGATCTCGTCCCTTGAACATGCTCAGAAGGTTGAGATGATACAGCAGTAGTGTAAAAGGGGAGCCAATTTCAGAGGGGAAGAGGAAGTAACAAGACACAGAAACCCATAAGATCTACTGCATTAATTTGGAACCCATCTTTGCAGATTAAAGTTCAAAAGGTCCATACCAAGAATAACGTAGCCTCCTGCATTAAGTCATGGCGATAACCAAGAACTTAGGCAAGCGAGAAGGAATGGTTTAACTTTAGAACATGGAAAAATTATAAGTTCAATACTATGTTTACATAAATTATGTTTTTCTAGTTTTCGTGGACTCCAAGGTGCAAACCCTCTTGTTAAGAAAATTTGTTTTTTATGAATTAATTTTAAAATTAACATGGCCTGACAGAACTAGCTGTAAATCTTGAAGAAGTAGTACATGTAACTCAAAGGAACTTACAGATATCTCTCAGTAACTGTAAATAAGCATCGCATCCTTAATCTGAACAAGAGAGAAAGCTTCTGAGTATGAAACTCTTTCAAATCAACAAGCCAGTCAGTCAACCACGACTTGGTCCAAAGGTTCACCTGACCTCTTGCATAGTGTCCCTTATTGTCGGCTGTCATGTCCTTGTCTAAAATAATCTCCCTTTCTCCAGTGATTTTCTTTATAAAAAAAAATCCCATAATTTTTTTTATTTTAAAAATATTTTAAAAAAATTAATTTTTTTTTATATTTTCGGATATTGATGTACTGATATTATATATATATATTATTTTAATACATTTACACCAAAAAAAAAACTTCTAAAATCAACCATTAACACGATAGCAAACAAATTTTTTAAATGTCTCTAGGATAGAGAAATAGTTGAGTTTTTTGTGGGATAAAAAAAAAACAACAAAAATTATATATTTTTTATTTTTAATGGAGCGTGATTTGTACTCTAAACAGATTGCACCTAAAAAAAAGTTAATCACATTTCACCATTTCTTTATCCTCACACACTAAAAAGATTAATTGGGAACACGGTTAAAACCATATTTTTTTAAATTTTAAAAAGAGGTTGTTAATTTTTTTTAATATTTTTAAATTATTTTGATGTATTAATCTCAAAAATAATTTTAAAAAAATAAAAAAATATTATTTTAATATACTTTTAAACAAAAAACACTTTGAACCGCAACCATTATCACAATTTTAAATAGACCTTTAACAATGTTATGTTTTTTGTGGTTTGTTTTAAAACGAAAGAAAAGTTAACAAACCATGTGAGTGTTTGATTTTGCATTAAAATATGTGTTTTTAAAATTATTTTTTAAAAAGAATATTAAATTAAAAGTTTTTTAAAAAATTTAATAGTTTTAATGTACTAATATTAACAATTAAAATATATATATTTTAAAACATTTTCAATAAAAAAAATATTTTTAACAATACCATGTAAAACAACGTTACACGCATAACACGGATACTTTCAATTTCCTCCCTTGAAAGGAACCAGCACAGCAACCAAACTTTCGTCTTCCTGTGTCAGCCAAGTAAAGCAAACATTTAATTATCACACAAGGAACTTTCGTAGATCCCCAGAACCTTCCATAATCACACTTGCAGGTCAAGCTACCATTAATCGCTGAGATCTTTTCAACTGTTCTATTCGATGGAGGCCTCCTGACCGTTCAATTACTTGCCCCTTGAGCACTCACAGGCAAGTAGTTTCAAGCAGCCCAGCCCCGGTATTTGTTTATTGTTCTTAGGCCGTGGACTTGAGACCAGTGGCCTTTTTTTAATAACAAAAGTAAAGAGAGGAAAAAAAAAAGGAGGGTATTTTGTTGCTTCCAGGCAGCGGATGATACTTTGGCAATCTTTTATTTTAATATATATTTCATGATTTGTGACTCGATCAAGCGAGACCCACGTAAAACTAGATGCATCTTTTATTTTATTTTATTTTATTTTATTTTAGCTTTGATCCACATTAACACGTCATCATTGAATATTTCGATAATACCTTTTTGCATCTGATAAAAGGTGGTGATCTTTCGGCATTTCTCTCTAGTTCTTGAAAGATCTTAAATTAATCACAGATGCTAGTTTTTGGTGATTTGCAGTTTTGCACCCAATCAACAACATGTGTGCCCGCCTGCGTGCGACATCAGCGGGGGAGGGGGCTGCCCGAGTCCCGACAGATAATTAATTTTTATTATTATCCGGTGAAAATTAGGCCCGTGCTTCGCTTCTTGTCTTTTCAGCAATTTCTTCCTTCCAAAATTGTCGTTGTCCTTGGCTCCTTGTTATCGTCGATAGAATTATCGATGCTCTCGTTTATTCTTTTATAACAAATATGCTAAAAGCGAAGGTGATCTCCCTGTAATTGACACGCTTAATTATTCACTACAACAGTAGAGTGATGTTTATGTTCTTGGCTAAAAAAAAATTTGATTGGATTTGAATCGGCGTGTTTTAGTATTTTTACACGGTATATTAGTTATTGTTAATTTGTTTTACAGTATTTTTATTTATTAATTTAACATTTTGATGAGCACTAAAATAACCAAAATATTATTAGGAGTAAAAAAAAAAAATCAATTGTTTCGGGGGTAGGGATATTTAGGTATTTTTATTTTTTAATACATAATACAATTATACATGTACCCTTATATCCAATAAATTTAATTCATTGGGATCGGGAGTATTAGGTTCCTTTTGTGTTGGTTTTTTTGTTAATTTTTGGTTTGGTTGAGGATGATGATGTAATTTAACATTAAAATATTATGTTTTTATTTAGAAAAAGTTCATGTATTTTAGGCGGCGCATACAGAGATTTCTGGTGATAAAAGTTAGGTTTTCATCGTATCATTTTATTCCTTGTCATCTTCTCTTCCATAATAAGGGACACGCGTAGTCAAAATATAATTGATTTATCGTCAGTAACCCTTTTTTTTTCCCATTTGTTTCTCTCACTTGCCCCTCAAAAAGTACTAGAGTCCTCAATTTTATTGGTATTTAGAATTTAGTCCTTTTAGTTTTGATTTAGTATTTTTGTTATTTTCCCTTTTGTTAAAGATTTATTTATTTTTAATCTAACTATTAGTTTCTAATTTGTATATACAATATGTTTCAATTTGGTTCTTTTGCTTTTAATTTCATATTTTTTACTTTATCTTTTTGTCAAAGTTTTTATTGCTTTCAATTATATCATTCAAATCAAGTTTATGATTTTTTTTCAATTACAATAATAATGATTTCAATTTGGTTCCTCTTCTTTTGATTTTTTTTATTATTATTATTGATCCTTTTGTTAAGGTTTTTATAGTTTTTAATTCTATAATTTGAATCAAGTTCAAGGTTTTTATTTTTTGTAATATTAATAGTAATAGTAGTAATTTATTATGATGGTGATAATGGTTTTAATTTTGATAATAATAAAAATAGTAATGATAATGATAATTGTGATAGTGATAATCATAGTAAAAATAAAAATAAAAATAAAAATACTAGTAATAATAGTGATGATAATAATGATAATAATGATAGTAGTAGTAATAATAGTTTGTTATGATAATAATGATAGTGGTGATAGTAATGATTGCAATAATAATGGTAGCAATAATAAAAAATTATGGATAAGATATTAGTGATTATGGTATTAGTTATCATAACATATTTATGGGTTATTCTCTAAATTTACCTTTTTTCTTTCCAAAAAAAAATAATAATAGCAAGAGAACTGGCAATGCGGCAAAAGCTAGCCGAAGAAGATTTCAAGTACATACAGAAAAATTGGGCTAAAATAATGAACAAATTTGGAGCTTAATGATGTCTCATTGTAGCTAAAATTGAAGAAACAATGCAAATTCAATGTCAAATTAAATAATCATTGGACGAATCTATATAAAAATCTCCAATGATATAATTAGATTTTTAACATGTCAATTTGATTTAATCATGGGCCAAATTAAAAGTTTAATTATGTTTAAGAATTAATTTGGGTCTAATTAAAGAATTTAATTAGATGTGAGGATTTAATTATACTTTAAATAAGTCAAATTAATTTTGTTAGGAACTTAATTGGTGAAAAATTAAGTTTGAGAGCTCAATTTAAGCTTAATTGAGAAGATTAGAATTTTAGAGGACCAAATTTAATTTTTACAAAGTCAATTGACTCAAATCATGGGTGAAATCATAAGAGAATCAAAGTTTTAGGGTCAATTAAGGGCTAAATTGAAGAAACTCTCAGCTAAGAATCATTTAGAAAAAGACATCCAACTCTAGGGACCCAATTGATTGAAATCAGGAGTGAAAATTGAAGAAAATTAAAAGTTTCATAAATCTAAGACCAATAACTAATATGAAAAGGGCGCTAGAATTCAGGGTTGATATTGAAGTTCACCACGTATAAAATTACATAAAATCAGAAGTTTAAGGTCAATTAGGGGTGCGATGGAAAGAAATTAATAGTCGAATGATCATATTAAACTTTGGTTAAATCCCTGAATTAAAACTTTAAAATCCAAAATTACGCCGTTTCATTTAAATAAAATGGGGCATTTTGACCAAAACAACACCATTTTTTACCCAAACAGTAAAAAAAAATGGACTCAGCAACGTGTCATTTGGTTACTGTTCATTAGAGGTGAGCAAAAAAACCGATAAACCGAATAAACTGAAAAAAACCAGAAAATAAATAACCGAAAAAACCAAACAAAAAAAAACCGAATTAACCGATTAAAAAATCATAAAAAATTCAAGTTCGGTTCGGTTTCGGTTTCCAAAATCTAAAACCAATTGAACCGAACCGAACCGAACCGGTTCAACCATTCCGGCATTTAAAAAAACCAAGTATAAATAGAAAAAACTCTAGACCTAAAGTGCAGTTGACGGCCCCCCCTCCCTTTTCTCTGCCTCTCATCATCTTCTCACAGCCCCCCTCCCTTTTCCCTTTTTCTCCCTGCCTCTCATCATCTTTTCACAGCCCCCTCCCTTTCCCTTTTTTCTCCATGCCTCTCATCTCCCCGTAACCCCTCCTTTTTTTTCTCTATCTCTCATCTCATCTCTTTAAGTTCACTCATGCATCAACATTTATTTTAATCAAACTACATGGGCAGATAAAAAAAAAGATGACTTTTTGATGATTAAAATTCTAACTCCATTTTAAGTTCATCTTTGCAGTCTGCATCTTGTGGGTTTTTGTTTTTGTTTTTTATTATTATTATTATTATGTTATAATTTGCTTATAATTTGTGGGTAGATCTGTGTTCTTAAACAACAGAAACCGAGATTTGCTTGTAATTTGTAGGCACTGGACATCGAGATTTGCTTGTAGTTTGTGGGCACTGGGCAGATCTGTTTTCGTGAACAACAGAAACTGAGATTTGCTTGTAGATTTGCTTGGAGTTTGTGGGCACTGGGCACCGAGATTTTATTTTTGGTTCTACCGGTTTTTGAACAACAAAAACCGAACCGAACCGAAACCAGTCGGTTTGAACCAGTTTCGGTTCGGTTTCAGTTTTAAAATTTTAAAATTAATAATGTCGGTTTGGTTCATTTTTTATGTAAAAACTGAACCGAACCGAAAATGATCACCCATACTGTTCATTGTCTTCTTCCTTTTTAACCTGAAAAGACAGCTCATGGGACTACCTTTTCAGAACAGTTAATGCTTCATCTCTTAAGTCTCAACCAAACTAGACAAAATATACTTGTGGTCCCCTCGCATGTTTTTTCAATAATTTTGCATAATATCGGGTTATAGACTTACACTGTAAGATACAGACCTGATATTAAAAATACATAGTTTCCTCCAATACTTCAAAAAAAATAAAAATAAAAATTAATTTGAAAAAACAAAAAAAATATTTTTGTTATTTAAATTTTAGTCCTTATTTTTTTAAAAAAAATTTCTTGGTCCTTTTAAGAATTTTTTACTTGTTTTCAATTTAGTCTTTCAATTACAATTTTTCATATATTATTTCTTCCGATTCAGTCCTTGTTCTTTGGATTTTTAATTTATTTTCTTTTCTACTTTCTTAAAGTCTCATTGGCTTTTAATTTCATTTTACAATCAAAGTTCATAGTGTATTATTGTTTTAATTTGGTCTTCATTTTTTTTTCTTTTTGTCAAAGTTATTTTTCTCTTCGATTTAACACTTAGTTGCCTTCTAATTTATTTTTTGTTTTAATTTTCATCATCATTATTTTAATTATAATATTTTTTTTTGGATATTTTTATATAATTGATTTTTTTTTCAAATTTAATCCTCTAGCATTTGATTTGTTAAAGATTGAGTTTCATTGTTTTTCCATTTATAATGTTTCCAGTCTAATGACTCAGATAACGAGTTTCAAAAGTTAATGTGGGTTGACATTCATTTTTTTCTCATTTTCTTTTTTAATTTAATTGTTCAATATTATTTTAAAAAAAGAAAAAGAAAATTGGGTCTATAACACAAATCATTTGTTTTTTTTTTTCTTGAAAAATACTTGTGGCACCTAGATTATCATTGTCTTTTTCTTCTTCTTTTTTTAATTCTACTTTTGTTTTTTTAATGTCTTTTATTTTTTAAATAATTTTATTAATTTATGCTTCAATTAATTTTCATTCTTTATGATTTTTTATTTTTCTTATTTAACTTTTTATTAAAAGAGGTTTTTTCTTAGTTATTTTATATCTATTTCGTTTTTCAATATATTATTGTGATTCATCTATAAATATTTCATTATGTTTTATTAAGATTGAATTTATTTTTTAAAATAAAAAATATTTATTTTTAAATCATATTTCTAACGTGTGCAGTTTTGCACAATATTTTTCTCCTTTTGTTTTATTTAATTGATTTTTTGTTTGTGTCTGTTTCTATTATCATTTGAGTGAATACAAAATTTAGAAACAAATTTGATCAACACAACTGAGTAAATATTTCATGTTGCGAGTCAAATATCTTGATCTACATCTGTCTCTTAATTTTTTTAGTTTTGTTTTTAGTTATCGTTAATGAATTTTTTTTCATGTATTTAAACATATAGTTCTTGATTTATTTAATAAGATGTTTTTTCATTTACATTTATAATTTTTATGTAAAAAAACATGTCAATAAAATCTATATATCTGATTTTTTATTGAAAAAAAATATAGCTCGCGGAGTAGTGCTAGCTAGGTAACTAGTTATGTATTAGTCTAAAAGGCATGAGTTTTTCACTGTGCAAGGCTCCACTGGTCATCCTATCACATTTTACTGTGGATGGGCTATACAATTTTTTTTGTTTTTTGAATTTGGCCTCCAATTATTTTTTGACGATTTAGTTCTAATTAAAAACCAATTGATTTTGATTTTTTATGAAAATGTGAGATTAAAAGATGAGGGAACGAAATGAAAGGAAGCCAAACATGGGTGGCATGTCGTAAGTTTCATAAAGGATGCACTTTGGTGTCAAAACTTTAAAAATCATGCAAATTATACAATTTAAGTACCTTAATATTTTTTCAATTCAATTTTGATACAAAAGTTTATTTTTGTTATTTTTTTAGTTCCTGATTGACAGAGAAGAGAGATAGGTTGTTGAATTTCAGTGGTAGAGAGAGAAAAATTTTGTTGACACTGATTTAGGTTATTAAAATGAACGATATTTATGTCAAATGGTTTCATTTGATGAGGGGGTTCATATTACGTGTTTTTTTACCTTTAAAATTTGTGAAAAGATAGATTTGAGCTAGGTTTGATTTTTGGATTTGGGTTGATTTCGGTTTTTTGTGGCCATAAATAAATTTATCACGATTCTTACGATGTTTTATAGGTGTTTTGGGTAAAAAATGAGTTGAAAACAAGTTTTTAGATAAAAGAAACTCAAGTCCTGATTTTCCAGCCACCATAGTAGCTGAAATCTAGGCAAATTAGATGCATCATCTGATTTGTTTTTGAAAATAATTTGGGGCGGACGATTGCAAAAAATAAATAAATTAAGGGCCCAAGTAGGCTCGCATGTGGTTCCTGACAAAACAGGTCAGGTGGGGTGGTCTGACTTACCAGGCCTAGCAATGCCTAACCTTTGCTCTTTTTTCTTTTTTTTTTAAATTAATGATTTTTTAAGGTTTTTTTATTTTTTTTAATTTATATTTAAATTACTACCCCTTCTCTCTTTCATTTTGTTTAAAGAGTCTCTTTAAATGACGATTATTTTTTTAATTATACATTTAAATTTGAAGAGTTTTTTTGATTCATCTATAAATTTTTTTTATCTTTAGTATGGATGAATTTAATTTTTGAAAATAAAATAAAAATTATTTTCATATAATATTTCTAATATGTGCAACCTTACATGATGTTTATTTTCTCTTTTATTTTATACGATCAATTTAATTTTGTTTTTATTTCTATTATTGTTTGCTTAAAGAAAAAAATCTAGCAAGTACAACTAGATAAATGTCTCATCTTTCGAGATTATATATCTTGGTTCACACTTGTCTCTTAATTTTTTAAGTTTTTTTTTAAATATCATAGATAATTTTTTATTTATTTATTCATGCACATAATTCTTAATTTATTTAATTAAATGTATACATAAAATTTTTTATTTGAAATGAAAATTTTTAAGCTAAAAAAGTACATTGAAAAAACCTTTATATATATTATTTATATAAAAAATAAAAATATTTAACNANTTACNAAGNTTTTAATATATATTTTATATTATTTTCTAACTGTCGTACAAGACACGATTTCTAGTTTAAAATAAAAGGCTATAATTACTGATTGTTTTTTCCCCTACGAAGTTGCTGAGAAAGCATGATCATGGACAACAATACGCGTTCTTTAACTTTTGTAACCATGCGTTTGATAATATAAAGTTAAAATTATTAAAAATATATTTTAAAAATTGTGAAGTGAAAATAACTTGTCTGGGTTGTCGGTGGGAAGGGAATCTGAGACGAAGTAAAGCAAGGAGAAAATTTATGCAGTCACACTCATCTACGAAGACTAGTTCCCCTCCTGCCTTACTCCTAAAATTTAAAAATCAAAGATCGTTGTTTTTGACGAGCTAAGCTATTTCCTCTCCCCTCTGTTCTGGACCTTCTTTCAGCCCACATATCCATCTCTGTAGGGTCTGTGGTAGTTCGTTAGACAGGCTAAGCCGTGGGTTTAGCAGGGTCAACGTATTTAAAACTGCACCTAATCCTTTACAGAAATATTTATGTGGAAATTGGGTGCCGAGCTATGCCCCGAGGGTGGGGAGCATGGATTCTCAATTTTCTTTTATTTATGTAAAATAAAATAAAAACCATGTTATTTTGAATAAAAATTAAAAAAACAGATATTGAAATGGTTATTTGTCTATATATATATATATATATTATATAGTTTTAGAGTGGAAGAAAACAACATTTTCACAATGACGTCCTACAAAATGGCTTGCAAGGCAAACTTTAACCATGTCATCCAACTAAACCCGAACTAAAAAATTAAAAAAAAAGAAGAAGAAGAAAGATGATGGGGTTGAACGTCTCTAGCATTTGCTAATTTCGTTGACAGTGAAAGAAGAAAATGGCGACACGCCACCACTTTGGCGTGTACATTGAACAACGCAAAACAAATACTTGAATCTGTGTTGTCATCACAACTGGTCAAGGCACTTCATCGTTTTTTTTTTTTTTTTTTTGTGTGCAAAATGTTCACTCCCAGGCCTCAGCCGATGCAGGTTCCAGCAGCAATCATAAAATTAACAAGTTGGACTTTGAATCTCAACGGCGAGGGGGGCGCGGCCCAAAAAAAGAGGGGGGGGGTTTTGGGTTGGGGTGGCTTGTTTTTCCCCCTTTGATTTTTTTTGTTAAAATTGAGTGCGGTTTGAATCTCAACGTCGACAGGCACGCCGCTCCTAAATCTACCTAAAATGACTGCGAGAGTGTAGACAATTAAAACAATTATAAAACTTGGAATTTCCAATGTTGAATCTTAAACCAGCACTCAATTAATTGTTTTCTCCATTCCAATGCTGACTTGATCCAGGTTATGAGGCCCCATCACGATCCATGATGAAATTAAGCTATTTTTTTAATTGATTTATCGGTTAGGGATTCAACGATATATTTAAAATTGGATTAAAAAGGATTTAGTATTAATAAATAAGGGTCGAGTCTCCAAATATCTCCAACATGTAATTATTTTTCCGTTTCAGAAACATTTTAAAAAAAATAAAATTTTAAATGTTTTTATATCATTATGATATATTAATATTAAAAAATAAAAAAATTATTTTGATATATTTTTAAAACTAAAATACTTTAAAAAATAACTACTGCTACTATGAAATCAAGCAATCCGTGTATTACATGATCCATTACTTAAATAAAGGTTAAATACATGTTCCACATCACTAAAAAGGCCTATGATTACAGAATAGCCCATAAGCCCAAATGAAGTCAACCCGCGTGGCTAGTTATTGGACAATGGCTTCTTCGATCTCACAATTACACGGGTCCTCAATAGTCCAAATATTTGTAGTGGGCTTCCCCCCATGGCCCATTAGGCCCTTCATACCCCACAATTGTTCAAGCAGTCCACTAGCAGTGCCCAAACAATCAACATCCTTGGCTGTAATATAAAGCGTCAATGGACCGTTATAGTTTTTCAGATCATTCGAATCTCCATTTGGGGATATTAATATATTTTTATTGTGAAAAAGATATTATTACTATGTTTAGAAAATAGAAAGAAATCAGCGTTATATTTCAATTTCTTGACAGGGACGATGCGGGCTATTTTTGGAAGTGTAGATTGCAGTTAACCTAAAACATTTATTTAGCGGCATATTTGTGGCTCATGATCAAGGGACCACAAAAAACCGATACAAACGACGAGCAGGTCGGCTGCTCTTTAAAGCCTTGTACTCTTATCCAAAGAAACAATTTCATTTATTTAGAGGGTTTCGTTGCGATTAATTTTTAAAATATTTTTTATTTAAAAATATATAAAAATAATTTTTAAAAAGATATATATTTTAAGAAATTATTTTTAAACCTTATAAATTTTATAATATGAATTTTGATCCCTTAGACTGGAGCATTGAAAATATCATAAAATGGAACCGTAAAAATCAAATAATATTAGCACAAAATATAATATGCATAATCAGGGATCACATTGAAACTTGAACTTTTAGGGAGGCATGAGTGAAACACTGATAACACGTGGGGATGAAAATGAAATTTACCCTAGATATTTTCGAAGCTAGTAGATATTTCTGTAGCTGTATCCCCTTAGCAGCCGCGTGTGTGGACCCCGCTTGACCCCACGCTTTCTGCGCGCTAACTCAAGCCACCGCGGTTTCGCTAACCATGGTTTACCGGGCCAAAAGAAGGCAAAAGTGGTTGTTTATTTGAATATAATTGCGACTAGGGTAGGGTACGCGGAACCTGGATAGGATAGCTAGTTCCTGTTTTTGGCACCAAATCCTGCTGCTGCTGCTGTAACTTTACGTCATGTGATTTCTTTTTCTTTTTCTTTTTCTTTTTTTCATATGAGCGGCGGAGACATGCATTATGAAGCAAATTAACTCGATTTATCATACCAAAGCATCAGATTTATAAAAATCATAAAATTTAATTTTTTATCATACAAATATTTAAAAATAAAATTAAAAAAATAATTTTAATTATGGACAAATTTTTTTAAAAAATAATAATTAAAATAACAAAAAATAAATTTAAAATACAAAATAAATTTAATTGAATGATAAAATTGAGGGAAAAATTAATTTAGTAAAAGGAAAAAAAATAAGCATAAAAAATAAAAATAACATTGTAATTAAAGGGTAAAATTGAAAAAAAAATTTACAAAAGGACTAAGAAAAAAATTAGAAATCAAAACAGAGGACCAAATTGAAAAACATAATACAGTTAATTTGAATTGAATAATGAAATTGAAAACCACTAAAACTTTTATAAAATGACCAATGATAAAAATTAAAAATCTAAAGAACGAGGATTACATTGGAAAATGCTTCAAACAACATGGTGGAAGGCCATTTTAGAACATCGGGAGATGTCGCTCAAACAAGGTCTGTTTTTTACTTAAAAACTCATTTTTCAACCCATTTGACCCAAAACATCTGAAAAAGAGCCCAAACACATGCACAACACACATAATTAGCCTAAAAACAAAAAAACCACACAAAGACACGTAATCAACCCCAAACCAAAAAACTTCTCAAGTTTAAATATGACTTTTTTATATGTAATTTAAAGGTGAAGAAATATCTAAGTGGAACTCTTATCATCAAATAAAATTCATTGACACCAAAATCAATTATTTTGATAGCAGGAATTGATGTTAACACTGATTTTCTTTCTCTATCATTAGAATCTAGTAATTTCCCTCTCTCCCTCTCCCTGTAAAATCAATGATTAAAAAATTAAAAAATAAACTTCTATATTGTGATTGATTTTTTGAAATTTAAAAAGACTTAAATTATATAAATTATATTATTTTTTAAGACATGAGACCTAAGTGTATATTTTGCTTAAAATTTGGAACTCCACTTATTTTTTACACCGTTTTTATCTTGATCTCTCTTCTTTCAATCCCATCATTACTTAAAAATCAAAAGTAATTGATCTTTAATTAAGATCAAATTATCAAAAAAGACTTCAAGATCTAAATAAATTATTAAAAAATAAATAGTGAGTTTTCATCTACAATTATAATATCACACTTTGAGTGTTTTCTATAATAATAGCATTCATGGAATTATGTAATTTCATACGACATCCAATCCATGTAGTGTTAAAATTATATAAAGCACATATAAAAAATATATAGTGTCATAGCGGTTGATTTCAGTACCCTGCATATAAAAGCGAAAAATTTAGTTTACCTTGCCCACCATAATGCACCCACTAGAAGTCAACTTGCCCCTGGCCAAACGCCCAGGATACATATATTCAACACCAGATACTAACGATTCCCTCGTAACCAAACAAGCTCGCACATTCACCGCTTCGAAATTTAACCCCAGTTAACTCCCAATGCGCGCAATACGCACCCACTCCCATCTATAAAGCCATCATCCAGCCTCTCGTGATTTCCTCATCCTCTTCTATTCTAATTAACCCTTCGTCTTTGTAAAAAATATATTAGGGTTTCTCAATGGCTGCTGAGGTTGAGTACAGGTGCTTCGTTGGTGGCCTAGCATGGGCCACCACCGACCAATCCCTTCAAGAAGCGTTTAGCCAGTACGGTGAAATCATCGATTCGAAGGTCCGTTCGCCTTCGCAGAAACGGATCTGACCCGGCCCGATCGGTTTCGGCTCTGGCGATCCATTATCTGTTTGATCTGTTTGTGTTACTATTTGTTACTGTTCTCTGTTCTCTTTTATGTTACTGTCACTAACCACCAATCGGTACGTTCATCTTCAGTGCTCTGGCTCGAAGATCGATCGATTTGTTCATTCTCTCTCTTTATCACTATACTCCCTTTGGATCTGATCAGGTTTTTATTGTCCACAGATTATAAACGATCGTGA
The DNA here is from genome assembly GCA_015852605.2 of Populus deltoides. NCBI lineage: Eukaryota > Viridiplantae > Streptophyta > Magnoliopsida > Malpighiales > Salicaceae > Populus > Populus deltoides. The sequence continues at coordinate 6,662,391 of CM027573.2, read as the reverse complement.
AACTGGAAGATCTCGCGGCTTTGGATTTGTGACCTTCAACAACGAGAAGGCAATGAGAGATGCGATTGATGGAATGAACGGCCAAGACCTTGACGGGCGTAACATCACCGTCAATGAAGCACAATCCCGCGGAAGCGGCGGCGGCGGCTACAGCCGTGGAGGCGGCGGCGGTTACGGAGGTCGCCGTGAAGGTGGCGGAGGTGGTTATAGCCGTGGTGGAGGTGGATACGGCGGTGGTGGAGGTGGATACGGTGGTGGTGGTGGTGGTTATGGTGGTGGACGTGATCGTGGGTACGGTGATGGTGGATCAAGGTATTCTTCCAGGGGCGGATCTGATGGTGGTAGCTGGAGGGACTAGGTTTGGGAGGCACGCGGTTGTTTTATGATTTTAATGGCTTAGTTTTAGTTGTGATTCTGTTTGGTTACGGGATCTCGTGTTCTGATTATCTGGTTGTTGCTTTTTTGACCGATGGTTACTTATCGTGTTCACCATGTTAAAAAAATTGAAACGAAGTAATAGATCTTCGTTTGCAAACTTTTACTGCTTTTGTTATATTGACTTTTAACCTCTTGCTTTCGTTCTCATACGCATCCAAAAGTCATATAATTAGGTTACTCGGCGTATAAAAAAATATTAACCTAAGAGTTGTAATGAAAAAAAGAAAATCAGAGAATAAAAAACTAATAAATAAATTAAAGAACAATATGATGACACTAGATTCGGTTCGACTGCTTTCCTGATTAGTGAACAGACGATTCTTTATTATGGTCTTCTTCCAAGTGGGTATAGAAGCAAGGCATGTAACGCCAAACAAGAACCAGAAGCAACATTAATAATGCCAACCTAATGTGTAGGAACAAACGTGTTGCTAGGGAAAAGCATAGTGCGAAACAACAGCTCTGATTGGGTGGGTGTTTAGATGCGAAAGATCGGATGTTGATGTCAAGGATATATCTCTTGCTTGGCAATGTCAAAAGAAAAAAAGATTAGGATTTGTGCGCGCGAGGAAAGGCAGGATAAAAAAGAGACCAGCTGGATGGTGTTTTAAATAAAACATGCTGACAGTTTTCTTTGTGGCCACGTCGTCATAGAGAGACCAAAAATGAAAATCTAAATTATAGCAAGGAGCTATAACAAAAATCACTAGACAACTTTTATTCATTTTGAACAGAGAAAGCCAACTTCAATTATTGCATTTCGTCCAAGCCACTAAAAGAGAGCCCAAATAACCCCTATACTTGTAAATTTATAATTTTTTTTTGTTTGAAAATATATATTTTTAAAAATTATTTTTAATAACTACCCATTAAAATAATATAAAAATATATATAAAAAATTATTTTTAATGTTTTTTAAAAATACTTTCAAAATATAAAAAAACAAAACAAACCACAACATTAATCAATTTTAATATAATTTTAGATAACATTGAAGTTTTGAACAACTATCATATAAAATAAAACACGTGAAAGATAAGATAAACCATGAAACACGTGAAAGGTAAGATAAACCAATTTGGTGGTCGGAACATTTGAAAACAACAACTTGCTTTCTCTCTTTACTTGAATTCGACGAAACTCTCTCATTCACGTACCGCATAATTAAAAATAATAAAAATAAAATTAAAAAACCGAATAAGTTGTAATGTTTAAAATTGAAGGACTACATTTTACTTTTCATGCCACCTTTAAAACACCACTTGTTTTTAGTGTTTTTCTAAGTACAATTCTGCCCCTAACCAACAAATACTACTCAATTTGCTATTTACTTTGCAATTAAAAAACTCAATTGATAAAAACAAAAGTTTAGGAAACAAAATAAAAAGAAAAACATTGCTCCACTTCACGTTACATTGCGAGTGTGTGAAAAATCTTCAACACTTTCTTATTTTATTTTTTTATGCACAATTTCTCTAGAAAAAAATCATTAATAGAAATTATTTGATATAAAATATATGTAATGACATGAATTTTTATAAAATTTAACATCTATTTAAATTAGAAGTTTTAGGAAATCACTAAACCTATTTAAACAGATTTCTTGATGTTTTGTTGATGGAATGGTAAGATTAAAATGATCAAATTGTTTTTTATAATTCTACAAGATAAGTTAAATGGTTTTTCTAATTCAAAAGATTTATTAATTAGTTCATATGCTCCTTTTAATTTAATTTATTCTTTATTTTAAGAAGTAGAAGAATAAAAAAAGATGATTTGAAAAGATTGAAGGAAAAGTTGTGTCGTTAATAGTATACTGCAAAACCAAAGCGAGAAAAACAAGGAGTCCAAATATAAAGTTGTGTCGGAAATATTCTAATATTCTGCAAAGCGTATATTATGGATGTTTTAAAAAGGAGAATCAACAGATATAAATAAATTTAATATTATTAATGATTCGAATAATTATCTACTTTTATAATTTCGTAAATTGTACTATAACCAAAAGAGGTATAAATTATAAAGTGAATAACTCCTGTCGGGAAGCTCCACTGTACAAGGAGCACTTCTTTCTTACCATCCAATTTACAAAAGAACCATCAGCACAATTTGTAATGGTTATCTCCAATTTATCTGGAATGATAAGTCATCTTGGATGATTGTTTATATATTTTTTTTAGGATTTGATTAATTTTGGTTTTATAATAGCTATTTGACCTGTGTTTCAGATCAATTTTTTTTTTTTCTAAAAAGTATACTTATATATTTTTACAACGTGATTTTATATATATAAAAATCTCAAGTGAAATTCAAAAACTTTATATATGCATCTAATTAATTAAATCGAAAATCATTGACGCAATAAAAAAAATCATGAACCCGATCTCTACTTAGCTGAAGTCAATCAGTCAAACTCGTGATATGGATTATGAACTCAATTGGGTTTAATATTTTTTTTATTTAAAATAAACACCTATAAAATTTAGAACCAACCCAATGTCAAGGTGATTGGAAAAAAAATTAAATCAAAATAAATTATATTACTCGATTAATAATCAACTAAATATTAAGTGATGAAATTGAAAAATAAAACAAGAATTTTTAAAAAATCCAATTGCAATGGATAAGAAAGAAAAAAAAAAACTCAATCTCTCGGGTTAAGAAGGCTTAAAGCTTCTGGGCTTCCAGAAAAAGACCCAGGCACGCGAGCCTAATTTTTTTAAAAACATTTTTTAATGGATGGACGACAAGTTGTCTGTCCTTTAATTATTTGAAAAAAAATTACAGTCGACGCGTTGCCTGCCCTACCCATATTTTAGTGATCTCTAGTCATCAAAAAATCGAGTTGGCCTATTTTAGATCAAGAAAAATCTGTTTTCAACCATATTTTGACCCGAGAAAAAAAACCCCAAACACATAAAACATGTTCATAGCCTCAAACAACCTAACAATTGATTCAAAGACCCACAATTAACTCGAAATCAAATTTTTTTTTAGATTCATATCTACCATTTCAGGCAAGTTTAAGAAAAACACTTTGGATACTCTTTTCATAAAATAAACCTATTGACATCATAATCATCCATTTTTGTGGTCAAAATCAATCTCAACCAATTTTTTTTATCATTAAAATTTAGTTATTTTTTCTCTCCTCTTTCGAACCAGATACCAAAAAATAAAAAAAATAAAGTCTAAGATTAAAATTGAATTTAATAAATTATTAGGGAATGAAAGTTTATAATTTTAAAAATTGAAGGACGAAAATATATATTAAGCCTCAAGTTTTAAAAAAACCATTTTTTTTGCTGAGATTTTTATTTTAGTCTCTTATTTCTGAATCTTTCTATTCTTTAATAAATATGTTTTAATTTGCCATTAATTTAGGTCTATAAGAGTGTGATTAGAAAAAAAAAAAGAAGGAAAAGGGGCTAAACAAACAAATTATTGTAACAATCTATATGTCTCTAGTTGAACAACAGGCTTGAGGAACAATATCTTCCCCGGTTTCTTTTATCTTTCCGGTGGTGAGTAGAATCGTTGCAGATGTAGGCCCAATTCATTCTCGCTCTGATGTCCATGGAACTTGGAACCATAAAAACTGGCGGTTTCTTATGCATTCACACTCCAAGAGTTACTTCAGTAGTTAATTAATGCTATGTGCTTGTAAGAGCTGGCTTTAGAACCTCGGCAAAGCTTCTGTGACTTGGGGCTGGGACTGCTGAGAGGCTCTGCACTGAAGAAGAAAAAAAAGCAAGAAATGCTTTTTGGGACGGAGCAGATTTTGGTGGGCTTAGGCCAGATTTGAAGCTGGCCCAACTAAATGAAGAAGCTGGCGTGAAAAAGTGCCCATTTCAATGTAATACACCCCGAGAAGGAAGTATTGGGCTTGTCCAGATAGTTTGAAGCTTTAACTGAATCTTGCTTTGATCTGTGCATGGTCTATGTGAATGGGGCTAAGGCCCTTCAGTTAATGAAAAATCATTCTTGTTCAAGGAAGAAAGAGTTGATGATTTGGCCCAAGAAAATCCAGACCCAATAGTAGTCTTCCTGCAACCCGGAACATAGTGGGCTCTTCTGCAGGATTTGAAAATTACTTTTGAAATCATTTTCTTCTACTTCCCTTTTCATTATTAAGAGTTAGGGTGTGTTTGGTATTGTATTAATTTTTGTGGTTGTGTTTTGAAATAAATAATTTCATAAAAATCATTTTTAGTTGAAGTTCATTTTATAAACTAAGTGTTTGGTTAAAACCGTGGTTGAGATTGAAGTTGAATTAAAAACAATTTAATGTGTTTGGCTAATATACTTTTTATATTGAGGTTTGACAATGAAATTACTAAAAATGACATATATTAATATTTTTTGTTTTTAATTCAAATAATATAGATTTAATTATTATTACATAATGAAATGAATAACCCCTTTAGAAAAGGTGAAGGAAATGCTAAAAACAAAATATTGAGAAAGGGCCAAAAGTAAAAAAAAGCTTTAGACAAGAAAGGCGAGATAGATTTTAATTAAAATGCCAAAATTTGATGACTGGGGGCATGAGTGAAAATAAAAAGAAAGAAAGAAAAAAAAGAGAAAGAAGAAACAAAACTGAAAGGAAAACACACCTAAATGATCAAAAGACAAGAAAGTGAAATACCAAGTCTTTTGGTATCTATGATAAAGCCTCTTGTTAAGGAAAATGTGATTGAGATTATAGTATTTTTAAATGATTAGATAAAAGATAAGCTATCTATCAAATGAGGAGTTGGAGTTGATTTATGGTCTTTGTTAAGATAACAAAAAGATAAATGATGAGCAATGAGCTTTATTCTTCTCTTTAAGTTTGAGATTGACAATGGAAGGAATGACATGGTTATGGAGCTTCCTGAACCATTGATTGATTGAGGTAAAGATTCTGGTTTAAATGAATGACATGGTTAGATGCCATTTCTTTTACAAAACAACAAAAGAAAGAGACTGGAGTGAATAATTGATGGTGGTCCTAGGTTATTGAAATCCTCAAATATTTTTTGAGGCTATGAATTTTCCTTTTTTTTTTTTTTTTATAACCACGTGCTTTAATTTAAAAGCCTTTTTTTCATCAAGCAATCAATTTGAACCGATAAATGATGCTCTCAAACGTGAAGAGCTTTTCCATAAAGGTCATGATTTCATGAAACTAAGTTACTAGTTATTATACATGCTGATAAAATGGTTGCTCAAAAGAGATAATTTTTTTTTTGATAAAACCTTGAGTCTTGACTCAAACCTCTTGCCATTGAAATCCACAGAAGATCACCTTATCATGTACCATCGAATGATACACCTAAAATGAGAGATTAAAATTTACACATATATCATAAAAGAGCCAAACAAATTGTTTTAATTTTACATTAAGCCAATTTTTATTTTCAAAATGCAAAATAATCAAAAGATTGCATATATTGAATGACTTATGTTGGGTCTTTGACCAAGTTAATTTTTAAAATACTTTCAAAACTAGCATCTTTTTGGTTTCATTTTAATAGTAAGACAGGAATGAGCATGATCTTTGAACGCTTATGGTTAACTCCCGAGGAAAAGGTGATTGTTTGAAAAATAAGTGGTTCATTGATGGGTCGTACAAGATCCTTTATGAAGATAGTACCAAGAAGCTTGATCAAATCAATTGATAATGCTCATATCAGAAAAGAAGAGTATGGTTCAATTTAAGGCAACTTTGTGACTAATTGACAATTTAAATAAGGTCGACACTAGAAAACCTTTTGATAATTATTAGCAGGATGCATACAACTAATTAGAGAGTAGTTTCTGAAATAATTCAAGAAGTTCAATGATTTGTTAAACTCTTTCATGATAAAGCAAGGAATGCCATACTTGGAGGCATGGTTAAGCTTAATAAACAATAAGAGTAGTAATCATCAAGGACAACCCAAGACAGGCACTACACTTACATTCGAGTAAAGGATTAACATACGGTAAAATTAAATTAGCCGGTGAATTAGAAAAATAAGAAAGCTTTGGATAACAAGTAAAGACGCCCTATGATGATGGAGCATCGAAGAGGGGGGCTATATTCCAAACTAGATAAGGATGCATGCATGTCATCTAACCCTAAAGCATTGCATAAATATTTTTGAGTTTCTTAGGAAAAATCCTCAATGACATCTAATAAGATTTTGATGAATCCAAGTTGATAAAGAAAGAATCTTTGAGTGATGATAGCAAGGAATCTCATTTAAACCCTGCAATCAGGAAGCATCAAGTTCAAACCCTTAGATTAGGAAGTATTAGTTGTTAAACCTTGCAACCAGGAAGGAAAGTGAGGAGAACCCTATTATTAGAAAATTCTCAATATAAAAGAGAAGATCAACCCTGTCATAAGGAAAAGTCTTTAGGTCAACCCTGCAATCAAGTAGCACCAAGTTTTCAAACCTTGTAATCGGGAAGTATCAGTTATACCTTACAATCAAGTAACACCAAGTTCAAACCCTGAGATCAAGAATTATTAGTTTTTAAACCCTGCAATTAGGAAGGAAAGTGAGGAGAACCCTATTATTAGGAAATTTCTTAAGAAAAGAAGAAGATCAACCTTGTCATCAGGAAGAGTCTTCAGGTCAACCTTACAATAAGGAAGCACCAAGTTTTCTAACCCCATGATTGAGAAGTATTAGTTAAACCCTGCAATAAAGAAGCACTATGTTTTCAAACCTCACGATCGGGAGGTATCAGTTCAACCTCACCATCATGAAAGATACATTAACTCTACAATCAAGAAGCACCAATAAATTCAACCCTATCATCAGGAAATCCAGTTAACCCTATCATCAGGAAAGACATATGTTAACCCACAATCAGGAAACACCAAGAAAGTTTAGGAAAAGCTTGGTCAAACCCTATCATTATAAAAGGAGAAAAATAGGAACCTACCATCAGGAATCCTAGTTGTTAAACCCTGCAATCAAGAAGAAAAGTGAGAAGAATCATACTATTAGAAAATTCTCAAGAAAAGAAGAAAGTTCAAACCTTGTCATCAGGAAGAACAAGAAAAACTACCATCAAGAATCTGGGTTTGGGGAACCTTGCCATTAGAAATCTCAATTTTTAATTATATAATAAAAATGTTTTGGATTCAATTAAAATAGTTAAAGACACCCTTAGAAAGTTTCAGTTGAAGAAGATCACTGAGATTCAAGATTTCTAGTCAATTAAGTTGAAAAAAAGATAGTTGTGCAGGAGAATAGCTGTGAGCATATGGTTCTCCTAGTAGCTGCGAGATTTTGGTTCTAGTTAAAGCGAATTGCTAGATTGAGATTTCATGTTAATTGAACTGCAGATAAAGATTTAGGTTCTGGTTAAAGAGAATCGCGAGATTAGGATTTCAGGTTAATTGAGCTGCAGGCAGAGATTTTGGTTTTAGTTAAAAGGAATCACTAGATTAGGATTTCAGGTTAACAGAGTTGAAGACAAAGTGTAACAACCCTACAATTTGTGTTCAAAACAAAGAGCAAAAACATAATAATTCAAGTAAGATTAGGGTATTTTTTTTTTACAATCAATTAAAAATCCGACAGAGTTTCCTCTATATTTTTAGGTACCAAGTTATCGACTCTTCTTTCACAATTCTCAATTATCAAATCTCCTACTCGTCCTATCATTTAGAACTTCCTCCTCTCATTATATCATGATTTCTCAAAAATAAAATTCACATAAGTTTAAATAATTAATACCACACATTTACATAGATGGAATTCAATGAATTATTCTACAATTTATAACTGAAGTACATTGCACAATTCAAAGATTTACAAATAATGGACATTAACGAAATTAAAATTGAAATAAGTACATAATTAAAGAAGAAATTCATAATTAAAATTATACTACACAAAAGGTTACCCGGGGTTTTACATCAAGACCAAGCTTCAGGTTAAAGGGAATTGTTAGATTAAGATTTTAGGTTAACCAAGCGGTAAACAGTTGGGTTATAGTTTTGAATTGAAGAGAATTGTTGCGAAAATAAAGTTTCAGGTCAATCGAACTAAAAGCTTTGAGAAGATTAGTTTTGAAGAACAATTCATTTATCTTTACAAACTTACTACATAAAGCACTTGACAAGTCTTTACTCCATAAGTATTGTACTAAGGAGGCATCTATTGTTACTTGTTTTGGTGCTCCACATAAACAAAAAATAAAAAAAATAAGAGAAAAAAGAAAATACAAAAACAAATTGAAAAACAAATAAAAAAAAATACCAATAAGAAGAATATACCAAAACGTCTAGGAAATTTCCAAAGAATGGTTGAGGAAGATTAAAATATATAAAATTAAAAAATTTAACAATGTATTTTCGACTGATGAAGGCCCTATTGTCGAAGAAAATTCAATTTAAAGAGAAAAATTAAAAAAAAGGTTTTTAAGGACTCAATTGAAATTTTTCAAGGATTAATTGAATTTATTGAGGGTTTAATTGCAAGAAAATTAGTTTTTGAAGTTAATTTAATTTAATTTTAATTGGGAGAAATTAAAGTCTAGGGGTCGAAATAGAATTTTTAAGAGTTAATTTGATCAAATCAGGGGCCTAATTGCATAAATATTGAAGTTTGTAGGGCAATTGAGAACTTGATTGAAGAAATCCAAACAAAGAACCAAACTAAAAAGACGCGTGAGTGTAAGAGCTGAAATTGAGCAAATCAGGGGTCAAATTAAAAAAATTAGATGTAGATGTTTATTAGTCAATTGAGAGTCGAAATGCACAAATTTAGAATCTAAAAATAAAATGAAAATAATAGTCAACTTTGGGGTTGACAATTGAGTTTGACAAGGGTGAATTTGCATGAATTTAAAAGTTTGAAGGCAATTATATGTACAATTAAAACAATTGGAAGAACATGGACTCAATTAAAATTTTTCAAATCCTAAATTAAGAACCTTAAATGATGTGTCATTCAGACTTAATGAAGAGAAGGTGAATGACATGTCGTTCGTTAGCTTGCATTTCTGTTTTAACAGTTTTGACTGATTGAGTTGACAACTTTAAATGAATGAATGTGGAGTTACAAACCTTCAAATTGAGTAAGGTTGGTTCCAAATGAAAGCTGTGCACCTCTTTTACCAAATTCAGTTGGTCTTAGGTGATGATGACATTATAATTGCTCTGACAAGGCCTCAAAAGTGAGCAACTCAGTCAGCCTTGACAGCGCAACCATCATGCAAAAACTGATTTGGTTTTTGTGTGTTCACAAACAAAGATTTGGTTTTTATGTGTTTACATACAAAATCTTTTTAATGAGTTCTTATCAAGAGCTTACAACACTTCCCTCAAGATCAAGAGGTAAAAAATATATTCAAGACCTTCAAAACCTTAGCAAAACCCTATAAATACCGTCTCAAGATCAAGAAAAAAATGGGCTAAATAAAAGAAAAGTGAGGAAGAAAGAAAACAAATATTGACAAGTAAACTAAGTTTGAAGGTTTGAGAGGCTAACACAAAATTTTCTCAAGTTTCTTAAGTTTAACAAGTTTGTGAGAGGCAAAACTTTTCAAAGGAAAGAAAAGAGAGAGAGAGAGAGAGTAACTATTCTAGGTATATCATCTTAGCAAGTTTGTGGTCTTCTTAAGGTGTTTTTATTTGTTTTTGTTTTATATTAATGTTTTCAAGCATAAAAAATAATTTTGGAATGTTTAATAAATGATGTTGCATTCACCTCTTTGTTGTTGTGATTCTTACTTAATGAAGTTATTTTTGATGTTTTTGATACATTAAAGTTGCTGTTTAAGTTTGTTTTTGATATTTAATGTTGTTTTAGTTCTTGTTTAGTTTAAACTATGCATATTAAAGCAAATGTTTTTATCTTGAGTTTACTAGGTTTGTTCATACTCAAAATGTGTTCAGAAAACCAATCTTGAATCCATGTTGCATGAACATATAGACTGTTTTAGGTTGGTAGTTTTTTAGATTGGTACCTTATGCTTGATTTTGATGCTTTGATGTTTTTTTTTTGTTCAAACATGTTTGTGTATGATATCATGACTTGTTGGGATAAAAAGAACATGTTTTAAAAGCAAAAAAATGCCTATTTCTAGGTTTGGCAGAGGCTGTTTTAGGCTTGTAATTTTCTGGGTTTTTTTTTAATGAATGTTTTTCGAGTTCTTGGGAGGAATATTAGTATATTACCTTAGCCCCTAGGTTTGAACCAATTTTGGTCTATTTCTTTGCACGAAACCCTTTCTTATTAATGATTAACCAATAATCTAGTGTTTATTTGTATCAATAACATGATTTTAACGTTTTTAATCATAGGGTTTCGATATAGAACCCAAATCTATTTTGACAAAATTGTGATATTTAAGTGATAATCAAAGTGAATGGATTCTAGATTATTGATCATTGCATGATTTCCAATATATATGTGCCTTTGTTTTGACCAAATCTTGTCTGTTTTGGGTTTCATGTTGCTCGGTTCGTTTTAGGGTTTTTAATTGTTCTTGGTATTCTTCATTTTTTTTGGCATTTGATCCGTTTTGTTTAAGTTTTTTTTTTGTTTTTTGGATGTTTAATCTATTTTTTGGCTTTGGTTTTTTTTGAGGTTGTTTTCGAGTCAAACTAGGATTTTTGGTTCGACTTATGGGCAATCAAAAATTTCAGGTCAACTCGATCGAGTTAGGTAAAAACAAATTAGGTCAAAGGGTTTAATACCCTGTTTGGTTTATCCTATTTTTTGTTAGAGGGTTTTTGGGTTTAAGGGTGTGTTTGGCAAACACCTTTTAAGTTTATTTTTGGTAGTTTTATTACAAAGAAAAATGAGTTTTTACTAAACAAGGCCTAAAAGTTTTTGAAATATATTTTCTTTTTTCTTGCATATGGCTAAAAATCCTGAATTTATTTTAGCATATTTGTTTTGTAAAAATCTAAAATACTTTGACATGTTTTTTTTTTTTAAATATTGTATGGATTTTATAACAAGTTTGTAAAATTAAAATTTCAAAGGATTTTGGCTTGCATTTCAAAAATACCAAAAACTTTTATTTTGTTTCTTTTAATATGCGGGATTATGAACTTATATGTAAGATGTATTACTGATATTAAAATAAATAACAATGTTTTTTTATTTCTTTTAATATACGAGATTATGAACTTATACGTAAGATATATTCTTGATATTAAATAAAAAATAGTTTATTTTTTTATGTTGACTTTAAAACGGTTAGGTTTTTAATTTGATAAGATAAGAAACTACTTACCGAGAATGAATTTTTTTAAACCTTAGATAAATCAACGATTAAAAAACACAACTTTTCCTTAGTTTATATCAAACAAATAAACAATACAACTTACTTTAGATAAGACGTACTAAGGGTGTTAATACCTTCCTTTTACATAATTAGTTACATTACCCAGACTCTGAGACCAGTTAGGGTTTCCAGTGATCAAAATACTAGGTAGCGACTCTTATTTTCATTTTTACTGATAAATGACAAGAATTCCTTGTCATTTTCACCTGCACAATTCCCGACGATTTTGATCTGAGAGGATGATCGTCGCGATACCGCACACGTGCGACAGAGGACATGTTACTTTTATTTCCTATTATAAACAATAAACTCATCAAACATACAAAACTCCATTAAACATGAGTTAATACTAAAGATAAAAATATATAAAAAGAAAAAATTACCTAACTTTAAGAACACGTTTGAATATGAATTGTAAAACGCAGTGATAAACAATCTATTTCGGTTGCATGCAAGTGCAATATTTTGTTTAAGAAAGATATATATTACCAAAGAAACATAGATTAACAACACCAACAATTAATCATAATCAAAATAAATAAATCAAACATCACACAAATTAAAACTTCTAGTTAATTAAAACAAATATTCGGATGGAGATTAATCTAAGAAAGAAACTCACAGTATGTGTTTGCTATCAGAACAAGTTTCCCAACACTTTTAGTTGTTTTTGTTTCAATTCCCCCAACATAGATCTGTTGTATATTTATGCAAAAAAAAGAGAGAAAGCATTGTTAGAAACATCATAGGTAAATCAAAGTTAAATTTTTTTTGATTTGAACAAGAATAAAGAAGGGGGTGTGGGAATATCATATTTAAATTTGAAAAAAAAGAAGAAAAAATAATTTAGTGCTTATTCTTTGATGAATGAGCTTACAAAATCACTAAAAATTACCTTTTATAAGTTGAATCTGACAAGGTAATCTTAAGAAAATAGGAGGAAGCAAGTTTGAAAAAAGATCAAGAGGAGAGAACAGAATGGAGAGAAACAATATGGCTAAAAAAATTTGGGAAGGAGATGATAGATCTCAACGTTGGTAAACAGCTATGGTGCTAGGGCAGGATTTTCAGATCTCCCGAGGATTGTTTTTTAATTTTTTCCAATGGTTATTTCTTCATAATATTTGTGGCTATTTTTTTTTATGGGTGCAGAGGTGAGATAGAGGTGGCAAAAGCAGCTTTGAGTTGCTTTTCAGAAACTAAGGTTTAACCTTAGTTTCTTGTGAGCCCTATAGTAATAAAAAATGTGAATCATATCCAACCAAACGCCAGTTTTATGTGTTTTACCTTAATCTGATCCACAACAACACTATCAAACACCTTAATTATAGATAAACAAAAGGGCGTATTGCTTGAACTTGAATCCTTCCCCACGTCTCTGTTTTACAGGGAAGAGTAAACATTTATCAGAACGACTTATTTACTGAACAACAGTACAGATTTTGTGATCCATGCTTTGATTTCTCTTATTCGTGGGAGAAAAATCTGTTGGCATTTTAGCTCACAAAACCAAATATGAAGATTGTTAAATTTGTGGTTGCATTTATCCAGGTCTTTCAATCTAAATGAAGAGCATTTCCCACTCTAACATGAATCTATCTATGATTGTATTGTTCACCACACTCGGAAATTAGTAGTTAAATAGCATGGAATTATAACTTCAGAATATGTCCTCCTCTCATGAATATTAGAATGGACCCTGAGAGGCTATGCTTGAAAATGTAAATTTTCAACCGAAGGAAGACAAAGTTTGAAATGACAGTGAACTTGGTGAAAACATTTCTAGAATCTAATAACTCTCCAGTGGCCAACATGACTAGTTAAATTCTTCATCGTCCAATTCCAGAGGCAGAGGGAAAGGTAGCATTTTTCCTGACATAAAGAAAATCTCATATCCTGATGAACATTAATCTGACTCATAAAGTGTATCGCTTGTGGCAGATCATGATCAAAGGTTACTTGAGACATCAGCTTGGACTAGTTTCTGCACTTTTGCGAGAATGACAACAAAAGATCATCATAAGGGATAGAAGAATCCATGCCCCACCATATCTTGGTCTGTTGTAAATGAATCTTTTGATCACTACAGAATCAGCGTGCGGCTGTTAGCTTAACATTTAAAAATGATAGGAATAATAAATAAACAAAAGAGTTTCCTCATGGAGCAACCACATCCAAGTTCTCTAGTCCAAATACAAACATGATCTTGAATGACTATAAGAGAAATTGTCATTGGTGCATACAAATCGGCTAAAATACTGATTGGTTATACAAAAAAAGAAGTCTTATTTATTTTTTTTTATCTGTGGTCTTTCTTTTATTTAAATTTATAGCAGTAGCATGGTCCATGCCCTATAAATACATTTACATCATATCCTATGCAGCTTATACAAACCACAGATGTATTATCAATTCAGAAAGCTAGCTTGCTTCTCTATATGGCTTGAACCTGCTTACAACTAGAATCACATACACAAACAAATGCTTATCATCATTGAGTGTAGGGTTGTACAAATCTCATTCACACAATAAGCATTTCCCTCTCTATATTCCCCACATGCTCTTCCTTTCAACAACCGAAATGTTCCAATTACAATCACATTTTTCTCTCTATTCAAAGATTCCGCAAAAAAAAAAAAAAAAAAAGCAATAAAAGAGTGCCTTTACGGCCACCTTAGGACCAGCCAGGCAGGCTAGGTGGACTCTTCTTCCCCATAAAGTTTTGGATTCCTGGTTCTGTCAGCTCTCGATGATAAAAGGCCAAAAGAAACCCAACTTGAACAAGACAACAACACAATAATATGTAATATTAGTTGACTGAACTCTCTGAAATTTACTTAAATACTTGTTAGCAATGTATACAGTCTTGATCAGTGATGGTTAGAGAGACAGTCCATGGTGACACTTCTCCAACTTGGAGGGAAGGACCACTGGCAGAGGAAAAAAAAGTCTTGGTAGCGGGGAGGAATCCACGGATACTAGTCCACTTGGGATGGAATTGATGACGTGGATCTCAAATATCAGCAAGGTGTATGTATCTCTAATCACCTTTTCTTCGTACAGATTCCCATAGAGTTGCTGTTGCTCAAGTTATTTTCAACTAATCATCACCGACAGCCCCACTAGTGTGTGGCCAGAATCCTATGATCATGACTCCTTCAAATTGACAACGGGGCCTTCCTAATTTATTTCCATTACTTCCAAAACTTGATTCATTTTTATCCAAGGAACAACACCAATCAACAATTTAACCAAGAATATTAATTACATGTGTAGCGGCACAGTGGACGTAGCGGCACAGCGTCCACTGAGAACGAGTTTGATGGTATTCCAAAATTAATATGCTCAGAAATTTAGTATTTGTATAGTGTTTAATCACACATTTAGGTCAATATTTTTTTATTTAGAGCTCAGGAAGTAAATGGTTGGTGGGAGGAAGTCCAATACCTACAAAATAATCTTTTTTGGTGGAGTTTATAGACCTTTAAATGATAAAATCAGTGACTTTTAAGTAAGAAATTACAATAAATATCACAAAAATTCAACGCTTTTAAAAAAGTCTGGAAGCCCCTAGGCTCCCCACCCCATGGCATTCCCTTTTCCTTTCTTAGCAGAATTGCATTAATTGTTGAGTCTGCCATACACAGGTAAATAAAAAGGCTTTTGTTCTCCCTTGGTTGAAACAATATCTTAAGAGATAAAATGTGGACTTTGAGCTCCTCAAAAACCTTTTGACAATATGAATTCTACTCGAAGTTAAAAATATTCCTCAAAGTATTAAAGAATAGTAGAGTACACTCCCTTAGGTACGTTATGAACCAATTGAGGACAACCAATCTCCCTATGAGGCACTAAACCTCTTTCATTAACCGAGAAGGAGTCATGTCTAGAATGACTTAAAATCTTTTCTAGGTTAGGCTGGATTCCCTTACTAGTTACTAGAAAACCCCAAAACTTTTTTTCTTTAATGGAAAAGTCATACTTGGAAGGATTAAGCTTCATTTAATGGTGTCCAAACACATAAAAGACTTCTTCTAGGTCTAGTAGATGTTGCTCAAAGGTCATACTCTTCACCAACATGTCATCAATATATCCCTCCATAATCTTGCCAAGTTGGTTTTTGAATATTTTATTTATCCGCTGGTAAGTGACCCCAACATTCTTAAGCCTGAAGTACATAACTTTGTAATAAAATGTTCTCCTTTCAATTATGAAAACTGTTTTTTCCTCATCATTTAGGTGTATAAGGATTTAGTGATATCCAGAATTGGCATCCAAGAAGTTTAGATACTCAAAACCCTAGAAGATTTAACTAGCCAATCAATCTTAAGGAGATGATAATTATCATTTAGGCAATCTTTGTTCAAATATGTGAAGTCCATACACATTCAACACTTTCATTGCTTTTCTTGACTACTACCATATTTTTTAGCCATGCAAAGTACATCACTTCCCTAATAAAGCTAATAACCAAGAGCTTATCCATCTTTTATGTTATTATTTTCTGTTTTTCACCCCTAAAATTCCTTTTCTTCTAACAGGTTGGGTGAATAGTTGAGTCTACCTTCAACTGATGAGTGACTATTTCAGGATTGACTCCTGGCATGTCGAAGGTGCCCATTACACAATTGGATATTTGGATATGGAGGAGCTCTGCTAGTTACTAGTATTGTGTTGGTTCTAGGGTGGAACCCACTTTTATGATTGCTTTTTCATTTTCTTCTAGAAAGACATCCTTCAATTCTTCAACAACTTTGGTTCTAACCTTCACCTTTTCTTTTAAAGATCCTTGTTAGTTCAATGTTAGGGCTTTTTTACCCTTCAAGTAGGTAGAGACACATTACCTTGAGGTCACTTGACTCACTCAACCGTGGCCACTACTTTCTGAGTTGGAAACTTCAGTGCCAAGTTCCTGGTGCTGATGACAACATTGATTTAATATAACAGATGTCTGCCTAGAATGGAGTTGTAAGCCAAGGCCATGTTAATGACTATGAAAGTTTGCTGGAGAGACGCACACTTAGGGGGAGTGCTTATAGTAACTGGGATTTTTAAGGCGCCTTTCATTGGCACCCTCGAGCCTTCTATCCCGATAAGAAGAGTTTTCATTAAAGTCAGTTTTGAGGGGGGTATCCCCATTTGTGCCATCACTTTACTGGAAATGATAGTGACTACACTGTCATCATCCGTTAACACTTGATAAACTTTGGAAAGGATTATAAAGATGACTAGGGCATCTTTATATAGGAAGGTTACTCCTTCTCTATCTTCCTGGGTGAAGGGTATTATAAAAGCTTATTGAATGGTTTTCCATGATAGTGACCTCTTTTAATCAATTAACTCAAAAGAAAGTTACGTGGGAATGGTCTAAAGATTATGAAGAGAGCTTTCAAAAACTGAAAAAGAGGTTACCACTGCTCTGGTATCTTAGGATAAAGTGTTAAAGGCCCAACAAAAGAATGACAAAGTGAATAAAATCATAAGCAAAGTGGAGTCAGGGGTTGAGAATCCTTTTTAGATCTTAAAGGATGGGATGATAATAATGGATAGGCATATGTATTTACTGGATGATAATGCTCTTAAAGTTAAAGTGTTGAAAGAAGCATATGAGTCTAAGTTTGATGTACATCCAGGAAGTACTAAGATGTACAAGGACTTAAAGGAATTTTATTGGTGGTCAGATATAAAGAAATAATTAGTTGACTATGTGGACAAATATAGTGTGTGTCAGCAAGTGAAGGTAGAATATCAGAAGTTGGAAGGACTGTTACAACTATTTTTGATACATAAATATAAGTGAGAAGATATCATTATGGATTTTGTATTAGGTCTGCCTAGAGAAAAAATGGCAATAATGCTATTTGGGTTATTATGAACCGACTGACTAAGTCAACACTTTTTTTTCCTATAAAGATGACAAACTCAGTGGATAAATTGAAAAAGTTGTATGTAAATGAAATAGTGAGGTTACATAGGTGCCAATGTTGATTGTTTTGGATTGAGACCCCGAGTTTACTTCTCATTTATGGCCAGACATTCAGTATGCTTTGGAAATTAGGTTGAACTTAAACACTGTTTTTCATCCTCAAACAGATAGGCAATCCGAGAGAACAATTCAAACTCTAGAGGATTTGTTAAGGGTATGTATATTAGAGTTTGAGAGAAATTAGAAAGATCATATATCTCTTGTAGAATCTACCTACAAAAATAACTACTAGGCTACTATAGGGATGGCTCTATATGGAGCTTTGTATGGTAGAAAATGCCGACCACTAGTGTGTTAGGAGGAGGTAGGTGATAGAAAATTAATTGGACTAGAGTTGGAACAAATTACTTCAGAAAAAAAATAAAGATCATAAAGGATAAAATAAAAATGCCCAGGATAGACAAAAAAGTTATAAAGATAACATGAAGAGGCCTCTTGAGTTCAATGTTGATGATAAAGTGTTTTTAAAGGTTGCCCTTTAGAAGCATATATTGAGGTTTGGCATGGAATGATAGTTAGAGTTGAGGTATATTAGGATTTTTGAGGTCACAAGGAGGATTGAACTTGGAATATGTAATATTGAGTTTTATGAGTTAGATTACTTAAAATGATGTTTTGTTTTTAGAATTATGTTTTTAGATATGAAAAACTAATGGGTAATATAAAAATTATGGAAACTTTGAAGAAAATCATGTTCCCCATTTGATATGAGAATTTAGCCTAGACTTAGAAATATAAAATTAATTGAATTGGTTCAAAATGTTATGGAATTTGGGTTAAATTGTGTTAAGATAGGTAGGAAATGGATGGGCAAAAAGCTAATTATTCAAAAAACTTGGAGAGAAACCCATAACCATATTTAAGGCTAAGTACTAATTAGGAGAATAAAATAAAATTTAAACTAGTTGACATAATTACCATGATAATTATGTTAAATTGTTTCTATATAAGGTGTCGAAATGTAGAAAAAGATAAAAAAGAAAGAAAAAAAGGGGCCAAAGGTATAAGTCATAATAAGATAAAATGAGAATTTATGGGAGCTAAAGCAAATATTTGTTCATTTATGAGTGTTCAAATGAGTGTTCATGTATTAAAGATGAAGGGAAACATATTTAATTAGATTATTATATTATATAATTGTGGTTGAATTTCTAATGAACCTTGAATTTTTGAAAGTTGGTAAGACATTGACGAGATAAATAAGCATAAATATATAATTAATTGGAGAAAACATAAAACAAATGGTGGATTGATGAAATCTAGATAAAATCATAAATGTAGTATAGATATGAAAATATAATAGAAGCAAATATGGATATGACTAAATTAATGGTCGGTTAAAAAAGAGAACCTTAGAAAAGTTTGAATTAAATAAATTGACTTTTGCTATGAATAGAATATGTATAGTATGTTCAATGAAAAAAAATTGAACTAATATTTGATAAGTTGCACAAACCAGTCGACCGTTTAGGATTACCAAATGATTTAGTCAACCGATTGATAGAAGGAACAATGAAATTGACTACTATCAAATCCGGCTGATCAAATAGCAATCAAACCTGTTAACTGTTTTTTCAACCATTAAGGAAACTAATGAAATTTAGTAGTATTTAGTCGATCGATTGGTTGTGCCATTATGAACCGGTCAACTATTCTTACTGGTAGTGAACTATTATTATTTCAAAAAAAGAAAAAAATCATGGTTATTCTATGTAACCTTGATGACGAAAAGATCTCAACATGTTTAAAAGTAAGGGATGTTGCATAATGGTTCTAAAAACGAGCTGTTGTAAGGACCTACTTCCCATAATTTCTTTTCTCGGTGCAGGAATCATTCCCTATTGAGGTGCCTTCTAAGATCACATTGATTTTGGGTAGTGTCTGTATGGATTGGTTGGGCTCTTTCCTGTTTGGCTCAGGATGAGAATCTCTCTTTAAGAAAGGGAAAATATAGCATTTAACTATCAATCTTTTAATTTCTTCTTTTAACATATAACACTCTTCGGTGTCATGTCCTTTATCCTGATGGAACAAACAATATTCTTGGAAGTACGAGTACTGAATGGTGATCTCATGGGTGAAAGGTATTGAAAAAATTGTTGAACCTCAATGGTAGTGAAGACTTCTATTAAGAAAGCATTCAATGGAGTCATACACATTTCATGGTAGGTCATGCGTTCTATGACTGATCTCTTCTAACTCTTTATAGGGTTGTTGTTTCTCCTAGGAGAGCAATCCTGTTTGGGAGACATTTTTGCAAAAACAGGAAGGCCCGTGACGCAACACATTTGCCTCTTCCACCTATATATGGTTCTTTATGACATGCTTCACTTTTAACAAGCTTCTATTTGGAAGTGTACAACTCTTTCTTTAAAGCTCTCCCTTAGACTCCAATTATAAAGCCCTCAGAAACCACAAGTTTGATTAATTCCTAGATCTTGAGCATTTCCTCCTTAAACCTTTTCAGGTATGCTTATGTGGACTCGTTATCTGCATGAGTGACCCTAAAAAGTTATGTGCAACTTATTTTTAGTTGGGATGCTTGTGATAAAACACACCACTAGCTTCCAGGTTGCTCCGTATGTTTTGCACATGCTCCTCTGGATAAGCAAGATCATTATAGTTGTCCAAGGTCATCTTAGTGGATATATAATCCTTGGGTATGCGAGTATGCAACACTCATCTTGATAAGAGAGAATCTCGAATCTGATGAGGGGTATAGATATCCTCATGCATATACTCCCTTACAGGCTGTTTTTCACTCCTATATTTATAAGGTTTTGGGGAGCTTGAGGTTTCTAATGTGAAATGGTGGTACTGATGGGTAGCCTCCATCCTGTAATGGCCAAATAGGCATCAAGAGTGTTCACTAAATGCATGAGCATTATGATGATATGAATGCCATCTGGAAGGACTTGCTGGTCATTGAGGCTAAAAGCTCCTCAACACTTTATTCTACCCGAACTCTTTTGGTTATAATAATTATTTACAGGTGCTGGGTGTAGCCTATGACCACAAAACTGTAAATGAAGGTGTTACGGGAGCCAATATTTGTTGAGTTAGCAAAATTTGATTTGGCCCTTGAGCCGCCAACACAACCTAGGTAAGGAGCTGCACCTAGTTGATGAGATGTTAAAGGTTTAGTTGGGCAGAAGTTTTTGCTATGGTAGAAAGGTCTGTCACAAGTCCTATTCTAAGAGTGTTTTGATTATACGTCATTAATGGTGATTAAGGATGTCAAAAACCAATTCAGGGATAACAATTGATGGCTTTTTATCAGTTTCCCATAAACGATGCCAATTGATGATATTCTAAAATCCAATATGCTCAGGAATGAGGTTATTTGGTGTTTGGATAATGGTTAATCACACGTTTAAGACAATATTCTCTTCTCTAGAGCTCAAGAAATTGATGGTTGGTGGTAAAAAAACCCATTACCTATAAAACAATCCTTTTTGGTGGGGTTTATGGGCCATCAGATGGTAAAGTCAGTGACTTTTAAGAGATTGCAATAAATGATAAGAATGGGCTTTAAATTCCAAGAACAAGGATGTTTGTTCTTGTTTTTGGATGATAAATCCTCTGAGAATTAAAATATGAATACTTAGATAAATGAGAGAAATTGTAAACCCTTAACCTAGATGGTTCAGAGGGTATTTATAGCCCCTAAACTTTGTCAAGTTGCTTGAATGAAAGGGTTGAAATGTCATTTCCTCCTGATAGTATTGATGAAGGATAATTATTTATTGTAAAACATTAATGTAAGATAAATATTCCTTACACAATATTAATGCTGATGGAAATGTGATAGGCTTTTTAATAGACTTATATATACTTAGGGGTGTAGGGATATTATTATTCTTGACATTTAATATTTCATATTATAAGCCATAAGAATAAACAAACACAACCTCATGACCTAAAATAGAGCTTATAACAATCGTCAGTCCTATAGCCACTTGGACCTGGAATGATGCCAAGTCCAAGAGCGATGGGTTTAGCATCTTGGCATTCTTATACCTGTTTGGGCTCAGCGCATAGCTGAATCTAGGGATGTTGGGTCTGACAACTCGCTAGACTCATATGTACTTAAGCTCAACGCATAGCTAAACCCAGGAGTGTTGAGTTTAGCAGCTCGTCATACCTATATGTACTTGGACTCAATGTATAGTTGAACCCAAAGGTGTTGAGTCTGAAAGCAAGTTGGACTCATGTCATCTAGGCTTGGTATTTTACAAAGCCTCTAGGTATATTGAATTATCACCATGTTTTTTTATCTTTATAAACATGAACTTAAGATAAAAATGAAATTTAAAAAATATGTTGATACACCATAATCCTACAAGGAAAACAATTTGCTATTATTTTAAGCTTGTTATTTTGACTTACTTCTATCACCAGGTCCCATGAAGATTTAAAGGAATCATATACACTGTGCCATTTATTTACTACTTTCAAGTTTTTCTAATCTTATCTCCTGTTCCTTTCTAATTCCTGGACTCTTAAGACTAAACTTTAAGTTTCCCTTCAAGATTTCAGCATACATAGACTTATAGGTTGGGACTACCCGAACCAACTTGCAGCGTAAAGCCGACATCACCCCCACCAGCCTCAGAATTCTGATTCTTCCCTAAAATTCAACCTTTTATTCCACTCAGATGCTTATATTTAGTTTCCTTTGAGAAATTATGTCGTTTTTTTGATTAGTATACTCTATGATAAAGCAGATGCTTATAGGCTACTGTTACAGTTTAACTAACATGACTCGGAAACCTAACCAGACTCGGTCTATGGTCCTGACTGTCACCATGTATATCAAGCAGACAATCCTATCACCAAATATATGGTTTGTAAGTAGTGATTTAAGTTCACAAGACAATTGAGAGTGTATATATATATATATATATATATATATATATATATATATATATATATATATAATGGATAGAAATAAAATGGTACTAAGATGGATAGGTACTTGAAGATAAGGGTTTGCCTGCTGATTTTCTGAAAACCTCTAAATGAAAGATTGTATCATTGTATCATTATGTAAACTCTTTTTAGCAAAATAAGCTAATCATTTTCTATCAATCTATCATAGTATCAAAGATCATGAAAATCGACGAGCTAATTATTTTCTATCAATCTATCACAATATTAAATAACATGAAAATCTTGTAGATGGATAAGTTTCTCTAATAGAATTGGCCAGTCAAAAGAACTACAATAACTTAAATCTTCTGCTAATGTTCCTAAGATGAATAAAGGACATGTGACAAGAGTTAATAGCCCCACTGGGGCATAAGGCTCCTAACATATAGGCCAATAAAAAGATTTTGCAATCAGATATCTATTCGAATATTGTAATGGATGTTCATAATTGACAATTCAAAGGTGAAATGAATACGTATGGGCCAGCAAAGATAGAAGCATCTGCTCGCCCTCAGAGAAGTAAACTTTGTACTCAGCTATCCTTTTACACCAGGGATAACCTGATTAAGCAATAAAAACAATAATATCTACTCTATAAGAGGATAAAATAAACAAGTAGGAAAATGCTGTGAACCCATCTTCGTTACTCCAGCTAGCACACCATCTTGATGTAACAAAAAAGCAGAGAATTCATCTATTGATTATACCCTTGTTATATATGGTGGCACTGAAGCCTGTATTATGTAATAAATACCCTGAACGTGTTTGGAGACTGAAAGGGCTAATATCTTACATAATTGCATGGACTGATCACCAATTTTTCATGTTTTCTTGTGCCTTATTGGTAACTTTTCCATAAACATTTCGATTATCAATATTACTCACCTGCACCGACATTATTTTCTTTTAACCATATAATTAATGCATCTCTGTTAATCATGATTAAGATGTTTAATTTGTTTTCATAGATGTTGATGCTTTGGTGGATGAAATTCAACAAATAAGTTTTCACTAGAGTACACGGTGATAAGATGTACCAAGTAAGACCATCAACTTTTTGATGGGGAGTGATAAGATGTTCATTGAACATTAATGAAAGTAGACTAGAAAAATCTGATAGCATACTTTGTTTGCTAATCAAGTGTCTGAACATTTTTGCATAAATAAACATGAGCAGAACGTACAAAATAGTGTGTAAATATCTAATTATGCTTGCTATTTAAAACAACACTCCAAAGGGAAAACCTAACTTCATCGAGAGAGAGGGTCCCAAAAGCTATAAAAGGGTTTTTTTTTAAAAAATAAATTAGAATAATAAACTTAAAATTTAGGTAGAATAACACCGTTTGAAAATGATTTGGTGAAATAACATCTTTTGACCTTGTTGCGTTTTAGAAGTGCGACATTTAGTAAATGTCGCTATTAAGATGCACGACAAGGTAGTTGTCACACTTTAAAAATACGGTATGTTTAAATGTTATGCTTCAGAAGTGCGACTTCAATTCAAATTTAAACTCTCCCTCAGACCAAAGAACGCATAGATTAGACACAATCTCTCTCTCTCTCTCTCTAAACCAACCGATGCCCTCACTATCTCTCTATAAAACCCACAAAATACATTTATTTTGCCCTTAAAACAACCATAAGCCAAACTCATCCTAGTCTCTAAGCATCGTTGGATGTTTTTGTGTTCATAATCCACCGTTGCGTTTGCTGTCACCGCCACCACTCTTTTTCTAGTCCTACAAGTAAGGTAAACATACTACATTGCTATGAATTTATGTTTGGTTTGGTTGAAATAAAATAATTATTTAGGTTGGATATAAGGTTTATGGTGAATTTAGAGTTTGTTGAATTAATGATAAATTGGTTAAGAATATTATCAATTAGAATTGATTTGATATAGTTGAACATGAAAATAAGTTAAAATATTTATGAATTAACAATTTCAATTAATTATGCGTTGCATTTAATTTTGGTTAAGTTGTTGAACTATAAATTTTGTGTGTATTGTTGTAATCAACTAATAATATAATTAACTACGTTTGATAATTTCATGTAAAAAATCATAAATGCGGTAGAGTTATGATGAATTACACGTTCAATTGAATTGATGATAAGTTGATGAATTTAGTATTTTATTTGAATTATATTAATTTGCTATGAATTTGAGTTTTATTTAATGCAATTGAGCATGAATATATCAATTAGATTTCGTATCATGAATTATGTTTAATTTTTGGTAAAGTTTGCTTTAACGTTAAATTTTAGGAATTTGATTGAATTTGTTAGAATTTTACCAATTAGGATTGGGGTAATGCAATTTAGTTAAAATTACATCCAAGTGACCAAAATCTGATATTTTTTACATAACATCTTATAACATATTTATGTTATGTTATTATGGTGACACTATTGTTCATAATGTAAACAATAGTATCACATACAATGACGAGAACAATTTTTTTTGTTAAATAGAAATTTGATTGAACTTGTTATGAATTTTGCAAATTAGGGTTGAGGTAATGCAATTTAGTTAAAATTACGTCCAAGTGACCAGAATCTGATTTTTTTCACATAATATCTTATAAAATATTTATGTTATGTCATTTTGGAAGCATTGTTCATGATGTAAACAATAGTATCACATATAATACCAAGAACAATTTGTTGTTAAATGATAATTTAGGCGTGTCATATACAAAAATAAAAGAAACCATTTGTCATGGACTTGGGTGGAATTATAATGATATTTATAAACCCCTGGATAAAGTAAAAATAATATAGTAGAAATTCAGGTATAATAAAATGAAATAATAAAAATGAATATAAAAAAAGTTAAGAAAATAAAAGAAAAAAGGTTTATAACCAAATATGTAAATTGTTCCAAGACTAGAAATGGTCTAGCCGCTTTGAGAAATGACGAGACCGATTTAATAAAATAGTCAGATCGTTTCTCAAAATGGCTGGACCATTTTGGCTACTAGATCTCTTAAAGCCGACAATGTACAATCAAGAGAGAAAAATATCATTTTCATTTCTTTTTCTTTCCTTTCACCTTGAAGGGTTAGAGAATGATGTTTAGGAGTGAAAAGAGAGTGTTATGAGAGAGAAGAACCCATCCACACTAGAAATCAAGAAAGATCAAAGAGAGGGGAGATTGTATTAGAGAGAGAAAGTGAAGAAAAGAGAGGAAGAAGAAGAAGGCTTGTGAAAATATTAACTTGTTGGCATTTGAAACTCAAATTGTAACCATGTAAGGTTTCTAGAACCCATCTACATCAATTTGAATAAGAATTACTTGATTTCCATCACAATAAAAGCAAAATTGATTAGGGTTCTAATGTAAAATTTAGGGGAAAGTTAAATTCAAAGCGAGAACTTGGAATACAACAGGTATGTGTAAAATTGTTAAATTAAGGGATTTTAAACATTATGGGAATTTATTTCTTTGTCTTTGGTATTGTTGTGTGAAATAAGTGAATAAATAAATAATGGAGGGAAATAAAGATTATGGATAAAAACCTTGGTTAGCTGCTTTTGAATGAAGGCTAATAATATCAAAGGACTTTTGACATCGACATTAACGAATGACATATTAAAGTATCTAAGATAATTTGATTAGTTATTTTAGGTTTGGATAGATAATGATATCAATGGATCACATTGATGTCAATATTTATATGAAACTTGATTAGCTGCTCCTGAATGGAGGCTAATGATGTCAAGGGGTTCTTGACATTGACATTTTCAAATGATGAATTGAGGTATGTGTAAGGGTTTGATTAGTTATCCGAGCTAGGATAACTAATGATATTGATATTATTTTTAAAATGTGTTTAGTAGATCTCGGGCAAGGGGAGACTAATGATACTAGTAGGTTTATTAGCATTGCCATAACCCCAAGGACTGAGAGAATGAAAATGAACGTGATTAAGTATTTCCGGTCATTAGAAAAAGATAATAATATAAAAGGGAATACCTTGATATCAACGGACTGTTAAGATTTAGATTAGATATCCAAGGAATGATAATAAATGATACTAGTGATCTAGCATTAGCATACCCTTAATAAATCCTTCTTGAGATGAAGGGAAATGTTACTTATTAGTGATTAACGATGTTGTTTTTAGTATTTGATTGATATTGTTCCAATGTAATAATTATTTTTATAGTTGGTTTATTTATCATAATGTTTTTATTGCACTTTTCACGGTCATCTCAGTTACGTCAGGAGTAGTCCTCACCCAATTCTATTTTTGTTATTATAGATTATGAATGATATGTATAATTTTGAGTACTGGCTATAATTAACTTAATTATGTAATAACAACGTTAAATCTCTATTTTTGATGTATGGATACAAATGAGTTCCACTACTATGATATTCTTATAACTTTCTATGCATATGCTTTTATTTTTATTTTCCTTCGGACACATAACTAGTAAGTATATTTATGCGGACATGGGTGAAACAATGAGTACCATTGATATGGTTTGAGATCCAAGATGATTGGATCAAGAGTGAAAAATGTCAAAATCGATAACTTGGACCTCTCGGTATAGGAGAGACAATGCTTTTATGCATCTGTTTGACAATGTATTACTCATAGACCTTACATGGAGATATATAACATTAATTTATTTGACGCTTTTTTGATGATTTTGATGTCATCACCACATATACCTAGGGATCTGCTGTTTTGACATGCTTGTACATACATCTATGTCATGCATGCATGAAGAGGGCCAAACAGGTCAGGTGGACATTTAATATTTCTTCAGGTATGATTTGGAAAATAAGGTTATAACAATTTACATTTAAAATATTTATTCTTAATAATAAATAATCAACTCATTTTTATTTAATAATAGTTATAGTTTCGGGAGCATCTTCTTGTTGGCTGAACCCACATACCCAGATTGTCACTCATGACTACAAGACAATGGGGGTTACACTACAACTTCCACTAGGATGCAGGTATTTTGCAATATTGACGCAAATTTATATTATCTAATTGTAACTTTTAAAAATACAATTAAACTAATATATTTGTAATGTTAGGTGGTGTGTTGATAGAGTATTGAAAATAATCCAACACTTGTATTGACATTTTATCTAAGCGAGCTAGACAGATAACATGCTATCCAAGTATTTTTTTGAGTCATTTGTTAAATAAAATACTTGACTTCACTGAATTATGTCTGTTTAGTATTTAAGAAACTTCTATTTTAAAGGTCATAAGAACACTTTACTCGGATGAAATTGGTGGTTGCTCCAGCTATTTGCGCTAATAGGATGAACATGTGGACATTAGTGGTATAGCTGATATTTTTTGAGATGGTCTAGCTACGTTGCCTAGATCGGGTAATGCACCAATTCAGCTACAAACATCATATTTTAGTCGATATCAATATGAGTGATGCTTTGCACCCCATAACTTATTAGGGTAAAAATGATTATTATAACTGGTTAAGCTACAATGGAGCTTATGTATCACAATGAGATGCATAGAGAAATGAGATATTTACAGAGATGTATCATATGATTACAGATGTTGAGTATTTGATTTGGTACATGGATATCACATGTCAAGTCATTAGTTCGAATCCAGAGCAGGTTCTTCCACCTGGATACATGCAATATGAACAATATGCCAAACGAATTCAAAATATCATAAGTAATCTAATTTCTTTATAATTAATATATGTTAAACACTGGGTTTTATGTATTAATCTTTTAATTTAACATTAATGTTTTATTAATATCAGGTTGACTTCATGCTATGAGAGGGTCGAGAGGCTGCATTAATGCTTTGTAATATTGACAAAGAAAATGAAAGTTACTGTAACAGCCCGGCCCAACATGCTGTATATTGTCCATTTTAGGCCTTATTGCCCTCACGGTTTTGTTTCTGGTGACGCGAGCCCACTTCTAAGCTTGACGCCCCAAAACGCGTACAACATATTAGCAACCAGCACTACTAATAAGGCCAGCTACCAAACCCTCACCCGTCGATGTGGGATATTACAATCCCCCCCTTAAGGAGCCCGACGACCCCGTCGGCACAATCAGACAGCCAGTGAGGTTGGCTCTGATATCAAATGTAACAGTCCGGCCCGACATGCTGTATATTATCTGCTTTGGGCCTTACCGCCCTCACGGTTTTGTTCCTGGTGATGCGAGCCCACTTCTGAGCCTGACACCTTAAAACGCGTACAACATGTTAGCAACCAGCACTACTAATAAGACCAACTACCAAACCCTCACCCGTCGATATAGGATATTACAATTACACTTATACATCCTAGTGGTTCAATGTTTGCCGCACTAGACTTGAAATCTTTGAGAGATTAACTCTTGATAATGATGTGGTAGAGGATGAGACTACTCTGACAGATGTAGGAGTTGGATCAACTCGTGTTATTGAGGAGCCCAAATCTTCTAGTAGACAACATAAACATAATTATATTAGTCATGTTTATATATTTTGAGATTTTAATTACTTGAATGTTGTATTATTAAGTATTTTAGATTCATTTTGCATGTATGTATGTTTTTTCATTTTTGCATTTGTAGGGCTACATGTGATAATAAAATGTAAAAATATGTTGAGTTTGATTATTGTAGATTTTTACGGGTTTTTTTAAAAGAGAAAAAATTTGAAGTGTAGTTTCTATATAGACGAAACTTTGTCCAAATTTTGTTAAAATTATAAAATCATTAACTTTCTAAAATCATTAACTAAATTAAATGTCAAATTAACAAAGTAAATAATAAATCTCATAAAAAAACAATTTTTTTTTGCTAGATTTAGATGTTGGGGAAATTTGTTGCTAGGAGGGGCAGTAGCCTCATTATCAATCAGCTAGCTTAATCGGTCGGCAAATTGATTTAGTTGTTTAAATCGGTTGACCGGTTCATATAAAAACTATAATTTTTTATGAATCTTTTCCAAATATATTTTATGCGTTAAAAAATATATTTTTGTCTAACTTGTAGATTAAAAAACATACTACAATTAAAATCTCTAAAATTTACCATTCACATAAAAGTTTACTTCTGTTTTTCAATATTAACCAGCCTGCTGGTGAAATTGATTAATGTAAAACAATCAACTAATTTGTAAGAAAATTTGATTAAATATCATGGTTGTGAACCGCCGTAAAAATATGCTATTTTGTCCATTAAAAAAAAGTTGTTTTGCTATTGTGTTATTTCGTCATCAATTTGTATTTTTGCATGCTAATGGACTAATTTGTCCCTATAAAAAGGGAGCATATGACCTTTTAATCATTGTACGGTACAAAGCAGCCAGTTGTTTTGCTTGGAATGTTGTTCAGGACGTAGTACACTTATAAGATCATCTCCATAATAATGAAACAGAACACGAGGGATCTTTTTTCAGCAGTTAATCCTTTCTGAATTGGAAAAAATATGGGGTTGTGGTGCGCGCGTGAAAGGTTAAATTGTAAGGTCTGGTTGTGGCTTTAGCTTGGTGTTGGACCACCTAACTCAGAGCCCTCTGTGCAAGTTAAGGGTAGAGAATAAAACAGGGAAAGAGTAATAATCGACATAAAATCTCAACAGGTGCAGAATCCTACCAGGGATTTCCACTATGTTGTTCTCTATTTCTCTATTGGAATTTATCTTTTAAGGTTCTAACTCAATTTAATTCTAACTTGGAGTTGGTCCAATGGTTCAAAACGCTTGTTTGCATCATCAAGATAGTCATGTTTAGAGTCGTGAAACTGTAGTTTTATTTGGTTGCAACTCTACATTTAGCACTACCCGCTGAGATATTCCAACCTTTAGCTCGCCTGAAATAATTGGGTGATGTATCATACCATAAGTTCGAGATAGCCTATCTATACTCATTTTATGTATCAAAAAACAATCAATATAATTACCCTTTGGTTCAACAACATAAGAAAGTTCCTAGCGAACTAAACCACGTGAATTTTGATGGAACTAAGTTTATTGGCAAAATACGAGAGGATTAGCTCCACTTGTTTTGGTAATTATTGATGTTTGTTCTATTAGTGTATGAATTGACAATGGTTAGAACTTAATTAGATGTTAGATGTTATATTTTCTATCATATGATGTGTATTATAGAGATAGACAAGGACTTAATTGTGTTGTTAATTAATCATTGAAGATACTGATTCTCCTACGTTGTTGCTCCGCTTCAATATTTTGTGGTTCCGAAGGAGACAAATCATTAAAAATTCTACTGCATTTGCTAGATTTCTTTGCAACTAGCCCTACCCCACCCCATCACCCCCATCACCCCCTTCACCTCCGCCTATAAAGAGCAGGCATTGCCACCTCTATTGCACATAGCATCCTCTTGACTTGCAATCTCTTCTCTTTTAAACTCCCTTTAATCACCCTTTTCATCATCTTTTGCCCTTGCAGCCAGCCTCTCCATAACCTACACCAAAACATCATTCAAACAAATGGCATCAAGCTCCGTGTCCTCTCGCGGTTCGGGCTCGTGGACTGCTCAGCAGAACAAAGCCTTTGAAAGGGCTTTGGCTGTTTATGACAGGGACACACCCGACCGTTGGCATAATGTAGCCAGGGCAGTTGATGGAAAAACTGCTGAAGAAGTGAAAAGGCATTACGAACTCCTCGTGGAGGATGTCAAGCATATTGAGTCAGGCCGAGTTCCCTTCCCTAATTACAGGACTACCGGGGCAAATGGCCACTCAAAGACTGGTGAGGAAAAGATGTATATATATAGCAGTTTATAAAGCCAAAGTAAAATCACAACAACAAATGCATATTTAGCTACTCAAAGACTTTATAGCTAACCATGTCATGCCACGATTAAGGTACCTGAATCTAATGAAGTGAACTGTCATGGAGTCACTACTGCTTTCTAACTCTCTAACTTTACATGGATTCTCTAACTCTTTATTAGTGCTTTACACTTCTAGAAGGGATTGCTCAACAGTATTAATATTCTTTTAGGAGTAATTTTTCTTGCTTTTTGAGAGCCAAAACCACCTATATATATATTGATTTTCAAATGTAAAAAACTGTGCATCTACAATCCAAACCAAAATCACGGTTCCATCGACAGGAATAAAAGTTTATGGAGACTGACCTTAAATGGTTAAAATTACATGCAGAAAGTATATTCCTATCAGAGAATAATAAGATATTGTAGGAAATTATTTGCAAATTAACTCTCAAATTATATTTTTTTGAGACCCCACAAGCACTTTTCACGTGGCTTCGATGGAGTGATTTTGACAACTAAATTATGAATTTAACAAGCAAAATATATATATATATATATAGCTTTCAAACTTAAAAGCTTACAGTTCAGTAGTTCAGTGGTATTTCTCTTTCACGAGTTTGAGCCACGGCAAAACATAATTTCTGGACAACAACATAAACTTAATGACCCCCCACAAAGATAAATAAATAAATAAATAGTAACAATAACCATATATTAATTAGAATTATCGATCACAAGAGAGGACTAAATGTGCTGATCTTTTTGTTTTGACATGCAGGATGAAAAACATGAAGCTCCAGTGAGCTATAGCTCTACGAACTTCATGTTTCCGCAGCAATATAGATTCACTGCTATCTGCTCCTCCTATTACTATGCTCCACTCATGAGCTAGCTCTAGCTGTCACAGGTTAAATAATTTCAAAAGAGCACTGATTTTGATTGAAGAATCAAAACCAGTGATTCTACCCTTTATTTTATTATTCTAGTTGTCATCTATTTTAAATTATTATCGTGCTGCTAATATAAGCACTTAATAAATGTATCAAGGAAGAAGGTATCTTGAATCTTTTGATGATTCTAATCCCTTCCTCATCATGTTCCTAAGTTTCTAAGCAATGAAATATATTATTATTTTATGTTTTTTAACCTTTATGATCAGTGCTTGCATTTACTCTTCCAGTAGTATAATGCAACATGAAGTTACTATATCGACGAAAAATATGTCGAGATCTAAACTATATACAGTATATAATGGTCCTACCGCCTCTAGTTTTTGAATAATTGGAGGACAGAATACAAACCAACCAATAAATTAAAGATAATACATATGGGAATAGAGAGGGTTGCGTGTGTTAAAGCAAATAGAGAGGAGGGTAGCGAATGAATAGGCGGTATTCGGGAATATTAATTATTTATTTTAAAAATTCCTGTGCATATATATTTAATATTTCCTAATTCTTTGTGATTAAACAAAATATTTTTTATTTTCAAAAAACTATATATAGATACATGGAGAGACAGATCAAAGGCATTAGAAATTGAAAGGACCAGTAAATGAAAAGAGAGTAATGCTAGCTTTGTGGAATATGCTTTGATCTTTCATGAGATTACTTTCCAAACAATCTCATTTACATTGATGAAAGAGTCCTGCGCTATGATCCCATAAATGCAACCATATCCACGGCATGGCATGTTCCTTTAGGGTTAGCTAGCTAGGCTAGGCATCCAATGTTGGCTCAGATACTTAATCAAATAAAGAACAGGAAGAAATGATCATAAGTTGTTGTAAAGAATCCCATGTAACCTTCTTACCGACAAATTCTTTTAGGGTAACAACCTTAATGGTTCATTAAACTCTGAATCTTTCCAGTAATTATATACAATATCATTTATTATTAATCATTGGGAAAGGTTCTTAACATCCAGTGTAAAATTATGTAGAAATTAAAAAATTAATAAAATTGAACTAAAATAATATAAAATCAGGTAAAATCATGATTTTACTATCACTTTTACAATTTCACAATAATTTTAAATTTTAAATTCTTATTTTTTTCATTGTGTACCCTTATGTTTATTCACTAACACATGAGCCTTTCAAACGCTTGTATTCATGGATTGTTTCTTCAATTAATAATGCAAGCATGAAGGAAACATAGTCTTACTTAAACCCTTCCTAACAAATAAAAAATTATATATTATGAGATAAAACTTTTAAAAAAATTATTCTATAGGGATATTTTTACGGATAAGAGTGACAAATCATACTCTGAAATCTAATTTATGCATCATGTGTTTATGCCTAAATATCATATTTTTTTAAACAAGTTTACAAAATTATGATTTCTTTATTGAAAATCTCATAACTTGTCTAAAATATGATTTAATAAGAGATCAGACTTCAAAATTAAAAAAAGTCTTATTTTGAATTCTTTGATTCATTCATTTTACTTCATACAAAGTTTACAATTCCTTATTAATTCACTTGTTAGAGATTTATGGTGTGTAACAAATAATATCTAAAACTTATGAAAATATAATAATATTTAAAAGAAAACATAACAATATCTAAAATTAATGAATTATTCATCAAGACAAAGACATTAAAAAAAGCTAGAACACTACAAATGATCATGCATTTAGAGGGAGCATTGGAATTTGTATTGGCTAATAAGAGAGCATAGTTATAAAAACATAGTTGTTTTAATGTTTTTTCTTAGACGCTAAGTCTTACCAACCACTTTTAACTTTTTTTCTTAGATCTTGTAAGGTAAGATTTTATCATGTAATAACAAGTACGTGCACTATATTTTTATTGATGAAATTGCTTATTGTGTGTATAAACCATGAATGAAAAAATTCATACTTATAATTTTATAATTTTACGATTTAAATTTACATTATATTATATTTTTCGTATAAAAATGTATTTTGGACAACCATACTGAGAACATGATTAATTAGGTATCTAATCTTGCAACTAGCAGTCCTATACATCGAGGTTTAATAATATATATATAATTAAGGCAACCATGTGCTTATTATACACCGCACTTACTGCTTTAAGTTACATGATGCCAAACATGTTATAGAAATGATTATATATATGCCAAGTCTCGAAGCCGATTTGCCATATATTAAGGCCAAAGTTAAGACTTTAGAAGGTTAATGATAGGATAGTTTCCACCTTTTAAGATAAGAATGAGAAATATCTTGATTTGATGTAAGGTTGGCTCGTCGAACAAACTTACTCAGTAGTGTAAGAGATGCATGTGTCCCATGGCCTTGTCTCTATATCACAGGCGAAGAACTGCCATTTAGCTCTAAACCTCACCTAGCTAGCAAGTTCCACCCCCAAATTCCAAATTACTTCAAGAACATTACATTAATCTGTTTGCAGTTAAAAAAAAACTAAAATTCATCAAATTTTTACTGTTCACATGCTTGGTTCACTATGGATTCATAAATTGGCCATTTTGTCCTTACCACGTAAAATCATTTAGCTTAGTTACGAGGGTAATTCATCTTTTCATTAGGATACAAATGTTATTATTAAATTTAAAAGGGATATAATGGTTAATTTATAGTTTTATTGCACAGTAAAATTACTAAATTGTTTTTAAAAGTTATTTTCATTTAATTAGCATGATGAGGCATTTTTTGTTTTTTTACTTTATTTCAAATATTAAAATGACTAAATTACCTCTAAAATCAAATT
This sequence comes from Populus deltoides, assembly GCA_015852605.2. Lineage (NCBI taxonomy): Eukaryota > Viridiplantae > Streptophyta > Magnoliopsida > Malpighiales > Salicaceae > Populus > Populus deltoides. The sequence continues at coordinate 6,627,278 of CM027573.2, read as the reverse complement.
TTCTAAGCCTTATACTCGATGGTGTTTCTGTTATTTTAATGAGTTTTTTTTTGTTATTATTAAGTTGGGTTATGAAAATCCAATATTTTTTTCATTTAAAAAAAAATATTATATAAAAAAAAAAGTTGTGGGCACGTGCATGAGACTGCTTTGTGCTTTTCTAGCGGCGCGTGAGCCATCTTCTGATGGAGGAACACCAGCTTCTGCAATGGTGTTGGAAGCGCCACAGAACCCCTTTCCACGTGGGATGGCTCGCTTGGTGGTTACGGTGATGGTTTGTCGTCGGCTACTCTTTCTTTTTCTTTTCTTCTTCTCTGTCTCCTCCCATTTGAATTTCGTCCTTACAATTAAAAACAAATAGGTTTGTCCTTTTATTTTCTGATATTTTAGGTTTAACTCTCAATATTTTAATTTTTAACTTTGATTCTTAGCACTTTTATCAAATTTTAATTTGTTTTTAATTTCATCTTTGGATCCATTATCTTATTTTTAATTTTTTTTTTCAAATTTGATCCTTGTGCTCTTGTTTTTTTTTTCTAATTCTAAATTGAATTTGATTTTTCTTTTTAATTTTTTTCTTCAATTCAAAATTTGAAGATATTTCAGGTTCGGCCTTAATGTTTTGATTTCTAATTTTGATTCTTGATCCTTTTATCAAATTTTAATTTGTTTTGAATTTCATCCTTAGATCCATGATATTAATTTTTTTTATCTTTTAAATTTGGTCCTCATTCTCTTGATTTTTATTTTTTATTTTGGATTCTTTTGTTATTTTTTCTTTCATTTTTCCCTTCTATTCAAGATTTTAGGATGTCCTCTCATTTATTTTTATCAAACGAGATTCATATTCTTTTAATTGCTATTTTTTTTTATCCTTTTGTATAATTGATTTTTTTATTTCATCATTCGACATTTGATTTATTAAAAACCGGTCTCTATGATTTTTCTCATAGTTTTCATACTCAACTCAGGAGTCAATCCGGGGCAAGTATCAGGTCACGGGTGAAGTGGGTTAACTCGAGTTAACTCAAATCAACCAAATCTTTTTATTTTATAAAAAAAAGTAAAAATGACATCATTTTGAAAAAAAATAAAATAAAGAAAAATATTCAACAATTTTTTACTCTTTCACAATAGAACAATTCTGCTACAATTTCTTTTGAAACCCGATTCAGACTATGCCCTAGGTCACGGGTCAATCCTTCGTGTCGAGTTGAGTATTAAAATAGTGGTTTTCCAGATGGTGTGCTTCTAGTTTAGTTACTAGATAGGGTCATAGGTTTGAGAAGTTAATACAGATTGACATTATTTTTTTATTACATCCTTCAAAGTTGTTCGTTTTGAAAAATAAACTTCGTTGTTTTCTTTTATTTTCTTGAAATCAAGTTACCCCCTTCTTATGATCTAAGTTGGAGGTTTGACTAAGTGACCCAAGTTTTTTTAGGTTGCTTTTTCATTCTTTAAAATTCAATTCTTTTTAAAATTAAGCTTTGTCTTTGTTCATGTTTTGCCTTTTATTGGGTTATTTTGTTTGTATGATCATGCTCGGGAGTTTTGGCAACCTCACCTGGGTTTGTTAGTACTTTGTTTTTTTAAACTTTTCTTTCTCTAATTTTTGTTTTTGATTTCATCTTTCTATGTTTGAATTCTTAAGGATCGACAATCATTATTTTTTTTTAATTTTGTTCAATGATGTCGAGTCTTAATTTTTTTTTCTTCTTTAAAATACACTGACAGTGCTTGAGTATTGCTTTTTTACGCTACAAAAAATTCGGCCCAGTCCGTGGCAAAGCGCGAGACACCTACCTAGTGTGCACTATGATGATGCTTGACATTGTGGTCCAACTGCACTTTTAATTTTTTTTTAGTTTCAAAATGATTTTTTGTGTGCTTTTGGATCGTTTTGATATCCTAATGTCAAAAATAAATTTTAAAAAATAAAATAAAAATATTATTTGAATATATTTTTAAGTGAAAAACACTTTAAAAAACAACATCTACCATACTTCTAAATAAGCACTAAAAAATATAGTCAGGGTTGTCAATCCCCCTCGCCCCTCATTTATATTTGATTATTTAAGGAATTAGACACACACCCTAACTTTATAATTAAAAAACCAAGTTTAGGTTCATGAAGTCTTGGTTATTAAACCTAGACCTAACCTAGGGTCGACTCATGACTTACTCATCTTGGGATTTGATCCAAATTGAGTTTCACAATAAATGAGAAGTTGACACAGAATGATCCGGTCAAAAACCATGATTAATAACTTGTGACCTAGTTGATTTGATTAAAATTCTTTGATTTTTTTAAAAATTAAATCATGTTAGTTTTTATAATTAAGTTAATCCATCTAATATATGATTCTAATTTATAATTCGAGTCATGTTTTGAATTAACCCGTAATCAAGGTTAATAAATATGAATATTTCATATAGGACAGAAGCTAGGACGAGAAGAGAAACGAGAACAGTATTTATTATTATTATTTTTTTAAAGGGTCTATGGTGCCAATGGGCGCATAGTCCTAGTGGGTTAGGCCTCGCGAGTGACTACACTGCTTATGATCGGTGTTTTAACTTTTATGTAATGCTAGTAGGCTTAGAGCCCTAATGTGATTGGGCGTTGAGATGATTATATTTGTGGGCTTGGTTCGGATGATTTAGACAAGATAAGAAGTCATGAAGTTCAGACTATGTTAGAGGCAATCCATGTTTTACTTCATGCCCAATAGAAAACCATCTGAAGATGGCTACAATCATGTCTGATACTGGTTTTATGAATGAACAATTGTCCTTCTCCAACCATTATGACAGCTAATGCATAGCGGCTACTGAAAAATAGAACTAGGCCTGGCACAGCGTTGCCGGTAAGAAGAGAGTTTTGTTGCAGTATCTATACCTGGTGCTTGTAAAGCTGGCAAGAATGTCGAAAGCTGACGAAAGGGAAATTCGAGGAAGAAAAGTGGTGGAAAGCTTATCGGCGAGCTAGCTTTATACCTGGTGCATATTACACATGTTGAGATCTTTTCTTTGGCTGGTGCTTTGCCAGTCTAACGGAAGAGGTCCTCGACCTTCCCTTCTTCACGACAAGCCTGATTAATTTGCCCGGCCATAGATCATGTTGAGATGACATTACCTTAGACTCTGCCTCCAATTGAAACACAGAAAATTGCGGTTTCCTTGATAAGGACAAGAGTGAATGGGGAAGGAAAGGTATACGGCTGATCCGGGAATTTTCCAACTCTCAGTTAGCATTCGAGTTCAAACTTGAAAACAATAAAATACAAGAAACTCATAGCTGCAGTAAAGGGAGAATCCAGTTTGCTGCAGTTTTACCCTTCCGACTTCACAGCTACTTACCATGGCATCAAAATAAAAGTTGCACAATTCATATGAAAATAAATTTCTTAGTTTGTCCCTTTACCTGGAGATTAATTGGAAAGAAGAAAAATACTTGCCATGACACCTCTGTGATGCATCGAATTCAAAATTGAATTAATGATACGGAAACACGTGAAAATACACAAAGGCCCAGAGCATTGAGAGTATAGCCATTTAAACGCGCAAACCAACAAAACCCAACTTAAGCAAAACTAGACAGGAAACTTGCAAGTGAAATGCATCCTCTGGCATGCTAGCCCACCAAAATGTTGCAGCAAAGGCAACCACTTACGACAGCAACAGACGCATTGCAAAACCAAACTCATTCCATCACTTTATGATACCAAAACTATGAGAGATTGAAAGATGAACTTCACCGGGTAGAACTTGGATTACTCCGAGCTTTCAAGGTGTTGGAAGCGCTTTGCTTTAATAACTTCAGGGGAACAAAAACACTCAAGCTCTAAGATGGAGTCCTCAGTAGAATTAAAACTCTATGCATTTAACAAGTCAAACCGAACAGGGTAGTGATAAGAAATTATCAAGCTGCACCAAATGTCATTACCATAACTGAAACTAGCGTTTAACTATGAGCTATTACAATACGGATGAAGACATTCTACTTTGCCACTGTAGTTTGGAGAGGCAAAGAACTTTCGACTTCCTTAGCATCAACACTCCTCTCTGCAACAATCTTTGACATTCCAAACATCTGAAAATAAAACCCAAGTCTTAGGTCAGCAACCAATGCACACACTCTCCGATTACACTATAAAAAGAGCAGCGCATTGTCAGTTGGCAATTAAACATTGAACATGGAGGTGGGAACTAACCTTCTTGATAGTCTTCGTAAAACAATCCTTGTGCTCATCCATAGATGCATGAATGAACTCATCGATGTGATCCTTCAGATCCTCCAAAAAAGTGGCATCATCCTTCTTCTTCCTTCGGCATGAAGTGATGGCCGGATCCAGGGCTGCAGGTGAATGCTGTTTTGCTGGTTGACTTTTTTGTGTTTCCATTTGAGATCTTTCCTGTCATACACGAATTAGTTCATCACAATACTACAGAGTAAAGTTTAACAGGTTCTACAAATCCTGCTCCCACTCTACACAGAGTCATGGTGACGCAAACAACATGGAAATATTAGCCAAAAAAAACACAGGAAGAAAATAATAATAAAAAAAAAAAACTAACGATACAACATAACATGAGATTCCTGCCTTTGGTCCTTGCTCAGCTATAAATATAAATAGTTGAAAAGAAAACAGAACAAAAAGCGGTTCTAGCTTCATCGATTTCCAAGTTGAGGCAGGCATTCATGAACAAAGACTTCCCTCATCCTTCCTCACGTTGGACTAAAAGATCTCATTAAGTATTCCGGAATTGAAATGGCTTTTACTAGTAATTTGATCATCACTTAAAATCTAACCAAAACGCGAACTATGAACAGGAATACTAATTTAAATTGGCCAAACAGCCAAAATTAATAGATAATATAAACAACCCTTTTCGTAATATAAACCTTCAATAAAATTTTCTCCCTCGATTCTCAAAACCCACACATTTACAACCGATGACCTTCGACTCCGCACAACATCGAAACTTATAGCAGCACACACATTAACTTCCAGCTTTTACGACAGAAAAGAGAACACTGAGTGCAGTGTGCCCGGTGATTCAAGAGTGTGTATAACAGCTTTAACTAACTATCATCAGTTCTGATTTGTGTCCTAATAAACTTAACTAACATTAACTGCATCGAACAAGCACAGAAAATACAATAACTATTAATCGCAATAAACCAAAAAAAAAAAGAGAGAGTATAGAAACATACCAGGAGCAAAACCCAGTAACAATTGAAGCACGAATTGGTAAGAAATTTAGTCTGAATTTATGGATGGAAATAACCAGAAAGAATCGCTTCCTTTTTCTTGATTTGTTTGTTTATAACACAGTGATTTCTTCGTGAACTGGAGACATTTATAAAATACTCCCGTCTTGGAAGAGAAGTCGGGCCTCTAGTTGCCGAATATGGTTTAATAAAAAAACACTCCTGTCTTGGAAGAGAAGTCAGGCCTTTAATTGTTGAATGTGGCTTAGCCTAGTACAGATGAATGGTGAAGGACTGATTAGGCTTGAGCCCTTCAAAAATGTTTCCTTTTGGGCTCGGGTCGCCCATTGACCAACTTACATGTGGTCACCAGATGGGCCATGCCCGAATTTGTATGCATGGCCAATCGTTTTATAGTTCACCAGTTAAGTACCGCCACAGCTACCACACGGTCCCCGCCACTCAGTTTAGAGACGTTTGGTGTTGTGAAAAATAAAAATAAAAATTAAATAAATAATTTTTATTTTATTTTATTGAATTACATATATAATTACATTTTAACTCTTGATTTTATAAAAATTAAAATAATATTTTCTAATTTATAAAAACTTGATTTTATTTATTTTATATGCAAAAATCTATTTTACAATAATTTTAATCAAATATTTTTTTTAAATCTATTTTTTTGAAACCACAATTAAAAATATATTTTTTAAAACACAATAATAAAAATTATTACAATACCAAACACATACTAAAATAACCTAACTAATTTTTTTTAAGTGATATATACCTAAAGAGTATCATTTTTTCAAGAGAATATGCTTCAAGTGGCATATCCCCAAGCTTATTATTAGTGAATTATTGGAGGTGTTTAATTTTTTAAAATATTTTTTATAATAAACTGTATTAAAATAAATTATTTTTATTTTAAAAAAATTATTTTTAATATTATATTAAAATAATTTAAAAACATAAAAAAAGTTAATTTTAACAAATTTTTTTATTAAAATTTCATGAAACATAATTTGAAACTGTAAAATTCCACGCGGACATCGTATAGGACATGTGGCAGGCACAGACACGTTCTTTATAGGGTGAGTGATAATAGAAAGGGTCCAAAAAATCATTTGCAGCGCGTATCAAAGACGCGTGTGGGTAAGGACCTTCATTTTATTCCTGCGAACTTTCCAGTTGATCTACGGGACATGAAGTCTTATGAAATGGGTGACTTAAGGTTGATAGTGAAATGGGTTTTGTGTTTTGGGACATTTGGTTCAACCGGCCTTGAGTTTGGATAGGTTTTTTTATTATTATTAATGTGAGTGTTTAGACCAATTTACGTATATCTCGATTAATTCTATAAATTTTAAAATTAACGATTATATAAATTTTTAGTTGCCTATAAGGTTTGGATATTAATTTTATAATTTATTTCTACTAGTTAAGGTTGTGACTTCGACTAGATTGAGTTTTTGGAATATACCGTTATGTTATCATGTTGTGATATATTTTATATCTGGAGTGTCTTTAAAATTATGACATATAAGATCATAATTTAATGATTTTAAGAGGTTGACTTCGTGGCTAATAATTTGTTTCATTCCTTAAGTTTTTGTGTTTAAATTTTGGAGTCACCTTTAATTTTTCTTGTACGCAGCCGGCCGAAGTGGGAGTGCGTCCCTAGAATAGTCTATTAAGAGACTAATGCACGAGAGTTTTAAGAGAAAAGTTATTTTACTTGGTTATTATTATTTTTATTTAGTTTAAAAAAAGTATTTTTTTTCTATGGTGATTTTAGCTTTTTCTATTTAATTTAGAAAAAATATTGAGATTAATAGTTTTATTTTTTTAAAACTTATTTAGGGGTTTTGTTACCTTTTGTTTTTATTCTAAGGTTTTTTAGTTTATTTATGTTGGTTTTTAAACTTATTTAAAGAGATTAAAACCTCAAAAAAAGTCGGATCATGATAGATTTTTATCTTTAACAATAAAACCATGAACTGAGGTTCTTGTATTCCATCATATTTGACCATTAATTTGTTTTTTCTTGTTATTGTCTTGTTACTTGTACTTCTGCCTGCTCTAAAGATCTAGTCTTGATTGATACAGAAGTTGTTTTGACAATATATTTGTTGCCAAAAAAAAAATCCAATTTAATATATGGATGAGGTGTATCAATTATAAAAAAAGAACAAACCCAATTTTTAAGTGCTACGAAACCACCTTAATCTTAGGGAGTTGCTTTGATGGTTAAGAAGATTTGTAACATCCTTAATTTTTAGAAAACAATTAACTTTTAGAAAACAATTCCAAAATAGTATCCTTTTAGGTAATGCAAAAATCAGGATAAGTTTTTTTAATTCATAATTCATGATCACACGTGACCCCATTTTAACTATTTAACATTATAATGAAATTTTAGCAAAGTTTTCCCTATACTTGAATTGTATCAAGTTATCAACATCTTTATATATGTCATAAGTCAATATCACAATTATGATCTAACCATTTTGGACCTTGTCCCACCTCAACACAATTCAAGAATAATATATTTTTAATTTCCGTGAAATATAAACAATCTAGGTAAGAAAATTAATCAACTCAAGACATGCATAGCATGCTTAATTAAACAATTCAAAGAAACTTTAAAATTTAGAAGATGATCATATTTAGAGTTTTATCTTAATTAATATAGATTTCAATATTGCTTCATAATATTAACAAAAGAAATACAAGGTAATGATATTCATACTACTATAAACATGATTATAAGTCCAAAATACAATACCAAATTTATGATACATATAAATTTAACATCTATAAATTATAATTTATATATATATATAAAAAGCTAGCACTACAAAAATCTACTGATCGGGCCTCGTGTAAGTAGATCCTGACAATTAAATCATTTCACCAGCTTTCCACCAAAAAAAGAATGAGCTCATTTGAACTTTTAGAACTCGAGATATGGACTGCACATCGAATAATGTTTGGGCTGCAGGACAAATTCAGACTTCTCTCTTGTTGCTAAGATTTAAACTTCAAAACGGCAAAATTGAGTCTTGGACTCTTCATGAATATTTTAGGCCTATGTCTTAGCTGTTTAGCCATATAAACCAGACTGAAATCTAAGATCTACAGCTCTAAATATGACCCAATGACTAAATGGTATTCTAGTTTGAATTGAACCAGCATATATTTTCTAAGCTTAACCCTTTCTTTGTCTTTTCACTTTCAATAGTTAATCACATCAATTAATCATTTGAATTGTGAGATATGCCTGCATTTAAAATGAGCATTCACTATAAATTAAAACTATCGTATATTATCAGACTTGTTATTATAAAACATGTTTAAGTTAGAGAATTTAATGATACTTTAAATGCAATATGATGATATAAAGCTTTAATGACAATGCACTTTTAAGTACTAATCAACTGTCAAGACCCAAACATGTTGGGCTCGAGCGTGACAGCTCGAGCCTATGATGGCGCTAGGGTGCATGTCCAGCACCATTGGTGCTGGGCAGCACTCTCAACATAGGCAGACACCCACTAGGGTGCACCAGGTGGATGCTTAATGCACTGCATACTGCCCATACATTGGGCATCCATATACCCTGCAAGGAGCATGGGCTCGAGCTACTTGCTCAAACCTATATTCCTTATGCGTGGGCTCGGGGTCCGTACACGAACCCATACTCCTTGGGAGCCAGGTTCGGGTACCATGCCCAAGCCCATGTTTCATAGTTGTTGTTTTTTTTCATATTTTTCATCTTTTAAAGGATTTTTTTGGGGCTATTTTGAGGGATTGTTTTGGTCTATTTTTATTTGGATCCATCAGTAGCCCTCTAAGTCTTTGTGGTATTAATTCATAAAGATTTGTAAAAATACATGGCTACCATGACGAGTCCATCAAATTTACTTTATATGAGAAGAGGGGTTGCAACCCTGGGTAATAAACTGGAGAGCCCATATGGAAACGTGTGCAAAATATTTGAAAAAATCTCTAAGTAAGCAAAAGAGAACCATAGAGGAAATCATACTTAGAAAAAAAATGTTAAGTGGTTGGTGGAAACCATGGAGGGTGGCCCTTAGTGATACCCATACTTAGAAAAAAAAATTTAAAGGGAGGAGGGGACAAATCCATAGAGGGTGGTTTTATTCCACCAGGAAAACCAAGTTCATCCCTTAAAAAGTGGTTGTACTGGAGTGTAAGAGGTATGTGACCTCCCTGAATGGCATAAGGCATGAAAGCCCTTAATTAAAGAAAGATCTTACCAAATAGTGGAAAGTCTGTAGCCTCTCTAATGATGGTGTGAAGGCTTGGGAGCCCCTCACTGAAGAATGGTCAATGGTGTGTGAAAGATACATGACCTCTCTAGGATGGCATGAGACATGTGAGCCCCCATCAAAGAGTGGTTCTAGTTTGAGACTGTATTGGAAAGGTGGGAGATCCAAGATCAACCCCTAACAAATTGATGAGAGACCCCTAAGCATCACCTAGGGAATATGGATCCCATATCAACGTCTGACAAATTGGTGAGAGGCCCCTAGACATCAACTGGAGAATGAGGGGTTTCGGATTAACCCCTAACAAATTGGTGAGAGGCCCATAAGCATCACTTAGAGAATAAGGGATCATGAATCAACCCTTGGTGAATTGGTGAGAGGCCCTTAAGCATCACCTAGAGAATAGGAATTCCAGATCTACCCCTAACGAATTGGTGATAGGCCTCTAAGGAGATCAAGTTAATCCCTTCCTCAAAAAGTATCCAAAAGCCCCCACTAGAGATATGTAGATAGGGAATGTATGTTAGATATATATTATTTTTATTTAAAAAATAAACTTACATTTATATTGAGAATTATTTATCCTTAGGTGATCGAAGTGATAGGTATAAGGGAGGTTCTTAAGAGCAACACGTTTTGGAGGTAGCGCCAAGGTGTTTTATTTGATTTCCCTTATAACTTCAAATGAGTGATCCTTAAGATACACCAAATGACCATGGGTTGATCCCTCATGATTCTTCCTCGAGTTTTCATTTCTACTAGGAGAATGATTTCACTTGGAAGGTTTTTGCTTATCCAAATAATAAAGAGGGGAGTCATGTTGTAGAAAACCAGCCTTTTCACCCCGTATGTGATTTTTCATGACTTGTGTTGTTACCTATTTTTGGGTCCCCTTACAAAAAAAAATATATATATTCGGAAGAAAACAAAAAATAATATCAGTAAAAAGAGGATACTAAAGTTTAGAGCAATTGAGGACTGAATTAATTAGCTTAGAAAGAACAAGGATTGTGTTGTTAATGGTGCTAAAATCCAGGGGTCCAATTACAATTTATCCAGTGGCTTGATTATAAAATTGCGAAACCATAAGGACCAAATCAAAATAGCCATTTGAATTGGAAAATAGAGTCGTTTCATGGACTACTGTTCATTGCCTTCTTCCTCAGCAACTGTTTCAGCAATAAAAATGTTGGAGATGTTTCATCATTAAAGGCATTGAAATCGTCTCAATTACAAGGCATGTCTCACGGCTATTATCAAGTCGGCCGTTACCAGCATGGGGCTTTCTCTGGCCTTATAAAAGCAGAAGGAAAAAAAACAAAGGGGAGGAACACAGAGAGAGAAAAAGAGAAAGAAAAGGGGAACAGAGGAGAAAAACATAGGAAGGTAGAGGGAGTGAGCAGGACAGGAGAGAAAACAGAGAGAACGCGAAACCAACAGGGGAGGTAAGTCACCATCGGCTCCCTCTTTTCTAGAACGAAGAAAACAGCAAAGGAAGTCAGCACAACCATCGGCTTCACCTTCTCCAGAAACAGGAAACCAGTAGAGGAGGCAAGCGTCACAATCGACTTTTCCTTCTCTAGAATCATGAAACCAGCAGAGTAGGTCAGCACAACCATCAACCTTCTTTCTCCAGAACCAGGTATGTTCTCTTCCATTCTCAGCCTCTGCAAAATGATGCATGTTATTGTAGGAAGGTAATTTAATTACCTTCGCACTGTTCATGCACGCGTGAAGAAATTCACATGGGCCGAGCTGGGCCCAACCTGAAAACAAAAGGAGGAAATTTTCTTCAAAAAATATTTTTAAAAAATCAGTGATTTTCCCGTGTATTTTTCTACTGAACTTTGTTTAGTATTGATTTTATTTTTATATTGTAAAGATACAAATTTAGTATTAAAATACCGAGTGTTTGTCAAAAAATTGAAAAATTAAAAAAAATGTTTTTGTTTTCAAGCATACAGCCAAAGATCTCAAAAAAAAATCATATCATATTTTCATACAACAAAAATTAAAAAATATGTATTAGTATGCATTTTGGCTTTAATAACCAGTTTATTAAAGTCACGAGAAGTAGGCCAATATTTTAAAAAAATTTAAAATTTTATTTTGTTTTCTTTTAGTATCTAGGGTTACGACCTTATATGTAAGAAGTATTCCGGATATTAAATTCTTTTGTTGACGTTAGAACGGTTAGGTTTTACCCGATAAGATAAAGATCTTTTTACCGAGAAAGACTTTTCTTAAACCATAGACAAACCAACAACTAGAAAACACGACAAGACCATAGATTTTATCAGACAATAAAACAATGCAGCATACCTTAGGTAGGGCGTATTTGGAGTGCTAATACCTTCCCTTTACGCAACCAATCCCCGTACCCAATCTCTAAGACCAGTTATGGTTTCTAGTGATCAAAATACTAGGTGGCAACTTTCACTCCTGCTTTCCACGAATAAAACACAAGAATTCCTTGTCTCCCTATTTTTTTCTGATTTTTTCTAGGATACCAACATCTAGGATTTGAGAGTGGATTTTTTCGTTGCGACGCCTCACACGTGCGACAACTTGTTTCACTTTGAGCAAACTTTTGTTTGGTAAAGCATAATGTTTTCTCCAGAGGGCATGTTCCCTTACCCCTCTAATCAAGACCTCTAAAACTATTAGCTTAAGCAATTCTTTTACCTTGAACATCTCCTTATAGACTTGCCTTTTTGCGAGGAGGATTTTGCACATTGAGTCATTGTCCTGGATGACCAACTCTAAGCTACCGTGTATATTTTATACATGCTCTCTTGGGTCGGCTAGGTCATCATAATTGTCCAAACTCATTTTTATGCAAATATAGTCCTTAAGAAGTCGATTGTTCAATACTCGTTTGAACAAGGGAGCACCCCTCCATTAATAGAGGTTATATTTCTCTTGGGTATGCTCGTATATAGGTCTTCTCGTAGTCTTTTCTATTAGGCTCTTAGAAACGAAAGGAGTTTGACATGGAATAATGGTTACGATAACTAATGTCTATCCCGGGGTAGCTAAGGGGAGGACGTTTAAAGTACTAGTTTTATACATAAATATCGCAATGGCACGAGCGACCTCTTAAAAAACTCTTAGTATTGTCATTATGCTTAGTCTTCCTTGAGTAGTGTACTCATCTACGGACGTCTGGTCCAACTGGTGATCATGGCACTGAGGTGTTGTATGTGGTCGAGGTCGCAAGGTTTGATTTAACCTTAGGTTGCCAACATGGTTTGAGTGAGGAGTTGCATTTGACTAGTGAGTTGTTAAAGGTCTGGTTAGGTAGAAGTGTTCATGGTAACGGGTAGATTTATCTCAGGTCCTAACCCAAGTGTGTCTTGGTTATGTGCCGTGAAATGATCTGGAAATGTCAAAGGCAAGCTTTAGGAAGAAATTGATGTTATTTTTTTTATCATTTCCCACAGATGATGCCAATTGATGAGTCATAAATCCAAAATGTTTAGGAATAAGGCTGATATATTGGATAATTAGTTGATCTCTTAGTTCAAGCAATCTAATTCATTCTCCATAGTCAAGATATTTGGTGACTTAATATGAAAAAACCAGAGGGTTGGTAACTAGTAGTAGGTGATGTCTAGTAAGCCAGGTGACCGGTAGCTGGTATTTGCAAAGATCTCATTTGATAGACGTAGGGACTCTCCGATGGTAAAGTCAATAACTTTATAGAAAAAGAAAATGCAATAATATTCTAGAAAGAGATGCTTTATATATATATATATATATATATATATATATATATATATATATAAAGTAGATAATAAAATGAAACTTTGATTTAAAGCATTCACGGTGTATTTATAGCTCAAGAATCTTATCCTTTTATGGAAAGTAGAGGTTGAAGTGTAATTTCACCCTTATGATATTTTGAGTTGTATTTTACTCACATAATACATATTGGATTAGTATAGAAATAATGAGGGATCCATGCGGGGTCCAAAAAAAATTATTTGGCGAGTGGTATGCTTGGTCAAGGTGCATAAGCCCATTGGAGGTGAAAGTGGGTTCGGACGTGCTTCTTGGACCCAACGCACCGGGTTAAGGCGTGACAACCTGAGCTCACGATGGTGCTAGGGTTCACGCTAAACACCTTTGGTGCTAGACAACATGCCCATCACCAGCTAGGCGTTCGCCTTGCATGGGTATACACCAATTAGGTGTATTGGGTGGATGCTTAGTGCTTTGCATAATGCCCATGAAGGAAGCATATGTGATTAGTACTTAAAAGTATATTTTTATCAAGGTTTTATATCATCATTTTGCTTTTGAAGTATCAACAACTCTTTAACTAGAGTATGTTTTATAATAACATATCTAATAATATAAGATACCTTTAATTTATGGTAAATGTTCATCTTAAATACAGGCCTATCATATAAATCAAAAGATTGATTGATGAGTTTAACTACTGAAATTGAGAAGACAAAGAGAGGGCTAAACTTAGAAAAGAGATACTGGTTGAGTCCAAACTGGAACACCATTCAATTATTGGATCATAACTGGAGTTGTAGAATTTGGATTTAGGTCTGGTTTATATGTATGTAAAGCTAAGTCATAAACCTAAAACTTTCATGAGGAGTCTGAGATTTAAAAGTGTCATTTTCGAGTTCAAATGATAGCAACAACGGAGAAGTTAGAATCTTTCCTGTAGCCCAGACATTGTTCAGTGTTCAACCCATATCTTGAGTTTTAAAAGTCCAAATAAGTCGATTCTTGTTTTATTGGTAAGCTGAAACAATTTCCCAGAACTTTCATGAAGACTATCTATTCAAATTCGGATGTTAGCAATGACGTTTTCTTCAGACAAGAAGATAAGGATTGTCACCAAGTCAAGATGTGGCCACCCACTCAATAATTAATCATCAAATCAATAGTTCTGAATTTTGGCCTATAAAAGGAGGCATTTGCCATGCATTTAGGCATCTTGGTTTTCAGATCAAGATCATGTTCTTGCTTTCTTTCTTTATATTTTTGTAATGCTTAAGTTTTGCTTTCATTATTCTCTTGTTTATGCCTTTCATTTCCTTTACTATACTTATATAATCATGTTCTCTTGTTTATTTATATTTCTCTTCTTCATTATGTTTAGCTAAGTTTATTATTTTCAACGTGAAAAGGTTTCACTAATGGTATTAGGATTAGTATAATATAAACTCAATATGGACTTCAATTATATCCTAAACAACTTGCTATCAACATGTCTTATCATTTTTATCTTATTAATTCTTAATACCTTGCTTATTAAATGGTTAATCTAAATTTATGTTGTATAACACTTGGTACAACAAATGTTTGGTACTTTCATATCCAATCGTATGGTATAACTTACATCTGTGCTATGAAAGGACTTGATTTGTTGTTAACATAAGTTAGCATCATGAATTCCTGACAATATTAAAAGTTTGGTGTTACTTAAATAAGATAATTAATATGATCATGTTAATAATTTATAATGAGCTATTAATGGCAAATCATCTGATTGGAACCTTCTTTGTGTGTGGTTTCCAGTTGAGTAATAAAAAAAGTTTATATTATACTTATTTAAAATATCATTAGTGGATCCTCTAGCCTTGATAACTGTTTTTATCATTGTTTAATCTTTACATTAATCTTACATCTCAAAGTCCTCTTTAACTCATCATCATTGTCGCACCCTCGCGAGCGGAGCGCGGCGATCCCGGTTGGTTTCGGGGTCTTTTAGTTTATTTGTGTAAAAGGAAGTCGCCACCTAGTATTATGGTCACTAGGAAACCTGACTGGTCTTTCAGAGATTCTAAGGCAAGGGACTGGTTGCGTAAAGGGAAGGTGTTAGCACCCCTAGTACGCCCTACCTAAGGTAAGCTGCTTGATGTTTGGTTTGCTTTATAATTGCTATGGTGTTGGTGTTCTCTTAATTAGTTTTCCTATGATAGGTTTGCTATGATGAATGGATTTGGTTTCAAAGTCTAAAAGCAAGAATCCTTGGCCAATATAGATCATACCTTTAGATATGTCTACAAAGTGTCAAAGGGAACCAATGCAGATCTCTTGAAATCTGTGTTTGATTCAGACTAAATTTATTAAGATAGAAATCCAAGGAGATTCCATGTGCTTTAAAAGCTCATTTTTCCCTTAGTATTTCAAGAGTTTTTATGACTCGTAAATCGCAAGGAGGAAAGACAAAAAATTAGAAATCTAAGGAAATTCAGAGCGCTTTAAAAAACCTATTTTTTTTAGTGTTTTATACTCTCACGGCTCGTAAACCTGGAGTTAAAAATTGAAATGTCCTCGATTATAATCAAGGCTTCTTTCAAGAATATGTGTGGATTTATTATTCCTAGAAATTATTTTGGATATTTACCACTTCGGGTCTCTTTATCCAAATATTAACAGTGAATAATAACAAATTATTCCCAATAATATTTTGGATATTCGTCCTTTAAGGATTTCTTTATCCAAACATTAACGGTGAATAATAACAAGTTATTCCCAATAATATTTTGGATATTCATCCCTTTGGGATTTCTTTATCCAAACATTAACGGTGAATAATAGATGAATTCCCCCAAAATAAGATTTTTGTATTTTTTGGAATATTGGCCAATACCCTTTGGAGTTTTACAAACATGTTGTAAAATCCAGAAATGCAAGAAAATAATTTTTGTTGTGTTTAAGAAATCCATGCGAAAACACATTTTCAAAACTTCAAGTATTTTTTTGTATATTAAAAAAAAATATTCAAAACATGTTAAGGTATTGGCCGTATGCAACACACAAGAAAACAAATTTTTTTATCGAAACATAAACATCACAATTAATCACAATTAAAGACGACAAACCGTGCGCATATACATATATTCTCAAAATTCTGCAAAATAAATAAAATATAATAAAACAAAGATGGCCCCTCAAAACTAATTTTTATCAAATAAAATTCGGTTCATTCTTAAACCCCAAAAATCAAGCTCAGTCACTGTTCAAGTGAATTATAATTCACTTGAACAAGAATAACCAATGCTGTCATTCAACAGCCAAAAGGATAACGGCTTCCCCCCCTTTTGAATCTGCCCGAAACCGTATGGCAATTGTAGAAGGGGTTTCCCCGCAATTTCAACTTCCTTCCCCACCCTAAACTTTATCAAAGATACCCCATCCCAGATTATAAAGCAGAAAAGAAGGACATCTGAACTGAAGGGTGGGCTGATGTGACCCCTCCCGGTTCCTCATGCACTAGAGAAAGAAAAAAACAAAACCAGGAAACCCGCAACTCTAACACAAAAAAAAACCATCTAACTCAAAGCCACGGAAAGAAATAGAAGACAGGCATTCATTGTATGGCAAAAAGAAAATAGAAAACGAAGGTGCAAAGCCAGAAGACAACACAGTTTTTAAAGCATTAAAACAAGTACCTGCAGGTCTCACTAAAATGGTTTATCAGAATAAATTGAAATAAAAAACCAAGCGCCGCGCGTTGTTCTGGCGCAAGGTTTAGAGCAGAACCCCCTCTCCGTCTTGTCTTTTTTTTTCTTCTTTCCTCACGGTAACTCCAGAACGCAAGCAAGAAACTCCCTCTATTTACTGCGTTTTTTTTTTTTACTCTGCCTTTCTTGTGTTTTTTCTTTTCTGTCTTTGGTTGTTTTTTTCTGCTCTTTTCTCTTCGTTTTTCTCTTCTTCTTTTTTCGTCTTTGTTTTCTCTTTTTTTTTCCCTCTTTCACGTTCCAGTGCAGGCTTTTTTAGTATCAAAGAAAAGCCTCCTTTCTTTCCCCTTGTTTTGCCTTCGTCTCCTCTTTTTTTCTTTTTCTCCCCCCTTTTAGGTCAGCAGCCGAGGCTTCTATATAGCCTATACAGGGCTTTACTTAGGAAACAAATATTACATTAACTCTAGGGTGTATTCTCGGGTGAGCAGAAATAGGAAACCAGAATGTTTGATTCTGATTTTGTGATCAGCACTGATTTCTTTCCTAGTTAGAGGATGGTCTGGCTTCTTTCCTTCCATAGGGCCAGCTGCTCCCTTTGAAATGAGTCAATAAAAACGTGGTCTCAAGCTCTCCAATCAGCAAGACAAACATGGAAACCAGCAGGAAATTTGCAGCGAAAAAAAAAGGAAAGAAATCAGATGGAGGGTGCAGCTGCAAAGTCTCATTTTCCTTATTCGGTGTGGAAAAAATCCTGTCATTTATGATGATCAAGCCCCCCTCTCCAGCTTTCAATATCCTTCTTCAATTCAATCCCTCATTTTAAAAATTTTCAATTCAGTCCTTGGTCCAAAAAAAATCCTTCGAATCAGCCCCGCGGACTTGGGCTATATCTCCTTCCCCCCATGGAATTTTCTGCCCTCATGTTAGATATTCAAATGGGAATATCTTGAGCTTCTGATATCAAAATTAAGTGATTCAAAGCCCAAATTCATCTACGCGTCTAGGACTAAAACTTTGATGAAGAAGTCGAAGTGAGATAAAATCTTTTCGTGAAGCAAACCGGCGGACATCTAGTTGGTAAAAAAGGAATCTCGGGTCTAACTCAAAATCGGCGAATGCCGAGAATCCTGATATGACTGAGAGTATGAACTAAGAACGAAAATCACAAAAACTAGGCCAAAAATAGAGTTTCTTTAGTGCAGACTCGGGTCAATATCCTTCTCGCGGCAGAATTCTCTACCTTCACATTAGATATTCAAACAGGAACATCTTAGGCCTCTGATATCGAAATCAAGTGATTCAAAAGCCCAAATTCATCTACGCGTCTAGGACTACAACTTTGATGAAGGAGTTGAAGTGAGATAAAATCTTTTTCACGCAACGTAAACCGCAGTAATCTAGTTGGTCAAAAGGGATCTCTGGGTCTAACTCAAAAACTGACGAATGCCAAGAATCCTGATATGACTGAGAGTATGAACTAAGAACAAACATCACAAAACTAGGCCAAAAATAGAGTTTCTTTAGTGCAGACTCGGGTCAATATCCTTCTCGCGGGAATTCTTCGCCTTCACGTTAGATATTCAAATGGGAACATCTTGAGCCTCTAATATTGAAATCAAGTGATTCAAAAGCTCAAATTCATCTATGCGTCTAGGACTACAACTTTGATGAAGGAGTCGAAGTGAGATAAAATCTTTTTACAGAACAGAAACTGGTAGTAATCTAGTTGGTCAAAAAGGTTCTTGATCTGACAATACTAAGCATCCAAATCTGACTGAGAATCTGCTCTAAGAACAATGATCCCTAGGACCTAATAAAGGTGTACGTCAATTTTTCAACATGTAATGAGTGACAGAATATACCTAGGATGGTCAGATATCGTACGAAACTGAGTCAGAATCAGAGCCTAAGTTGAAACAAAAAATTGCGACCGCAGTAGAACTATTTTTTTAGTGCAAATTCTGAGGGATTTATTCAACCTTAAAAACAAGATAACAAAGGAACGAATTTAGCATTATGAAGACCCCTAGTCAGTCTAAGAAAACCTGATGATTTTGGCAGCAAAGGGGAAGGATAAAGAGAGCAGAAAATAGCTCAAACAGGGTTTCGAAAATAAATAAATAAATATTTCTCTCTTTATTTTTGTCAATTTTCCAGCAATATGAGCTACACTCTTGCACTTGGTTCGAAAGAGATATACATTGTCTCTAGCACGTGGGGTCCAAAAATGAGTAACAACAATCATCAACATCATCATCATCATCATCATTATTATTATTTATAATTTATATAATTAATCTCCCTGTGGTTCGATCCTAGTCTTGCCGGGTTATTTATTACTTCGACACTCCTACACTTGGAAGAAGATATCAATCTTTTGGTCGTGTCAATATGCTCAGGCTACTTGCCTGAGCCTATGTTCCTGGTTTGTGGGCTCGGGCTACCACGCTCGAGCCCATATTCCTTGGGTATATATCCGTGTGAGAAACACCCATTTCTAAAACTTTTCGAGTAAAATTCTATCTTGCACCATTTACTTGATTTAAAGCTTTTAAATCAAGTAAGTAGGGGTCATGATAGAATTTTACTAACAAATATTTATTGTTATTTTTAATTAATTATAAAGATAAGTTTCAAACTATTGATATATGAAGAAAAAATGAAAATCGAGTAACAACTCATTGTTTTAGCTTAGTTCATTTGTTTTGTATGAAATTTAAGTAACCTATTCCAAAGCGAAGAAGAAGACTAGAAATCAAATCCAAACAGCAAAATACGTATTGCTCCTTCATTCTCACCTTATTCTTCAAAGTCATGTATGTGAAAAAACACAATTTTTGAACCTTCCACTCCCTTCACCCCACCCTAATGAATAGGTTTTTTTAAAAAACAAAATCTTATTTATATTTTTTTCCTTGTTTAATTTAAGAAATTAAATGTTATATTCAAGTAAGGGTATGGTGATTTATTGAATTTTAAAGCTTAAAATGAAAGAGTTGGAGAACTAGATAGAGAAGAAAGAAAGTGAAGGCACCAAGCGTTTTCTTGTATCATCCTTCTTAAATTCTTTTTAATAAGAGGTAAGAAGCTATACTTTAAGGTTGAATTGAGTTTTTATTGAAGTTAGAATTATGGTATGGTGAATTTTGGTTAGATTAGATGGATTGAATTGTTTAGCTTGATCAAGTATTATGAGAAACATGTTCTTTATCATGAAAAAGTCAAGTTGAATTAAAGGAAAATTTAAAAGAAAATTTGATAAGTACTTAAAAGTGAATTTTTATTAAGGTTTTATATCATTATATTACACTTAAAGTATCAATAAATTTCCTAACTTAAACATGTTTTATAATAACAAGTCTGATAATATAAGATATCTTTAATTTATAATAAATGCTTGTTTTTAAATGCAGATTTACAAAATAGACATATCTCACAATTCATATGATTGATTGATGTGTTTAACTATTAAAATTGAGGAGATAAAGAGAGGGCTAAGCTTAGAATTGTGGTTGTACTGGTTCGATTCAAACTGGAACACCATTTAGTTTTTAGGTCATAATTGGAGTTTTGGACCTTGGATTTAGATGTTGTTTAGCTTGATGTAAAGCTAAGACATAGGTCTAAAACATTTGTGAAGAGTCTAAGATACAACACTGTCATTTTAAAGTTCAAATCCTAGCAATTAAAAAGAAGTCTTAATTTGTCCCGCAACCTAAATACTATTTGGTGTTTAGCCCATATCTCGAGTTCTAAAAGTCCATATGAGCCTATTTTTTTTTTTTTGAAAAAAAAAAGCTAAGCCAAATACTCACAATTTGATAAAAATCATCTCTTCAAATTCTGATGTTATCAATGATGTTTTGTTCAGCTATCAAATCAATAGTTAACCACCAAATCAATAGTTCTAAATTTTAGCTTATGAAAGGAGGCATTTGCATACATTTAAACATCTTGTTTTTAGATCAAGACCACACTTTTGCTTTCTTTATATTTTTGTAATTTTCAAGTTTTATTTTATGTTATATTCTCATTAATCTCTTGTTTATGCTTATCATTCTCTTTACTATACTTAGTTAATTTATATCATAGTTTATGAAAAACCTTATTACTTGCTTGTGCGACTTTAATATAAAGTTTATTGGGCTATTAAAGCTTTTAATTCAAACCTTGATAATACAAGCCATTTGCGTAAGTTACAAATACATGAGCTTAGGGAAATAACAAATGATGCATATGAGAATTCATAAAGCAAGAATCAAAGTGTTTCATGACAAGAAAATATTAAGAAAAACATTTAATTGTTGGTAAAAAAGTTTTGCTTTATAATTCTCGACTCCTATTTTCTAGAAAGCTAAGATCAAGATGGAGCAGTTCATTTATTGTGAAACATATGTATCCTTATGGGGCATTTGATATCGAGAATCCAAAGAATGACAATGTTTTTAAGGTAAATGAACATCATTTGAAAGCTTATTTTGATAATTTTTATAGTGAAAATGAATCCATTGGTTTGAATTCTTTTTTTTGTGACTTTTGTTTTGCTAGTCTTTTTTCAATCACAGTCAAATGGTGGATAATGATACTCGTGACTCTCAAGTCAATTCTTTTAGTTTTCCATGATAACTAATATATATTTATATAATTTTTCAATTATTTTTTCCTTATCTTTTCTTTGCATCTCTTCTCCACCTCTCATCTAAAAAATAGACATTGCTCTCGAGAAATTAAAAAAGTATTTTCTCGTTTTGCCTCAAAAGGCGATAACAAAAATTTACCGTAATAGGTGTGAAAGATGAAGGTTGTTAATGCACCATGAAATTTCTGAAGATATTCACTAGATAATTGAAGCAAAGGTTCGTTTTTCATGTGAGTCTTCCAAATCTTTTATTTCACACATACCTAGGATAGGTAAAAACACATTTGTGAAGAAACGTCGTGCAAAATGATTGAAAATCTATCATAAATATGCCAGATGGACTTGTAATGCACAATGTTGTTTTTTAGGAATGATATCTATAAATCGTGAAGATAAATACAATTCATTAAGAATGATCTAAGTAAAGAGTCTTTTGAAAATCTTTTACTAACTCTTGAGATGTATCCTAGTGGAGATGTGCATCATGTGCATCGTGTAATTCATGGTTTATAGCCCTATTTTCATAAATAATGTGCTAGATGTAGTCTTGGAAATCTAACTAAAACAGACCTTGTTTGTCTGTTTTTAAGAAAACTAGATGGAAAGCCTATCCCTAACCTATAAAAGGCGTTTAAGCTATTCTTGGATGAAAAACTAAGGAAAGATATGAGCTACAATCACAACTACTTGTACATATACATGTTCTAACACAAACAAACAAAAAATAACAAAGAGAGAGGCTTCAGTTGACGTACATATAACTGATATGATTACATTTTCTTTTTTTTATTTATAAAATCTTATTATCCTTCCCTTCATTTTTATTCAACCCATACATTCAAAGAGTATAGGAGAGTGTAAAGGTTCCTTAACTCATAAAATAAAAAATATTTATGTTTTTGGTAGATCCAGTCTTGGGAAAGAAAATGAGTTTTTAAAATCTTCTAATCATCTTGGTCGGGTACTAGCTGAGGGAAAGATTCATTTAATATATAGGGGAGGCAGCCTTGGGTTAATGTAAAGTGTGTCAACAACTGCATTCTTAGAAGATAGTCAAGTTTTGGGTATCATCTCAAACGCTTTAGCCAAAGAGAATATCACTGGAAAAATAGTTGGAGAGGAACTAAACGTCTTAACAATGTTTGAATGAATAGTTGCAATGCTTGAACATTCTAACACCTTTATTGCCTTACCAAGTGGTTTGAGCACATTAGAAGAGATATTTCATAGTTTCTCTTAGGCCCAACTAAATAATCATCGAAAACCTTTAATAATTTGTTATCTTTTCTTGATCATATTAATGATTTTTATAATAATTTGTTATCTTTTCTTGGTCATGTTATGGAATGGAAGTTTATAACATCTCTGGCATAACGAATCATAATCTTTGTTGCAACTGCTAAACAATTGATTGATCAATTACAATCTTTCATCCCTGAAATTGATTCCTCAATGAAATAGACGAGTCAACCATAGAAAGCCGTAAAAAATTTAGATTTAATTTGAGCCTTAATGTGTAAATATTTATGTCTTTTGGTTTCACTCATAACATAGTATTTTCTGTTTTGTTATGTCTTATATTTTTTTAAGTGTGTTACGGGTTTTTCAGTAGCAGTTATTTCAGGTGATGTCTTATATACTTTATCTTTTTTTCTTTCAAAATTGAGGACAATATATCATTTTGGTTGGGGGGAGGCTATATAAACCTTTCTTTTTGTTGTTATTAAAACCATTTGATAGAATTGTTATTGTTAGAATGACAGAGTAAGAAGGAATTTTATTGACTTTTGAGACACATCCTAGTAAATATTTTCCTATGGATATTTGTAAAATTCATAACAAGGTTTATCATACGCTTCTTTTTTAATTATTCAAGTTAACAAACTCTCATATTGTTATCACTTAATTCTACTTATATACTTATTTAGCAAGTATTCGTAAACCATCATTTTCACACACACACTTTAACATATGATTGTGGGTTACATATTGAATTATTATATTATTTATGTTCTTTTGTGAAAGGTAGCAACTAAAGAAAAGGGAAATTATATAAATTTAAAGAAAAAAACAATGATAATAAATATAATATCAATGATAATAAAAAGAATAAATAAAAACATAAATAAGCTTGGTTTCATAACCTTACTAACCTAAGCAATTAAGTCTGAAAAGGTGTCTTAACACCTGATACCATAAAGTCAAATGACTTGGGAGCTATTGGCTCAATTCTTGTTACATGGGTTTAGGTGAAAGCTTAAGGAAATCAAACATTGCACTATTTACATTTAAGTATCTACAACTCGAGTTACTAAGCTCATAGGGAGTGTTTCAACACCTAATTCCCTACCAACTGGTCTCAGAGTCAATAGCCTAAAGATCACTACATGGGTTATAGACACATTGTGTTTTAAGTTATTTTTATTAAAAAAGGGAAAAAAATAATATATATTCCAACCCAAGGAAGTTAACCTTAGAAAAACATTAGAACAAATTTTGTTTTCTTTCGAACAAAGTCCTTTAACTATGTGTTGATATATTGAGCATAAGAAAAAGGTTTGTTAATATATTTCTTAAGAGGTATATGAAAAACACATAAATCTAATGAGAGTTTGTTTATTTGAATAGGTTGGTGGAAGTAAAATGATGAATACCTTGGTTTTGGATTCTGTAAATTATTTTTCTATTTTAAAGCTTTTATTACTAGGGACTAATAATAACATGGTTGCGGGTGTGATAAGTACTTAAAAGTGCATTTTATTAACGTTTTACATCATCATATTGCATTTGAAAAATCATTAAATTTTCTAACTTAAGCATGTTTTATAATTTAAAGGATTGATTGATGTGTTTAACTATTGAAATTGGAAAGATAAATAGAGAGTTAAGCTTAGGGAAGAAATTGTAGTTGTGCTGGTTCGATTCAAACTGGAACACCATTTAGTTTTCGGGTTATAATTGGAGTTGTGAACCTTCAATTTAGGTTTCATTTAGTTTAATGAAAATCTAAGACATAGTTCTAAAACATTCATAAGAGTCCAAAAATCAATACTGTCATTTTGAAGTTCAAATCTTAGCAACAAAAGAGAAGTCTAAATCTGTCTTACATCCTAGACATTGTTCC
Organism: Populus deltoides; assembly: GCA_015852605.2. Classification (NCBI taxonomy): domain Eukaryota; kingdom Viridiplantae; phylum Streptophyta; class Magnoliopsida; order Malpighiales; family Salicaceae; genus Populus; species Populus deltoides. Next base: position 6,602,566 of record CM027573.2, on the reverse strand, counting down.
GTGTTCAGCCCATGTATCAAGTTCCAAAAGTGCAAATGAGCCGATTCATTATTATTTTTTGAAAGATGAGACAAATACCCATAACTTGTATGAAGATTATCTATTTAAATTTTGATGTTATCAATAACTTTTTATTTAGTCACCAAATCAATAATTAGCCACCAAATCAATAGTTCTAAATTTTAACTTATAAAATGAGGCATTTGTCATACATTTAGACATCTTGTTTTTCAATTTAAGATCATGATCTTGCTTTCTTTCTTTGTATTTTTGTAATGTTTAAGGTTTATTTCATGTTATATTCTCATTAACCTCTTGTTTATGCTAATCATTTCCTTTACTAAGTTAATTTATATCATAGCTATGTTCTTATCTTGTTTATTTATGTTTTTATTCTTCATTATGTTTAGTTAAGTTTATTTTTGTCAACTTGGACTTTAATGTTGCACTAATAGTGTAAGAATAAGCATAATACAAACTCAACATGGACTTTAATGTTTATATTCAAGAAAGTTTGCTATTAATATATTTTATAATTGTTATCTTACTCAATCCTAATACCCTGCTTATTAAGTGGTGAGTCTAGACTCGTAGTGTACAACCCTTGGTACAAAAAATATTTGATTCTTTTATAGCCAGATATGGATAACCGACATTTGTGCTATGAAGGGAATTTTGATTTTTTTTTTACATAAGTTATCACCTCGAATACTTGACAATATATACAAGTATTGGCATTACTCAAATAAGATAGTTAATATGATAATGTTAATAACTTAAAATGAGTCATCAATTATAAATCATCTTAATGAAACCTTCTTTGTATGTGGTTTCCCGTTGAATAATAAAAAGAGTCTGGACTATACTTATTTGAAATACCATTAGTGGATCCTCTAACCTTGGTAATTGTTTTATCTTCATTTAATCTTTATATTAATATCATATCTCAAATTTCTCAAATTTCTCTTCAACTCCATTTCTTTTATTATTTATTGTTTTATATAATTAACCTCTTTATGGATCGACCATAGTCTTACTAGTTTATTTATTACTTTGACACTCCTACACTTGAGAGAAGACATCAATCATTTGATTGTGTCAAAATTCCACCCTTTTTGAAACCTAGATATTTTGCCAAAAGAAAGACATAGAGGGGATGGAATTTTGTTTGATTCTTGTATTGAATTAAGTTAATTGTGTGAGGAAATAGATTAATTAAGATGGAAAATGAATGGATTGGTTCAATTTAAAGAGAAATTGAATGAAAATTTTTCCTCTTAAAGAACCCTTCCTTATGTTTGACTAAATGGAGATGAAAATGAGGGATTGATTTTTGTACTTTAAGGTGGATAAGTTTATGCTAAGACTGTGAAACAAGTATGATTAAACTTAAAAATCTGATGAAATTCAAAACAGGAACCTATAGGGCTTCAAGACCAAGGTTCGACCAATAAAAGAATAAAGGGGAGAGGATAGGTTTTGTTCTTAATGATAGAAAGATTAGTGATAGAAGTTGTGAACCTATTAAATAGATGTTTCGGCCAAGAAGGATAAAAAAGAATTGAGTTTATTGTTCTTGAATTATTGTGTTGGCTTAGAGGTAAAATGACTTTATAATGGGAGAATTATGGAAATTTGAAGAAATTTTGGTAACTTTCCCTTATGCATCTGTCAACCAAAGTTTTGAGTAAGGATATGGGATTGTTTATTTAATTAACTTAACATGTATGTTTAGTGGGGTAAATTAAAGGATTTAATGTGAAGGTTAGGATTAAATTACAAGAAAAAATAAAAAAAAATAGATAAATCACTTCTAACTAAGACTTATGGCCAATGTAGGTTTCTAGAGAGGTTGGATAAATTAATTAGCTAGGCATATATTTTTGTGTTGATATAATGGGTGATGAAATTTAAAAATGGGTAATATGAAAATGGAAAGAAATTGTTGAAAAATTCATGTCTCTTTTTCATAAGGAATATTCAACCAATCTTGAAAGAAATGGAGAAGAGAAAAGGGCTAAATTGAGCGATCAGAAAATTTATAGTAATGTTAAATATATAAATTAAATAGTGAGTTGATGACTATGTGAATAAAAGTGGGTGTAAAAAACCTTAAATTTTCTTTATTATTGATTTAATATTTGAATTTGAAATGCAAATTGGAGTTTGGATTCTAGTGATGATTAAATGGTGTATAATGTTGTATATTTGTTGGTACAGGAAAAGCCACAAATATTTCTGACAACAAGAAACTACAGCACAAGTATAAGCACTAGGTAGGTATCATTTATCTTTTTTCTAATTATAAGAAATTTTTAGAATTGTATAACTAGAATTTCTTTATATGTATATTGTTTATTTATTAATTGTGATATGAACATGAAAAAAAGAAAGGATGAAATTAGCCTAGTTGGTCGAAAAAGAGACCAATGACATCTGTGTTCAAATGGTCATGATAATATATTAGACCAGCTAACTAAAAGGGGTTAGTGGCATCAAGTATGTCTGATTGTCGAGATATTGAATTATACATGGGTTAAAAATAGCGATACTAAAATTGTTACGAGTTAAACGTGTCTGATTGTCGAGATATTGAATTATACATGGGTTAAAAATGGCGATACTAAAATTGTTACGAGTTAAACGTGTGCGCGCACATAATTTATGAATTTGTTTTGTTACATTCTAAAATGATTTAATTGTTAGGATCCTCTCACACCACGATCAATCAATAAAAATTTTATAGTGCCAATTTTTGTTATTAATATAAAAATTTTGATTTATAGATGTTAAACTGACATGTATTATAAATTTGGTATTTTATTCTGGACTTGTAATCATGTTTCTAGGAATATGAATATCATTACCTTGTATTTCTTTTGTTAATATTGTGAATCAATATTGAAATCAATATTGAAATCTATATCAATTAAGATAAAACTCTAAATTTTATCATCTTCTAAATTTTAATATTTCTATGGATTGTTTAATTAAGCATGTTATATAAGTCTTGAGTTAATTAATATATTGTGTACATTGTTTATATTTCAAAAAAATTATCTTGATTTTTGTATTACCCAAAAAGGCATTATTTTGGAATTGTATTCTAAAAGTTATTCTATGATGATTATGTTGATAGTGATAGCGGAATCAGTGGTAGTAATGATAGTGATGATATCATCAACAATATTCTAATTTATAAGTTAAAGGTCTAGTGTAAAAAAAAAATGAAAGGTACCTAATAAAATAAAATTGTTAATTTAATTTGTAATCCATTTGATTATAAATTTTTGTTATTATAAAGTTAGATTTATCCAGGAGTTATATACAACACATGTTAATAAAGAAAGTTTGAGGTTAACAATTCATTACTCTAGAAGCTTGTGAAAGAGAAATTATTTATCAAATAATGTTTCTTATACAAAATTTAACAAGAAATGACTAAAGTTGATATGAAAAGTTGTTATACACCAACAACGAGAAGAAAAAAGGTGTTGGAGAGCTTTGATTATATATCCACAAGATCGAGGCAAGAGTAATTTACACTCCGTGTAAGTTTTTTTCAACTTGAGAAGAGGTTTTTAAGAAAAATTATTTTTTCCTTAGTTATTTTTCCTTGATTATTTTTATTTATTTCTATTTAGTTTAGTAAATTAAATATGAAGCTTAATAATTTTATTTCTCTCGTTTGTTTAGGGATTATTTTTATTTTTATTTTACTTTCAAGTTTCCTTGTTTAAGTTGATTTTTGGATTTATTTGTAAATCTCTTATAGAAACATAATGCTTAAACCAAAAACATTTAATAATAAAAATTAAAATTTTTATATATCAATCTTATTCCATAAAATTACATTTTAATTATACTTGGAAAGTGTTTGGGACGCTGGTGACTACATGTTTTTAAAATTTTTAAATTATTTTTTAGTTTTTTTTATATATTTTTAATTGTTTTAATATATTGATATTAAAAATAAAATTTTAAAAATAAAAAATAATATTTAAATATATTTTCAGGAAAAAAAATTACTTTCAAAAACAATTATTTTTATCGTTACCAAACATGCCCTTCTTGTCATGCCCTTGTTATCTTTTCCATGGGCGTCATTCCCTCTCTCGTCCTCCTATCTTGACCAAAATCATTACACAGCATTTTTTTTTTTTTTTAATATCCCTCTAAAAATGTAAGATAGATGAAACAAGAACTAAAAAAAGAGACAAGTAAAGATTGAAGATTTCATGTATCGTCGTCGTCATCATCACCAGTTATCTATTGAAAATATAGGTTGTCTTTAATCATTGTTTCTGGGTCTGGGTCGTGGTATCAAACCCTTCTAAACTCACCCACCTTCATTTCTCTTTCTTTATCGTTTCATCAGATCCGTATTTTAAACTTACATTAATCTCTTATACGCAAACCATAGATAGTCAACAACACCGTTTCTCTTACCACCACTCCATAAGCCAAAAGGAAGCCGTCTTGAAGCCTTGAAAATATAGGGAAGACAGTATGGACAACCCCCCTGAAACCGAATCCACCACCACCAATGGAGTCCAGATCCGACAATCACGAAGATTGCCTGATTTCTTGCAAAGTGTGAATCTTAAGTATGTCAAGTTGGGTTATCATTATTTGATAACTCATTTGTTGACTCTGTGTTTTGTTCCTTTAATAGCTTTTGTTATTTTTCAAGCTTCTCAATTGAACCCAAATGACATTCACCAGCTTTGGCTTCACCTTCAATATAATCTTGTTAGTGTCATTATTTGTTCTGTTTTTCTTGTTTTTGGAGCCACGGTTTATATCGTGACCAGGCCCAGATCCGTTTATCTTGTTGATTATGCTTGTTATAAGCCTCCAGCAAAGTTGCAAGTCAAATATGAACAGTTCATGGAGCATTCAAAGCTGACTGGTGATTTTGACGATTCTTCATTGGAATTTCAAAGGAGGATTTTGGAAAGATCAGGCCTTGGTGAAGAAACTTATGCTCCTGAAGCTATGCATTATATTCCACCAAGACCATCAATGGCAGCAGCAAGAGAAGAGGCAGAGCAGGTGATGTTTGGTGCACTGGATATTTTATTTGCAAACACTAATATCAAGCCTAAAGATATTGGTGTTCTTGTTGTAAATTGTAGTTTGTTTAATCCTACACCATCACTGTCTGCAATGATTGTTAACAAGTATAAATTGAGAGGGAATATTAGGACCTTTAATCTTGGGGGTATGGGGTGTAGTGCTGGGGTTATTGCTGTCGACCTTGCTAAAGATATGTTGCAAATCCATAGGAATACTTGTGCTGTTGTTGTGAGTACTGAGAACATTACACAGAATTGGTATTTTGGGAACAAGAAGTCAATGCTGATACCTAATTGCTTGTTTAGAGTCGGGGGTTCTGCTGTTTTATTGTCGAATAAAGCTAAAGACAGGAGAAGAGCAAAGTATAAGCTTGTTCATGTGGTTAGAACCCATAAAGGAGCTGATGATAAGGCGTTCAAGTGTGTTTATCAGGAGCAGGATGATGCTGGGAAAACAGGGGTTTCTTTGTCAAAAGATCTCATGGCAATTGCTGGTGGTGCACTTAAGACTAATATTACAACCTTGGGTCCTTTGGTTCTTCCGATTAGTGAGCAACTTTTGTTCTTCTCAACTTTAGTTGCTAAGAAATTGTTCAATGCAAAAGTGAAGCCGTATATCCCAGATTTTAAGCTTGCCTTCGATCATTTCTGTATTCATGCTGGAGGGAGAGCCGTGATTGATGAGCTTGAGAAGAATCTGCAGCTTTTGCCTATTCACGTTGAAGCTTCCAGGATGACTCTGCATCGGTTTGGCAACACTTCATCAAGCTCAATTTGGTACGAGTTGGCTTACACCGAGGCAAAGGGAAGAGTGCGGAGGGGGAACCGGGTGTGGCAGATTGCTTTTGGCAGTGGTTTCAAGTGCAACAGTGCAGTTTGGGAGGCTCTGAGGTATGTTAAGCCATCTGCTAGTAATCCATGGGAGGATTGCATTGACAAGTATCCAGTGCAGATAGTCATGTAGCTTGCTACAATTTGGTTATAGATTCTTAATTTGGAGAAGTGTCCTTGATAGACTGGGCAATTACTCTGCTATCTTTTTTTCCTTTGTTAATTTATCGGGTTAGGTCATGTGTGATTTGGTTTTGAGAGTCATAGTGTCTCTCCTATTTGCTCTAGTATCTTGGGTTATATTAATGCCGAACCTCTTCTCTAGTGTCACTATACTTTACTGCTCTGATGGATTTTATTCTGAATGTATTCAAATCATTATGAAGTCTTTAGTTTTCTTAAAGGCGTATAAAATCCATGTTTAGACGAACTTGTTCATTTAGTTTTTTCTTCTTCCTTTGTCTTAGAATTTAAGATCCACATATAGAAGAAATTGTAGCTTTCAACATAATTTAAAGACACCAGTCCATTATTATCAAGGAATCTGTCACAAATGCATATAAATCTCTCTGTTCTTTGGATCGAATTTTTAGTTTAATTGTTAAGCACAAGAAGTTGAGGGAACATACAGGGAGCCTCAGTTTTTGCTCATGGTCTCCCAATGCTTCCTTGCTTTCAGAATTTCTTGTCCATCTTTGAGCAAATCTTACCGCCACAAGGCAGTTCGAGTCTTTGTAATGTTGCATAGCTAGCTAGACTTTCTGGATTTGAATTCTGTGTTGACGGTGAAGATCATGAAATGAGATTTAGTTTCATCTAAGTACTGATTGCTTCGTGAGGTATTTTTTTCTCTTGTGCTTGTTTCATGTCCCCTTTTATCATTAGAAAAGGAAATTCCCAATTTAAATATAATTTCGTGCTTTAATTCTCCTCAGTTATCTTTTTATGTTTTCCATGTCTTCCGTTGCTAAGTAGTGTTACCATACTTTCTCATGCTGTTGGTTTTAGCTTTAAACTGGACGAGATGGCAATTTGTTTTCCCATCACCAATGAGTTTTGATTTAGTTCTCCCTTTCTTTCATTATCAATCAGGATTTTCACAGGGTGAATGATCTGTGAAAGTCTTCATTGTGGCTAATTTTTAGATTCGTGGTATAGAACTATGCGTGAAACTTGAGCTTCAAACTAGGTAGCTCTTGCAATTGCGAAATTTCCAAGCTATTTCTCAAGAATGATGATTGACATAAAGCATCTGTGTCTGATTCTGTTTTTCTACACATTTCACTGTCTTGGACACATTTTCCAAGGTTGGAGTGATATAGATCTATGAACGTGCCTTGCGCATTAACTTTTGGACTTTCCTAGCTTGCTTGATTCCTTCCTAGCTTTCCCAGAAATCTTCGATCATAAGTGTTCCTAGGATTGGTGAGATATTAACATCATTTCTAAGTGGCAGGTTTCATCAGTACCTGGGACTGATACAGTGAGCTTCTTTTATTATTATTATTATTATGGATCGTCGAGTCAGTTTGTATATCTATCTTGACTAATTCCTTCAATAATTTTGAAAGGATTCGAACTGATAACTATTTAGAAGTAAATTTAAGACCTGACTAGTTGTGTTTTCTCTTAAAATTACAAAGAGACTATTATTTATACCGACGAAGTTAGTTAAACCTAGCCGTTGCTATTATCTTATAATATAGGGGGGCTGATGCCCCACTTTACATTTTTAATATCCCATCCAGAATTCTTGAAATATGGAACTGGTTTATGATTTGTTCACGAGTCACTAGTAGGCCATGTGAAGACAAGCATGTTGCAATACGATGACGTTGCTGAAAATGTCAACAATAAATGATTTTTCAAGGTCGATAGGAAGTGAAGAACTTGCAAGGCTGTGTTTAGTTACATAGGAAATACTAGGGTTAGAAGAGAAGATGAAGTTCTCTAGTAAAGAAGATTCTCTTTCTCCATGAGGTTCAAGGTAAATTATTCATATGCCTTGAATCTATGCAAAATGTGATGTGTAAGCAGGATGATAAATGTGCTTGCCAACTTTTATTTTGGATTCCTTTGGGAAAAATATTCCGAGTGCTTGCCAACTATCTACTACTTCAAAATAAATATTTCAAATTAATATTTTTTTTTGGTGTTTTTAAATTATTTTAATGTGTTTATTTTAAAAATAATTTTTAAAAAATAAAAAATATATTATTTTAACATATTTATAATAAAAAAATATTTTAAAAAGCAATTATAATTTTAAACAGGTTCTTTTTACGAGAATGATTAGACTAATTAGCAGTGTGACAAGTGGCCAAGGGATGTAATTGTGAAAGAGATATAGATAATTGAAAATATTCTAAGCCAGATATTAGACGCACATTTCTGTTGATTTGCTACAAGGCTTGGAAACTTTAGTGGATCCGGATTCTTCTAGAAATATCGTGGAGGTAACTTTTCTATGGTTTTTCTTGTTAGATTAAAATAATAATTAATGTTTCTCAATCCTTAATAATAGGGTGTAAATTATTTTCCACATCAAACCCACAAAAAATTCATATTAGGGATTATAACATGTGCTCATGAGTTAGATTTTCCTATATTTATATCATATTTGTTACCAAAAAAAAACATTCTTACTGAGATTCAGGTATTTTATAGGTATCTATATCCTAATATTATTTATTATTAAAAATAAAATAAAATAGTAACATATATTTGAAGTATGAATATATTATATTAGATTCAAAAGAATATGTATATATATATATATACACACACCGGGTTAGATTAGATTCGAGTTTCAAGTTAGGTTTAATAACATCAATATCCTGTTCATTATTCATTGGCTAAGGGAACTATATATATAAAAAAAATATTCATTTAGCAAGGGTTAATGTTCATCAGTTTTAAATTAAACTAGAAATGTGGCCCGCGCTATGCCGCGGGTCAATTGTTTTTGCATGAAAAATATATATATAAAAAATTAAGATCTAAAAATGTTAGGTCTTTTTGCAAATCTATACCTAAGAGCATTGGGTCCTGATCCAAAAGTAATATTTATAATATTAATAATAATATTAAACTTGCATGACCCAAGTTTAAGTGGATTTGATTGCAATACCAGACCCGGAGCCTTGAATATGGATCTGACTGCAAGGTCGTGTCATAAAAGTATGATAATTAAAAAGAAAAAAAATTTAATATTACAGAATAAAATTAAAAAAAAAAGATTAATTGAAAAGAAAGAAACAATAAAGCAAATCATTATTCCAATGAATAGTGATTTGAAAGGAGGGGTACAGTAAAATCCCTTTATGAGATCACAATAATCTAATGAACAGTAAACAAAACAAATTATAAAGTTTAATTCTTAATCAAATCGATATTAAAAGATGAAAATGAAAGAAAAAAACTGCTTAAGAAAAAAAAATCTGAATCAACTAGTTTAAGCCGCCAAACCAGGTTAACCTGTCAAACTTGGGATCCATGTCATGAGAGTGTGATAACTAAATAGAAAAAAAATATAATATTAATAAAATAAATTAAACAAAAAAATTAATTAAAAAAAGGCAAAAAACCTATAACTAATAATAGTTTTTTCAAATTTATCAATTATTATATTAGCGTTATTCATTATAATAATATTTATAATACAAATAATAATATTTTTAATATTAATAATAATATTAAACTTGCATTACCCAAATTTAAGTGGATCTCGTTGTAACGTCAAGTCCAAGAATCTTGGGTTTGGCTGCAACACCAGCACCCAAGAGCCCCGAATGTGAGTCCGATTGCAAGATCGTGTCATTAAAGTGTGATAACTAAATAGAAAATAAATTAATAAAAAAAATATTAATTAAAAAGGAAAAAAAAAGCAAAGCACTATTCCAATGAATAGTGCTTTTGTGAGGAGTGGTACAATAAAATCCTCTCATGAGATTAAGATAATTTAATGAAAAGCAAATAAAACAAATCATGAAATTTAATTTCCAATCAAATCAATATTAAAAGATGACATTAGAAGAAAAAACTAATTAAGAAAAAGAAAAAAAAATTTGAATCAATTGGGTTAACCCACTAAACCATTTTAATCCGTCAAACTTGGGATCCGTGTCATGAGAGTATAATAACTAAATATAAGAAAATTTAATATTAACAAACTAAATTAAACAAAAAAAAAGAAAAAAGAAAAAAATAATAAAAAAAAAACTTATAACTAAAAGGTATCTGCCTTTCATTATAGATTTGTATCGTGCAATCCACAGTGAAAGATTAATATATTTTAGTTACAGTTACAATATTAAAAGATAAAATTAGAAGGAAAAAACTAATGAAGAAAAAGAAAAAAATATGAATCAATTGGGTTAACCCGTCAAATCAGGTTAACCCGTCAAACTTGGGATCCATGTCATGAGAATGTAATAACTAAATAGAAAAAAAATTAATATTAATGAACTAAAATAAACAGAAAAAAAAGATTAATTAAAAAAACAAAGAAAAAAAACCTATAGGTAGAAAAAAACATAAAAAAAGAAAAAAAATCTGAATTAACCACTCGTCAAACCTGGAATCCATGTCATGAAAATTTGATAACTAAATAGAAAAAAAAACTTAGTATTAACAAACTAAATTAAACAAAAAAATTAATTTAAAATAAAAAAACAAAGCAAAAACACAAAAAAAAAAAAACTAAAGACATCAGCCTTTTCACTGTGGACTGCATTGTGCAATCTACAGTAAAAGGTTGATGCCTTTTAGTTATAGTTAATTACAATATTAAAAGATGAAATTGAAAGAAAAAAACTACTGAAAAAAATAAAAAAAAAAATCTGAATCAATTAGGTTAACCAACTAAATCAGGTTAACCCATCAAACCTAGAATTTGTGTCATGAGAGTCTGATAACTAAATAGAAAAAAATTAATATTAATGAACTAAATTAAACAAAAAATTATTAATTAAAAAGAAAGAAACAAAGAAAAAAAAATCTTCAGGAAGAAAAAAGCTAATGAAGAAAAAGAAAAAAAATTGAATTAACTAGGTTAACTCGTCAAACCTTAGATCCGTGTCATGAAAGTTTGATAACTATATAGAAAAAAAATTTAATATTAAAAAAATAAATTTAAAAAAATAATTAAAAATAAAAAAAGAAAGAAAAAGGCCAAAAAAACTATTAAACAAAAAAAGATTAATTTAAAAGAAAAAAATATAGAAACAAAAACCTACATGAAGAAAAAAACTAATGAAGAAAAATGAAAAAATCTAAATTAACTAAGTTAACTTTTCAAACTAAATTAACCCGTCAATCCTGGAATTCGTGTCATGAAAGTTTAATAACTCAACATGAAAAAAAATTTACTGGTTAACCCAGAATTAGCTGGGTTAAACCATCAAACCTATAATTTGTGTCATGAGAGTCTGATAACTAAATAGAAAAAAATTAATATTAATGAACTAAATTAAAAAAATATTAATTAAAAAGAAAAAAACAAAAGAAAAAAAGCCTACAGGAAGAAAAAAGCTAATGAAAAAAAAGAAAAAAAAATTTGAATTAACTGGTTTAACTCGTCAAACCCGGTTAACCCGTCAAACCTGGGATCCATGTCACGAAAGTTTGATAACTAAATAGAAAAAAATTAATATTAATAAAATAAATTAAAAAGAAAAAAAGAAAGAAAAAGGCCAAAAAAAACTATTAAACAAAAAAAGATTAATTTAAAATAAAAAAATATAGAAACAAAAACGTATATAAAGAAAAAAACTAATGAAGAAAAAGGAAAAAAAAATCTGAATTAACTTTTCAAATTAGGTTAACCCGTCAAACATGGGATTCATGTCATGAAAGTTTAATAACTCAATAGGAAAAAAAAATTTTACTGGTTAACTCAGAATTAGCTGGGTTAAACCGTCAAACCCAGAATCCGTGTCATAAAAGTTTGATAACTAAATAGAAAAAAATTTAACATTAACAAACTAAATTAAAAAGAAAAAAAAATCCGGGTTAACCTATTAAACCCAGAATCTTTGTCATGAAAGTTTGATAACTAAATAGAAAAAAATTTAACATTAACAAACTAAATTAAACAAAAAAAAATATTCATTAAAAAAAACAAAGAAAAAAGAAAAAAAAAAACCTAAAGGCATTCGCCTTTCCACTATGGACTGCACTGTGCAGTCCACTGTAAAAGCATAAAAAAACTCAGCATTTCACTATGAACTGTACTGTACAGTGTAAAGTAAAACATCGAGCTGTTTTAGTTATAGTTAATTATCATCTTTAGAGCGTGTTTGGCAGTGTGATTGTGGTTGCTTTTCAAATAGCTTTTCGTGCCGAAATACATGCAAATGATGTTTTTTTATTTTTTAAAAATCATTTTTGACATCAGCACATCAAAACGATCCAAAAAGTACAAACCGAACTCAATTTTAGTAAAAAAAAAAAATTCAAAATTTGGTTTAAACGCAGATTGCAAACGCAATGCCAAACGGACCCTTAATTCCGCACCAATAAGTAATTTTAATCCTTGTCAATTTAAAGTAAGTTGATAAAGAATTTGGAAATTGATTCAATTTGGATGCATGTTGGAAATTGATTGTCTGCTACAAGCACAACAGGAAACAATAATTTCCAAAATTGGAATAAATTAAATAATCCAAATATTAACTTTAATAACAGAATACTAAAAATCATACAATATTTTTTAGCGGCGAAAGTATAATTTATTGTTATTTCATGCATATCTTAAAACTCCTTCTTGATCCGTTCCTAACTAATTCATTTATATATATATATATATATATATATATATATATATATATATATATATAAACACACACAAACACACACAATCAGTGTAAGGTCTAAGATTAGAATCTGAAATGATAAGGAAACAAGAAACAAAATTATTTAGTTTTTTGTTTTTTTGGTATAAAGCATAGTATTCAGTGTACTAGAGGACACCATAGATACAATATATCTATCACCTTGGAAAAAAATAGTAGAAGAAAACATGTTCAGACTCGGGCTTGGGCCGGAACTTCAAATACTAATCTCAAGCCTGGTTGAAATGAGTGGCGCTTTATTGGGCCTATGGATAGTTTAGGCCCAACAATTCTAAGCATGATCACAACCCTAAACACGCATGAACTTAAATCATTTTTTTTTGTCCTGCTTCCGTTCTTGATTCTGATCTCTGAATTGCAAAAGGCCCTTACCTTGTTCTATACAAGGCCCACGATTTCCACGGCCCACATGATAAAAATAAATTACCCAAGAGATTTCAGTTTTTTTTTTTTTTTCAACGCCCTTCTATTTCTGGACTGCCCTTCCCAATAAGGCTAGTCCGACAATCCATAATTGAGTTAGTGTACTTATAATAAATGCTATACTTCAAGCAGGACCACACCATATGAACCACGAAGGCAAGCCAAATTCCATTCATTTAAAAAGCATGTGCGGCAACTTTGGAGTTTTTTTCCACGTTAGTACAGTTGAGCAAATTTATTTTTCAACTAATATAGTTGGGCTTATTCCAGCACAAAAATAAATAGTGGTTACACATGATAAATGCATGATTTAATACATGTGCCCCACAGCTGATCTGGCATATACTAAATACACAATATATAATGGTACATCCATTATCTATACACATATCATTATCTATTTATTTTTGTGTTTTAAAAATATTTAAAAAAATTAATTTTTTATTTTTTTCTTTAAATTAATATATTTTTTATGTTTTTATATTATTTTGATGGACTTATATATATATAATTAATAAATAAAAAATATTATTTTAATTAATTTAAAATTAGCAACAGTTAAATCTAAACTTCATGAAACAATGCAGCTTTGGCTCGAATTCCTACCAGGTTGCTCCGTTAGGAGTGGAGGTCATGTGCGGCGGGATTGGATGAGGACCGCTCATTGCTACTTTAATGCTTTAAATACATTATTTAATGCTTTAATTTTATAAACTTATTTCTTTTTTTAATGCTTTAAATACATTATTTAATGCTTTAATTTTATATATTTATTTCTTTTTTTAATGCTTTAATTACATTATTTACCACCTTGTTTTTTAATGTAATATCTATTTTGTTAGGATTCTCTCCACTCGTAAACTTTTGCAGTGTATTAATTCTCTTTAAAAGCCTAACCAATCTCTTAATGATCTACTGTTTTTCTTAAACTAATATATTTTTTAATGATATTATTAGATCTAATTTATTGTTTCCTACGTCATCTTTTCTAAACAAATTCTTTGGTCAACTGTTCCCAGGCACAGTCATGGTGGAAGAGTAGGAGATTCGTCCTCTTCCAAATCCGCGTTGACGCCTAGCGCATTAGCTGCAGGAGACATGTCATGCACATGCTACCTTTTCCATCTGTTTTTGTTTTGCTATTAAGATAAAGTAATACTAAGTGTACGGTTGATTTTATTTTTAATTTTTTTTTATTTAAAAATATATTAAAATAATATATTTTTTTTTTTTTAAAATTAATGTGTAATATTCTTAAATTAAAACGAATTAAAAACACTAGAAACTATTAATTTAAAATAAAAAAATCAATTTAAAAAAAAAAACAGATTCAACCTCAATACCAAACGAGTATTTAGATCATAGTTTTTAGATTCAGTTCAAGACCCGGGTTCTGGATTTTGACCTGGTCACCGGGCCGTCCGGGTTAATTTTTTTAAATAAAAAAGACGTTGTTTTGGTAAAATAAAAACGAAAGTGAACGGGTGGCAACATGATTTTTGATTAGATCTTACCGGGTTAGCTAAGTTTTTTTTTTTCATTTTTTTAACCTGGTTCGATTCCAGTCTCGGATCAATCAAATTCTAGATCGACCTACCAGGTTAATCTAGGTTTTAAAACTATTATTTAGATTTGTGCCTCTGCTAACGTGGGATATTCAAGATCCTGCTGCATAATTTTAACAGCAAAAAAACAAAATGCAGGTGATGCATGTACGTAGCAATACGACCTAACTAGCAATGACCTTTATTTTTTAAAAATAAAATGATAGTGATAACTTTCGTTTTCTAATATACATAAAGATTTGGAGGAGATTCTCTATCAAATAGTTGCCTTCTTCAAGTCAAGATATGCATATAAATCTTCAATTTTTTAAGGACATTTTAAACTGCATTTAAGAAAATAAATCATCCTAAATGTTATTTTTAAGTTAGAAAGCACCCTTATTAAAAGGGACACTCACAAATCTCATACAAAACTAATATATCTTTAAAAAAAACGTAAAGATACCTCCTCATATCCCCTCAAGTGAAAGTCAGGCCCACATTACCTTAAAGTTTAAGTTATTGGGTTGAGATGGTTTTTTGACATGGTATTAGAGCTTTAATGACCAAGTAGTTACGAGTTCGAATCTTATCATCCCTATTTATTTGATAAAAATTAAGCACAAGGTAATGTGGGTATGTGCAAGTTTCAAACCCAAAGGACTTTCACTTAAGGGAGTGTGTTAGAGAATAATATAAATCATATCTTGAACCTTACCTAACAGCTTAAACTTTTGAGTTGAAATGGTTTTTTGATACAAATTTTATACAGAACTAGTATTATCTTCTAAAAAAGCATGATACCCTAATAGTAATAAAAAAAAAAACTCAAAGTCCAGGAGGATCAAAATTCCTCAATCGTCAAAGCTAACGTTAGGATGTTGTTATTCACTTAACTTCAAATCTGCTCGTTTGCTTAATAGATGGGTGTAAAGAAATTAAAAATACTAGCCTCAACGGGTTGCTAACAACTTGGCATATATTATACCATAGAAATATTCTGGGTATGAAAATAAATTAAAAATAAAATTAACTAATTTAAAAATTAAAAATATTATCTTTAATATGTTTATTTGTTTCATATAAAAATAATACCTTCAAATACAACTAAACTTCTATATCTCTAAAAGAATAAAAACAGGAGATAAATAAAAGAAAATATATTTTTTATGTATTTTTTCTCATGGTATAGTAGTAACATGTTTATATAACTTTAAGATTGTTAATAACACAATTATATTTTGAATTAAAATGAATAATTACTATTAAGTTTTATTTCAATAATAAAAAATATCAAAATTAATTATGAAAATTAAAAGAAATTAATTTAATAAAAAATTAATCTCATTGACAAATTAAATTTCAAGTATCATTTAATTTAATATTATAAATATCCATATAATAGTATTAGAAGAGCTTATTCACATTACATTACACTTAATTTATTTTACAATAAAAATTTATAATTATAAATATTTAAAAAGTATTTTTTTTAATACAAGATAAAAATATTTTGTTTGTTTGTTTTTTTAACTTCCAAACTCCATTACATGAATCATCCATCATATGAGGACATACATAATAATAATGATTAAGTGGCTAAACGCTCGTTAACCTTTCCAAGCAAGCGTGAATACGAGAGTTAAATCATAACGATTTATTACATTTACGAAAGCATTTTAATATTTTGTAAAAATCAGGACCCCCCCGCATTAATTGCTGCGAGCCGCCTGAGAAAAAAAAAAAAAAAAGAAGGAAGAAGAAAATTAAACCGAAGAAGTAGTCGTTGACTTTGACAGTTGGACTTGTAGAATTTTCTAAAGTTTTTTCAGTAAATAATCAACATTGGAGGTAAACAGCTAGCACGTTCTGTAGTTAAGTAAGGAAATGGGGACAAAGGCGACAGACCAGAGAGTAAAGATCAAACTTTCGACTAGTTCCTTACCTAAAAGGCACCGTCCTGTGATCAAGCCACCATGGCAATAATTATAAGTAACACCATTGCTCAGCTTAAAATTTATAAAAGAGCCTAGATTTCTAGAGAGAGAGCTGGAGAGATGGTGAACACTCTGTCATTGTACAAGCCCTTGTTGCATGGCCTGATGAAGGTAGCTGGGATGAGACGCCAAGTAGTAGAGATCGAATCAGGGACAGTCATCAATTTCTGGGTCCCGAGTGATGAAACCACTGCCAAGAGAAAATCTGCAGTGGTGTTTCTTCATGGTTTTGGTTTCGATGGGATTCTGACATGGCAATTTCAGGTGTTAGCTTTGGCGAACAAGTACGCAGTTTATGTTCCGGATTTTCTCTTTTTTGGAGATTCAATCACTGATAAATCAGAACGGTCGCCGGCTTTTCAAGCAGAGTGCATGGCTAAGGGTCTAAGGAAACTTGGCGTGGAGAAGTGCACCTTGGTTGGATTGAGCTATGGAGGGATGGTAGGGTTCAAGATGGCTGAGATGTACCCTAATTTGGTTGATTCAATGGTGATAACTTGTTCAGTTATGGCCTTGACTAAGTCCATCTCTCGTGCTGGCCTACAAAGAATCGGCTTCTCATCATGGGCAGAATACTTGATTCCTGAAACTGTCAAGGGTGTGAAGACATTGTTGGACGTTGCTTTCTACAAGTTGCCATGGATGCCTAATTTTATCTACAAAGATATTTTGGAGGTAAGCTTCGTTGGCTATGTTGTCATATATATACTGATGAAGTTTTAAAATTTGATTGTCCTTATGAATAAAGTTATTTGGTATTTGAAAAATGGTTAACCACATGTTCGGATTATATTTTCTTTCCTGAAATTTAAAATATATATATATGATTGGCTGTAGAAGTTTTACGACTTTCAAAACAATCTCTTTTTAGTAGAGTTTAGGAATCCTTTCATGATTAAAGTATTTGGTGACTTTAAATAAAATATTATGATAAATAAAAAAACAGGCTTTAAATTTTTAGAATAAAAATGTTTGTTTTTATTTTGATATGATAAATGCTCTGAAAATTAAAATATAAATGTTTGGAAAAAAAATTATAAACTTTTTACTTGGATGGTTGAGGAGATATTTATAATCTTTAAACTTTGTCATTTGATGGAGTGGAAGGAGGGGCTCGAGAGTCATTTTCTTCTAATGACATTAATTAGTGATAAAAATCTCTTACATATAATTAATAAAAAATAAATATTTCTTACACATTATTAATGAAATGAAAATATAGTAGGTCATTAAAAGATTTTTTATACACTTATACATATATATAGTGAGATGATTATTCCTACATGAATAGTTCATGTTAAAAGTCTTAAGAATAAATAAACAAAGCTTTATTATTTTAACATAAGTTTATAACGACCCTCAAACCAATTGGACATGGTGCGTAGCTAATTTATCCAAGGAAGGTGAGTCTGGCATCTTGTTAAACCCATCTTTACTTGGATTCAGCACATGGATGAAACCAATGGTGTTAGGTCTGGCAGCTTATGTACTAGACTCGTATTCACTTAGATTCAACATATGGCTGAATTCAAGTATGTTAGGTCTGACAGCTTGCTAAACTCAAGCTTAATTAGACTCAATACGTGGTCAAACTTAAATATATTGAGTCTAACACTCGCTAGACCCATCTATTAGTGTGTTATCACCTTATTACCTTATTATTAGACCTTTTTAGACCATGTTTAAAGTTTTTAACTAAGCATAAAAAATATAGATTCATCTTATCTCATGATGTTTCTGTGTGTGTGTATATATATATATATCAAGACAACTAATTAACCTCACTGTTTTACATTTATACAATTAGAAATACTTGAAAGTGAAATTTAAGCTCGTTTAATTGATTTTTGCAAATTATAACATTTTGACATTGGTGGCAGGACATGTGCTTCGACCACAGGAAGGAGAGACACGAACTTTTGGAGGAGTTAATTGTAGAAGACAAAAACTTCACTGCCCCTCATTTTACACAGGTCATAAAGGAATTAACATTAAGAATATTATTATTACTCCACTTAAAGGGACTTAACCTGTAACCAATGGCATGCAATGCCCATAGACAGGATTTATTTATTTGATCAAGAATATGCTCTTTATTTTTGTCACATACTTTCACATGTTCAAATGAGACGGTCAAAATTGATTATTGTCGAAGAAATTATCGAAAGTTCGGTTACCCTTCATTATTTATATTTATTTCCGTTTTGGCTCAAAGGTCTAATTAACTAGCACGAGAAATCTCATCTTTTTTTTATGATTTCAATTGCAGAGGATACATCTTTTGTGGGGAGGGGATGACATAATTTTTGACATGAAAGAATGTCGCAACCTGATAGAGTATGTCCATTCCTCCACTGGTTCTTCAATATTTTAGTTGTTGTTTGCCAAAAATATATTACATTTGACGTAGTTAATTAAGAAGTATATGAATGTTTCCTATGCAAGAAATAGATTTAATTAGCCATATTTGTTATATATAATGGGAATTGAATCTTTGACTGTAGCCTCCTACAAGGCAAAGCAACGTTGCATTGCATAGAGAGGGCAGGTCACTTGGCGGAATTGGAGCGACCCTTCGTCTACAATAGGCAGCTCAAGAAAATTCTTGCTTCTTTGTATAAAGATGGGAAGGAAAATTAGTGGAACTCTCCTCTCTCAAATTTTGACAATTGTTGTTTGTATTAGTTTGACTTCAGTATAATCATAAAAAAAATTGTGTTCAATAAAGTTGTGATGTAAGTTATCATAGATAAATCAAGTTTTTATCAGTATATTTTTACAAAAAAAACAGTGAATCAAGAAAGATTCACATGTATAAATATTCAGAAAAATAAGCACACCTCAACGAAGGCGCGTTGGGCTTCACAGTATGCCAAGCCTCGGGCACACTGGGTCTTGCGCTAGCTAGACCTAGACGTGATTGGGCTTGGTAGTGTGTTAAGCCCCGGGCATGCCTAGGGGAATGCGCGTCTTCTTTTGGGCTCGCCCAAATGAATGATCATCCTCTCTTAGGTACATCCAAAAGAATGACCATCTAAGATAATGTGGGTCTAACAAACAAGCAAGATCCAAAATACTTGAACTTGGAAGTTAGTCAAGTTCAAGGTAACAAGGGTCTGGCAAACATGACAGACTCAAGACACTCGAACTTGGCAGTCCGAAAAATCCAAGAGAATGACCATCCTCCCTTGGCACACTTAAGAGAATGAGGTAATGTGAGTCTGACGAACATGTCATATGCAAGGTACTTAGACATAGAATTTAGCCAAGTACAAGGTAATGTGGGTTTGACAAACATATCAGATCCAAGTCACTTGGACTTGGAAGTCAGTCAAGTTCAAGATAACGTAGGTTTGACAAACATGCTAGACCCAAGGTATTTGGCCTTGGCCACCCACCAAGTCCAAGGTAACATGGGCCTGAGAAACATGTAAGACACAAGGTATTTAGACTTGGCAATTAGCCAAGTCCAATGGAATGAGGTAATGTGGATTTGGCTAACATGTAACGGACTGAGGTACTTGGATTTGGCAAATAACAAATAACGAAAATAAGTCAGACCCAAGGTACTTGGATTTGACATTTAGCCAAGTATAAGGTAAAGTGAGTCTGAAAAATAAGTCAGAACCAAGGCATTTGGACTTGACAATCAGCAAGGTCCATGATAACGTGGGTCTAGCAAACATGCCAGACCCAAGGTACCTGGATTTGACAGTTAGCCAAGTTCATAATAACGTGGGTCTAGCAAACATTCTAGACTTAAAGCACTTGGACTTGGCAGTCCAGAAAGTCCAATGGAATGACCATGCTTCCTTGGCACACCCAAAGGAATGACCATCCTTCCTTAGACATGCCCAAGAGGATGAGGTAATATGGGTTTGGTGAACATACCAGACCTAAGGTACATAGACTTGGCATTTAGCGAAGTCCAAGGTAACGTGGGTTTAGCAACCATACCAAACCCAGGGCATTTGGAATTGGTTGTTAACCAAGTCTTAGATAACATATGTTTAGCAAACAAGTTAGACTCAAGGCACTCGGGACTTGATAATCCAGCAAGTCCAAGAAAATAACCATCTTTCCTTGGCATGCCTAAAGGAATAAGGTAATGTGGGTCTAGTGAACATGCTAGACCCATATTGATGTGGGTCTGGCAAACATACCAGATCCAAGACACTTGGACTTGACAATCAGCCAAATCCAAGATAACATGTGTCTGGCAAACATGCAAGATTTAAGGTACTAGGATTTGGCCATCTATCAAGTCTAAGGGAATGATCATCCTCTCTTGACACGCCCATAGGAATGACCTTCCTCCTTTGGCACATCTAAGGGAATGATCAATCTCTTTTGGGTCTAACTTAGGGGAAGAACTCAACTTCTATAGGCTTACTACAATTGACGTCTTGGACCTTAATCTCCCTACACCTTTTAAGAGTATAAAAGTCCTCTAAGGACCCACCATATTTTCATCAAATATTAATATAGATGTAAGGGATATTTATATCTCATTAAATGCTATCAAAATAAAATTACACTCTAGACGCTCCTCTTCTTAAAAGGACAAGACTCATGGGCTATAAAAACACCATGAGACCTTCAAATCAAAGGCTTATAATCTTTATTCTCTACTGCATATATATTTTCGTAGCATCTCTCTCTAGAATATTCTTGTATTTTCTCCCTTTAAAAAAGATATTTATTTAAGCATCAGAGAGTCTCCATCTCCACCAAAAAAGATCTTTTGAAAGTACTAGTCATAAGCCATCTTGGCCTACTAAGTATATGCTAAAAAACACCTTAACTAGGAAGAATGAATGAGATTATTAGAACCAATTGATTAACTGATTATCTAACTCAAGAACCTTATTCCTAAGC
This sequence comes from Populus deltoides, assembly GCA_015852605.2. Lineage (NCBI taxonomy): Eukaryota > Viridiplantae > Streptophyta > Magnoliopsida > Malpighiales > Salicaceae > Populus > Populus deltoides. Next base: position 6,580,961 of record CM027573.2, on the reverse strand, counting down.
TACTTTTATTTTTTAGGACTTCATCATTGATTTTCTGTTTTTATAATATTGGTTTGCCTTCTTAAGTCAGATGAAATTTCATCTTACCGACCTTTGGATCTAGTGTTATCACATTTTCAAGTATATATGTGAGCAAAGGGCCAACAATCCAGTATTTCAGGACATGTTGAAAAATTAACCAGCTTGATTTCACTTCTCATTGGCAATTCCAAAATATAAACAATGCCATCAACGAGTACATATATATATTGTTACACAGTGACACATATATAGAAGAGATGAACTCTAACACCCCTCTAAAAACTCTTGTTCAAGATTTAATTTCTCTTTGGGAAGAATTAATATTTAAGAATCTAATTTCTAACAATTGTCAAAAGTAAACGAAAGGATTGGAACCAAACTTGGAGCTTTAGAACCAGGAGCTCCATTAATTCATTCAATGACGCTAGTTGTCTTTTGAGTTCTTCTTGGAACACTTGGTTGGGGGGTTGCTTATTGGTGTATTTGGCAGTGGAGAAATAAGGCAATATTTGACCCTAACTCAGATTACTCCTCCTTCCAATGCATTTACACAAGCTGAGGTGATCCTTTGCTCAGTGATGAATTTACACGAGCATGCTTGATAAGAATGCTGCAACACATGTGGAACAATATATTTACTGGAAAACATCAGCTAATGGTGCTATCAAATTGAGTACAGACGTCACTTTATGGACTACATTAGGTCGAGCAGTGGCAGAGGCATCGTTAGGGCTTGTTTAGCACCAAAAATTTAGTTGCAAAAGTCCTTTCATTTTGGGGTGAATTTGGAGGTTGAGTTAGATCCTGGAGTTGTAATTAAGCTTATTCAAGATACCCAGCTTCCTCCTATTATGAACACTCAACTCATCAAATCCATTCAATATCACGCTGATTATATTGGACAAAAATAAATCAATACATTCAACTCCCTATTCTTTATAAATTATTATATAAAAAACAATTTTTTTATCTCATATAAGAACAAATTACTTTTTTTAATCTCAATTTTAATTAATTACCTACAATTTCCATGATTACTAAATAATTAATTAAGATACAATATCTTTATGGTTTCGTAGAGTTAATTTGTAATTTCAATATTTACCTTTAAATAACCACAATAAGCATTTTTTTTTGGTTTTGGCAAGTAAAATTAACTTCAAGTTAATTTTTATGTACGTAACAAATCAAATCATTTTATGATGTTGTTACACATTTTGAAGCCCCACATAAATAAAAACAAAAGAAAAAAAATACAAAAAATTGAAAAAATATTGGAAGAAAATAAAAAATATATATATTAGTGAGTAGAATATACCAGAACGCCCAGGAAATTGTCTAAGACAGGTTAAGAAAGATCAAAATATAAAAGATTAAAAAATTTGATAGTGTATCTTCAACCGATGAAAGCCTTATTGGCAAAACCAAATTCAATATAAAGAGAAAATTCAAAATTAGATGTTCAAGGACTCAATTGAAATTTCTCAAGGTTTAATTTAATTTATTGAGGGCTTAATTGCAAGAAAAATTTATTTTTGAAGTGAATTCATGCTTTAATTGGAAGAAATTAAAGTCTAGGGTCTAATTGTAATTTTTAAGAGTTAATTTGGTTAAATTAGAGGCGTAATTGAATAAATTTTGAACTTTGACGGACAATTAGGGACTTGATTCAAGAAATCCAAAACCAGGGACCAAACTATAAAGGGAGCATGAATGTAGAGGCTGAAATTGACTAAATCAAGGGCTAAATTGAAGAAATTGAAAGTTTATAAGTCAATTGAGGGTCGAAATGCACAAATTCAAAACCAAGGCCTAAAATGAAAAAAATGATCAACTTTGGGGCTAACAATTGAGTTTTGCAAGAGTGAAATTGCATAAAATTAAAAGTCTAGAGGCAATTACAGGTATAATTAAAAGCAATTGAAAGAACAAGAACTCAATTGAAATTAGTCAGTCCCAAATCAAGAACCCTAAACAACGTGTCGTTTAGACTTAATGAAGAGAAAGTGAATGATACATCGTTCGTTAGCTTGCATCTCTGTTTTGACAGTTTTGGTTAATCGAGTTGACAACTTTAAACGAATAAATGTGGAGCTACCGACCTCCAAATTAAAAAAAGTTAGATCTAAATGAAAGATGTGCACCCCATCTACCAGCTTCAGGTGATCTCAGGCGACAATGATATCGTAATTGCTCCGACGGGGCCTTGAAAGTGGGCAAATTAGTCAACCCCGACAGTGTAATCATCATGCAAAAACCGATTTATTTTTTGTGTGTTTACACACAAAGGCTCCTTAATGGGTTCTTATCAAGGGTTTACAACACTTTTCTCAAGATCAAATGGTCAGAAATGAATTCAAGACCTCCCAAAACCCTAGCAAAACCATATAAATCCCCCATCGAGTTAAAAAAAAGGGGGGAAAAGAAAAGAAAAGGAATAGAAAAGTTAAGAAAAATAAGAGAAATATCAATATAAACATAAATGTAAAGGTCCAAAAGCCTAAACAAAAATTTTCTTAAGCTCTGTGAGTTTGTAAGAGGCAAAATTTTCCAAAAGAAAGTTAAGAGAGAGTAATTGTTCTAGGTATCCTTTTCTAATTCAAAAGTAGATATTTTATGGCCTGTTTTTATTGTTTTTTAAGGAACTCCTTAATAACCATAGGAAATTTTTTTTTATATTTATCCTCTTAGATATCAGGACTATCTTTGAGAAGGAGACTAAAAGGTCTTTTTTTTTTTTAAAAAAAGGCACGTTTAGGTGTTAAGGTGGTCACATGGTTAGGAATAGATGATGTAAACTTGTTGAACTCTGATTCAGTTAATCTTGGTATGGATCTTGCACAAGGGAAAATTTAGATGATGAATAACACAGTAAGCTAAAATAAATGATTGAGAAAATAACATACTGGTATCAAAAACGTCATAGAGTCCTTGAGCCATGCAATTGGTTTTGTACTCGTTCTAGAGCTCCTATAACTTACTGTATACCCTCTTCTCCTCCTTATTAGGAAGAGACTTGTCGTTCACATCCACAAGGGGTGCTCTTTAACAATGGGAATAACCCTAGATAACACTATACCCCTCTCGAGATTTAGCAACACTATCAAATCTCACTATTACTTATTTTTCCCTCCACTTATTCAAATGAGTAGATTTACCTTGAAAAGTACCTTTCATAGGCCCTCTTGGCCTAGTGGAAAAAGTAAAGAACCAAGGAATGAAAACCCTTCTTCTACCACTGCTGATTAGTGAATAATAGTGTCCGAACACACTAATTGTGGATTTCTCTTTAACGATCCCTAGTAACTTATCAAAAGTAGATAAAATGTTATACTTGTTGAGATGGAGCTGAGTCAAACTCATATTGAAATAACAAAAAACATACCTTACAAACCCTTATAAGGGAAATGGGTACCTGAACTCGTACATATAAATGAGAACAGTAATGATAAAGTTACCCCCAACAAGTTTGTTAATGACATGGGTAACTCGGTCATCAGCTTCAGGCAAAAGTATCACAAAGTCCCTAAGTTGTCTAGAATTTGCTAAAGTTACTTACTCATATAATATTGTGCTTTTTGCCTCATCCTAAAGAGTCCTAGGTAACCTTAGTTGTCATCGAAGGTTTGTAACCTCTTTAAAGACAACCCCATCCCTTCTTCTTGTAAAAGAGGGTTAACCAAAACCGTGTTTAGATCTAAGGTCTATTCTAATTGCAACCGACCCCTAGCAAGTGATTTCAGTTTTAGGCTTGAAACTGAAATCTTTCTCGGAAGAAATAATCTTCTTGCCTTGTCAAAAAGTCATTTTAACAAAGAATAAAACTTGAAAATAAGAACAAGATGAAAAGTTTTATGTGTTTACCTAAAAGAAGACTCTTCTGCCAAAAATAAATAAAACTTAATCTTTTCTTTTAAGACTCCTATTACTGAAAGTGTAGAAAGAAATTTTGGCAAAAGTAAGAAATTGAATTGAGAAATATGAGAGTTTATATAGACCACCGCCTCTTATTCCCACCAATAAATGAAGGATATGTGGCATCATATCATAACCTTAGAAGGGCTAAAAGCCTACTACATTAATCACATGCAACTGAATGGTCTTCTAAAAGTGATTGTTCAGCCTCCCCCTAACAACATTTAAATTCAATATTGAGAAGTGCCATATTTCTAAAGAACACATACACGCAGCGAAAATAGTAAATTCAAATTTTTCCAGGAGTCCTAAGGATTTTGTTAGACAGATCTAGAGTTGTTTAGAGTTTATGTAAAGATTACATGAAGACCAAATGTTCTTCTTGGCTTTGAATAATTGCTTCAAGGCTGGATTGTTGTGAACCACAAGTTGTCCAAGTATTCAGCCTTTAACGGTAATTCACACGAATCACCAATGAGAAATCTCTTAAGCCCTTTTAGAAGAGAGTGATTGTTATACCTTAGAGTGCTAGCTTCTTTTCTTTTGTGTTTTAGATGTTTAGGTACTGTACTGTACTCACTTTCTCTTAGGAAATAAAAGACATATCATTGTATTTATAGGGAAACTTAAAAACCCTATAAATAGCAAAATATCAATTTGCTTCTTAAATAATATCACATATATTATTTTAGAATGATTTTAGAAATTTATTCAATCAAGCCCCTACTTGATTTTTTCTAGGCCTAGAATTATAATTCATGTATTAACCACATTCTAGTCCTCAATTTTTAAAATTTATTCATAATCAAATCACACTTGATTAATCATCCCATTTTAATTTTTGACCAATGGTTCTTATGTGTGTGATCCATTAGGTCCCCTGATAAGTTGGCCTAAATATAAATCATAATCCTAAATAAAATAATATTAAATAAATTAAACTATTTATATAGTTAATAATTTGATAATTGATTGATTTATATTTGAAGATCAAGTACAATGTCTAGCAACATGTTATGATCTCTCTAAATATTAGAAAAGTTATAAGTTGTTTGACATACCTTTTGGTAACTAGTTTTTAGTGTAATTATTATCTTTTTATCAAGAATATTCTGTTTAGATATTATAATATGGAGCATGTCTATTTTGTCAATTTATGTTAGTTCTCAACATTATAGTCATTTATTCTTTAAATAAGATTTTGAAATTCTTTTCAAAATTCATTCCATCTTGGCTAAGGATTTCACAATTAATATTATTTGAGAACATATGAAATATTTTTTTTAATTCACTAAGGGTGATAAATCCTCTTTTAATTATTCAAATATCTTCATATAGTTTATGTTATACACAATATATATTTGTTTGTTACCCTTGATTGGAACAACGTGTGGTCATGATCAAAGCATAACATTTCTTATATAAGATAACTTAATGATCTTAAGTCTAAGAATCACTTGCATATCTATCATGAGAGTCTTTCCTTGGATATATGTGATATCTCTATATGAAATTCTTTTGCGGGTTAGTTCAGTGTACATATCATCTGACAAGCACATGTATATTAGTTCCAAGTGTCCCTTATACCTCAGTTTATGAGAGCGACTGCTTCCTTTTATAAAGGAAGAAACATAATATGCAATGGTATCAACAACTAGAATTAATATCCAATATTAATAGAATATTGACCAGAAAAATTTTAAAAAAAAAATACTTTGATGCAATAAGATTATCATAATTATATAACAACTTTATAATTTCCTTTGCAAAAGAATGTTATCTTATAAATTTTATCTGTACTCTAGATTCATTAATTAAACATTAAATTTATTAATTAAATATAAATTAATATTAAAGGTAAAAAAATCTTTATCAATAATAAATATATTTTATATAAATAAAATCTATGCTAGGTATAACTCACTGATTGACTACGAGGCATATTCAATATTATATCATTTATTAAGTTTTAACAATTTTATAATAATCTTGAAATGCGCAACTATTAGGATTCTAACATTACTTTATTGAAAAAAATCTTCACACGCATCATTATTAGATCCAACTTATGTATATATTTTATATGATATTTAAATAAAAACAAATACCATGGATCTCTGACGAGAACACGAAGGTGCCGACAAATTTTTTGGAATTTAACACATATGATCTAATAAGTTTTTTTAATTTTTATGTAAAATAATTCATTACCATGATATTATAAACTTGATTTACTACACCAACAAGGACTTTGAATACATCTACTCTTATTCCTTGTAACGTAATATTTTGTAGCCAACTTTCCTGGTCACATGCATGTCCTCCATCCCTATCTTTTGGGGGTACGCAACCCATTAAACTCGGTGATCTTTTAAATGCATATTATATAAAAATATTTAAAATAAAAATATGTTTATTTTTATATTTCAAAAATATTTTTTTAAAAAATTAAATTTATTTATTTTTTGTTTTAAATTATATTTTTTTAGTGTTTTAAAATTATTTTGATATGCTAATATAAAAAATAAATTTTAAAAAAAAAAATTATTATTTTAATATATTTTTAAATAAAAAATACTTTAAAAATAATTTATTAACCTAGTATACTGAAGTGAGGGGTAGTTGGGCGGTTTGGTCAAATATGAGAGATTTAAATGGAAACGTGAGCTTTATAAGCTTTCAGTCGTGGATTTGGTTTCCACCCATTCCATTCCGAAAGGAAATATAGGGATTTATTTGTTTTTTGAAAAGTATTTTAAAAAATTTATTTTTAAAATTTTTTTGTGTTTGTATATTATTAGAAAAGTTGATTAACAGAAAACACTTTCTAGTTAACAAAAAAACACTTTCTTGTTAAAGAAAAATTTAGCTTGATTTCTAAGAAAATGTTTTTTTTTTATTTTGGGAGGAAAACACTTTCCAGAAATTGTAAAAATTTTAAAAATATCATATTATTTGCTGATTATGTCAAATTTGATCCTCAAACTTTTGATTGCTATATATTTTGTTTGAATCTTTTTATTTTAAAAAAATTTATCCCTTAAAATTTGCTTTAATTTGCTTTTTAAATTACCTTTGGTCCTTATTTTTATAATTGTTATTTACTTTTCTCTTATCATTTTTTAAATTCAAATTCTTTATCTATCAAATTTGATCCTTATTCTTTTGATTATTATTTATTTTATTTAAAATAATTTATGAAATTGTAATTATTATTATTTTAATTTCATCATCTTTTAAATTTTCTATCTGTTAGATTTGATCTCTATTATTTTGATTATTATTTATTTTATTTGAGATAATTTATGAAATTAGATTTTTTTTTCAATTTCATTCTCATTCAACTTTTTAATTTGTAAGATTTGTTTCTTATTATTTTAATAAACTTGAAAAAAATAAAACATCAATAAGTTATTTTCCAGCTCATTTTTCATAACATAACCAAACACTGGAAAATATTTTCCAACTTATTTTCTATGACACTATCAAGCATTAAAAAATAATTTATTTTTTTAAAATTTATTTTCTAAAAAATCAATTAAAAAAAATAAAATTACTTCCATATAAACAAACAGGCATAACATGCATATTGATTCCGAGCGGTGCAGTGAAATAAAGTGCCCTGTATATATATCCACAAAAGTAAAACCCTAATCACTACGCAAACCTTTCAAATGAAACATTGTTAAATTGGATTAGGAATACAATTCCAAGGATTTTGCCTAAATTCCTTTGATTATATTTTCCTTTTAAAAAAAATAGAGAATTTTATATTAACTATTAAAATTCTATTAGTTACTTTTAAAAATTTCTTTTAGAGAAAGAGACCGACAAAAAAATAAAAAATAAAATCCATAATTAATTCATAAAAAATAATAAAAATATCTTTTGGCAGTATCATTTTATTTTATTTTTAAAGTGAGTTTCAAAAATAAATAATATGATACAACTAATTACTGCATTATAAAATTACTCGAAAAAAATAATAACTGAGGTTTTTTTTCTTTAAATTTATGTATATTTTGGACATTATGATTTTCAAAAATCAATCTATAACGACTCCTATGGAACCAAAATTAATTAAGTTTACCTTAAAAATTATCCATGTAAATAAACTAAAACTACCTTTAATAATGTATTTGCACTGTGTTTAAAAATGATTTTTAAAATACATTTGGGCTGAAAATGAATCAAACTTGATGATTTCATAATTTAAATATATTAAAACATCTGCAATACATTATCGAACAGATATTAAGAATTAATTCACAAAGAATTACACTTCACATCCAATTTTTTTTTTTTTTTTTATGTTAGAAAGAAATAAATTGATCAGATACCATCCACTTGGTCATCATACATCATAAACAGCACATATGACATCACTGAAATGGAACAAGAAATGCTGACTAATTACCTGTTAGCAGGGGCAGATGAAGAATTCAATTGAGATCTTACAGCTGTGTGACAAATAAATGCTCTGCACATGTCGATTTCCTGTTTTGTTTTAGTTTTTTTTACTCATATTATTGAAAAAATGTCAGGGCGATTGCTATAAAACACACCCCTAGGTCACCACAAATGCTATAGCTGGTTCCAATCTTTTCTCAGTAGCAGTCAAAGAGCAAAGCTAGCTCTAGCTGAGAAAAGAAAAATTAATCAAGGAAGATGGTGAACGTTTTAACAATGTACATGTCATTGTTGCGTGCCCTAATGAAGCTAGTCGGCGTGAAACCTCAAGCAGTAGAGATTGAGCCAGGGACAGTGATGCGCTTTTGGGTTCCAAGTGATCAGACCACGAGCAACACCAAGAGCAAACCAGATAAACCCGCCGTGGTGTTTGTTCATGGTTTTGAACTAGACGGAATTCTAACATGGCAATTTCAAGTGCTAGCTTTGGCCAAAGAGTACGCAGTTTACGTGCCCGATTTACTCTTCTTCGGAGAGTCAATTACGGATAGAAAAGAGAGAAAAGTGGCTTTCCAAGCTGAGTGCACTGCTAAGGGTCTAAGGAAGCTTGGTGTGGAGAAGTGTACTCTGGTTGGGATGAGCTACGGAGGGGTTGTTTGCTTCAAGATGGCTGAGATGTACCCTGACTTGGTTGAGTCAATGGTGGTCGGCTGCACAGTTATGGCCATGACTGAATCCATCAGTCGTGCTGGCCTGGAGAGAATTGGCTTCTCATCTTGGTCAGAATACTTGATGCCTGACACGGTCAAAGGGGTGAAAGATTTATTGCTTGTTGCGACCTATAAGTTGCCATGGATGCCAGATTTTGTTTTCAAATCCATCTTGGAGGTACTTAAGTCTTTTGAAGTATTTTTTTTTAAAATAAAAAAATCGATAGTTAATATTTAAGAAATTGTTGAATTCATCTGTATGCATGAGATTGATGTAAGAATTGTAAGCCTGAAATCTCATAATGGGACAATTTAGTTTTGATTAATGGCAAGTTATACAGTGGTCGATCGATCTTTATGATCATTTCCAGTTTGATTGTTGGCTACAGCTAGTAATTTATCCCAGCTTCATCATAATTTCCTCCTTGTTTGCTCTAAAGCTTGAGTCCCAATTGAACTTGTTAATCAAAAATGGACACAAGAGTTTCGTAATTGATTTTCGCCCTGTGTTATTTTTGCTGACAATATTGGTGCAATCGCAGATCATGTTTGACAACAGGAAGGAGAGACTTGAACTTCTTCAGGAATTAGTTGTTAGTGATAAGGATTTCATTGTCCCTCGTTTTTCACAGGTCAGAATAGGATTAATCAAAACTATCATCACTGATTTTATATATATATATAATGTTCTATTGTTTTATTACAACAGTTTGGAATTGCGGTATTTTTTTTGGATATTTTTTTAAAATATATTTATCATAAAAAAATAATAAATTGATAATTTTTTAATGTGTTGATGTTAAAAATTAAAAAATATTTAAATTTTTTTAATAAACTTTTAAATAGAAAACACTTTTACAAAATAGCATTCATCACATTATCAAACACGAATACAACTCAAGCAATTTATTTTGTTCGTTTACCTAAATCTTGAGAACTTCCAGATTTGTTTGTCCCGTTTGTGTTTAGCTAGTTTGTATCCAATAAAAAAAATATTTTTTAATAAAAAACCTAAATAAAAATGTTCAGAAATGCTTTGTCGCATTTGAAGTCATGTTTTAAAAAAAATTGATTTTTTTTAAAACTTAGTATTATTATTAGATTGTTTTGATATGCTATGTCAAAAATAACTTTTTTAAAATAAAAAAATATTATTTTCATCTATTTCCGAGCAAAAAATATTTTGAAAAATAACCGTTACTACACTCGCAAACACCCTTGTAGACAACTCATTAAGTCCTTGTTGAGAGTGCGGCCCAAACAAGAGTTAGCCAAGATTTAATTTTTTATATAAAATTAATTTTTTTATGTTTTTGTATCGTTTTGATATGGTGATATTAAAATAAATTTTAAAAAATTAAAAAAATAGTATTTTAATTTATTTATAAGTAAAATTCACTTAATTACATAAATGATGGCTGGTTTCATTATTTCTTTATCTGCCTTTTTCTTCGGCTCAAAATCATTGAGAGTTTTAATTTGTTTTCCTATCATTGCAGAAAATACACCTACTGTGGGGAGGGGATGACATAATTTTCAACATGGAAGAAGCTCGCAACTTAAAAGAGTATGTCCTTTTCACTATCAGTATTAATGGCTTTGATTTACTGTTTGTTTTTACATTTTAAAAATATTTAAAAAAATTAAATTTTTATTTTATTTTTTTACTGGATTTAAATTATTTTTTTTTTATTTTCAAAATATTTTTAAACAAAAAATCATTTTAAAAAACAACAACAGCTATAAATAAATCCAACCATTAAAAACGCTGTTTTTTACTGTTTCAACTAGAACAAACCTGTTCCCAGCTATTTATTGATAAAACCATTTGGGTTTGGATGATGAGATGGGGCCTGGAATTAACTGCGGTGACCTACAGGCAACTAGAAGGCAAAGCAACGTTGCAGTTCATAGAGAATGCAGGCCACCTGGTTCAAGCGGAGCGACCTTCTGCCTACAATAAGCACCTCAAGAAAATCCTTGCCTCTTTGCACGAAGATGGAAAGAAAAAAATAAGAGTTGATGAAAGAAAAAATTAATTTGTTGATGTGGAAATATATGTGAAGCTTTCCATATATATTCAGTGTATTATTTAAACATTTACTTATTATTTTAAAATTTAATTTAATTTAATTTTTTCATTGTTTTAAATTAATTTTTTAATCTATTTAGAGTATTAGTCGTCAAAGGAATTATTTCACAGGAAAATTGAAGACACAAAAATTTAGGATGATAACAACAAGAACTCAAACATGATCTTTTTTTTTTTCAAACTCAAATATGATTCTAAGAATCCAAAAAATTCACATCCAAATCTAACAAGCAAGATTTAATCATAATTTTAAATTTTTTTATCTGCTAATGTTAAAAATAATTTTTTATAAATAAAAAATACTTTGAAAAACATTACCATAATATAAAAAAAAAACTCTTACTTGATCCATCCATTATAGAAAATATAATAAAAACATGTCTTCATACTTATTTTGACAATTTAGATTTTTTTATGTTAAATATTTATTTGAGTATTAAATGTTTATGGATTTGAATTTTATTATTTTTATTTATAATTTAGAAATAATAATAATAATAATAATAATAATAATAATAATAATAATAATAATATAATGTGAATTTATTTAAATTTCAAAGTCTAGATAATTTTAAGTCAATGAGAGTATGCTAAGAAATATACAATAAAATCATAACATTTAATTTTGTTTTTACTCTAGTGGGTTTAATTAAACATTTACGAGAAATTTGTGACTGCTTAGTTTCTAAGCTAATTTAATTTTGTTTGTGCTCATCGTCACCCACGCCTACACCTGATCTTGTGCATTGAATTCAGTACTTGACAATTTATTGTAGATTGCAATTTGCGAGTAAGGCGGAACAAGCACCACACGATTGGAAAGAAGCCACGACCATTACAGGTGGCGTCAGGTGAATTCATTACAGAATCGCCAATAAATTAGGAAGCATTGAATGGCCTGGGTTCTGTCTGCCTTGAGCAGGCAGTGACCGTTCGTTCAGTCAACTTGAACAGAAAGAGTATGTTTGTTTCACCCCGTTTTGGGCTTTGTTTGTTCGCACAAAATGCTAGTTTGAAACCAGGTTGTCGCAGGTCCAGAAATATTACATATCTTGTTTCAGCAAAATTCTAAAAAAGATTTGTGAAAAATAAAAGTATTGTGATTTTTCGCAATTATGTAAAGTAATTTGGACGTCTTTCCCATGGAGAGTATTCTTTTCACAGGAGATTTCAGATTCAGGGGTGTTGAGAGTGTAACAGTAATTGTTTTTTAAAATATTTTAAATAATTATTTTTAAATTTATTTTTAACATAATACATTAAACCAATATGAAAATATAAAAAATATAATTTTAAACATAAAATTATATTTTAATCAAACATTGTTTGTGCCACAATCTCGAGCTGACGAAAATATATATGGAAAGGATAAAAGGAAGTGTACAGTTAATGGGCTGAAATCCCAGATTGCTTTGGTGCCTAGGAAGCCTAAAATTAAATGAACTAAAAAACTAGTCATCCTCCCCATGAATTGTCCACCCTCCACCCCATTCCAAGAGAAGTTTGTGGCTCAAAGTCACCTCACAAAGAAGACCAACAATCCCAAACAAACCAAGAACAAAGCGAGCAACCCTGCTGTTGTGTTTCTTCATGGTTTTAGATTTAATGGCATACCGGCTCGGCAATTTCAGTCGCCAGCTTTGGCTTAAGAACACTCAGTTGACGTGCCTGTTCTCTGCTTCCTTGGGGTCTCACTCACTGGTAAAACTGAACTCACCAGCTTTTCAAGCAGAATGCTTGGCCAGGGGGGTCTGAGGAAGCTTGGAGTAGAGAACTGTACCTTGGTTGGATTGAGCTATTGAAGGATTGTTGGGTTCAAGATGGCTGAGATGTTCCCTGACTTGGTTGTTTCATTCGTTACAAATTTTTTTAGATTCAAACCTAAGATGGAAAACGAAAAGTTTTTGTCAACACCGAGAATGTTTCTTTAATCACAATTACTTTTCTTTTTTTTTTTGTTTTCCAGTGGGAGGCCCGATCAGGGGCGTTTATATATGTTGTTTACAAGATAAATTGTATGATGAAACTTTGAACTCTGATTCCAGGAATTTACTGTTGAAAATTTACCATGATTTAAATAAATTATATATAAATAAAAAATTAATATTAATAAATTATTGGTTTTTCTACTTAAAAAATACTTTGTTTTTTTAATATATATTTAGTTATTGATTTATAGTGACTAATCAAATATTGATAATAATAATAATAATTAATTTTTATTAATTCTTTAATTTTTTAGTTTTCAGAATTCCAGTAAATGAAAAGTTTTCTACTTGATTTTAGTTTTACTTACTTTTTCTCATTTTATATTTTAACGTTTTCTTTTAATTTCAAGTTTTGATTTTCCATTTAAATCTCGAATTAAGTTTATTTTGTTAAAAGATATTTGAGTTTTATATTTTTTTTTTAAATACTTTGTTTTGAAATGTATCTCATTAAAGTAAGGTAGTGTTGATGAAATCTTAAAAGATATATTATAAACATTCTAGTCACATAAGTGAAGAGCAATAAAGCTTTAAGAATAATAAATTTATTATTAACAACAATGAAAGTTACATTACTTTAAAATATTTCAACAAGTAAGTATTTTTTTATTTTAATTTAACCATATATATTTTTTAATTATTAGTATGCAAGCTAGATCTTTGAATTAACATCAATTGCAAGTTTAAGTGCATGCTTAATATACATGTTAGAATTCTTTTTTATAATTTATATTGAAATCATGTTTGACACAAGTTATGTTTTTGCATGGTTATAATTTTAAATATTTATAAACTTTTCTCTGGCACGACTTATATGAGGGTGTTTGGTAGTGTGGTAGCGGTTACTTTTCAAAGTGTTTTCCGCTCATAAATATATTAAAATAATATATTTTTTTAAAAAAAATTATTTTTTATTTCAGCACATCAAAATGATATAAAAAACACTAAAAAAATATTAATTTGAAGCAAAAAAAAAAATTTAATTTTAAAAAAACATTTTTAAAACACAAAAACAAATAAGATGTAAGCCAAAAAATCTTAAAAGTGTGTCTTCATTTTGGGCATCATTAAATATAATTAATTATTATAATTTTTTTATGAACTAAAAGTTAGATTACGAGAGAACTGTGGATAAATGAATAACATTATAATAACATAGATAATTTCATTACAACGCGGAAAATAGAATGCGATCTGAAATAAATCACAGTGCAGAGGACAACTGACACGCGCATCAACATTTCACAAAGATTTGCATGTCGGGTGATAAAAAGGTAGCCTGCCCGAGTCCTGGACTTCACTGCAGCTTGACATACTTCAGAAGCCTATAAAGCAAGACTGATCTATTTTCATTAAAACCTTTTGAGTGAGACTCATGTAATAAAAAATAAAATAAAATTAGAATTTGATTTAATTGCCATGTTGTATTCTTCACTATTTAATTTAAAAAAAATGGAAAGGACATAATTCCAGTTAAATTGGATGTTTCATGGACTTGAGCTATGGTCGGATATTTGAGTTCAAACCTTGACAATGCTGATGAGTTTTTCTAAGGCACAGAAGAAGGCACTGAATTGTTGTATAGAACAAATAAATGACTTAATGCACTCGATGGGACTAGAGCAGAAAGTTGCTAGAAGGGCAGTATAATTGAAGAGAAAAACTTACCTAAACAGCATGAAGAGTTGACTAGAGCAGTGGATAAGTAGGTGTGATCCGAATCAAGTGGCATAGAGGACCCGATTGGTGCTTTAAGGAACACGATAAGAAGTTATTGAAGGAATTAAGGAGCTTGTGAGAGGTAGCTTCTTGGAACCAAGGCTGAATGTTGCCCCTTTTAGTTTTAGTTCATGGACCTAGCTGCCCTGCCATGAAATCCTGAAAGCTTCTCAATATGGAGAATGCCTCATGCAATTTGTTCTTATTAACCTTATTGCATATATGGGCGGAAAGATTTCAACGTTATGTTTTGAAGATTTCAACGTTATTTAATAAAAATTTTGTTGTGTAGGGATAAAATAAAAAAAAATGATATGAGTAGAGGGGTCAACTATATCAAAATGCCATGTTCTTAATATAACAGCGCATGTGCATAAGAAAATGTCGAGCCTCGGACACATCAATCTTGAGCGACAAAGCATTACCTTTCTTCTTCGTTTGTATTGCTGTTGCTTCTACTGGACTTGTAATTAGGAATAGGAACACGGCCGGACTCGATATGTTTAAGATCTTCAATGAGGATTTCGTAGTGTCTCTTCACTTCCTCAGCTGATTTCACGCCACCAACAGCTTTGGCTATATTTTGCCACCGGTCCGGTGTGTCCTTATCAAACAAGGCTAGAGCCTTTTCAAACAGTTTGTTTTCCCTTGGTGTCCAAGACGAGCTAGAATTCCTTGGAGTTTGATGGCTGGCAGACATATTCTCAATGCCAAGTCTAAAATTTTGATGGAAAAGCAGAGACACGGGACTCTTTTGCAAATAGAAGAATATTAGTTGGGCTGATCACTGAATAAGTGAACATAAGAGAGCAGGTTTTAATTGAAGAGGTGTTTTGAGATACTGAGTGGCTAGGGTGCAGTGCTTATAAATGGTGGAGAAAGAGGCAGTGGTGATGTTGGGTTGGATCCAGTTGGAGAATCTATGTTACCAAACGGTAGCATAAGGTGTGACAAGGCTTCTTTGGAACCACAAGATGAAGCAGGACAAGCTAGGTACAGACAGGGGGAGAGAGGAATCAGTTTCAAGGACAGGGTTTTCTATTTTTAATTTCAATTTAAACTTTTCTAAATGTTTTTTTTTCTTTCATTTATAATATCTAGAAAAGCTTTCCTAGTTAATGAACAAGCTAGTTTCGCTGTAAACAACCATTCAACTACTACCAGCTAGTGATAAATGCATATAACAGCAAGAAAAACCCATCTCCTTCCTTGATGTTAAGTGGCAATTTTCATGATTGCTCAGGTGAAAATGTACTTCGCTAATGCTGGAGCTTGGATAACCACAAAAGGGAAGCCAAAATACTGAAAAGCAGAAAGGAGTAAGGGAATTGAGGGTAAAGAATCACTGTTCAGATTTTATTAACAGTGATGATGATGACATTAAAAAAACTGTGAAAAATAACAACCATGAGAACTGATATCTAACATGAAAATGGATATCTTTTATTGTGTGTCAGACTCAAAATCATGGGATCAGAGGGCAGTAGCCTGACATAATCTTTTGGATCCCTGAGAACATACTGCCAATATATGAAGAGAGGAGCAAGCTAGAGGTGCACCGCTGGATTTATTTTCGTGCAGTTTTGGTACGTTTCAGACCTTTGGAAATAGAGTTTCGGGCTTTTGCTCGCAAACAACATTCCAAAAGGGTCTAGCTGGCTACTTGAGACCGTACCATGATATATCTGTATTTGATCACTATTGTTGTTTGGTTGCTGGATCTGTTCTTCAGGTGCTGCTGGTTTTCTGGTGGATTTGCCCAGTTGGCAATTAATCTCTTCATGCCCTGTCTTGTTAAAAAATTTTCTAGTGTTTTACCTTCTTCCTTTTGCATTAATTTTCCAGATATTTAATTTAACCCTGGACCATGCATATTCTAGAGTCCTCTCAAAGAAAACAAAGTTTAAGGCCCCATTTGTTTTCTGGGATATGATGTTTTACGGGATGGATAGTGAGATAATATATCAATTTTTTCAAGTAAAAAAATACTGGTGAAGGGCTTTGAACAAGGGCTCAACTAATTATACTAGCACTAATGGTTAGTGGAAAGTGGTCCTTCGCTATCTAGAAGGGCTTGACTTCCCTTGGGGCCAAACTTCTACGTTTGGTGGTCCTTCCTCGCAAGTTGGAGGGTCCATGCAAAGTGCTTAGCTTTGATTATTATGATTTGAAAAAACCAAGGGTTCCATATGAGCATTGCGTCCTTTTCTCTAGAATCAGGCCCCGGAACTCTTGATGGGTCTTAATTCTCTCAAGGCCCCTCTAATCTCTTGGATGTCACGAAAGCAAAAGAATTGTGACTTTTCACGAGCCTGTAAAGTCTACCACTAGTCCACCACCCACGAAAGCTGGTCCATGTGCAATGCTGCTGCCCAAGCTGAGATCTTGCATAGCGAGGGGAATCTGTGATTCAAAGATAGAATGAGACTTGAGAGGTCGTGGAAAGGAGAAAAGTGTTCTCTCGGCAATAATATAGTATATAAGGATAAGCAGATAGACGTGCATTTCTTGAGTACCAACCAAAAGGCATCATGCAACCACGGTGATGGATATTTTGTCTGCAGTCTGCGTACAAGTTGACATGAAGCAAAAGGTTTAGCATGGATTGGTAAAACAGGAGGGCGAAAGAGAGAAAAAAAAAGAAGAAGGAAATTTCAGTTGATAATAATTTTGTGGCTTGAGTTTTGACGGAACAAAACAAAATCGTGCTTTTGGTTATTTACCTAAGATAAACTGTTCCATATATTGTGTAGATGCTCGATAGCTTTGAGAAGCAGGGCTAGAGAGTCCCATTGGATTTTTGAGGGCCCAATTCAATCCAATTCTCCCGGCTGACGTTTCTAGGAGGCCTGAACTATGATCAGGCTCGCAGACAAGCAAGTCCTGGCAACAAATTATTGAATGCACTGAAGACAGTGTTTTAACATTCAAAGATTCTAGCTTGTTTTGTTATGGATTTGGGTTCCAAAGAAAGCTACGAAAATAGAATTCTCTCGTAAAAATACTTATTTGGGTGTGAACAGTTTGCTTAAAATTAATCAAAAAAGGATTAGTATCGATACGTGATGAAAACTGGCCTGAAAACTCTAACTGTCAAGAGAAAATGAACCTTAGTTTTTCCAGCTTGAAGCAAAAAAAATGAGTCAACAGTATCAGTACTCCCATATTCCAACTGAAACATCCAGGGCCCATGCTCCATGTCTCTGTATCAAAAGAATGTCTTGTTGGATTGTGGGTTACAAGTGAGTTCAAATATCGTTGCAGGCCTTTGATCCAATGTCATCCAATTTTTTATTTTTTTTAAAAGGAAATAGCAAGGGAGTCCCAAATTCAAATTCTCTACGAGAGCCGAGCTCAAGTTAAAGTTATTTGAACAATAATTTAAAACTTTTACTTAATAAAATTTTTAAAAATAAATAAAATATATTTATCAATAGTTTTATGAAATAAAAATTATCTCCACTTAATAAAAAATCTCAAGTACAAAATACAATTTGTTCAAGATCTTATTTATCAGATACACAAAAAAAATAATAAAATTAGTATTTGAACATATTTATTTGCCATATTTGTTTCTATATAATCCTGAAACAGAAAGTCTTATAAAGTTGGAAAGTCGATGAATTATATCGGAAATCTATCCAACTGTTCACACTCCAAGCTTTGCCTCGCTAAAAAATGTGGTGGGAGATAGCTTGGAGGTTTTTAAATGTGAGAACAAGACACCGAACTAAAGATCAAGAACGATGCGCCTTCTCCCTTCGAGTCGTAATTCATGCTATTTATGTTCTTTCTTTCCTGTAAAATTACTTCAAGGAATCCAGTCACCTTCCAAAATACCGTGTTGCTAAATGGGCAGAAAGTAGAAAGGCATGAGTAGAAAGAAGAACAAATTCAGTTGCCCGAATAGTTGGTTTTGGTGGCAATTTATGAAGATTGTTGTCAAAAAATTTCGACGGAACAACTTGATATTTCGATTAACCGCGTGTGAATGTTTTGGCTGTGGTATGTTTGAGACCTCATTGTGCTTATTCCTTCGTACTCTGCCTTCTATTGAAACCAATTTTAAGAATTTGTTAGACCTGAGATGAATCTGATTAAGAAAATTCTGCAATGTTAGTGATTGAAGTATCAGGAGTGAATCTTCTTCAAATCTGATTTAAGTAGAAAGGGGATATTTTGTTTTATAGCAGAAGAAAATCAATCAGAACTCTATCTAATGGTTCACGGTCTAAGCTTTGCCTCACTTGAAGATGCGGGAGATCACTCTCAGGTTTTAGGCCCAAGAACAGTACACTGAACTGAAGATAAAGATATGGACGGATTCTCCTTGACAATTATTGCTCTCAATTTGAGAGTGGGCATTTTGTTTCTGTTCTCTAGTTGTTGTGGAAGTCCTCACTCATGCTAACCAGTGTCAAGCCGTTGCAGCGGCTCCAATGCCAATAACTCAAGAAATCATAGAATAGCTGGCAATAACATTACAAATTTAATCATGAACAAAACTATGCGTATCAAAATATGCATTCCAATTCAGACAGAATTTGACGAGCTACAAACTTTGAAGCGGCGATCTAAAATTGATAGATGTCTGAAGTCAGTCAAAATCCCTATATGAATAGAGTGAAAGAATTCCTAACACTGTTGAGTTTCTCACATTCTGTTCACCATCAACCACCAAAAGAAGTAGTATAAGAACATATAACAATGAAGAAAACATCGTGATGAGGTTCCAAAATCTAATATGCTCAGGAATAAAGGTATTTGAGTGTTTGGATAAATGATAATCACACGTTCATGTAAATATTCTCTTTTCTAGAGTTTACGAAGTTGATTGTTGGTGATATAAGACCTAACACTTGCAAAACAGTTTTATTTAGTGTGACTTAGAGACCCTCTGATAATAAAATCAGTTACTTTTAAGAAGGGATTGCAATAATAAAAAACGAAATTTAAATTCTAAAAACAAGATTGTTTGTTCTTATTTGTGTATGATAAATGCTTTGAGAATAAGAGTATGAATACTTAGAGAATAAAAAAAATATAAACTCTTTACATGGTTAGTTCAAGAGTTATGTATAGCTCTTGAACTTTGTCATGTTGTTTGAATGAATGAGTTAGAGTGTCATTTCCTCGTGCTAGCATTATTGACGAATAAATATCTCATACACAACATTAGTAAGAAATAAATATCCATTACACAATATTAATGAGGGATATATATCACTTACCAATATTATTATTGATGGAATATGGTAGGCCACTAAGAGACTTTTATATACCTAGAGGTTTAGAGAGATGATTATTCATGACTTTTAACATTTTATGTTAAGAGCCATAAGAATAAACAACCAAAGCCTTATGACCCAATATGAGATCTATAACAATTATCAGTTACATATGCATTTGAACTGGAATGATCTTCAGCCTAAGGGTGTGGGTCTGGTAGTTTGCTAGTCCCATATTTACTTAGGCTCAACGCGTAGCTAAACTTAAGAATACTAGGTCTGACATTTCACCTGATCCACAAGTACTTAGGCTTAGCGTATGTTGAGCCCAGTGATGATTGGTTGGGCATCTCACAAGATGCATATGTACTTGGGCTCAGCATGTAGTTTAGCCCAAAGATATTGGGTTTAGTATCTCGCCAAACCCACACGTACGCATTGAGCCCAAGGATGTTAGTTCTGACATCTCGTCAAACCCACATGTACTAAGACTTGACATGTAGAAGAGCCTAAGAATGCTAGTTTTGACTTCTCGTCAAACTCACATGTACTTAGACTTGACACGTAGATGAGCCTAAGAATGATGAATTTGTCTTCTTGTTAGACCCACATATACTTGGACTCAACATATAACTAAGCTCAAGGATGTTGGGTATAGCATCTCGCCAGACCCACATGTAATCTAGCTTAGTGCATAGCTGAGACAAAGGATGTTGGGTATGGTAACTAGCCAAACCCACTTGTATATGAGTTTAGCACGTAGCTAAGCTGAAAGATGTTGGGTCCGTTAACTTGTTAAACTTACATGTATTTAGGCTCAACGTATAGCTTAGCCTAAAGATGTTGGTTCTAGCATCTTTCCAATTCCATATATATTTGGACTCAGTGCATAACTGAACTCAATGATGTTAGGTCTGACATCTTGCAAAACCCATAAGCTAAGCCCAAATATATGTTGATTATTACCATGTATTTGACCTTTTTAAACTTGAGTTTTAAGCAAAGAATAACATGTATAAAATATGTTGCTCCATCAGTAGCCCTTTAAGTTTTTGCATATTTGATATGTAAAGATTTGAAAGGTTATCAATTTTAATATGAGATTTTTTACCTTCCCTATGAGATTTGAATGTCCCATGCAAAATTATTGGGATTTTTGTGGACATGTGGCTCATCCTTATGAAAATAGATGGTCAGGTGGCTTATCTTCATTAAAATGGAAAAAAAATAGTGGCATTTATTTAATAGAGTAATCGAGTAGATTTTTGGAGATCTGAGATGACATGAAAGGCTATTCATCCCACGATAGAGGTGAAAAGTTAATTCCTTTATAACCTTAGCTGCCATTTCTTTCATCTTTTATTTTACTTTCACTTTTTTTGCAAATTCTTTATAAAAATAGATTTGTTGAAACTTTCTTCAACATGTTTCACTTTTTCTTAAATAAATTGTCATCTTAGGTATTTCCTACCCAAAAACCTTTTTTTTTTAATTGCAAGAAAAACAGATCCTAAAAGAGTTAGTTACGACTCTAAACATAAGGACATTACTTTCTTCGACAATGAATTTATGTTTTAACCAAAAATCAAAAGAAGTAGTAGAGGACAAGGGCTTATTAGATTGAGCCTTAAAACTAGAGAGGGTGAAACTTTAGTATTCACCTTTAGTATAAGGAAAGGGAGTTCTCATCATCAGAAAAGTCTTTCCCCTGATGTTTTTATAGAACCTCGAGGGAGGGAAGGGTGCCTCAAGCCATTAAGGATGTTGCCCCTGACATTTTAAACATATATGAGGTGGCATATATCAATGGTCGGCAGCTAGGACAATACATAACTCAATTTGCCTTCTAGGGTTGAATGAATCATCCAAGTGACCTTAGGCTCTTAATCCTGGGTTAATTTAAGATTACAACCCCCATATATATGTATGAGCTAGGGTATTCCTTTTCTCTCAAAGGGTTTATCAGGGTAGTGTTTAGGTATTACATGTTGGGTGCAGGCTAGTTGCATCCTAATGGATGAATTATCTTGGTCTTCTTTGACAAATTCCTTGGGCTCGTTGGAATCGAGCCTACTATTAATATCTTTAGGACCTATTACCATATAGTCCCTAACACTGATGGTGACAATGATATGTGTTAGTTCTTTACTTTCACCAACAGGTATAAGAGCCATAAAGGGGACTTTACAGGGCAAACCTGCGTATGTCAAGAAATGAAGAGAAAGGTGGCTGATAATTAGGTATAATGGGTCAGTTGGCTCCCGAGATGAGATGCAACAGATTTAGGATTATACCTATTATTGGAGAGTACCTCCCCTTAAGGTGAACAATAGCTCTCATTTGAGCTTGAAGGAGGAGAAAACATGCATTGCATTGACATCAATCTCAACCGAGCACGACATCAATAAAATGGATAAATGATATTACTAGGCCATGTTACAAAGTGTACAACCTCTTTATCTTATTATTCTTCTTCTTTTGCATTTAAGATCATTTATGACTTTGTTTTTATGCAGGATCAACAACGGAAGGAAAATTAAAGACTTCAGCAAGGTTTGCAGAGGAGAGCTTGTCAGCATCAAGGAGAGGGTCTTCGTCTCTTGACATGAGTAGAGTTAGGATTGAAAAAGAGATTGAGCACAACCCTATCAATGGAGATGAGCTCTAGGTAGTTGGTTCTAGCACCTTGCCAAACATACTTGTACTTTGGCTCAACGCGTAGCTGAGTTCAAGGGTGTTGGGTTGGACAGTATGCCAGACTTACATATATTTGAGCTCAATGCGTAGCTTAGACCAAGGATATTGGGTGCGGCATCTCGTCAAACACACATATACTTGGGCTCAACGCGTAGCTGAACTCAAGAATATTGGGTCCGGAAAAAAGCTGAACTTTTGTCATTTAAGCTTCACATTCTGCCAAATCTAAATGTGTTGGATTATTACCTTCTTTTTAGGCCTTTTTAAATTTGATTTTTTAATATATATATATTCATCAACATCGCTTGCTAATTGTCTAGACTTCCTAGACGCATCATCAAAGTATTCTTTTGTGAAATCATGCGAAAACATTTGATGGGACCCTGGTTTTGGTTTTGGTAATTACTTTTTAATAAGAGAATCCACTGATCTTTTTCTCTATGAAAGAGAGAGATAATCTTAACTGGCTTGAAACTCAAGAAGAAACCCACAATTTTAAATTTGCAGCAAACCTCAATCACAGAGTCAATTCACTTGACTTTCTCAGTTCATGCAACAGGTTGCTTTGTTTATGTCAAGATTGTGCTGTTAAGCCTGTTATGCACATAAGAAATCCTATCACATGTAAAACACTAATGTTCAAGCCTATGAAAAGGGACGATGTTTGTGCTTAGAATTTTGTTTTGTGGACACCAGTTTGATTGCAACACAGAAAAATTTGAAAGGGCCATATTCAACAAGCCATCAACCTCAACTGGAATCCTTAAAGAATCCTCAGTTGAAAGCTTCATCTCAAAAGACAAGAAAACCTAAATTTAGTATCAATGGTATACTCATCACTTTCCAGAAAAAGCAGTGATTACCAATATTCTCTTTGATTAGAAAACGACCCCACCTTTTTGTTTCTATTTCTTCATAATTAGTATGACCTCTTTATCAGTTACTCTAAAAGATTGGAAAACAAGGGGAAGCTATCACTTCCATTAACAAGAGTTGTGCGATTGGACTATTACTAAAAAGAATCTTCAGAACTGGCCCATAAAACATACACACTGTATCAAAATCTGGGTTTCCTAAAAAGGGCCTAAAAGAAAAAATAGCTTGCCTCGTCCACCTGGTCTTGTAGAGATGAAGGGGACATATCACTACTTTAATCAAGAAGTAGGTAACTTTAATTGGGGTTGTTCTTGTTCCATAATTCTTTCAGACTCGGGTTTCTTGTTCCATATTAGAAATGAAAGTTTCTATGAACACAAGAATGCTTCCTCAATGAGAGAAAAAAAAAAACATTAATATAAAATAATTGGAAGGACCATCTAGTGAATTAATCCCAAATCAATACACTTTTGATAAAAAACAGCGAACCCCATGATATATTAATGAATTAGTATGGAAATGATGTGCTTCATTTGTGGAAGTAGTGCCATCTAAAGAGATATATCATTAAAGGTTAATTAAGGTGAATTTAGCAGTAAAGCTGATCTCAGAGACTAGATTTGATTTACCATCAAAACAAACTCCATTTCTCTAATTCTCTACAGCATTTCCTAAAGGAGTACAAATCTTTTCCATGGCATCAATCACAAAATTTCTTCATTTTCTCAAAGTATTTCATTTTCACACTCCCAAAACCCTTATTCTTTTCAAGAATCATAATGCAACCAAAGACCATTCCTAAAGTGTACTTCCACTACAGACGATTGCATACACGAGTGCTCAAAAAGACACAAAAAATAACAATAATGATAATAACCATAACAATAATCTTTCTCAAACTTATCATCAAAGTATAATAATAACTCCATACAGCTGGCTCTCTCAAAAGAGGAACCCACAATTTTAATTGCCTAATCTTCGTCTAAAGGCCTCTATGTTGTCAAAGTACTGAGTCCACACTTTTTCATGGGCCTCAATGCCATCAACATCAGTATTATAATGATTGACGTTGTAGAGAGTAATTAACGTGAGATATTCAAAAATCAAATACAATATCCATTGGAAGTCCACTAGATCTAGATGTATAACTAGTAAAATACTAGCCTACTGGCTCACCCTATGTTGCATGTTGTAGTAAAAAAAAATTAAGGGCAAAAATAAAATATATCCAACATTGATAATGTGTCTCATAAAAAAGAAATAGATTTTAATTATGAATTGAATGATATTATGATATAATATTGAGATGGAAAACATTTGATCTATTTGGGTTAACTTGGACTGATATGTGAAATTCACGAGGATAATCTTTAAAAGAACAAATTGAAAAGCTCAATCTTAAATTAACTAAATGTTGAAGGATGAAATCAGTTTTAAAAAAAATATTTGATTAAAAAAAAAGTAAACTCAAGTCAACCAAATAAACTCGCGACGAAAGGCATGCACACTATTGGATTCAATAAAAAATTTTATCCTTAAGATTATTTTTCATTTAATTATAAGATAATAAACAACATATTTTTAAAAGAAAAAAAAAATCTTGATAGGAAAGTTGGCCAAGGTAGTAAAGATACATCATTGACAATAAATGATGGAATTACATTTTTTAGGTTTGAGTTAAATAAAAAAAAATAGATCATCAATAACAAAGGGTGTAATTGTATTTTTTGAAATTAAAGGACAAAAAAAGCATTAAACAAAATAGATAATTGCTCGTATGATTTGGATTAACTCGTTAAACCTGCTACCCGGATAATGGACTCAATTGATTCATTAATTTATTTTATCAATATTTTTAAAACCAAATATAAAATAGCAAAAAAAAAAAACCAAAAAATAAGAGCCTTGTTGTGTGAGCCTGAGCATAAAAAAGAAGCCTAGAAGCATGGACCTTCCGGCCTAGCACGCGCATCTGGGCCTTTCTTATTATTTTTCTATTTTTAAAAGGGGTGGACGACTTATAGTCTGTTTTTTTTTTTAAAAGACAGCAAACGATGCGCCCTCTACTTTTTGCAAAATTAAAGGTCATGTTTTTTCGATTAAAAACTTATTTCTTGACCTATATTTTACCAAAAATATTCAGAAAAATATCGTAAACACCTTGATAAACCTATTCATGATAAAAAAAAAAAAACTAAAAAAAAAGCTAAAAAGCCTAAATCAATTCAATGCCAAAAATATTAATGCGGTCAAATCTACCCACTACCAGAAAACCGGAGAAAAGCAATGGAATTACCGACAGAAATATTTCGTCAGTAATGTATACTGATGGAAATAATTCCGTCTCCAAATCCGTCGGTATATACAGACGGATTTATTCCGTCGGTATATACCGACGGAATATGTCCATCGGTATATACCGACGGTTTTCTTGACGGCGAAGTATCCGCTTACGTGCGGAAATATGCAACGGCATGGTGATGTCAGGCGATTTTACCGACGGGCATTACCGAGGGATTCAAACTGAGATAGCCGTATAGTGACGTGGTGCTTTCACCGACGGAATACGTCCGTCAATGATGCCGTCGGAAAAAATGATTATATACCCTGCCGACACTCTCTTCCTCTGTTTCTCCTTCTTCTTTCTCATCTCACCTCTCCCCTCCCAAACTGCAGCCAAACACCCATCCTAAACTCTCCACTATTCTCAACACGAGCACTTAAGTTTCTTATATCTTGTACGTGGTCACAATATCCATTTTTTGTAGATGTTATCATTTTTTTGTAAGTAAATCTATCCTTTTTAGTTTTAATATTTAATTGTGAATTTTATTGTTTTAGTATATGTATTTTGTTAACGTTTGTACTTGTTTAATTGTTATTTGTCAAAGAAATTTGTAGTATGAATGTATAATTTTGTAGTTGTTATAGTTTGTTTTAGATTTTGTCAAATTATATTTGTTTGTAAATTATTGAAATTTTGTTTGAATTACACCGAATTAAATGTGTCGTTGTGATGAAATAAATAATTAATAGCTTGTTTAAGTGTCTTGTTTAATTGTTATCAATTATATTTCGAAGTTGTGATTAATTCTGTAAATTTATATATGTATAAATTTGTATGTATGAACGTTGATAGTTGATAGTTGATAGTTGATAGTTGATAGTTGATAATTGATAATTGATAATGAATATTTAACATAAGTGTTGTTTTAGTTTGTTGGATAATGTCGGGGAAAACCAATATTTTTGTTATGTTTTATAGAGGTTCAATAGAAGTCATGGATGATCGTTCATGGATGTATCGGGACTCACCCCAAGGATTGCGGAGGATGGATTATTGTAACGGTGTCCAGGGTTTTATTAATTTCGCAACATCTATTCCGAGGAATTTTACTGATGGCGGTATTAGGTGTCCGTGCAGGAAGTGTAAAAATTTAAAGTTTCTGCATCAAGATGTTGTAACGATGCATCTTCTAACCAAAGGGTTCATGGAAGATTACATGTGTTGGTATGCTCACGGAGAACTATTTGTTCCTGATGAGAGCATGGAAGAACAGGTGGTTGGGTCAACTTCTAGTGCTAGTAACATGCATGAAGTTGAAAATGAGAACAATAATCCTTACAGGAATATGGTTATGGATGCAATGAGAATGAGTGAAGCTAATGTCAGGGAATGTCCAATCGTAGAAGAAGAACCTAATGCAGATGCAGCAAGGTTTTTTGATCTGTTGAGAGATTCTGACGAACCATTATGGGATGGCTACACGAACCACAGTAAATTATCAGCCGTAGCACAGGTGTTCACCATCAAGTCAGATCACGGGTTGAGTGAGGCCGGTTATGACAAGATTATTGAATGGGTGATAAGCATTTTACCTGAAGGGAACAGTGAAAGAGAACTTCTATCTCGCCAAGTCCATGATGAAACCCCTCGATTTAGGATACCAGAAAATTGATATATGCCCTAACTTCTGCATGTTATACTACCTTGAAAATCTTGAGATGACCGAGTGCATGACATGCGGGCATTCCCGTTACAAACCAGGCGGTAGAGGGAAGACTCTCGTGGCATATAAAAAACTTAGATACTTCCCAATCACACCTAGATTGCAGAGGTTATTCATGTCACTAAGGATGGCGAGCACATGACATGGCACCAATCACACCATGCGGTTGATGGAGTGATGGTTCATCATTCCGACGGTGAAGCCCGGAAACACTTTAAAGTATGCATCCTCCCTTTTCAGTTGAATCAAGGAACGTGCGTCTTGGGTTGTGTATGACGGATTCAACCCATTCGGGTCATTTTCGCTCCTTATTCTTGTTGGCCGGTCATACTAACGGTTTATAACTTTGCCCGGGGATGTGTATGAGGCCGGAGTTCATGTTTTTATCTATGGTCATACCAGTCCGAAAGCGGTCGGGCGGAATATAGATGTTTGTCTTCGTCCATTGATTGATGAGTTGACGCAGTTATGGTCCTCTGGAGCTTTGACTTATGACATCTCGAGGAAACAAAATTTTGTTATGAGAGCGGCTTTGATGTGGACTATCAATGATTTCCCAGCTTATGGAATGGTTTCTGGTTGGAGCACGCATGGAAAGCTAGCATGTCCATATTGTATGGAGAACAACAAGGCATTCACACTAACAAACAGGGGTAAAGCTTCTTTTTTTGACTGTCACCGTCGTTT
Source organism: Populus deltoides (assembly GCA_015852605.2). Lineage (NCBI taxonomy): Eukaryota > Viridiplantae > Streptophyta > Magnoliopsida > Malpighiales > Salicaceae > Populus > Populus deltoides. Next base: position 6,552,608 of record CM027573.2, on the reverse strand, counting down.
CTTGCCACATAACCATAGGTACAGAAAGAACAGAAAGGATTTCTTTGTTGGCAGAGTTGAAAATGATGTTGCACCCCCGCGTCTTTCTTGTGAAGAATTGTTTGATGTTGTGTCAGAGTACGATGAAATTGTGTTTGGTCTCCAATCAGGTAAGCAGAAGTTTCCTGGTTTTGGTTTGACCCATAATTGGGTGAAGCGAAGTATATTTTGGGAGCTTCCTTATTGGAAGACCAATCTTCTCCGCCATAACCTTGACGTCATGCACATTGAAAAGAACGTGTTTGAGAACATTTTCAACACCGTCATGGATGTGAAGGGGAAGACAAAGGACAACATCAAGGCTAGATTGGATGTAGTCGCTCAGAACCGTAAAAATATGGAGTTGGTTTGTGATGGGTCACGGGTCGCAAAACCAAGAGCAAGCTTCATGCTAGACAAAAACGCACAACTACTAGTCTATAAATGGCTTAAGAGTCTGTGTTTCCCCGATGGACATGCCTCGAACATATCAAGGCTGGTTAATACAGAGGAATGCAGATTATATGGAATGAAGAGTCATAACTGCCATGTGTTTATGCAAACACTCATCCCATTGGCTTTTCGTGATTTGTTGCCAAAGGGGATATGGGATGCACTAACGGAGATTAGTCATTTCTTCAGAGACATATACTCCAGCAAGTTGAATGTTGATCACATTGAAAGGCTTGAAAAGAATATCGTCGAGACAATATGCAAACTTGAGATGATATTCCCTCCATCATTTTTTGACTCAATGGAGCATCTACCCGTACATTTACCGTTTGAGGTAAAAGTTGGAGGACCGGTCGCGACTGATGATGGATGTATCCATTCGAGAGGTTAGATATTACAGTTGCTATGACATTTATAATTAAATGTTTTTGTTTTTATTTTAATGTTTTTAATTGATAGTTTTTTATTAATATATATATATATATATATATATATATATGTATAGGTAGGTACTTGTTCAATCTTTAAAAAAAAGGTTAAGAACAAGGCGCATGTTGAGGCGTATATTGTTGAGGAGATCTCAACATTTATCTCATACTATTTCGAACCTCATTTGAGAACGAGGATAAACCGTGTTCCACTGCATGATGGTGGTGGTGAAGTGCATTCAAATGGGAACTTGTCAATATTCTCCAATCCTGGACGACCCACACCTAAAAATGCCGTGAGGGGAAGATATTTGTCTGAAATAGAGTTCGGACAAGCACACAATTATGTCCTATTTAACTGTGATGAGTTAAGACCTTTTATTAAGTAAGTAGATGTTCGACTTAAACTTTGTCAAGAGTGTACTATTTATGTTTTGTGATACCATACACTCATATACTTTGGAACAACCTTGCAGGTAACATCGACGATACTTACTGTCCAATAACTCATAGCTGACCGAATCCCAGATCTTTCAATTACAAGATGAACAATTTGCCACATGGTTTAGAACACATGTAAGTCCTAGCACAAACTCATTATCTCTTGCAATGTAATTAATTGTTGTCAATGTTACATAATATCCGTTTATTGATTATTGTTGTATTTAATTTACAAGCTAGGTTTATCAAATGGGAGGTAGTCTTTGCTATTTCAACTGTCTTTTACTATGTCCGGGCCCCAAAGAAAAGTCAAGTGCTATAATGGATATTTTGTCAATGGATATGTCTTTCATACTGAAGAATACGGGCATGGAAGAAAGACATTCAACAGTGGTGTTTGTATTAAGGGATCGACTTCTAGTGAGTTTGAAGTTGACTACTACGATAGATTGGAAGAGGTCATCGAACTGCAATATCATAGCGAGCAAAATAGAGTGTTTTTATTCAAATGCTATTGGTATGACACAACTGACAGAGGAATCAGAGTAGATCCTCACTATGGTCTCGTTGAAATCAATTCAAAAGCTAGACACCGCAACGTAAACGACGTCTTTGTTTTCGCAAAGCAATGTCAACAAGTTTATTACACATACACCCCTTCCTTTAGAAAGGACCGATCAAGAGTTGATTGGTTATCCGTTTTAAAAACAAAACCCAAGGGTCGTGTCGAGGTTGTTCAGGATGAGAACGAAGACACAAGTGTGACAGATGAAATCTTTCAAGCTAGTGAGTTGGTTGAACCATATCGAGTTGCTCCGTCGATTGACTTAGAAGAAAATTCAAATTTTCATGTTTTCAACAATAGTCTTGTTGATGTTGACGCAAAGGAGTTGAATGTTGTTCTGAGCTCTACTAGTGGAAAAAAGAATGTTGTTGAAGAAGATGATAACGAAATTGAAGAGTGCGATGAAGCTGATGATAACAATTCAATAGAGGACGAAGATGAAAATTCCGACTAACTAAACATGTTATAAAACCTTATTTTTATAATGTAATAATTTGAAACATGAAATATTTATTCTTCTTTAAGGGTCAGCCTTTGTTATTGTGTTGTGTGTGCTGTAAGATTGCAATTCAGGATTTTTTGAGAGGGTTACATAAAAAAAATAAGAACAATTTACCTTTTCACCGACGGATATAATGACAGAATATAACCCGTCGGTATTTAACAGAGAGTTGCAAAAAAATTACGGGATTTTGCCACATTCACCGACGAATTTCCGACGGATTACCGACGGCGTTTCCGACTCTAATACCAACGGAATATAACCCGTCGGTATTTCACAGAGAGTTGCAAAAAAATTACAGAATTTTACCACACTCACCGACGGATTGCCGACGGCTTTTCCGACGCTAATACCGACGGGTTGTCGCACGCATGCCTGACACGTGTCCGTCTGCATGAATACCGACGGCATTCCCGATGTTTAATACCGACGGCATTACCGACGGATCACGCATGCCTGACACGTGTCCGTCTGCACGAATGCCGACGTTTAATACCGACGGCATTGCCGACGGAATTGCCGACGGACCGAAAAGTTTGGCGGGATTTTTGATTTTTTTGGTGCGCATTTCAATTAATTTCTGACGGAATTACCTACGGAAATTAATTGCACCGACAACAATTAATTTCCGTCGGTAATTCCGTCGGAAATTAAGCTATATATACCGCCCCCCCTCCCCGGGCACCTTCTCTTCTTCTCACTTTCACTTTCACTTTCACTTTCACTTTCACTTCTCCTCTCCTCTTCTCCCTTTCTCTTCTCCCTTGCTCTTCTCCTCTTCTCCCTTTCTCTTCTCATTTATATTTAGCTTTTAGAAGGATTTTATTGTTTTGGTGGTAGTTTTAAAAGGTATGTATTTATTTTTCTTTATCTTTTTATTTTTTTATTTTAATTATGATTATTTTTTTTGGTGTTCTTTGTTTTGTATATTTTTTGTAGATAAAATCTTAAATTCAACACATTATTAAGGTAAGCATTTTTTATTCCCAAATTTATTTTGAATTGATATAATGTTTTTTAGTTTTGTGTATTGTTTGTTAATTTTGTGTTTATGTTGTGTGTTGTGTAGTGTTTTTTAGTTTTTTAATTTTATTTATTAATTTTAGTTTTTTAGTTTTTATATTTTTGTTTGTATTGCTATAATTGTTATTGTTGAATTTATGTTAAAAATGTTAGTTTATAAATATAATTGTTATTGTTGATTTATTTTAAAAATGTTAATTTATATATATAGAATTGCATTTAATTAGTTTATCTTAATTTAGGATATTATTGTTTGTATTGCTATAATTGTTATTGTTGAATTTATGTTAAAAATGTTAGTTTATAAATATAATTGGTATTGTGGTTTATTTTAAAAATGTTAATTTATATATATAGAATTGCATTTAATTAGTTTATCTTAATTTAGGATATTATTGTTTGTATTGCTATAATTGTTATTGTTGAATTTATGTTAAAAATGTTAGTTTATAAATATAATTGTTATTGTTGGTTTATTTTAAAAATGTTAATTTATATATATAGAATTGCATTTAATTAGTTTATCTTAATTTAGGATATTATTGTTTGTATTGCTATAATTGTTATTGTTTAATTTATGTTAAAAATGTTAGTTTATAAATATAATTGTTATTGTTGGTTTATTTTAAAAATGTTAATTTATATATATAGAATTGCATTTAATTAGTTTATCTTAATTTAGGATATTATTGTTTGTATTGCTATAATTGTTATTGTTGAATTTATGTTAAAAATGTTAGTTTATATCCGTAAATTTGAATGTATGACTTTAATCTAATGTTTGTAACTCTAAGTACCAATTTAACAATGAATGTTCATAGTTGTAATTATATATGATGTTATTGAATAAAATGTTGTGTTGATGATGATGAGTTGGGTTGAGATCCAGGATGATTGGATCGGGATGTGAAATAAAATTGGAAGTGTAATACGATTTTGTCGACAACTTGGGACCCCCCAGTACAGGGGAGACTCTGTCGAATTTATTTTAAAAAATCGAAGTTAATTATGTAATTATTCGTATACATTTGTGTAGATGTGTAGAATGAAATCGACAGCACGTCGTCAGAAGACAGTTGCAGCGAGGAGGACGTATCCTTAGGTGCTGATCACGGCGAGGAATCTACGCCAACTTGTGATGCTGCCTCTTCTAGCGCGGTTTCACAACGCAGAAGCGGTGTGCCTTCACAGCGGGGTCAATTCACCCGCAAGTACCAGGCACAATGGAAGGATGACCTCTCAATGTAAGTTTGTTTAGGTTTTAGTTTTTTTCTTATATACTTATAACATAATTTATGAACAACTAATTAATATTAATTACTACTTTTATTTAATTTCAGGTTCACAAACATTGAGGCTGCAAGGGCTATAACATTGGCGTTTAAATCGTCGATGGAGATTCCATTGTTTCAATGGAGCCGGTTTCCAAACATCCCGAGTAGAAACCTAATATCGATGCATGGTTTAAGCGATTTCGGTCGGTGTTAATTTTTAATTTACAGCTTATTTTTAATAAATGATTTTTATAATTTTATATCTTGTACTATTTTTATTTTATATGAATTATTTATATACACGGAACAAATTTGAGTGGGATAGGCGGACAACAATGTTGTGAGGAGGGTATGGGAGAATCACGCGGCAACTAGGTAACATCGAAAATAATATTTATTTTTGTTTTATAATTTTATGTTTTAAATTCTAATTTGTTACTATGGAAGTAGGTTGCGTGATTTTTGGTATGACACCCAAAAAAAATCAAAAAGACATGCGAGGGATAACGGTCTTGAAGGATGGAATGAGGTGGCGGTTTGGTAGGAATTCAAACCGCCATTCATCTCGGGGGAAATATGGACGGCATATATTGAGCACGTGACCTCAAAGCGGTTCTCACGGCGCTCACATTCTGGCGCCGACAACCAGAACCGGCAAATTCATGGTTCGGTGACCACGCACACTAGCGGATCCGTCCCATTCAGCGCACATGCAAAGCGGATGGTAAGAGTAATTTTATTGAAATATATCGTTAATTAATTTGTCGTTCCTTATAATATATTTAACTTTCAACCTATTTTTTATATTACAGGCTGTGTCTCTTGGACGTGAACCGAGTCCAATGGAGCTGTTTCTAGAGACGCATGTGCGGAGTTAAGACCGCCAAAAGGGGGTGCAGCAGTTCGTGGACAACCGTGCTCAACACTTCGTGGTATGTTTGTTCATTCATTTTATTTTGTAAGTTATTATTTTCTTGAATTGCATCTTGAATTGCATTTGATGATTTTTTTACCGATGAAATTTTCAGGAGACCTATAATAGCCGGTTGAGGGAGAGATATGGGGACAATCCATCGACCCATCCAGATTTCGATCCAGATTTGTGGATGGAGGCGGGATCGTCTGGTGGACCCGATAAAAACAGGGTCTACGGGCTCTCCAACACTACGGCTGACAACTTGCGTTCGACTCGTAGTGTCTCAACTGTTGGAAGCTCTCCATCAGTATCGAACACCCAGTCTGAGGAGTTCATTGCGTTGAAACAACAATATCAACAACTCTCGACGAATTATGATGAACTCCGTCAAATAGTCATGGAGATGAGATCAAAGATGGGTGACGATACTTGTGCAGCTTTTTTTTGGCCGTATGGTCCCGGGAACAACCAGCCTCCTCCTCCTCCTCCGCCTCCTCCTCCAGCTCCGCCGCTATTCTAGTTTAATTTTGTTTTTTAAACACATTAAATTTGTAATGAATATTATTACTTTTACATTTTTAATGTTTAATGCATTTTTATTTGTTTATCAAGGTTTTTTTACAATTAATAATTTTTTTTTAATAATTTAAATAAGTACCGACGGATATACCGACGGATAATATCCGTCGGCATTTAACAGATAGTTGCAAAAAAATTACGTGATTTTGCCACATTCACCGACGGATTGCCGACGGATACTATCCGTCGGTGATTTCATACCGACGGCATTACCGACGGATAATATCCGTCGGTAATTCACAGAGAGTTGCAACAAAAATTACAAGCCATGCCATCCTTACCGACGGGTTTTCCGTCGGTAATGCCGTCGGTAATTACCCATGAAATTACCGACGGAGTTATTCCATCGGTAATGTTCCCGTGGGAAACTTTTTTTGGCGCGCGCGTATCCATCGGTGTTTTCGTCGGTGTTTCCGTCGGTGGGTGGTTTTTTTTTATTTGCGACAGAATTAGCGATGAAAATGGAATTTACCGACGACTGTTATACCGACGGACGTGATCCGTCGGTGACTCCGTCGGTATTATTTTTACCGACGGAGTTCATTGCTGTCACCGACGGAATTAGTCCGTCGGTAAAACTGTATAATGTTGTAGTGACCACCTAGGGCAAGGAGAAGGAAAAATATATTTGAGATAAAAAAGATTTAATTGTACAAAAATAAAATTGATGATCAAATTGAAAACTTAGGAAAAAATAACTATTTAACAGTGAAAAAAGCTAGTGTTTGGTATAATGATAAGGGGTCTAATTTGTTTGAAGAAATTAATAGCAAACAGTCATGTCGGTGCTCTATGTAGCTACAGTAATAAGAGGAGCTGGCCAGCAAAGGAGGTACATTTATTATGTGCTCTTGGGGGTCGCTAAGCAAGATTAGTCTTAATGCCCGTAACAACACTACCTGAACAAATCCACATAAAAGTTGTGAAAGTACAGGCAATTATTTCCCTTGAATCTATTCGCTAAGCAAGATTAGTCTTAATCCTCACTCTCGTTATTACTTCCAGTATATATTACATATGGATTAATTAGAAGCATCATGCTAGGAATAAAAACGTCAACGCCATTATATATGGTCACTTGAAAATAACGAGAGTGAGGAACATGATCTGCATTTGCAAATAGCTAGAGAATTAAATCAAGCAATTATTCATTTGGTACGACATCTGTCCCCATTTAAAATTCTGAAATGATGCTATAACCAAAATTCATACAGTACTACCGTTTATGCATGGCCTTCTTCAATTCTTCATGACCCACTGTCCCATAATGATGCTACACACGAATGTGACATCAAGATTAATGGTACCGAGGAACGACCTTCGTGTATTAATTGTACTGCAGACAGATTGGTCTGAGGTGGTCTTCGTCATGCGATGTTGTCGATGATTTGTTCAGTCATCGATTGGCTAAACGAAAATATCATAGCGATATTGATGTTTCGAGGCAAAACTAACCAAGTGTTTCTTGTGGTAAAACCTTTCGATTTCCTTTCAGCAGAGTTGTCAATTCTGAGCTGCCTGGATTTTTCACTGTTCCAAAGACTATTTTTATATATTGTAATGAATGCTGCGAATGAGCCCCAGATCAATCTGGAGTTTCAAGGTTTATCAGTAACACTCTCTGTTAATCAAATACTGAACAACTTCAGTTTTTAGAAGGAAATTGCATGGGTTTCAATTGTAGATATCAACCTGGAATTCTAGGAATCATTGGTGGGTACTGTAGAAGATTGGAAGGGGACATGGACAAAGGATGAGTTGGTGCATTAAAGGAAAATAAAGTTGTGTTATTTGAGATAAGGTTGGTTTAACATTTGTCTAAAAATAATGGGAACACGCCCATATGGCCTTGTGCTAGTGGCAAAGATCCTCCAAGCTTCGGCTTAATCCTTGTGGTCTCCTCATCACCAATCACTTATCCTTTCACCCTAATAAATTCCTTAAGATGCACCAATATATATCCTCACTGCAACGATCTCTATTTAACTATAGAATACATAAACCAAGGCCCTTTATGGCCATTTCTTTAAGGCGCGTGCATCATTGAAAAGACGTGTATAATATTTCTTGATAGTTAAATCTGGTCATTTGTTATCTCATTAGATATGCAGTCGTGTCCTCTTTCATATGGTATAGCGTGTGTAGATATATAATAGTTGGATTACTACGTACTAATAATTGATTGTTTGTATTTTTTTTTAATCTCTTGACAACTAAAATGCATAATTATCATCTTTGTTTATTATTTGTAAAATCAGGTATGACTGTCAAACTCAAAAAGCTCAGGTTTGACATGGTTTGCAAGCCAAAGACACTTGGGTTTGGACCGATGCCTAGACACATCTAAATAAAACTACCCAAATCACTTAAAACTTTATATTTTTAATATTTTTTAATATTTAAAAAAAATAATATTAATCCATTATGAAACACGGGTATACTTAGTTTAAATGCTATATGCGATTTATTGTTTGCAATAACAATTTAAAATTAAAGGGTAATGGAGGATTTTGGAGATCACCAATTGATAGAAGCCATCAAATATTCTTAAACTCAGTCCATACTTCTAACATCATTCCACATATACGTATAACAGCTAGCTAGAAGCCCATACAAGCCATTTTTTAGCTAGGCAGATAAATTTCCAAGCTGGCTGGAATCTCTAGGTCATGTGACAGCAGCATCTCGGATAAAATCTTTATCTGGTACTGTTCTTGTCATGAATATGCTATCTTGACACCAAGTAGCTAGCTAACAGTCCATACTGTTCATCTCTAGAAGGGTTAGCCAGGCCTGGAAGTGAAGTCAGATTAGAGCAAGGTAAAACTGACTTGATCATCTGAAACTGCAAAAACTTTGGTCCAGGCATATCTTGACCCAATCCACAGATGTGGTGAAACAGATAGAGGACATGGCGTTTGTCTTTACTCCTGTCCTTTGATGCTGCAACTAGCATATACTGTCTTTGACCAGCCCTTTGATTTTTCACTATTTAAACTTGCTTCCATACATGCATGATGCCCCCCCCCCATCCACTTCTTCTTTTTTTTTAAAAAAAAAGGGTAGGAATAGCTAGCCTTCACTTGTGTTCTGTCATTTTTTCATATATATATATATACACACACACACACACTATTCTGCTTCTTCTTCTTCTTCTTTTCATTTTTACCGACTACATTTTATTTTGTCCAAGAAAATGAAATACACACACACACACACACACACACACATATATATATATACGTATCTTGTTAGGGAAAGTAATTCTTTGTTCAAGAGTCTTTGAAGAATTTGTTTCCGGAAATGTATATACGCAAGAACAACTCTTCATAGAAAAGGAACGAATCTTTAAGCTTTATAGAGAAGCGACATGGTCTCGTTCAGCATCAGATAATACAGTGATATTTCCTTTAATATCCACGAATCTTTTCTTTTCATAGTCAAAAGTACAATGCAGCTAAATTATAAGATGTCAGGAAAAGTAGATTTACCAGAGATCCGTGGTGATTTTAAAAAAGCTTAAAAAAATCTTTTTACAGATTCTGCAAATTACATCAATTTTAAACAAGTAATTATATGACAATAAATTAATTACATATAACTTAATCGACATTAATGTCTCTCTTGTTCTGAAAGGTTTCAAGTTTGAGCAATTTTTAAAAACAAAATTGTGTAAAAAAATGTTGAATGCCAATTATATATAATGCTTCTTTAACAATTCTTTTCTTTTCTTTTTTCTTTTTTTAAGATTTGCTTCCCTCTTATTATTTTAATTTGAAAAAATTTGCACAACAAAAATTTCTCATTAATGAAAAAATACAATATAAATAAAAATTTCATTGAAAAACAATATAAATAAATAGTTCTCTATAAAAATAGATTTAACTGTCGTGCTTGAAAAAATTCTTAATTGCTATTTTTTTAGATATAGACTAAAGTTTTTAACTAAATTAAATAAGATAAAATTTATCTTTATTCTCATTCCATAGATTATTATATTCATATCATATTTATTGTAAAATCTATTAATAGATTACATTGCTCTTTGTTTTTAGTAAAACTATAGAGTATTTTTTTTTCCTGATATAATCAAGATGTTATAAAGCAATAAGTAATTTAAAATCAAAGTTAAAATTTTAAAAACTCTATAAATGTTTTTTGAAATAAATATTTTATTAGTGGATAATATCTAAAAGGAAAAAATTAGTATGACCAAATTATTTTTCAAACAATGAATTTGGTTATAGGTAATGATAAAAATAGAATGGAAAATTTTAATATCCTAGTCACAAAAAGAAAGAATTTGTAATCTTAGCTATATTTTCTAGATATAAATATAAAAAAATATTTAATTTTATCATTTATAAAACATATAATTAAGGATTTTTTTCTATTTAAATAATAAAAATAAATTACGGAGTAAAAATTAAAAATTATGAAATAAAAACAACACCATGCCGTAAAAGAAAATGAAAATAGGGCTGGAAGGGCATAGGTCAAATTGGTAATTTACCGAGACCACCACTGACATTTCACAAATAATGGGGCCAAAAGGTGGAGATTAGACAACGAATTCAGAGTCTGAGAAGTTGCTTTCACCATCTTTCTACTTGATAGACTGCCTGCCATCAAAAATTGAAAATTAATACTGTATATATGGGTCCATTGGGGCCATCGTGAAGCCTTCAAAAAAAAAAAAAAACTATAGGGAAAACTAATGTTAGGAAGAGTATTCATTTTCAAACATAACTCCTAGGAGACATGGCTAGTTTTCATAAATAGGTGAGAAGAGAAGACGACGTTGGTGTGACTTGTGAGAGCTAACAGCACCTAACTTCTCCTTTATTCCGACACCCCCATTAACCTCGATGTCCTGTTTGGATCATACAATGAATGAGGAAAACAAGAGCAATATTTTCTCAGTAAGCAGCTTACATCCCACATACAAACAATGCCAAGTTTACTTTTTCCCCACAAGGCCAGGAAGCACACTATTCTCTGAGGTCCCAATACGCTCAAATGTCTCGAGCAGCTGACCGAACATATGAAGAGCCAAGAGGGAAAATGACTCAGACCATTAGTAACGTGCAAGAAATTTCTAGGATGCAGGAGAAGTTAATTATACAATGAGGATTTGGATTCTGAAGAGCTGGAAAAATAATTAGGTCCTAACTTAATTACTCAAGTAAAGGTTTTGGCTACAGTAAGAAGAGAAAGAGATAACCTGCTAGCCTAAATGCAACAACAAGAGCATGTTTCCCAGAGATTGCAGGAAAAGTTTTAGAAAATTATCAGATGCTAAGAAAGAGCAAACCTCAAATGGAAAAAATAGCTCAAATATTGCTAGAAGCTCAAAAATAGTCGAAAGGAGCAAACGGTCAAAAGTGGCTCTCGAGTTAACAATAGTAGAATGTTTGCAAGTCCTTGATGAGGTTAAAGGATTACTTCATTACAAACTCCATAATAAAAAATTGCTAGAGATTGCTTTCGTCATTTCTTGAAAATTCAAACAGAGTCGTAGTATTAATTATGAACGTGCTATTTTTATTTCTGTTTGATTCATTTTAAAAAAAATGGTTGGATAGTTTTTGTTAAAAAAGAGTTTTTTTTTGTGTGTTGGTATGTAATTGTTTGTTTCTAATTCATTAAAAAAAATATTTTTTAAAAAATTTAAATCCAAATAAATGAGTTGGTAAATGCATTGTTATATCCTTTAAACTCACTTTTCCTATACGACAATGATTCATTATTCTACCATCGAAGTGACCTTCGAGATAATAATATTTTTTTTAAAAGAAAAAAAATAAAGCATATTCTTGTATTTTATATCTTTTTATTATTTATATTTTTTATTAGTGATATTTTGATGATAATACATGCTAGAGTTTTTTTAAAAAGTTTTAGAACTTTTTTTTTTAACATATCATGAATTGATTTGGATTGGATCAATATAACCCTAAAAGTTTATTGAAAGCAACTCTAAATTTAATTTGAGACATAAAAAAAATATTCATGTTTCAAGAAATAAGAATTAAGTCTTCAACTCTAATCTCTAATCACTTTTTAAGAAAACACATATCGGGTCTAGACAAACAATTAGAAAGGCCAAATAGATATATTATCACAAGTTTAAAATATAAAAACAACTTATTTTAAAAAATACATTTTAGGATGATGAGTTTTCTTTTTAGTATAACCAGCTTTTTATCTAAAAATTTACAAAAACTTGTTAAGATTTTTTAATTATCATAAATTAAATGATAATTTTTATTTATTTATTTATTTGTGCTGTGATATCAAGTGTGATATTGTTGTTGTTGAGCTATTAGCCAATGAAGGTATCAAGTACTGATGATAACAGCAATACTACGGAGCCTATTAGATAGAAGGAAAATATGAAAGGTCGGTGAAGATTTTGGTGAACCCCATGTGCCATAGGGTCCATGACGTGCAAGCAAAGAACTAATTTACAGAGAAATGTGAAGGAAGAGAACAAAATGATTCGATCAATGATAATTGGTGCTGGGAACTCATCAAACAGATGGAATATATAGTAATTAAACTCGATTAATGTACAAGCTAAAGAAAGATCCTTAATTATCATACATTTAATTTTTAAAAAATCCATCAATACTAGGAAGATTTTTCCTAAAAAAACATGTTTAAAACAAAACTCAATTATATATAGTGTACCTATGCAGCTAGCTGAGAAGGTGGAGGCTAGCATTGGATAATCTCTAGAGGGATGATGAATAATTTGAAGTTCCTTCCTCAAAAGTTCTCACTTTTGGCGTTGTAAGCCGGTCGACGAGAATTTTCAGGCTAAAACATCAATGCGTGCGCACAAACCAGACATGTAAAACATTAATTATTCAATTCTTTAGGCAAACAATCAGCTAGAAACGGCAGAGTCTATATCTCAAGCTCAACCTGCCGAAATCCTAGTGGCTAAGCAAGATCCAAACCATAAAACCATGAATATTCCAACATCCTCCAGTATCTCTGGCCAAGGAAGATTTGATTAGAGATTAATTACTGCTTGTACTTGTTGTCATACATATATATATTGCCATAAATGCCATGTTTGCCATTAATGCACACGAAAATTTTATTATTATGAGCCGTGTCATGCAGGTAAGTGTAACTGGCTAATATGTATAATAAATTTATTATTCTATTACCATGCTGTTGATTTAATGTAGGCAAAAATGGCATTAAAATGAAAATTTGGAGGACTCGTGCACGTACATGAGTTCTTTTGTCAATATATTGCTTTATTTAGAAGGAAGATTGAAGAACCCCATGTCGTCGTGGAGAAAGATTGGTTTTCCAACAAAGTTTCGAGTTCCATATTCTCTTTTCGAGAGTACAAGAAATGATGTAAACAAGCATATCGTTAGTTTTGGACTTGCAGCTATCTTGATGCCAAGAGGCAAAGAAGAAATGCTGTAATGCGTCATCTTTCTCGCTTAGCACTTGATTTTCTCATGAAGTGCACAAAAAGTTGAGCATGTTATAGGTTACCAAGATGCAGCTTAACTTATGTTTCCATATTTCCAATAGAATTTGAATTCAAGTCTTGTGAAATTGAAGAATGAATTGATTATTGATTTATTTCAATGTGTGTGTGTGTATATATAGCTACAATAGAGTGCTATTCTAGGAAATAAATTACTGTTATGCTAGAATTAAGGTTGCCCATATATCATGGAATTGCAACAATTACGTTATATACAATTCCTTAATTTATGAAGATTTTATTCTTTAACACTCCCCCTCAAGTTGGAGAGTAAATGTTTTAAAGTCTCAACTTGCCACTTAAGAATTTTAGTTGATCTCGTCCCAATGCCTTTATGAACATGTCGGCAAGTTGTTCATGTGAGTGAACGTGAGAAGTAGAGATGATTCTTGTTTGTAGCTTCTCCCTTACAATGTGGCAGTCTATCTCTATATGTTTAGTATGCTCATGAAACACAGGATTGGCTACAATGTGCAAAGCAGCTTCATTATCGCAATTTAATATTGTGGGTTTATCCTGAATGACTTTTAAATCGTCCAAAATGTAGCGTAGCCATGTTATCTTTAGGCACGTGGTTGCCATGGTGCAGTATTCTACTTCTGCCATTAATTTTGTAACATTTGATTGTTTCTTAGATTTCCAAGAAACAAGAGAACCATCAAGAAATACGCAATACCCTGTGGTAGACCTTCTCGTTGTAGGACATCTTGTGTGGTCAGAATCACAATAAGCTACTAATTCAAGGTTGTTACCCACTGGAAAGAACAAACCTTGACCAAGTGTGCCTTTGATAAACCTCAAGACCCGAAGTGCTGCATCTAAATGTGGTTTTCTAGGTTGTTGCATAAACTGACTCAATATCTGAACAGAATACACAATGTCTGGTCGAGTGACTGTGAGGTAGATTAATCTCCCAACTAATCGTCGATAACGGGTTGGATATTCAAGTGGAACACCATCAGTAGGAGTAAGTTTCAGATGTTGTTCCATGGGAAAAGAGTCTGTTCGTCCACCCAGTAGGCCTGCATCTTGTAAAATATCTAAGGCATACTTCCGTTGACACATAAAAATCCCTTGTTTTGATCGAGAAAATTCAAGCCCCAAAAAATATCTTAGATCACCAAGGTTTTTGATGCAGAAGTGTTGAAGCAAGAATGATTTGAGACTGTTTATTTCATCCAAACTGTTGCCAGTAACAAGTATGTCATCAACATATATAAGAACGACAGTGAGAGAAGTACCATTAACTCTGATAAAAAGTGAATAATCAGCCTTGGATTGTTGGAAACCAATTGTCTGAATGGCTATGGAAAACTTAGAAAACCAATTACGAGAGGCTTGTTTCAGACCATATAAAGACTTGTTGAGATGACATATAAGATTCTCCCCCTGTCAGCGAAGACCAGAAGGAGGGTCCATATACACGACTTCAATTAAGTCACCATGAAGGACTGCATTATGGATGTCAAGTTGATGAATGAACCAACCACGGGCAGAAGCCACGGCAAGGAGGCAATGAAGAGTGGTGAGTTTAGCAGTTGGAGAAAAGGTTTCTTGATAGTCGATGCCTTCAATCTGAGTATAGCCCTTAGCAGCAAGACAAGCTTTGTATCGGTCAATCGCACCATCATATTTGTATTTAATCTTGTAAACCCATTTACAACCAATGGGTTTGTGGCCATAAGGTAACGGCATAAGGGTCCAAGTATTTTGTTGTTCCAAAGCATTAAGTTCATATTGCATAGCATCTTGCCAGTGAGGATCTTTGACAACTTGGGTATAAGAAGCGGGCTCAGTTATGCCTGAAATGTTAGCTAGGAAAACTCTATAGGAAGGAGAAAACCGAGAAAGGGATAAAAAATGAGATAAGGGGTGATGAATACCTGAAAGAGATGGCATCGGATCGGATAAGGAGTATGGGGAGACAGCAGCATTGGAGAGGTGATCATATTGTTGCCAAGATGAATGATGTTTTGGGCGGGTCGACTGTCGAGTAGGAACAGGTGCAGGTGCTAAGGAGGAAGGTGATGAAGGCGTTAGGTCAAATAAGGAGGACCCATGTGGGTGATGTGTGTCAAATCGGGTATTGGGTTCAGATGAGGGTAGTGGATTGGAGTGTGAGCTAATGGGAAATGGATCTGGGTGAGGTGGGTCCAATGGTAAAGGGAGGACTGGATGTGTTAAGGGTAGTAAGTGTTTTTCAGCATAGGGGAAAATGGTTTCATGAAAGGTAACATCTCGACTAACAAGAAAGTGATGAGAATCGAGGTCGTATGATTTGTAACCTTTTTTACCTGTAAGGTAACCAAGAAAAATGCAACGACAAGCACGAGAATCAAATTTATGGTAAGGGTGAACTATAGTAGCATAACAAAGGCAACCAAAAACTCGAAGATGAGAGTAAGTTGGTGGTTTATTGTAGAGCAGTTCAAAGGGGGATTTTTGGTTTAGTAATGGCGTGGGTAATCTATTAATAAGGTAGATTGCGGTCAAAACACACTCCCTCAAAAAAGATAAGGGTAAATTAGATTGGAAGCGCAAAGCACGTGCGACATTGAGAATGTGGTGATGCTTGCGTTCAACAATGTCATTTTGTTGTGGTGTGTACACACATGAACGTTGAAACTCAACCCCATTACTAAAAAAAATTCTTTCGTAGAAAGAAATTCAGATCCATTATCAGTGCGTATGGTTTTAATGTTAACATTGAATTGAGTGCAAACAAAAAGAAAAAAGGATTTGAGCAGGGATTGGGTGTCAGATTTGTTACTCATGAGAAAAACCCAAGTGCACCTAGTAAAATCATCTACAATAGTGAGAAAATAACGAGCACCGGAATGTGATGAAATCCGATGTGGTCCCCAGATATCACAATGAAGTAAAGAAAAAGGTGCGGTAGTAGAAATATTACTTAAGGGAAAAGAACTTCGAGTTTGTTTGGCCATTGGGTAAACACGACAGTGATTATCAAAGGAAACAGACATGGAAGGAATAAAGGAATAAAGCAATTTGAGGCGAGCGACTGAAGGATGCCTAAGTCTTTGATGCCATAGAGTGGGCGGAAGGGAAACATGGCAAGAAAGTGGCACTTGAGAGACAGATGACATGTAGTAGAGTCCTCTATCTTGTTTACCCCACCCAGTCATCTTCCCCGTAGCCAAGTCCTGTAGACACAAAAATCAAGAAAAAGAATTATACAACAACGTAAAGATTTTGTGAGTTTACTAGCAGACATTAAATTGAGGCGAAAAGAAGGCACATGAAAAACATTGTCAAGGGTAATGTTTTTATTAAAAAGAATAGTGCCAGTGGAATCGATGGGCACTGATGAACCTGTAGGTAGATTAACACTTGGCATACGAGAAGTATTGGAGTGAAAAAAAAAAGGTGGGATCAGATGAAATATGGTATGTGGCACCACTATCAAGTATCCAAGAGTGAGATAAAATTGAATTAACAAATGGGGAATTAGGCAGACTTGCAGCGATAGCAAAAACATCTGTATTTTCGGATGTGGGTTTAGAAAAGTGTACCATTGTTGCTGCTAATTGTTTGCATTGATCTACAGAAAGACCATCCAAAATGTTTTTCAAATTTTGAATGGGTTGATCCACATGAGAACTGGATTGTTTAGTTTGGGCTGCAACTGCTGTTGGTTTTGCTTGGACCTAATGCGCATAAGAAGATGAAGTGTGCCATTTGTTGCGGCTTTCATTGTGTGATGCACTCTTTGCGTTAGCATGCCAGGTGGGTTGGAACCACCATGATAAAGTTTATGTCCAAGAGGATAGCCATGAAGCTTGTAACAATGATCGATTGTGTGATTGCAATAG
The DNA here is from genome assembly GCA_015852605.2 of Populus deltoides. NCBI lineage: Eukaryota > Viridiplantae > Streptophyta > Magnoliopsida > Malpighiales > Salicaceae > Populus > Populus deltoides. Next base: position 6,535,057 of record CM027573.2, on the reverse strand, counting down.
GTCTTGTTCAGTGTACGTTCATAGGAGGTTGATGTGCCTCTGAAACTGGTCTGATTTCTGGAATGACGGTGAGAAGATCCGGCTTCTTTTTGTGTTTTCACGGCAGCGGTGATGGAAACTCCTTAGATGATAGGTGATCCAATTTTCCATTGTTGCTCCTCCTAAATGATTGGTGAATATACCTCCCGAACACTTGGGAGTTCCTTCATGAGTAAGATTTGGCCACGCACGGCGTTGTATGAATCATTTAACCCTATCAAAAACTGCATAATTTGGTCATGTTCTTTAAACTTGTTGTATTCTTTCATTCCATCACAAAAGCAAGATGGTGTTCCCCTATAAGAGATTAGTTCATCCCAATAGCCTTTAAGTTTTGTATAATAATTGGATATAGGCATCGAACCTTGGGTGTGGAAGGTAATTGTCTTTTGGATTTGGTAGATCCGTGGGGCATTGCCTTGAGAAAATCAATCTTCAAAGTCTTTCCAGATTTCACGTGTTGTGTCTGCATAAACAACCTCTTCTGCCAAATCAGGTTCGACCGTATTGAGTAGCCAAGAAAGCACCATTTTGTCCAACCTTTCTTAGAGGGCGAAGTCAGCTGGTTTATTTGCTTGCGAAGGTGTTTCATAGAAGTCGTTCATAAAACCAATTTTGTTCTTAGCTGTAAGGGCGATAATCATGGAGCTTTTCCACATAGGATAATTATCACCATTAAGGCGCTTGGTAACAAGCAAGAGCCCTGGGGTGATCTGAAGAGTGTATAAAACAGGGATTAGAGGTCTCAATGATGGAGCTTTGAGAAGACTCATCGTCATTACCCATTATGAAAGAAGATAAAGAAGAAATCTGTTTCAATCAAAGAGAAAGAATACAAAAGTTACAACAGAAAAAGAAGAGCCACCACAAGGTAAGCTCTGATAAAAGAAGATAAAGAAGAAATCTGTTTCAATCAAAGAAAAAAAGATAAAAGTTGCAGTGGAAAAAGAAGAGCCACCACAAGGTAAGCTCTGATACCATGTGAAATTGAAGAATGAATTGATTATTGATTTATTTCAATGTGTGTGTGTGTTTTTATATTATATATATATATATATATATATATATAGCTACAGTAGAGTGCTATGTTAGGAAATAAATTATTGTTATGCTAGAATTAAGGTTGACCCAATTATCATGGGATTGCAACAATTACGTTATATACAATTCCCTAATTTATAGAGATTTTATTCTCTAACAAGTCTTTCTTATGGTAATATAAAATGTTTCAAGTTATCATCAAATATAACTGAAATGAGTATCTTTATAATTCTACGATAGGACTTCTACCTTGAACAAGAGGATCTATAGCGAATCAAGTAAATGTTCCTTGTTTTTGTTTTTCTGGGTACTTGTGTAAGCCCTTGCATCTTGATTTTTTTGAACCACCATACATATGCATCTCAAGTTAGATTTTTATGGAGTCCCAACTCCCATATTCTGGCTTCAAAAACGAAGAAAATAAACTTATTAAAAAAAATAGAGCACAGTACTGGTGCATTGAAGATTATCAAGAAACCCATGGTATTCATTAGTATATGATTGGAAATTATAGGTGCATGTGAATTAGTGAAGCAAAAGACAGAACAGTCTCCAAATTAAGACCCCAACTTATTGAATGCTCTCTCTAGGCAATCTTTCCCTCTATCTCTCTCTCACGCACATGCACACAAGCACACTCCAGATCTTATAATAGAGAAGAGAGGGCCTACAAGAACTAGGATTCCTTGTACATCGAATCCGCTGCAATCTTTCATTGCCTCCATGCTAAAAGGATTGTATAAGTAATTTGGTGAAAAACCTTAATAAATATTGCATTACAACACTGTCATTATTTAATACAAGACTATGGCTATTTAAGAAAATGCTAATGAAGGAATATACAATCATAAATAAGATTGCAACTATTTAAGGAATATAATCAAATTAGAAGTGCTATACATAGAAGTAAATCACTAATGAGCGGGAGTTATGGTGATTTCCCTATACAACCCCTTAAAATGGACGTTCCATCAGCAATGTTGATTTTATCACGTAACAAGTTGAAGCGAGACCAAGCGAGAGGCTTTGTTAGTAAATCAGTGAGCTGGTCATCTGTGTGAACACGAGCAACATGCAGTTTGCCACAATGAACAAAGTGAAGATCAATAGCGATATGTTGCATCCTGGAATGCATAATAGGATTGAGACTAAGTTGAGTGGCACCAACGTTATCACAAAGTAGGAGTGGTAGTTTACGTAACATGAGACCAAGTTCATCAAGAAGAGACTTTATCCACGCAATATCTGAAGCAGCAGTAGCCAGTGCCCTGTACTCTGCTTCCATAGAGGAAAGAGCCACAACTGTTTGTTTTCTAGTACGCCAGCTAATAGGGTTATTACCCAAAAAAATTATATAAGCTGTGGTGGACTTGCGATCATTAAGATCACCACACCAGTCAACATCTAAGAACCCCCAAAGCACTGGGTGTGATTGGCGATGCAACAAAAGACCGAAATAAATGGTTTATTTGACATAGTGCAAGAGCCTTTTAACATGTTGCCAGTGCGTTACTGTTGGTTTATGCATGAACTAAGTAAGACGATTGAATGCAAAACCCAAGTTTGGACGAGTGAGCGAGAGGTATTAGAGAGAGCCAATGGTGTGTTTGTTTTCAGTGGCATCACAACTAGCTAAACCATCATCAATCATAAGCTTAACAGACATAGACATAGGTGTTTAAACTACCTTAGCACCAGCCATGTTCAACCTGGTAAGGAGATCATGAATATAACGGTTTTGAGAAAGAAACAAAACTTGTTGAACTGGAATAACCTCTACCTCGAGAAAATAATGCAGATCATTGAGTTCTTTTAGGGAAAATATTTCACCTAAAGATGTGACAACATGCTGTAAAAATGTATTGTTATGGCCTATGAGAATTAAATCATCAACATACACCAACATATAAAGTAGAATGCCATCCTGATCGAAAATAAATAAGGAATTGTCAGACTTTGAATTAAAAAAACCCAATGCAGGAAGGCCTGAACGTAATGCATTATACCAGGATCTAGGGGTTTGCTTGAGACCATAAGTAGACTTCTACAGAGAACAAACATGATAAGGATGAGACTGATCAATAAAATCAGCAGGTTAATGCATAAACACTTGCTCAGTTAAATGACCATGAAGAAACGCGTTATTAATATTGAGTTGCTTGAGAGGCCAATCATTTGACAAAACTAGTGAAAGGATGAGGCAAATGGTGGTCGAGACTGATCAATAAAATTGGCAGGTTGATGCATAAACACTTGCTCAGTTAAATGACCATGAAAAAACGCGTTATTAATATTGAGTTGCTTGAGAGGCCAATCATTTGACAAAACTAGTGAGAGGATGAGGTGAATGGTGGTTAGTTTGATGACTGGACTGAAGGTCTTAGTATAATCGACACCCAGGCGTTGATTGAACCTCTTAGCTACAAGACGTACCTTAAACTGATCCACTGTACTGTCTGGATGACGTTTAATCCTAACACCCATTTACAACCAATTAAATTGGAAGCAGAAGGTTGAGGGACCAGATTCCAAGTGTCAAGTTAGACTAAGGCAGTAAATTCATTTGTCATAGCTTTACGCTATTTAGGGTCCTTAAGAGCCTAAGAGACACATGTTGGTTCCCATGGTGGGGCAAGAGGGTGCTTGGTAGTAACCAAGAGCTGTTTATTATAGAAAATATTATTTTAAGCTCGAGTAACCATGGGATAAGTGCGGGTGCTACAGGCAGAGGAGATGCAAGACAAGATGAATTATTAGTAAGAGAAGAGGAAGCCATACCTGGTGTAGGGGATAGAGTCACGGTTGTCGTAGCATCAAACATTGGAGATATGATGGTAAGATTATCCAATGGAACCATCCAAACTAGAGGAACATGAGAAGGAGGGGAAGGAGCAGGACACGGTGTAGTAGTAGACTGAGGAGCCTTTATGAAAGGAAAAATATTTTCATCAAACGTTACATGACAAAAGAGATAAATCTTACTTATGTGAAGGTTCAGACATTGAAAGGCATGTTGAGTTAGGGAGTACTCAAGAAAGACATAAGGTTGGGATTTAGATTGAAATTTAGTTGCACGATACGGAATAAGCTAAGGGTATCATTGACAACCAAATGTGTGCAACATATGATAGTCAGGAACCCATCCAAATAATACTTCAAAGGGACTTTGACATGAGTGTAAGGCAGTGGGGAGACGATTAATAAGATAAACTGTCATGGCCAAGGCATATGACCAATAAGTGGAAGGAGTTGAGGAATGATGTAAAAAGGCATACCTGTTTTGACAATATGCCAATGACGACGTTCAACAGTGCTATTTTGATGGGGAGTATGTGGTGCAATGATAAAATGACTAATACCACAAGCAGCAAAAATAGGTTTAAGTTTGATAAATTCACCACCGTTGTCGGAATAAATTTTTTTAATTTTACTAGAGAATTGATATTCAACCATAGTGGTAAAGTAAACAAAAATAGAAGACATATCTGACTTGTTATACATAGGAAAGAACCAGCAATACTTATTGCAATAAAACGAAACACAGAATAATAAAGACTTAAAGGGGAACACAAGTAAGTTATAACTATGAAGAAAAGAGGACAAAAGTTTGGAACTAGGGTGACCCAGCCTATGATGCCAACGATCAAAGAAGGCCCGAGTGCTAGCCAATATGATGGTATGAGCTTGAGATGAGGAAGGACATAGTTCCACATGATAAACACCTTCTTCACACCTATAGTGCATGAGCACCGCTCCCGTTATCGGATCCTTCACAAGGTTAAAAAAAAGGTGAAATTCAACAATAACATTGTTATTATGAGTAAACTTGTGAACTGAGATCAAGTTTTTTGTGAATAAAGGGCACATGCAGGGTTTCTTTTAAAATAAAAGAGCGAGAAGTGGAGGAAACAATAGTGGAACCAATATTAGCAACATGTAAACCTGTACCATCTTTAAGAACCACCTCATCTTGGCCATTATGCTCAGAATGAATGGAGAGATTAGCCAAATCAGACGTAATATTATGAGAAGCAGTGGAATCAAAAGCCATTTGGCATTCGATGGAGCCAAAGAAGTAGTGTAATTGGCAGTATGTGGAGACTGCAGTTTGACATAATTTTTGGTACTGTGACCAGGATTGGTCACATATTTGGCACACAACAAAGGTCCTTTTTTAAGTTACTGTGTTAGAGAAATTTTATTTGAAATGATTCTTGTTGTTTTTTAACCGAGGACTCGATGACCTCCATTGAGAGGTATTAGCAGTGACAATCAGGGTTGAAGATTTGCCATCCATTCGTTTGAGGTAGTGTTCATGACCAATTAACAAATCATGCAATTCTACAAAAGACAAGGCAGTTTTTCTCGTGCATATGGGAGCCACCATATCTTGAAACTCGGAACCAAAGCTATTAAGCATATATAATGTCAAATCATCATCTGAAATAGGTGCATCAATCAACAAGAGTTCATCAACAATTACCTTGACTGCATGAAGAAACTCAAACCACCCTACAAGAACCCTGTTGAATAAGGGTAAGATCTTATTTCAACTGCATAATCCTAGCCTGAGATTTGCTAGCAAACAAGCGATCAAGATGTTGCCAGGCATCACGACTTGTAGTGGTCATAGCAATAAGGGACATAACTGTTTCAAAAACAGAAGCAAAAATGGCATTCAGTAGCAACTGATTCTGTCTGTAGCAGTTTGCATGGAGTGCCACAGCAGAGGCAACAGAGTTTGCATCAGGTGTAAGAGGGCATCGAAGAGTGTCATTCAAATATTTCATTAGATCATATCCAATGAGAATAGTGAGGAAAGTTGCATGCTAGGAAGGATAATTTGAGGATGTGAGTTTGTAGGGCAATTGGCTGGAAGTGTTGATAGTAATGAGAGGGAGTAGAGACGCAGAGTTAGAGCCAGCAAGCTTTGAGAGAGGAGTAAAGTTGCAATTAGCTGATATGGAGTTAGAGGATGTTTTTAATATCGTGGGAGAAGGTTGCTTTGATACCATAAAAGGATTACATAAGTAATTTGGTGAAAAACCTTAATAAATATTGCATTACAACACTATCGATATATAATACAAGACTATGGCTATTTAAGGAATGCTAATGAAGGAATATACAATCATAAACAAGACTACAACTATTTAAGAAATATAATCAAATTAGAAACACACAAGTAAATCATAGATGAGCGGGAGTTATGGTGATTTCCTTTTACATGCCTCCTTGCTCATCCCACTATATATTTATCTCTCCCCTCCATTATTGTTTCCATTATCCGTCAAAGATAGTATAGGAGGACCTTTAATATTATTACTGAATGTCGATGCGTAGTGGTACTTGTATTTTTCAATCAGCTGATAAAAATTGTTCATGTAAAAAAAGGGATGCCTGTTACCTTATTCAAAGCTCAGATACCTACATATAAATTCTACAGTGCCACCGTGACCTCGTTTTGGTTGCCTTATAATATTCCATGGTTCAACTTTTCAAGTTTTAATTAAGATAGCAAGCGGGTTTTCTTTTCTAATCACAGTGTAGGATTGAATTTTATTTAGAATTTAGATATATAATGAATGAAAATATATACCTACAAGCAGATAAGTTTGAGGATGGACAATCTGTTTCACTCGTAAATGGAGATGCAAATTCTCAATTGTGAAACCGCGAAAAGGATTTTCATGTTCCATATAATACCATACAGGTAAATATCGGCCGTTATGCAGGCATTGAAATATCGGCCGGTAAGGACAATCTGTTTCGTTAAACTAAATACAAGATATATAATGATAGGTTTATTCAAATTTTAAGTTTAAAACATATTCATTTAATAGAAGAAATAGAAAGTTGAAATCTTCTTTATTCCAAGAAAAATGATTTTGCGTCGTCTACAACTCCCTTGCCCAGGCAAGACACAAATGAAAGCAATGATCAATGGTACTATAAATAATGTTATGCGAGCAATCATGCGTAGAATCCGATGATTCTTGATAAATTAAAGTAAGATATGTACAATCGCGTATTTCATCAATTATTACAATAAGTTCAGCCTGTTGAGAGATAAGATAAATTATTTTCCATTTTCAAGTTGGAGGCTGTGGAATTTGCTAGAAATAACAAGATCCCACCTCTAGCCAATTATCGCTCCAGAATTCAGCAAGAAACCCTTTAATTAAATCGATACTGATCGTATATATCCGGAGTATTTATGTGATCATGCAAATCTATGGTGCGCCCTGAAGGAAAAGGCTGGCATTTATGGATAAAACACACTGTATTTGTGGCTCCATAAGTCAATCCCAAACCCCAAATGTAAAGTGGAAAAAACTTGGTTGAGGTGGGAAAAATAATTGGCAACAAAAGAGTAGTTTTCTATCGATCTAGATTAGGTCGAAAGTGATAGAAGAAATGAGAACGAGAACGATAGGGTCCCATTTGCCTTTAGTTGTGTGGTACAAGGTCATGTGTAAACAAGTGTAAGCAACGAGGAGACTAGAGAGAGATAGAGAGAGACCTGCTAATAATAAAGCAGAAGAAGGAGAAATATGGAGAGAGGGGTGAAGGGGCCCGGTAGGTAATAATGGGAGTTGCCTTCATCCTCTCTGGACTTGTTCCCACCTAGCCAAATCATTTCTCGTAACCCCTCACCTTCCAATATTGAGCTTCAAGCTTGATTTGGACTGCTAATATATTGACCAAAAAAGAACAAAAAATAATTAAAAAGCAACATGAGGTGTTAATGTCAAATATAAAAACATGCTAATTAAGGTTTGACGATTCAAATGACATGTAATGGCACAGTATGTGATGTTACTTTAGAGAAATGATAGCAGACAGACAGCTCTAATGTGGAGACAATTAGCCCAAGAACACAACCCAGCGTCATTTCATTGAAAGATTTGTTTCTTACCTGTCATTACACTGACTAATAATTAAGATGTGATAACGATTGCTTAACATATTAGACACCCAAACATGCAAAATCTCAAGGCTTTGTTAGTAGAAATCTGCGACCATAATATCTGGCATGCTGTAATTTCATGTCACTGTTCTTACCTGGGATTGGCATCTATTCAACCGTTCTTTCTTGACGATACAGTTTAACCCGATCCATCAATCATTTTCCATGTGTTAATCTCTAAGTTTTTGAACTCGTTTTTTATCTAACTAGCTGCAGCCTAGGCAAGTTAATGACGCCAACTCCTATCCTTTTCAGAGCTTATAATTAGCAAGGCGCTTTCATCCACTCGAAGCTATTTTTGGTTTTATATATTTTATTTTATTTGAAAGCTCAACGAGGATTGCATTACTGAGCAAACAGGATAGCAATATTGTAGCATTTATATATAATTTTTTTTCAAATAAAATAATAAACAGTAGCGTCAATTAATTTGCTTATATTAACAAATTAACAGCTAAAATATAAGAGGATTTAATTTAACCCTTTTTATATTTTAATGTTCACCGGTATGGTGTAAGTGTAATGACTATTTTCTGTTTCCTATAAAAAAATTGCATGCTTTTGGACTATGGTTACTTTGATATTTTTACAAGTATATTAGTCTTTACTGACTTATTTAGAGGTATTTGTATCTATTCAATGTTTTATGAACAATAAAATAATTAAAATACTTCAAAAAATAAAAATAAAAAATAGTGGTCTCGGGCAGGGGTATTTAGTTTTCTTTATTTTTTATACAGGTAGGTTTCTGGCAGTTAAAAAATCTCTTTTATGGTCTTTGTTGATTTCTCTCTATCTCCTCTTCCATTATAGGTGGCGTGTGCACTCTAAATATGGGCAGTGTATCACCGGTGACCATTTCTTTTTCTTTTTCATCCTTCATTTCTCTTTCCTACCTTGGTAAATATATTATGGTCCTCATTATTATTTTTTTTTCAAATTCATACTTTTAGTTTTGATTGTTGTTTTTTAGTCATTTTCTCTTTCTTTAAAATTTTATTTCTTCAATTTAACCCTTGGTTTTAATTTGTATTTATAAGGTATTTCGATTCAGTCCTTCTACTTTTAATTTCTGATTTTTTTTTCTTTGCCTTTTTATCAAAGTTTTTATGTCTTTTATTTTTATCATTCAAATCAAGTTTATGATTTTTTTTCAATGATAATAATGATTTCAATTTGGTCCATTTTCTTTTGATTTCTTATTGTTTTTCTTGTCTCTTTTGTCTAAGTTTTTATAGTTTTGAATTCTATCCTTCAAATCAAGATCATGGTTTTTATTTTTTTTCAACATTAACAACAACAACAGTAGTAGTAGTAATAGTAGTAGTAATAATAATAATTGTAATAATGGTCATGGTTATATTAATAATGATGATGATGCTAATAAAAATAATAATAATTGTGATGATGATAATAATAACAACATTGATGATGATGATGATTATAAGAATAGAAATGAAAATAATAATATTATCGATGATAACAACAATAACAACAACAACAACAATTAACTTAGTAATGATGATAATGATAATGATGATAATATTATTAGTAGTAATTGTTGTATTGATTATGGTGGTAACAATAATGTTGTTGCTACTACTACTACAAATAATAATAATAATAATAATAATAATAATAATAATAATATGGGAGAGAAGAAGAAGAATAGTGATGATAATAAAAATACTGCTAATAGTTGTTGTAATAATAGTGATAATAACAATAGTAATAGCAACAACAATAATAATAGTGATGATGATTGTAGTGATAGTTGTTAAAATAGTAATAATATTAATGGGAATGCTGCTATTATTACAAATAACGATAATGTTATCAATAATTATGATAGTGGTGGTGATAATAATAATAATTGTCATAATGATAATAGCAATGGTTGTGATAGTGATTTTGTTCCTTATTTTTTGAATTACTATTTTTTTTAATTCTTTTGTAAGATTAGAATTTTTTTCTCAATTTCATCATTTAATATTTAATTTTCTAGGAAATGAAGTTCATGATTTTTCTAAATTGAGTGCTTCAAGTTTAATGACATGGATCAGAAGTTTAAAAAAGTTAACATATTTTTTTAAAAGACTTTATAATTTTTTTATTTTTAATCAGATTATTCCAGTCATATAATTTAGATCGCGAGTTTGACAGAATATTCCATGTTAGCTTAATCTTAATTAGTGTTTTTACATATTTTTCATGAACGGTTTTTTATATATATTTTTTATTCATTTTCAGTATTTAAATATTATTTTTTATTTAAAAAATAATCTAACTCCACAGTGAAATGTAGGTGCAGAGGCTAGTGTACATCTATAAATTGGGGATAGTGATATATTTCATGAATTCATGCACCACAAAAAAAAAAGTTTCCAAATATATGTTAGAACCACATTGATGTTATATTTTCTGTTTGTAAAAAAATTTTATGTCATAAAATTCTCACATATGAATTAATTTTAACATCAAATCATAATACATTTTGCTCTCATTTAGTAGTTTATGTCAACGAACCATCTCAACCCAGTAGCTTAAACTCTTAAATAAGATCCCAGGATATGAATTATTCTCTAACACACCCCCTCAATTGAAAGTTCTTTGGACTTGAAACTTGCACATGCCCATATTATCTTGTGCTTTATTTTTATCAAATAAATAGGGATAGTGAGATTCAAATTAGTGACCACTTGGTCATCAAGGCTCTGATACCATGTCAAAGAATCATCTCAACCTAATAGCTTAAGTTCTTAGATAAGGTTCAAAGATATGAATTATTTATATATAAAAGGAAAATTAAAAAAAAATCATTGATTTCTTATTAAAATTATCCTTTATGATAGATTTAGGTTTATTTACGGAATAGCTTGACGATCACATGCAATTTGGATAGGATATTTTAATCATTATTAATATCTAATAGATGAAAGTGACATTGTCGAATATCTGAATACTTTTATAATAAAATTGATGAAAAAAATCAATTGATAATGGAGTACAAAACCTATAGTTTTAATAGTTTTATCGATAAAAATTTTTATTGGTATTTATACTTATATTGTATTGGTAAGTATTTTACCGATAGGCTAATGGATATAAACAGTCAATCGGAAAAACTCTTGTCGGTAATTTTTGGTCTATGAGTGAGTCAATCGGTAATAAATTTACCAATGAATTTACAGGTGGACAAAGCAAATCAAAAAAAATTTACTCATTTCATTACATCGGTATTTTTCTCGGGAAGTTTGCCTTATAACTAACAAAATATCATATGCAATTCCGTTGGTGTTTTTAATTGTCTGTTGGTATATCCGTCGGTAAATATAACATATTACCAACATATAGTATCATCTATAATTATATTGGAGAGTTAACAGTAGCAATGATATTTACAATAATTTTTTTTAATTCTCTAAAATATATCGATAGAAGTGTTCTATTAGTAACTCCATCTGTAATAATATAAGATATTTTAAATTATAATATATTACAAGGCCAGATTGAGAGGTTTCCCATTTAATTGCTATATTACTGGAAAGGGTAGGGTGATTTAGGATGTGTCTATAAAGATATCATGTACCAAATGATAATGACTTAATTTGGTGTCAGATTGATTTAATTAACTATATTATCCATAAACTAAATCTATAAAAAAAAAAGATATATAAAAAAAACATTTTATCAAACATTCACATTGTTAAACGGGACGTTGTGTTCTATCTATAGATTTTTTTGTTTATTAAACTGATTTATAAGTGATATGATATACGAGGTCATAAAATAATTTCTCTTTTAATAAATATTCTGGCACAAAACATCATTCCTAACTAAATCAATAAAAATAAATAAATATACAAAATCATGTGAAATGTATACATTATCTAGTAAAGTTTACTAAATTATTGTTCAGCACTAAGCTAAAAGTTAGATAAATTTTTTTTAACGCTATGTAAAATATTTAGGTGATGTTAATGTTATAAAAAAAAATTGTTTGAGGATTAATTTGATATGATCTAATTGATTTGATAAATCTAAAATCAACCCGGATAACCAGTAAAAACATAGTTTGACTCGAAATAAATATTTATTATGAGATTTTTTTATAAATATTGAGACAACAATATATGAAATTGATTCGGTTGAACCCAGGTTGACTTTCCAATTCACATGTTGGGTTATAAAACTATGATAACCCTATAGAAAACAAATAAAAAAATTATAAAGCCTAATTTTCAATAAACCCAACATTGAAAGATGAAATTGAAAAAATAATGACCTAAGTCAATCTACCATACTTGTGACCTGAGTCATGAGACCGGGTGACCTAATAGAAAGAAAATTAAACAAACTTTGAATCCTAATTTCCAATCAACTCAGTGTTAAAATATAAAATTAAAAAAATATTCAATTAAAAAATGACTCGAATCAATCTGGGTTAACTCGTCGAACTTGTGACCCAATTCATGAGATAAGAATAACCTCATAGAAAACAAACCGAAACAAATCATGAAATATAATTCTCAATCAATTCAATATTGAAGGATGTAATTGAAAAATAAAAAAGTCAATTGGAAAAAGAGGAAAAAACTCGAGTCAACCGAGTTAACTCATCAAGCCCGTAATCTGGGTCGTGAGACTGGGATGGCTTCATAAAAAGTAAATTAAAAATAAATATGAATCACTCCTCAATAAATATAATATTGAAATACGAAACTAAAATTGAAAAAAAAAAAGGAAAAAAACACTATTCTAATAAGTAGTTTTTTTTTTTGTGAGGAGGGGTACAAAAAATCCCCTCCTCTTTAGTTTTTGTCAATATTAGATTGGTAACCTGCGCTACACCGCTAGCCGGTCCAATTTTTTTTAATGTACAAAATGGATACCTTGGTGGCAATAGTATTTTTAAAGAAGCAAGAAAAACCTTATGTTTGGGTCATTAACTTGACTAGATCTAATAAAATCATATAATCTAATAATTTGATTTAAATCATAAATGATGATAACATACGAACCATATAAAAAACATCTTGCTATAATTAATTAAAACAAATAAGTCATCAATATTATACCAAGAAAAAAAAGAAAGAAAAGATTGTTGAAAACTTATTGTCACTCCACTATTGACATCACCCACAGCCAGAAGAGTTTGTTGAAATGATTCAAACCTTTTTGCAAGAAATTGTACAACAACATCGAAAAAAAATCACATGAGTTGCAAGAGCAACGCCCCAGAAAATAAAACTGAACAAAATGAAAGGAAGTGAGCATCCACCTATATTCAATCAATTCTATTTAATTATAGAATCAATTTATTTTTTTTAAATAAATTTAACAAAGAAAAAAAATAAAAAGACATGACATAACTCAATTAAATATAAAAAACCAAAGGATAAAACAAAGGACCCAGAAAGCAAAAATAAAATAAAAAATAGCCCCATCTTTGATTAAATAAATGTTGAAAGATAAAATTAAAAAATATCGGGTTAAGAAAAATGATAAAACACCAAACTAATCCTAGGCAAATCCCCTAAAAATAGGTTAATTTTCAAAACTTGTTATCCGTAAAATTCTAGACACGGTCTTAATCAAGAAGTTTATGTCTAGATTAATTAAATGTTAAAGGATAAAATTGGGTAAAAAAAATATCAATCTAAAAAATTTTGCAAAGGAAAAAAAACAACAATAAAAAAATAAAGATGAAATCTAATAGGAAAAAAATGAAGGATGAAATCATAAAAGAAATTAATTCTAAAAATTATCTCAAATTATATAAATAGCAAGTAAAAGAATAGAGAACAAATTTGGCAAAGCAAGAAATTGATTAAGGATGCAATTGAAATAAAATTCTAATTTCATAAATTAATTCAAATAATAACTAAAAGATCAAGGACCAAATTAAAAAGTAAGATAAGTTCAGGGGTTGATATGAAAAATTGCAAAGCAGATGCAAACATCTAAAAAGGAAAAGGAAAGAAAGAAGAAAAAAAATGGTCTTCAATGCCAAAACAAAGATCTTTAGTGCCTGTTTGAGAGTGTAGTTTTGGTTACTTTTCAAAATGTTTTTCATGCCGAAATGCATCAAAATAATATTTTTTTAATTTTTAAAAAGTTATTTTTAAAATTAGCATATCAAAACTATTTAAAATATATATAAAATTAATTTTTAGTAAAAAAAATTTAAAAGTTTTTAAAAACATAGGCCGGTGCGTGTTTCCAAATGCTGCTTTAATGTGCACGCGCTTTCCATAAACAATAGAGGAAATGATGCGCTGAGACATGCGCATGTATGATGCATATATGATCTATAATCAAAACATAAAATAATAATAATAATAATAATAATTTTTAGTAAGAAAGATTTAAAATTTTTTAAAAACATAGGCTGGTACGAGTTTTCAAATACTGCTTTAATGTGCACGCGCTTACCAAAAACAATAGAGGAAATGATGCGCTGAGACATGCGCATGTATGATGCATATATGATCCATATACCATGTCTGTATTACTGTATAATATTTTTCGGTAGAAAACAACATTCACACAACCAATGCACAATACACGTGACACTCACGCGACCTTTCAGAGAGTGGTTATTAAAACTTTCACTAGGCATTTTATGCGGCCTTGTCTATCCCTCTCTTCTTTTCTACAGTCTTTTACAAGTCACAACTCCCCAGGTAACAACTACCTTTGCGAAAAACCAAAGACCCCGTTTCTCCACGTCATCACCATGAGTTGTCAGATCAAATGAACAAAGTTAATTCACACGCGTGAGCCTGCATGTGGGTCAAGGGGTAACAAGGGCCTGGTTTCCCGCCATCCTTCACGGGCCCAGAGTTAAACATGTAGAGCCATAATGCCATTACAAGGCAATGGAGGTCTTGCTTAAAAAAGGCGAGTCCATAATCAAAATTTACGTTGTTAATTATTTTTATATTTGTATTTTAAAAATATTTTTTATTTTAAATTAATTTTTTTAGAATTTTTAAATTTTTTTATATGTGATATCAAAAATAATTTTTAAAAAATAAAAAATATTATTTTAATATATTTCTAAATAAAAAACATTTTAAAAAACAATCTCTATCATATTTTCAATATTTTCTTTATTTTTAGTGGACAAGCAAGTTCTGCCCTTCTTTATGCATGTTCACGAAATGACCCGTGAAAAAAATATAATTGAAATTCACAAACAATTGTTTTTTCCCATTTCATTATAATAAAAAATCTCGTTTGAGAATATTGTTGTGGTTATTTTTCAAAGTACTTTTTATTTAAAAATATATTAAAATAATATTTTTTTATTTTTTAAAAATTATTTTTAATATGAGCATATCAAAATATCTAAAGATACTAAAAATATATTAATTTAAAGTAAAGAAAATATGAAAAAATTTTAAATTCTTAACCACGGTGAGAAAAACATGCTCCTTTTTCCTTTTTCCTTTTTCCTTTTTCCTTAGCCATGCATGTTTCTCCTTTATAGATGCTGAGTGTACTATGATTTCTCCTTTATAGATGTTGAGTAACATCGGTCTCTTGCTTTTTTGTAATGCTAGAAAGTAGAAATCCTTTCTTGTCACCATGTGAAAAACAATGTGCGGAGCTCTCAAGATAAACAGAACCGGCTAACAGGCAAGACGATAGAACTGTCACGAACAACTCCCCCACTTGTTATCGTGCACAAAACCTAAAGCGCTAGCTAGAACGGGTTGGACCGCGTTCTTCAACATGCTTTTAATCACACCCCTCGGTCGAGCTCCAAGATAAATTGCTCCAAATAAATAAATAAATAAATTATTATCACTCCAATTAAAAAACTTGAGGTGGAAATACTATTTGTTAAGCTGCGGTCAGTGGTTATGGTAAATAGATTATCTTTAAGGTATTAATTACCTCTATTTTATTTAATGTAGAGTTAAGTAATATATTTTCATGATTCAGTAAAGTCTTAAAACTTAAAGACATTAATTTTTATAAGTTTTTTTTTTAATTTCTATTTTTTATATAAACGTAAATAGAAAATTTGTGGAGAAAAAAATAAAAAATACTTTCATATGGGTATTACTTTCACATAGTCTAAATTATCTGGATACACAAATAATTTTAGTATGGATCATTAAAAAACAATTATAAAAGTACTTGGTTCCTTGAAAGGAACTATGAATTTTGAATTAGTTTATAATAATTTTTCAATTATACTTTAAGGTTACATTGATATTAGTTGGATGGCTAGTGCAATTGATAATAAATCAACCTTTGGATGGGTGTTTATTTTAGGAGGTGGTGTTGTTTTTTAAGCTTTAAAGAAACAAATATGTATATCTTATTCTACAATAGAATATGAGATTATAGTTCTAATAGCCACTAGTAAAAAGGTAGAATGATTGATAAATATATTATTGGATATTAAGTTATGACAACAACCGATGTTATCTATCTCTTTATACCATGATAGTCAAGCAATTATGTCTAGAGTATTTAATAAAATTTATAATGAAAAATCTAGACATATCAGCTTGGGACATGAATATATATGGCAATTAATTTTTTACAAGATAATCACCATTTTGTATATTAGATCTTACAATAATCTAATAGATCCTTTCCATAAAGGTTTCTCATGAGATTTAGTTAGAAGCACTTCTGCTAGTATTAGCTTAAAATCATTTAATTAAATTTACTAATAACAGATCAAACATAATTTTTACAAGTACTTTTGCTAATTAGGAGTTTCGTAGGTAATAATAACTTATTAATAAGAGTGATATATATTAATTTGTGTATGAACTCGAGATTTAAAAAATTAATACTCAAATTAAATAGGAGGATGAATTACTAAGACTCTTAATAAAATCTCCATGTATAAAGGAAAGTTCACCTATATGAACATAAAAAGTGGTGCCGCCTCCAAAAAAGTTTGGAAAATTTTATAAATATTCATGAATTCAAGAAGTAGCATAAAACCATATTAGTGCTAAAATAATGAACGCTAGGCAATGCGAGATGGAATAAACATTAAAATGATGGAAATGCAATGTAAGAGAAAGACACAATCCACTATGAGTTACAATAGTTACCCACAATGTTTTTTTCATGAATTCAAGAAGTAACATAAAACCATATTAGTGCTAAAATAATGAATGCTAGGCAATGCGAGATGGAATAAATATTAAAATGATGGAAATGCAATGTAAGAGAAAGACACAATCCACTATGAGTTACAATAATTACCCACAATGTTTTTTTTTCTTGAATTTTTTATTCTCAGATTAATCATTTAACATTAAGTTGAATTGGGATTGAGTTTGATGTTTTATTTTGGTTAACTTATTATGGAGCTATGGAGCTCTCGTGATGTTAAGAATAAGTTTCGATATTGAATTAATGCTTGATTTGGTAATATAAAATTTAATTTTATTGATTCAAACCAATTAAAACTTTAGGGATTCAATTTCAAACTAAACCAAAATATTTAACATATTCCTTTAAATAAGTTTTAATGTAAAGTTAATACTTGATTTTATAAAATAAAATTTAATTTTATTGGTTTAAACAAATAAAAACTTTAAGGATCTGGTTTCAAACTGAAACAAATATTTAATTTTTTTAAGATTAATTTTTATCCGAGCTTCATAAATTTTTTTTTTTTGGAATTAATAAATTTATTATTATTTAGTAACATATATAATTCTACGTATAAAATTTTTAGTTTATAATTAAAAAGATCTTTAATGGTAAAATGAACATTAACAATACCCACACTTTTTTCACATTGAGAAAGGCAAAATCTCTATTTTGCAATGTAGTGCGAGGAATAAACCTAGTTTGATTTCCAAGTTTGAGAATATTATGAATCTTGTTGCTTGCAAATTCTTTTTTTATTTTTGAATTAGGGCTTACTTTAAGGTAATTTTTGTATACCCATGTTAACTTCTTTTTTTATCTCCAAAATTCTAAACAAGCTCACTCATATCTTAGATGGTAAAGAAATAATTTTTTAATATTTTTAGATTATTTTGATTTATTAAAAATAAAAATAAAATTTTATAAATAAAAAAATATTTAAAAAAACTAATTGTTATCGCATGACTAAACTCACCTGTATGTATGATCGGACATCTTTTCTCATAGTTTTTTTTTTTTTCTAAAATTTAAATTCAAAAAATAACTTAAATAACATTCTTGCGAGCCCTCGAAACATTAATGGCGAATGTCACACGTCAAAATTATACATACATAGGCATCTCATATATATATATTACGCGCCATTGCAGGGTTTCCCATGCATCCACAACAGAACACCCTTTCTAATTTAACCTAATCTAATACAATCTAATCTCAGCTTAATCATCTAACATCCATCCATCCATCCATCCGGCCCCATCGCCGTTTTTTCGTGCTTCAGACACTACCACGTGGCAGTCATGTCAGTGGACCCCACTGCCCACGGCCTCTGGTTATGGATACATTCGATGCTCTCTGCCCAAATATTTCCACCCCCTCACTCTCTCTCTTAATTATCCCTCCAGGTCCAGGCCAGTAGTCTCTGTCAAATTCCGGCCACCACCCTCTTTTTCTCTACGTTCATATATACCCCACCACCCCTTTCTCCCCCTTTACCTCATTCTTTTCTCCCCACTTTTCACTTCTCTATACACGTATCTTTTCAATATATTAGCTGTGCCACACTACTAAACTGTTTTTGTAGTCTCTTAAGCAGCTAGATACCCCCATTGTTAAATAATTTAGCTTTCTTTCTTTGTTTTTATAGTTTCTTGAATTGGTTTGTTGGGATACTGATGATTAATAAAGCTTTGTTATCAGCTGGTGGAGAGAACATGCTGCACTGTACAGACATGACAGTGCTTGATAGACAAAGGGCTCGTATCAAATGGCAACAAGAACAACAGCAGCATCAGGTTCAATTACCACAGCAAGAGATTAGTTATTTTAGTGAATTGAGTAGGGTGTTCCAGCAAGCTGGGTTTCACGAGGGTGGGTTAAGTGAGGTGGTGACCCGGTCTGTGAAACCTGACCCGGGTTTTGTGGATAATAGGTGGCACAATGATCATGTTGTGGGGTTTGGTGTTGGGCCTCCTTATACTAATGGGTTAGGTTTTGAGTTGAATTATGGTGCCATTTCTAGGACTTCTAGCTGCCCACCGGCGGTAGCCGCTGCGGCTACGGCTACTGCTACAGTGAGAGGTGCAGAGTCTGTTGTGTCAGATAAGATTAGTTCCGGGGTTGGCAGAGAGAGTTCCAAGAAGAGAAAGTTTGATAAGGTGCAAAATAACTCAAAGCTGTGTGTGTGTGTGTGTTTTTTTTTTGTATGTGATCACTGTTTCTTTGAAACCCTGTTGAAGAATCTTGATTTTTCAGCGTAAAATTGTTTCCGTTGTTTTTATTGCAATTTTGTTTAATTTGATATCAAAGCATTTTAAGCAAAGGATCTTCAAGTGATTCAATTGTTTGACTGGTTCTGTTAGAATAGTAAATGAAAGTGTTTTTTTTAATATTTTTTTTGGGGGGGGTGTGATCTATAGGTTGTTGCAGAAGAGGACACCAGGGACAAAAGGATCAAAGGACGTGCGGAGGAAGGGGAGTCAAACACCTCAGAGAAAAATAACAACAAAAGCAGTAGCAGCAATAACAACAGCAACAAAAACAATAACAGTAACAAAGACAATTCTGCCGAGACTTCGAAGGACAATTCCAAAGTAACTGAGGTTCAAAAGCCAGATTACATTCATGTCCGGGCACGTCGCGGTCAAGCTACCGACAGCCACAGCTTAGCTGAAAGAGTGAGTTGGAATTTTAATACTTTCTTTTTCCCTCTGCTCTGCAGATTTCACTTAGAAATCCTGCCTAATGTATTCATGTGTGTTGTGCAGGTGAGGAGAGAAAAAATCAGTGAAAGAATGAAGTATCTGCAAGATTTGGTACCAGGGTGCAATAATATCACAGGAAAGGCAGGCATGCTTGATGAAATCATTAACTATGTTCAATCTCTTCAGAGACAAGTAGAGGTAATTAGTGATTTTTTAATATTAATATTCTTATCTATTGTTCTTCCAAAACATAACATTTACCTGTCCCAATTTCTTGAACAGTTCTTGTCGATGAAACTAGCTGCTGTAAATCCAAGGCTTGACTTCAACATTGACAACTTATTTGCCAAAGAGGTAAGTAAATCCTTTCACAAGGTGGATCTTTATGACCCAAAGTAAAATTTCATGTGTTTGTTAGTAGTTTATTTTGTTACTGATGAACTCCCTTTTGTTTCAATCAACAGGCTTTTCCTGCTTGTTCAACCAATTTCCCCGCAATTGGGATGTCACCGGATATGACTAACGCTGCATACCTTCAATTTAATCCAGCACAACAACAATTAGTTTCATGCTGTGGATTGGATATGGGGATAAATCCTCCTGATATGGGGCTTAGAAGGACCACTAGTACTCCCGTATCTATTCCCGAAACATTTCTTGACTCATCCTGCTTCACTGTAATGCGATGTTCACCTTTTTTTTTCTGTCCATTTATCTCTATTTTCATATAATTTACTTTCCTCTAATCTTATCTTTACTTATCTTGCAGCAAATCCAGGCCCCACCAACTTGGGATGCTGATCTACCAAATCTTTACAATGTAGCATTTGATCAAGGGAGACAACCAACCTTCCCAGTTCAGCCATTTTCAGGTAAGACAGAATTATCATGTGTTTTTTATCTTCACTTTATTGATCTGATAAATCCTGAAGGCTAAAAACAAAGCAAAGTGGTTTTAACTACCAATGATGGAGAGCATAGAGAACCCCCAAAAGTTATTGACTTTGCTTTGGGACGAAAATGAGTCGTTGTGATAGAGATGGAGAAAGTTGGTCACTGGAAACTTCCTATCTATTCTCCCAAATGATCGAAACCACCGATTCTTTTCAATGACTATTGAGTTTCTCACAATTCTTTTTTTTATAAAGAAGAACCAATCAAAGGTGCGAAGCATTTTGACTGTTGTAACAAAAATGAGCCCCCAGGTGAAAATTTGACGGAGTCTATAATTCTTACGACAAAATAACCTTGATAATTATGATTGTTTATCATGTTGGAATTTAATCTACTAGTAGGAGGAAAGAGCAACCATTAGATAATGAGGCTGGCTTTTGCTGTTCCTAAATTCCCCTGCCTCCCATTTTAATCACACACTGCGATGACTCATGTTCTGGTAAGATTAACAATGGATTCTAAAAGTTGTCATATTAACTTTTGCAGGTTCTGTTGAAGCTAGCAATCTGAAGATGGAGATGTGAATCAGAATATCAATTTATACAATTCCCGAAGACTTTATTCCACATTGCCTTTGTTCCCGATTCTTTTACTACTCTTAGTACATAGCGTATATAGTTTGTATGTATACTTTCCACATAGTATGAATAAAATCGATACCTATTAACATCAAGGTTTCTTTTTCTCGCAATGTAAATATAGCAACCACACCATAATGATTTTCTATTACACAAAAATGGTCGATAGCGATGGAGGGGGACCAAATAATTAGGGTTGAAGGCAAGTTTAAGCAGTGGTAGGGCAATGGAACTTAAAATGAATGAAGGGAAGGAAACCAAAGGTCCTGCTTCACAAAGTATCTTGAAATGTGTGGCCTTTTCATGGACTAATTTCCCCTTTCATAGCATTTTTTTCCGAAGAGGAAAAGCGCAGAAGAAGTAAAACAAACCACAAGTGTGATTAACATGCAAGAACGGCCACGAGTATATTGTAATTTCCATCAAAACTTGTCCTTGTTAGTCCAATGGCACAAGCTGTCCCTCTGTTGGATGAACCAGAGTGACAAGTTTAAATAAAACCAGAGGACATGAGCCTACTGGTGGACCTTCTCCGCTCCCTTCAGAGCAGAATTGCATATGGATTGATTGAGACTTTGATAATTGGGCAATAAATTTACGATAAGAAGCAAGAATCCGTTAGAATGGTTTCCATGTCCTAACATACAGCCATATTGTATTTATGTTTGCTCATTATGGCTCTCCATAAATATCTCGGATGAGTTTAATTTTGCCTATATGCAAAAGTCCCGTCTGCATTCAAGACAGTGGTATTCTTAGACCACCTTGTATTCGAGACTAGGTCCACCGCTTTCATTCTTTTCTAAGGCATGTCATTCATCCCACGACTATGGGTTTTATGGGAATTTCATTTCTCATAACAGGACATGAGGTTTGATTTTGAACCCTCATGACAGAGGAGGAAGCATTTCTTGGAAACTATGAGGACACCCCCCTCATATTAGCTCATCTAGATTACTAAAAACTCCCTTTAATCTTCAATTCCTAACCATTTGACAGGTTTCTTCTTTCAAGGCAACAGAAAGGCCAATAATCAGCCTGAAAATGACCCTAATTAAGTTCCTTCCTTTAACCTGTTTTTGTAGATCTCTGATAAAATGATACAAAAGAAGAAATTTCTGTGTTTGTTTTTTCGTTTAGAAAGCAAAAGAGGGTGACATATGTGCCGCTACCAAAGCTGTAACGGCTCCAGTACTTTACTAAGTCCATGCATAACTACAAGAGGTTGTTCTAAAAGCTCTACGTACCCAATACCAGTATAGACAATTCCAGAGAAGATGACAAGAATGCCATGCAGATACAGAAGTCCATTAACTACTCGTTTCAGTGAACAGAGAAAAGGACCAGGCAAAAACTTAAGCATTCGGTTTTCTTCAAGAGAATCTGTTGTTTTCTACTGTTTTAGAAAACAAACCAAAACCATCGTTATGACAAGGTATCTCTTGGCCACCAGATTGGTGAAATAGCCCAGAAGATTTTCATTTGGAGACTTGCAATGTAGTATGCTCAAATTGGCTTATCGTCTCGTTTCTTCTCTTGGTAAGAAGTTTCAATCTTGACATCATTTTAATGGTTTAGGTGGCCAAAATGTGAAATAGCAAGCTTGAACTTTCACATGCAGTTGTTTGCTCTGCGCCTATGTGAAGAGTTTATTTCTTGAATGCACATTATCAACAGACATACCTCCTAATAGTCAAATCTTAATTAATAAGAAAGGAGCCTTTCAGAGTTGGTTTGGGCAATACGCAGGGGACCACTAGAGACTGCTTACACCTTCACGGCACCTCTTGTTCTTCGATTATCAAGAGCCTCAGGCTGCCTTCATTTTCAAGCCATATAGAATAGTGAAATTGGTGGGCCTGGCCTCATCCGAAGGCAAGATCTCTTTGATTCTCTTTGTTTTCTATGGATGGTGAAAGATGATATAGCCTTTTTCTCTTTCTTGGACCCATTTTTGCTTTCTTCGAAGTTTTTTTCTCATCATAATCTTTGAGGTTTCTCTCCACCTTTCACATAGTGCAATTCCAAGGTATATAAAGATAGAACCCACAAAGATTCTTTTGGCTGTGTGTGTGTATTTTAGTTCGTCACTAAAGATATTGTTTCGAGCTAGTATTCTCCCAAGTTTATGCCCTTACATTGTAACCAGAATCCTGAAAATAGCCCAGACAAATCTAATATTTGATTCTTTGGACAAAGCAACATGATATATTTGGTCTATGCAAGCGTGATCAGTGCTCAAATTTGAATGGAATATATAATGGTGGGAAATCTATCTTTGTTAAATAATTTTGGGCCAAGGCAAACAAGACCACAAAATTAGTGAAACAATAACCTGAAGAAGTCCTATCCATCCAAGTCTGCAGTGTAGGAATCATAATTACGATTGCAATCGCCATTCCTGAGACAAACCAAGTTTTGTGTAGAATCTAAAACTTGGGAAAAGGTAAAGCTTGCTATTTTGAACAGGCCAAGTTGCTAAAAATTGGGAAGACTAACAATGACAATCCTTGTAAAGCACAATTGTTGGCATGAAGTAGTTTCTGCAGCCAGTTAATCAAATACCACAATTTTGCAACAGCAGGTTAGTTGAATAAACCTAGCACGGACACAACATTTAGAAAAGGATGAAGAACAAAAGATTTCCTGCTTCAAGCTCTCAATCGACACTACAACTCGATCGGCTTGCATTCCCACCCCAGAAACTCATGTATGCTAATGAGGAGTGACATACACAAAGTATTGTAAATAATAGTAAACTTACTAATTGCATATTTGATAATATGTTTTTCCATCACATGACTTGCAATTTCTTAACTGCTGTTGCTATTTCCACTACATCAACGGTGCGCTCTCGGCTTCGGAAAAAGGCAAACCATATTTAAGTCTCCAACGTTTGAAATCCGATGTAAGAGAAATGAAAGAATAAACTAAGTTAGATCTTAATACCTTTTCCAGGAACAATTATGACAGGCACTTTACAGTTGTGCAAGCAAAACTCCCCCACACTACCCTGCAGCACACTGTATGATACAGCAATGACACAATCAGACAGATGGAAAAGAAAAGGGGAGGGAGAGAGAGAACATCAAATAGAGATAATATTAACACTAGTATAGAACCTTTGGATTAAGCCTCTGCCTCTAGTGCCCATGACCACAGCTGCTGGCTTTAACCTGTTTGCTTCCCGGCAGATTACTTTACCTGGATCCCCTTCTACAATACGAGCCACAGTTTTTACCTGGTTGTGCATAAACGATACAGATTTTGCTAGTGAGATCATAAATAAACACAATGCACTACACTAAAACTAGATTTATTAACAAGAGAATAAACTAACACAAAAACACAGCAAGAGAGAGCATCCACATTGGGCAAGGGTGAATCCTCAATACAATTTCACAAAAGCTGAGATTAGTGTCAAACTCCACAGCAATACCAAATCGGAAATACAGGCAAGAAGCTACTGAATTTTGTAAAAAATAAAGGGATGATTTTTTCCAATTCTCTTTTATTTATAGAGCTCTGAGTTCCCTTCTAATTAAGGCTTGATCCATCGAACATACGGATTATGATTTTGTTTGTATCCGATGTGTCCCTTTTTTTTAATAATGAATTATTCATTGATCAAGGAAAAAGAATAGGATACAATCCCTACTTTTTATACATCAACATTAAATATATGATCCGGGTATCTTCTGTAATGTAGCATCAATGTCTATTAGTTTTAGAAGTAAAAGAAAGAAACCACCCTTTATTTATGAACTCTATGTCTTGCGATTTTCTCTGTCATTTCTGATGAGGTGCAGGAAATTAAATTCTAAATCTTTTACATTCAAATTATAGAACAAATAACCAATCTGCGAAATACTGACCATTGCCACCTGCAGTGCCTCAACGGCAAGCTTCTCCAGGAGTCCCTCCGTCGAATCATAAACAAGGACATTTTTCATATCTACAAGAACCCAACATTTTAATCCCAAATGAAATGCATCCATACAAACTACTTACATAGGCACAATCGAATTCTGATGACAGGATGATTTTTGTTAATTACATATATACCTAGGATGGCATGAACAAGATGAATGGTGTCGGCCAGGCGGCAAAGATGGATCAAGGCCCAATCAAATGCATGTTTGCTGTTAGGCCCATGATCAATGGCTACCACAATGTCTCTGCCTCTCCTCCTTTCACCTGTTTCTCTATCGAGTTCAGGTTTCGGTACCACAGGAATAAATGAAGGTAACGTAACTTCTTTCCAGTTGTACTCTTCATCCTCTTCAAGGGTTTCTAACGCTTTCAACGTATGTTTTTCTCTCATTGCAAAAATTTTAGAATTCATTAATGTGATTGTTCAAAACCCAACAAAAGAATCAAACAATAGTTTTAGTTCTGATCTTAGATTGGTTTTTGATTCTTTTATTGGCAACTGAGCTCTTTGGCGTCAAAGTTGGAATTTTTCCTTGTAGGCATTATGCACGTGTAGAAACCAACTAAAAGTGGATCTTGGAAAATCACAATATTCAGCTTTGCAACCATGAGCTATTTTAGGTTTTTTTTGAAATGATATCATATCAACAAACGATATATTTGAACAAATTTTAAATTTAAATAATTTTTATTTGAAAAGGTTTGTTAAAGAATAATATAAATTATATCTTAATACCTCATTTAATAATTTAAACTTTTAAATTAAGATGAATCTTTGACAAAATATCAGAGTCTCGATAATAAAATGATTATGAGTTTGAATTTTAACATTTTTATTTTTTCTTCTAGTTAAAATTAATTAGTACAAGTTTTTAATCTACAAAAAAATTTCACCTGAGAATATACATTAAAAAATAATATAAACTATATATTAAATTATTAGATTAGGATTGTTCTTCTTATTCAACTCTGAGAGATCTATTTGTCGAATCAGTTGTTTGTTTCCGATACCAAGATTATTTCTTAACAAATCAGATCATTAAACATTATTTAAATTATTGAATTAAAATGGTTGTTTAACTTTCTGGACTTCTTATCCCAGCTCTGCTAAGCCTATTTATCGAATCAGCTGTTACTTCCCAACTCAAGAGTTATTTCTTAACAAAGCAAGCCATTCTACATTGGGATGGTCTGTACAGACCAAACCAAGGATCCACAATAGCAACCATCAAGACTACTGGGATTCCCGGCAATCAATAAGATAATTTAGATCCAAATGATATCGTTCCATGAAATATTTTTCATGACGAAAGCATAATTTGGAAGCCTTGCCGCTTCTGAAGCACTTTTCAAACAGGTTAAACATAGAAAATTTGAGATTTCTTGCACTATTTTTCAAATTTTGACTGCCTGAATAATTGAGACATGCATGTTGTAAGAGCAACCTTGAAATTTTACATTAGACATTCAACTGCTTCCATCAGGCAGAAACAGAAAAATTCTACAAAATTAGCAGAATGAAGCAGCCCTCTGATTTCTGCTCTGTTATGCATCGAATCAAAGAAATAAGAAGAGTGAACGCTATAGCTAACTTCAACAATAATCATTCAAATGTGTAGTAATTATACATATAATACACATCCTTACTACGTATTAAACACCACAAATAATTACCACCATACATGACTTGTTACATATTGACAATCAACTTCTTCAATACCTTACTATCCTGCTCAATCAATCGAACAAAATCCGTGACCTTCAAGTGCTGAATCCGCTATATCAATGATTCATCTCCATCTTCTGGAAATCAATAATAAATATATGAACTTGATAAAAATTCCATGACAGTTCTAACTAAACAAAAGGTTTTAATTTTGAAAGCAGTACCTTTCCCAGGAACGATTACAACAGGTGCTGCTTTACAATGGTGGAAGCAATATTCACTCACACTACCCTGAAGTACACTGCAGAAAAAAGAAAGAGATGAGAACCGAGAGAGAGAGACGAAGAGGAGTAAGAGAAAGAAAAGGAATTACCTTTGAACTAGGCTTCTGCCTCTGGTACTCATCACTACAGCGGCAGGCTTTAACCTTTCTGCTTCATTGCAAATTACCTTTCCAGCATCCCCTTGCACAATCCGAGCCACAGTCCTCACCTAATTAAAAACAAGAAATAAAAATAAATTGAGGGAAAACATCAATTTCTGTGGAGAATTTTGTTGTCCCTTGATCAATAGTTGAAGAACTTAGAGCTACATAATGTAAGTTAAAATAATTAGATACTCTGCATGTAACAAGAGTATGAATTAGAGTAAGATTACAAGAACAAGAATCAAAACATCTTAGCTCATGAATCCAAAGCGAGTGGTTTAATAGTCAAGGGAGAGCAATTAATAACAGAGATCATATATTAGGTGAAACTTATGCAGAAATAGATCTGTTGTGAACCTAATCAAATTGTACTTGATCATGCAAAATCATGATAATTAACAGTTGAAAAACAAAACATTGTCTTTAAAACGCTTATTATTCTAATTTTTCAATCAAGATTTACTCTCGTGAACAATAACAATGGAGAAAAATACTTTCTTTTATATATATATATATATATAAACGAAAACAGAATGGTAGGTCACTAACCATGGCAACCTGCAAAGCCTCTACGGCAAGCTTCTCCATGAGCTGCTGGCTTGTCTCATAAACAACAGTATTCTGCACACCTAAAATAACCCATCAAAGAAATCAAGCCAAAATTCTAAACCTCAATTATGCAGAACATACAAACATGATATCCACAACATATATACTCGAAACAGCATGGACAAGATGGAGGGTGTCAGCTAGTCTGCAAAGGTGAATCAAAGCCCAGTCAAAAGCGTGCTTGCTATTAGGTCCATGATCAATAGCTATAAGTATGTCTCTGCCTCTCCTTCTCTCCCCCGTCTCCCTTTCTAGCCCTGGTTCGGGTATTACTGGAATCAATGAAGGCAATTTTACTTCTCTCCAGTTGTACTCTTCATCTTCTTGCAGTATCTCCATCGTTTTCTTTCTCTGTATATTTTGTGGTGTTTTCTCTGTATCTTTATCTGGTTCGGTTTCTAAAAGCAAAAGCTGGTGGATTTTGACGAAGCAAAGGCTGTTTTGGCTTTACCTTCTCAATTGTTTCCACGTCTTTTTTTCTATAGAAAAAACCTACATTTAGTCCCTAACGTATTATATAATTATAAGATAAGTACCAAACCTTTTGATTTAATTCAATTTACTCCAAACATAATCTACATGGCACAATGTAACCTCCATCCATCCATCCATCCCCTATTAGTGATATAGTTAAGAGATTCTATCTAATTTTCATATGTCCATTACAACCCTCATTCAACCTTCATTCAATCAAGGTAGGGATGAGCAAAAAAACTGATAAACCGATTAAATTGAAAAAATAAAAAAAATAACTGAAAAAACTGAAAAAAAACGAATTAATCGATTAAAAAATCACAAAACAATTGCGGTTTGGTTCGGTTTTGGTTTTTAAAGTCTGAAACCGATTGAATCGAACTAAACCGAACTGGTTCAACCAGGCCAACACTTAAAAAAAAACAATTATAAATAGGATGTTTTTTAACCTTAAACCTAAAGTAGCATTCCTAAACACAAAACCAGTCGCCGCTCTCTGCATCTCTCCCCTCCCTTTGTCTTTGCCTTTGCTCTCTGCATCTCTCCCCTCCCTTTGCCTTTGCTCTCTGCATCTCTCAATTCTCTCATTCTCTGGATCTTAACCAGTAAGCCCACTCTCCCCATACAGGCACACACACAAACACCTACTTCGATAAACCTCAGAGACTCCTCATTTTTCTTTTTCTTCTTCATCAAACTCGAACACATTAAATTTTCAACTCAAATAAGCTATAACTCACTCATAGGGAGCTTCTTCAGTTGCTATTGAAGCTTTCATGTGACAAAAAAAAAAACGAGGCAATCCTTTATATGTAAAAGGTTGTGCCATGGCTGATGTACAGATTCTTGATAAGGATTGGGTTGCTAAAAGCAAACCCTTGTTTTGGCTTCTACAGAAATTGTATCATTTTCTAGATTTCCAAGCTAGCAAACCGAACCGACCGTTTGGAAGGGGAAAAAATCAAACCGAACCAAACCAAAATTAATCAGTTTGAATCGGTTTTCGGTTCGGTTCGGTTCAAAAACTTTTTTAAAAAATTTCAGTTTGGTTATTTATTTTGGTCCAAAACTGGACTGAACCGAAAATGCTCAACCCTAATTCAAGGTGTAAAGTACACACCAATCTCTAATAAGAGACATTTTTAACATAAAATTATAATAGTTTTTCTATAAATAAAAAGATTTATTATGATTTGGGGTTAAAATTACGTGTTAGGATAAATTGGAGTTTATTCTGATATTTAGATGAATAAACTTAACGAATATTTGCTAGTTGAAATCTTTATAACTGCTATTACATTGATGGATGGAGGGGTGGCAAGTAATGTTGATTGCATGTGAGGGTAAAATTGAAAAAATCAAAAGTTTAGTACTCAATTGATATTAGATGCTAAGTTGAGTTTTCCACCCTCTGTGTTTGCGTGTCTGAAGCACAATGCTACTTTTCTTCTTTCTTATATTGTGGGCTTCTTGATGGGCCCATCTTCTTGAGTTTGAGTTTATTTGATTTTATTTTGATCAGTATCTTGAGTGGAAATTCTTATGGGTAGGCGTTTATATAAACAGTGAAAGATCTAATGTAATTAAAAAGAAAGCTCCGTTTGAACCACCATTAATTTGATAACCAAGAATTTAAAATAATATATCAATCTTTTTCACTGTTTATATAAACGCCTACCCATAAGAATTTCCTTTGCTTCCGCCGTAACTCCATCACTTTGATTGGTGGCGAGACAATTTTGGAACTATACGCCCATCCCATTATGAATTGCTCATACGATAGCTTAGAACTTCTGTCTTTAAGGCATTCTACAATTACCACTCAAGATAACATCTTATCTGGCCAGTCAATCCCCTTCCTTGTGGGCATTTCTACATTTCCTGTAACATGAACACACCCACTGATAAATAGATACAACAATTATCCCATTTTTCAAGAAACCACGCATCCACATGATGGAGGATTCTAACTCCAAAATCAAGCAAAAAGCAAGAAAGATCCAGCCAAGTCAGGTATTGACCGTGAGATTTTTGTTTTTCTGTTTTCAAGAAAAAGCAACACAGGAAAAGATTTCTTACCAAGCAAAAAATAAAGAAGAAAAATCAGGAAAGAAAGAGAAGGTGCTCAGACAGTGAAGAATGGATTAGAGGGTTTTTCCTCATGGTTAAATCAGATTAACGAGATTATAGTCTCATCATCACAGCACCTTCTCCCTTTCGAAATAGATAGATTTGTATAGACGCGAAACAAAAGAGATCAAAATGAAAGAATAAAATGATGATTTTGCAGAGAGGGGCGGAGAGACTTTTATAACATCTTCCACAGCAACGCATATAGGGTTTAGGGTTTGCATACCCTGATTTTAATGGGATAATGGACATCTGGTAATTACTGGGATGCCCTTTTCAGCTCCCTAGTAGATATCTGACCAGGAGGGGCGCAGTGAACCCATTTTAACAATAATCTTGGGCCTAACTTAAATATAGCCCATAAATGTGGGCCGAGAAAAAAGCCATTATCTTGGGCCTGACTAAAATCCATTGTATACTGCTTCTTCTTCTCTTTTTTTCCCTCTTTATTACAGCTATCAAGTATCGCCTTGGCTAAACAAAGTCGTCTCTAACACCCAAGGTGTTTGTTGCTTGAAGGAATGAAGAAAAGATTCAAGGAATAAAACCCAAGTCTATACCTAATCAGCCGCGGCAATGACTTTCTAACCCAAGTTTTTAGGATACGATTCCATTTGTTTATAAAATTCAACTGCCTTTTTCTCTGTTCATTCTATCTTTTGTTTGAATGCCACGTTAATAGATCAAGGGTGTGTGTGTAATTTGGGTTTACGAATATTATACACATGCTAGAAAGTATGAAATAAAATTATTCGAGAATTTCTAAAATACTGTTAAATAGATTTAGAGTTATTTAGAAATTTATAATATGAAGATTTAATCTTCTTTGACTTTGAATAATTCCTTAAAAGTTGAGTTGTCGCAAACTATAGCTCGTTTAATTGTTTGACTTTTAATGCTAATTCACACGAATCATCCATGAGAAATCTCATGAATCTCTATTTAGGAGAATGATTGCTATACCTAGATTGCATAAATTTATTATATGGAGATTTAATCTTCTTTGGCTTTGAATAATTCCTTAAAAGCTGAGTTGCCACAAACTATAGTTCGTCCAATTGTCTGACTTACAATGGTAATTCACACGAATCACCCCTAAGAAATCCAATGAATCTCTATTTAGGAGAATGATTGTCATACCTAGAGTGCAGAAATTTATTATATAGAGATTTAATCTTTTTTGGCTTTGAATAATTCCTTAAAAGCTGAGTTGCCACAAACTATAGCTCGTCCAATTGTCTGACTTTCAATGGTAATTCACACGAATCACCCATAAGAAATCTAATGAATCCCTATTTAGGAGAATGATTGCTATACCTAGAGTGCAAAAATTTATTATATGGAGATTTAATCTTTTTTGGCTTTGAATAATTCCTTAAAAGCTGAGTTGTCACAAACTATAGCTCGTCTAATTATCTGACTTTCAATGATAATTCACACGAATCACCAGTGAGAAATCTCATGAATTCCTATTTAGGAGAATGATTACTATACCTAGAGTGTTAATTTTAATATTGTGTTTATGTAGTTTTTATGTCTAACAGACAACCACAAAAATAAAAGGCATGACTTACTATTTATAAAAAAATCTGAAAAACCCTACAAATTAGCAAAATATCAATTTGCCTCCTGAATAATATTCATATATTAATTCATGATAGTTTTAGAAATTAACATAATCAAGTTCTTACTTAATTTTTTTGGGTCTAGAAATATAATTTATATATTAATTATATTCTAGTTTTTAATTTCTAAAAAAATATTTTAATTAAATTATATTAAATTAAATTATTTTAATTTAATTTATAAATAATAATTTTTAATGTGAATTACGCGTTAGCTTCTTGATGAAAATATTTTCGTTTTGTAAAGAAGAGTAATCTTAACCCAATCTAACTGTTTTTCCTGTTCTCAGCCGCCTATCCAAAAACTACTAAAATTATTTGCTGGGCTCTACTAAAAGTTGGCGGCCGTATTTTCACGTTATAGGATGTGTAGCTAGAGCATGCATTCTTCTTGTAAATCAATGAAAAACTCTATTAAAAAATATTAATTTTATGGACTAAATTGGATGGATTATATGAACATTGATTGAGGCCGCCATGTAACACGATACAGTACAACTTCAAAAACAAATAATCCGTGCATGTCAAGCTTTGTCCGCTGGCAATTACAATAATTCCTCTGTAATTTGCCTGCATATTTATGCTAAGATCATCATCTTTAAGCTTCACTAGTGAGAAAACGGCCGCTGGCTACCAGTTTCATTGACCTTCATTTGGATAAAACGTATAATTAGAGCCATTGAAATTCTCTGAACAGTATATATATATAAACCAAGTACCTTTGATTGATTCTTAAACTAATTAAACCATTGTTTCGTGAAATTTAATTTTCTGCACTGCCTCCGAGACGAAGAAAAGTGATCACTCACATGCTCACATGGGTTCTGCTACAATGAAGGTTTATGCAGCTTATATTGCTGTGATTTTAGCTCATTTTGCTTTAGTTTCCCTCATGTCTGCCGCTACCACTGGATCAATAGACATGTCAATTGCTATTCTGATAAGGGTTGAACAGTCTGGTAAAGGAGATTTTAAGAAGATACAAGATGCCATTGATTCTGTTCCATCTAATAACTCTGAATTGGTTTTCATTTGGGTTAAGCCAGGAACTTACAGGTTTGAGCTGAAGTGATAGTTTATGTTCTAACTGATGTTTTTTTATCCAGTGATGCTTAAAACGTGATTATTGTATGTTTCTAATGAGCTTGTCTTGGTATTATTTTTAATTTTTTGTCAATATATAATTTGTGCTTAAGCAGAGAAAAGATTGTTGTTCCTGCCGATAAGCCCTTCATAACATTGAGCGGCACACAGCCTTCAAACACTATAATAACATGGAATGATGGTGGGAACATAATCGAGTCTCCTACACTAACTGTAATGGCTTCTGATTTTGTTGGTCGATATCTCACTATTCAGGTACTTAGCTGCTTTGGATTACCTTTCATTTTCTTAATTTGCGTGGTAGAAACTTGACAAAGCTGCTAAATGTTACTATATATTTTAAGGAATTTTGACTGATATCTTTTTATCTTGGTTATTGTCAATAGAATACATATGGAAGCGCAGGCAAAGCTGTTGCACTAAGGGTGTCAGGAGATAGAGCTGCATTCTATGGTTGCAGGATTCTTTCTTATCAGGATACTCTCCTCGACGACACTGGATCACATTATTATAGCAATTGCTACATTGAAGGAGCCACAGATTTCATATGCGGAAATGCTGCTTCGCTCTTTGAAGTGAGCACAACCTTATTTCTGCTTAAACTAATGTTTCTACAGATTAAAACCCAAAAGAACTAGCAACCGAAAAGAAAATCATTTCACTCGTACATTTTTCTTTTCTGCAGAGGTGTCATTTACATTCAATTTCCACAAATAGTGGATCTATTACCGCTCAACATAGGAACTTGGCATCTGAGAATACCGGCCTTGTCTTCTTGGGTTGCAAAATCACCGGTGCCGGAACTACATTTCTAGGACGGCCATGGGGTGCTTATTCTAGGGTGCTGTATGCCTTCACTTACATGTCAGGTGTGATAGCTCCTGCAGGGTGGGATGATTGGGCTGACCCAAGCAAGCATAGGTACGTGGGTGTTCTGCTGACACATTCATGTCAGAATCTAACAACAAAATACTAATTAATATCCTTATAATTCGTAACATGATTTTTTGTGTTCATTAATTAATGAGTAGAATGCTTTTTTAACATGTTTAGTTCTGTTTGTTCAATTTCCATGATAGCACGGTGTTCTACGCTGAATACAAGTGTTATGGTCCTGGAGCTGATAGATCTAAGAGGGTTGGATGGTCACAGAGCCTGTCCAATGACGATGCTGCACCCTTGTTAACCAAAGACATGATCGGAGGGAGTGGTTGGCTTAGACCTGCACCAACCTCCTTCAAACGAGGCTCTACCATTATTAAGCCTGGCAGCAAATTGTGATTTCAAAACGTAAAAGCTGTTGCCAATTCGTACTTCTGTCATCAATTCCTTGTATTTAATGGATACCATTAATATTATGTTATTCTTACATTGAATATATTCTTTCATTTATCCTTTTGATGAGGAGATGTTATTTATTAAGTGACGAAAACAAATAAAATGGAACTAAAAAACTTCTTATGTGGGTTCAAAAATCACCTAAAAAGTATAAAAAAACCATCATCAGTTTGAGCTACATGCTCGAACTTAAATACTATCAAGATATATGGATTTGGACATGGTGGCTGGAGCCATGGTGAGCGTGTTGTTACTCCCAATAAAAAAGCCTTGCTAGGTGTGACATCTTATTGGGCTTATCACGCCCAACAAGAGTTAGGGGTGCTCACACACTAGCACCCTCCTAATTAATTGGGGGTGCTGGGTGCACCAAAAAGCATTACTGAATTCAGGCATCACGTCTCGATTCATCACCTAATATCTTGGGGTGCTAGGCATATACCCCATGTGGGCTTAGGCACACGCCCCCGAATCCAACACTATATAGGTTTGAGTGCAAGCTTTAAGCCCAGCACTTCTTTAAAAATATTTTCTAGAAATTCATGCAAGTCCTTTAGTATTATATACTAATCAAATACATATTATTTTAAGTATAACATAATTTTAAATATTATAAAGATGAAATTATATTTTAAACTCTTATCTCTACCAAAAGACAAGATTCATAGGCTATATAAATACACAATGAATCCTTCAAACTCAAGTTTCACAATCTCTTCATTCTTAATATTTTCAACATATATATTTTCAGAGTTTATCTCTCTAAAATATCATTATAATTTCTTTCTCTGCAAAGTTACCGACTTTACTATCGGAGAGTCCTCACATCCATCAAAGGGAACTTTTTGCAAGTACCAGCTAACAACCACTTTTGTTTGCTAAGTATCACCTGCAATTATCACAACTATTGGTTATTTTGGCTTACCAAACACCACCCATTACTATCATAGCTATCGGTCATCTTAGCTTATCATGTATTATTTGCTCAACTACCTATATTTTTTATATCAAGTTGTTAGATACCCTAACAAAGGAGATTGGATCGAATTGCTTGAACTAAAAAACCAATCACTTATACAACATATCATCCTCATTCCTAATCATCTTAAATTTTAGGAATGATCAACATGTGATTTAAGTTTTCTTTCGATTGATAAATGTTTTACTATTGACTAATGCTCATTGAGATGATAATATGGCACCGACATGAATGTTGTGTAGCTTATACTTAACAGAGGCCGCTTGAAGGTTCAATTATCGCATGTATATAAGAAGCTTCACAAAATAAAAGGAGCAAAATTATTCAACAAACCAAGACACATGACGAAAGCTCACCAACAAATCGGTGGCTATAAACAAAGATTATGTTGAGACTTGAAGGAGCTGCCTCTACGTATAAAGGGTGCTGCATTTTAAAGAAATCAATTCCTCCTAATTTGAGCAGTTGATATCACAACCGAAATAATATTCAACAAATAGAAAGAAACACATAATCACTCACAAGCAAGGTTCTTGTGTAGTTGTTTCATGACTAGTCTGATCACATTTACAAAGCTTAGCCTAGTTGGAGTTAGCTTCCAAACCTTTGGGTTATACCATAACGAAGATCAGCATGGTGTGCCAAACCTAGCGAAGTAAAACTCAGGTGCATAGATTAAAAGCTAGCTATTCCAGAAAATGGTAAAAAAGAAGAAAAACTTTGAGACTAATAGGACCAAAGGATTAATAAATGATAACATGGGCATGAACCAGCTACAGAGGTCAGTGATTGTGCTGGAGTTACCGCACCATCCAACTACAGTTCTGATTCACAGACCTTGTGGGTGTAAAAATTTTCCTGTACCCATTAACATGTACGTAACATTCCAAATGGGAACTCTATACCCCCATGAAAAATAGTAAGGGAAAAGGAGAACAAAATTTGATCTCTTTCCTTAACAGTAAAGCTCAGAGTAGAAATATTTGGCTTAAGGTAGCTCTCATGCTCGTGTGTATATATTACTAATATTTCAAACAAAAACTGTGGATTTACTAGTCTCCTTTTCAAGCTGAATTGGTACTCTGAAAGTCCCTATCAGTATTTTCCTTAAAGCTTTTGTATGCAACCT
The DNA here is from genome assembly GCA_015852605.2 of Populus deltoides. Lineage (NCBI taxonomy): Eukaryota > Viridiplantae > Streptophyta > Magnoliopsida > Malpighiales > Salicaceae > Populus > Populus deltoides. Next base: position 6,498,221 of record CM027573.2, on the reverse strand, counting down.
GCAGTCATCCTCTACCTAATTCAACAACACCACCTCCCTCTACAAGCTTCTGTCTTAGCCTCTTTCAATTACTATATATACATATATCAATGGATTTCAACTCTGTCTCATCCAAGAACATTTCACACTGCATTCAAAACATTCAGAATGGCAGCAGCGTTGTCTAAAAATTTTTGTTTGGGTTATTATTTTCTCCTACTCTGCTTAATTGGATTCATTTCTCATCCGGCCAAAGCTGCTGTTAAGAAATACCTGTTTGATGTTAGTAATTCTTTTTTTTTTTTTAATTTATGGAAAGTGCTTAAAAATTAATATAGCGTTTTACACGCTTTTTCTTTCTTGTGAAAATTTCATACCAGTTTGATGTTTTGTTTTTCAATTTTTTCCAGATTCAAGTGAAAAATGTTAGCAGGCTGTGTCATGCCAAGCCGATTGTCACAGTAAACGGAAGGTTTCCAGGACCAACTGTATATGTTAGAGAAGGAGACAGAGTTCAAGTGAATGTCACTAACCACGCGAAATACAACATGTCTATTCATTGGTATGATCAATGAACAGATGTATGCTTGTAACCTTATGAATTTGTGTGAAAGATCTTATTTTGTTGATGGAATAAATGCTGGTTTTTTGCAGGCATGGGCTTAAGCAATTTCGTAATGGCTGGGCAGATGGACCTGCTTATATAACACAATGTCCAATCAAGACAGGACATAGTTACACCTATGATTTTAATGTAACAGGGCAAAGAGGAACATTGTGGTGGCATGCACATATCTTTTGGCTAAGGGCTACTGTCTATGGTGCCATTGTTATCATGCCTAAACCAGGAACCCCATTTCCTTTCGCTCAGCCTCATAGGGAAGAAACCATAATTTTAGGTGGGACAGAAATGAACAACTTGATTAATGAACTCCTGTTGTCCAAGATGTTTACATTTTTAATACAATTGATTTTTGTACAATTTGAAAATGTGTAGGCGAATGGTGGAACAATGATGTTGAAGAGATTGAAAAACAAGGGAGCAAGCTGGGATTGCCACCAAATGCATCTGACGCGCATACCATTAATGGGAAGCCAGGGCCGCTCTTCCCATGCTCTGAGAAACGTAAGCAAATATTTTGATCCTAGTCCTGTGTTAAGCATCAATGGATTTTCCAAAATCCTCTAAGGCTTTTTCACAAATATGGAGTACACACCAAGACAGTTTACAAGAAACCAGTGTACCATCAAATTCTTAGAAGAGAACAATTTTCTAGAATGTTGTATATTAAGATCACCTCTTTGTTATCATGCGCTATCTTTCTCTTTCTTTTGGCAGATACATTTGCCATGGAGGTTGAGCAGGGAAAGACATACCTCTTGAGAATCATCAATGCTGCACTCAACGATGAGCTTTTCTTTGCAATCGCAGGTCACAACATGACTGTGGTAGAAGTTGATGCAGTTTACACCAAACATTTTACCACTCAAGCAGTACTGATTGCACCAGGACAAACCACAAATGTTCTTGTTCAAGCAACGCAATCACCGAAAAGATATTTCATGGCTGCTAGGCCTTTCATGGACGCTCCACTTACTGTAGACAACAAAACTGCCACTGCTATACTGCAGTATAAAGGCATCCCAAACACTGTAATCCCTATCCTTCCCAAGCTACCGGCACCAAATGACACTGCTTTCGCACTTAGCTACAATGCCAAGCTTAGAAGCCTAAACTCTCCACAATTCCCAGCAAATGTACCTCTTAAAGTTGACAGGCATCTTTTTTACACAATTGGTATAGGAATAAATCCATGCCCATCCTGCTTAAATGGAACACGACTCACTGCTTCCTTAAACAACATCACTTTTGTAATGCCCCAAATTGGCCTCCTTCAAGCTCACTACTTTAACAACAAGGGAATATTTAGGTTAGATTTCCCAGATAACCCTCCATCACCATTCAATTACACTGGTGTACCACTCACTGCAAACCTCGGCACTACACTAGGCACAAGGCTTAGTAAAATTGTCTATAATTCAACTGTGCAATTGGTACTACAAGACACCAATCTTCTCACTGTCGAATCACACCCTTTCCACCTTCATGGTTACAACTTCTTCGTTGTTGGAACTGGAATTGGAAACTTTGACCCTAAAAAGGACCCAGCAAAATTTAACTTGGTTGATCCTCCCGAGAGAAACACAGTTGGGGTGCCTACTGGTGGATGGACTGCTATAAGGTTCAAGGCAGATAATCCAGGTACATATAGTAGTGCATAACCACACGGACTTCAACATGTTTTTTCTTGTTCTTTAGTCATCCAAAGTGTTTTATTACTTTTCAGGGGTATGGTTCATGCACTGTCATCTGGAGCTACACACAAGCTGGGGATTGAAAACAGCATTTGTCGTCGAGAATGGAGTAGGTCCAGATCAGTCAATCTTGCCTCCACCTAAGGATCTCCCTCCTTGCTAGCATTCAGAACCAAACATCTCAATTTAAATTAAATGTTTGAAAAGGATGGCTAACACTCCTTTTGAGTTTACAATCTCCATGTGACAATTTCTCGATTGCTGAAAGAGCCGCCAAGTGTAAATGGGAGAACTGAATTAAGCTATTGTTTCGGATTATTTGTAATTGAAACTTGTTATTGTTGAATAAATTTCTTTTTCATGATAGCCCCACCAGTTAAGCGTAGCAGATTAGCACCGCTTGATTTTGGTTTCTTTTAGGTCATGACCAGATAATTAATTTGCATTTCGCTACGGTTGAATCAATTATTATTTTTTTAATGTAAAAAAAAATATTTTTACGTTGTTAATGTTTTTTTATAGTGAAAAAAAAACTTAATTAATGAGGAGATTGACTTAATATAATCTAATATAATTCAATTTACTTGGCAGCTTCAAAAATAATATGAATGACCAGTAAAAACATAATTTAAATCAAAAGAATTTTAAAGAGATATTTTTTTAATATTAAGATAATAATATATTAGATTGACTTGTATCAACCAGAGTTAATATACAAAATCTAAGATCTGAGTTATGAGATCATGATAACCAATATAATGAAAATAAAAACATAAAATAAAATTATGAAGCCCAATTCCTAATCAACTCAATGTTGAATGATAAAATTGAGAAAAATAAATAAATAAAGGATCTAAAAAAACTCATGTTAACATGTTGAACTCGCGACTCGGATCATAAGATCAAGATAACCCCATAAAAAATTAAATCAAAATAAATTATAAAGTTCAATTCCTAATTAGTCCAATATTGAAGGATTGAAATTAAGAAAAGAAATCAGTTAAAAAAAGAACATAAAAAAATACAGGAGTTAATCTGCACATACATGTAACCCGAGTTATGAGACCGAGATAATCTCATAGAAATTAAAAAAAATCCAATTTAACCCGAATTAACCTACCAAACTCGCGACCTTGGTCATGAGACTGAGTTAACCCCATATAAATAAAATCAAAACAAATTATAAAACTCAATTCCTAATCGATCCAATGTTGAATGATAATTTTCTTTTAAAAAAAAATAATTAAAAAATGACACTAAAACAACTTGAATCAACCTGGGTTAATCTGCTAGACACTATTTCAAAGTCATGAGGTCGAGATAGCATAATAAAAAGCAAAATAAAACAAATTATGGAGCCTAATTCCTAATCAACTCGATATTAAATGATGAAATTAGGGGGAGTCAATTAAGAAAAAGAAAAAAACATGAGTACATCAAGTTAATCATTCAAACTCCATGCCCGAGTCGTGAAACTGGGACAACCTAGCTAGTAAATAAAAAATCCAATGTTGAAGGACTCGTGATCCAGGTCATGAAACCTAGATAACCTCATAAAAAATAAAAAATAAAAAGACCCAAGTTAACCTGTTAAACCCATGATCCTAGTCATGAGACTGAGATAACCCTATAGAAATCAAATAAAATAAAATTATGAATCTCAATTCCCAATCGATCCAACATTGAATGATAAAATTGAAAAACAAAATTAATTAAAAAAACACAAAAAACAACCCGAGTCAACTTAGGTTAACCCGTTAAGCAATATCTTCAGGTCATAAGGTTGAGATAACCTAATAGAAAGTAAATTAAAATAAATTATGAAGTTTAATTATCAATAAACCTAATAGATTGATTTTTTTTTATTTTGTCCTTCAACATTAAATTGGTTGTAAATTAGGCTTCTTAATTGAGTCCAGATCTGATATTTCACAGGTTATGATTTTGAAATATTTACCCGATTTTAGGAGATTGTCATGGCTTGCTTGGTTTTTAATGTTATTAAATTAGGGTTTTTTTTATGTTATTAAATTAATCGAACTTATTAAACTCAATAGCTTGGGTCTCAAATTTATTTTACTTCTTTAGAAATCCTAGTGTTGCCTTAACTTTGTTCTTTTTACATTAAAAAAAAATTAGTTTGGCTTGCAGCATTGCGCTGACCACCAATATAAGTTATTCGAGTCATTTTTTTAATATTTTTTAAATTATTTTTTTGCTTTCAACCTTTGATATTTGGTTTATTATAATTGGGCTTCTAATTTGTTTTAATATGGGTTCCATGGCTTTATCATAATTCTATATTCTAGATTGTGAATTTCACATGTTAATCATTATTTACCTGAATCAATCTAATATATTGTTTCATTTTAAGTATTTAGTATTTTGGCCATTATGGAATTTTTAAATTCCTAACATCCTCACATTATTTTTTTAGATTGAAAAAAAAATGAACTGATCCGTAATATACAGCAGGTGAAAAAGGTAGTAATATTCTAAAGGCATATATACATGTAACGTCAGCATATGTGTATTAATAGCATATTTCCAACCAAATTGCTAGTCTAGTTGAATCCAATACGTGGCTTCAAGACATGACCTTCCAAGTAAATCCAAGGCCCAAACGATACATCTGAAAGAACTTCAATAATGTATGTAGCTGCGGTAGCAGTTCTCAATCCCTGGTAAGTGGCGAGAAACACAGGTCTGTAAGGGATGAGGCGGTTCTTTTTATCACTTTCTGGTTTGTTCTTGCTTTATTTTCTTTTCCGTTGGGATTAACAGAAACAAATGGAGGTAAGGTTAATGATATCAAGAAGACATTTTGGGTGTCTATCGAAATGAGGGTCTGTCATAAAATGAGGCTTATCATCGAGTCAGGAAAGGAAGCTCAATTTACTGTTTAATGCAATCTGTAATTATACTTGTAGAGGAGGTCCCTCGAGACTGTCCCAGAAAGTCGAAGAAATGCCTTAGCTCCTCCCCTCCCCCCCTCACGCTAAACAGATTCACCAGATGGATGAACACAGGGGGCCTGAGGGTTTCGGTGTCTAAGAATTGGCTTGGGAAGTCCCAAGGTGCTTCAAAAAAATTATTGAAATGAAAATTGCCGATGAAAGGAAAGCTTAATGCCACATAATTCAAAGTTTCAAACAGAGAAATACCACAAGAATCTGAGTTTCTAACCAGGCAAAGAAAAAAAATATCATGCTCATCAGTGGCATCGAATCATTACAAAAGATCAAATGTTGCACCTCACCTCACATGGCACTTGTAACATTACAGTTCACAGCTAAAAATCAATCAAAAGGTGAGCAACATTGCCAGTAAAAAGGTTAAATTAAGCTCTCTTTTTCCTAACCAATGCTGGTATATATCCTGCCATTTCTAGGCCTCTTGGAAGATTTTGGAATAGCCTGCGCAAAATGCATAGCACACCAAGACCCAAAAAGGAAAAATACATCATCAATAAAACATCATATGCCTTGCCAGATCCCGATAGCTCTGCTAATATAGCAACCTGTAAATTTACACAACAAAAATAAAATCAGTAATCAAATCAATAATATCTTTTTTTGTGTTTGTTTACCGTGGAGGTGAGAAGGGAGGCGCCATGGGTGAAGCAAGTGGTGCTAAACCAAGATTTGGAAGCCTAAAGAGCATACAAATTTTTGTGTTAGTTTAATAATTCAATCAGTTAATTACATATGATATTATTATATTAATATACATATATATTTATTGTTAATAAATACTTAATTTATCTTTAATATTTAATATAATATTATATTAATGAATCTAATATTATATTTATGAATTTAAAGTAAATTAAAATAAAGCTCATAAAATAAAAATATTTTACAAAAAAAATCATAAAGTTGTTATAATTATGAGATTTCTATTGCATCAAAGTATTGTTTCTAAAATGTTCATGGTCGATACTCTCTTAAATATTTGACATTCATTAAAACCGTAAAGACTAATACGTATTATATTATTTCTTTTATAAAAGAAAATAATTATTCTTATAAGTCGAGGTATAAGGGATACCTAGAACTAATATGTAGGTTCTTGTCATAAAACGTGTACACTAAACTGACTCGCATGAGAATTATATATATAAAGATATCACATGTGTCTATAAAAAGACTCACGTGACGATTATGTATGTGATCCTTAGATTTATGACTTTTCTAATATAAAGAGTGTTGGAGTGTCATGTTTTAATCTTGTTACATGTTATATTGATAAATGTAACAAATATGCAAACATTTGATATAACATAAACTATATGAAGATTTTTCGAAGTGATCAAGAGAGAATTCATCACCCTAAGTGAATTAGAGAAAATGTTCCACATGTTCTCAAATAATATTGATTGTTAAATTCTTGCGCAAAGTGAAATGAAATTTGAAAAGAATTTCAAGTATTATTCAAATGATCAATGACTATAATGTTGTGAACAAATATGATTTGACATGGTAGGCACACTTCATACTAAAATGTTTAAATTAAAACATTATTGATGAAAGGATAATAATTACATTGAGAAATCAATCATTGAAAGGTTAAGTCAAACCACTTATAACTTTCATAATATTCGGGGGATCATGACACGTTTCTAGACGGTATATTTGATTTTCAAATATAAATTAATCAATTATTGAATTGATAATAAATTAAATTATTTGATTTATTTAATTCTATTTATTTATAATTATAATTTATATTTGGGCCAATATATTAGAAATCTAAGTGGTCACGCACATTAAGAATTATTAGTCAAAAATTAAATTGGGATAATTAATTATGTGTGACTTGATTAGAAATAATTTTAGAAATTAAGCATTAGAATGTATTTAATTCAGGGATTATAATTCTAGTCCTAGAATAATCAAGTTGAGACTTGATTGATTAAATTTATAAAATTATCTTTAAATAATATATGGATGTTATTTAAGGGTCAAATATATATTTTTCTATTTATAGAGTTTTTAAAATTCTCTATAAATATAAAATTATGCCTCTTATTTTTTTAAAAAAGTTGTCTATTAAACAGAAAAACTATATAAATCACAAAATAAAAAGGTAGCACTCTAGACATATCAATCCTTCTTTCTTAAATATGAATTTTGAAGATTTTTCACTGATAGTTTGTGTGAAGTACTGTTGGGGGCCGGAAAAATCAGACGGTTTATGGTTTGTGACAACCTAACATTTAAACTGGTTCAAACCGATTTGGCTCGGTTTTTTTCCGATTTTTTTCTGTTTGGGTTCGGTTCGGTTTTTTTTGTTTCATGCTTATAAAACCAAAACCGAACCGATCGGTTTTTTCAAAATTCTAATCGGTTTAATAGGTTTTTTTTCACGGTTCGGTTTTTTGGGTTATTTTTTTCCAGTTTTCTTAGTTTAATCAGTTTTTTGGTTTTTTTGCTCACCCCTATTTTTTCCACTCATTTTCTCTTATTATTCTTTACTATTTTCAAGTTTACTCAAAATAAAACATTTAATTTACTAAATATATATATATAGTCAGGATAAAAATGGAATGACATTAAAAAAAACCCATCATCAATCAATTATTTATCAGACAAAAACAAAAACAATTAGTAATATTATAATTTATCAGACAAAAACAAAAACAACGAAGAAATGCAGACTGCGAAAAGGCAGAACTACATCCTCCCCCCTCGATACTACAAAGACAATCACTCATCTATCATTGTAACCACATGAATAGCATCAAATTTAGAATTCAAATCGAGGGTGAAAAAAACAAGGAAGAAAGAAAAGAAAGAAAGGAAGCTTTATTTATCTAATATACTCAATCCTTAACCCATCAACTGTCGTGTTGATGCAGCCTTCACTCCTCGGCAACAATGTCACCCATATGTTTTCATCTCCTTCTGCCTCCAAATCTTCTAACAGTTCCGAGATCCCCAACTTCAGATCAGTCTTCTTTCTGAAAACTTCAATATTGCTCTCCCTTGCTGCCCTGGTCACGCCCGGATCAATGTGAACAAAGGTTCCTGCAAATTCCCTGAACCTCGGATTCATAATCGTCTCATTAACGACATTAACATAAACATCAAACTTAACATATCTTTCCTCTGGGATATCAATTCCATGCACAACCAGGATCTCTTCCTCTTCTTCCTTCTCTTTTCTGGTTCTTCGGACTTTTGGCCTATTGACCCTTGTTCTTAAGGTAGCGTCTAGAAATCGGCCATGGGGACTGAAGTTAGAGGATAGAATGTCGTTCCGTTGCAGTTGCTGCTGCTTCGCATTTTGCCTCATCCTTAGTATGTTACGGGCGACTTCTAGTGGAACAGAAGGCTTAGGACGGTTATTAAGCCATGTGAAATCGACCTTCTCATACTCATATTGCAGCTTTGTGATACTCAGCACATCGCGAATTTTGATTCTATTGAGCTGCAATTTCTCGTCATAAAAGAAAAAGGAAGAGTCTAGCCAATCAGGATCAGTGATAACCTTGTTCCCATGGAGCGTCCTCCAAACGTCCCAAAGACGATCGATATTGGCATGGTGTGGATAGAAAATAGGGTCTCTTGCAGCAGAGTAAAAGACACCCATATCCTCCCTGCTTCCCGGATTCAAATTGCTCCCTACCCACTTGTGCACAGTGTTGTGAGGGGCTAGTTCTATGGTGCCAGGCCCATTGCAAGACCCCCCCTCCCTGCTTTATAAGGGCAGCCCATGAAGAGTTCCATCTTCTTTGCACCTGCTACCATTTGGTTATACATCATCGCCAAGTTGGTGTGAACTTGGTCTTCAGGTCCTAACCCACTCTCGAAGCATCCGTAGTCTTCACTGCTAGGCGTAGGACAACTGTAGTCTAAATCAACCACACTTGGTGGGAAGTGGGAAAAGTCACGTGCTTCATGGAAAAATGGAGCCTTCATGTACATTTCAGGAATCACCATTCCTTCAGGAATGTCCCAAGGCCAGAATGGCAAAGCAAATGTGTCATCGCCTATGAGACTTCCAAGGATACGTTCGTGGAAATAGATCAACATACGGTGCCAGGGAAAGAACAGCCATGATCTGTGGATGTTAAGTGGAGAATTGGAGCCCTGCTGGTTATATGCTCCTGTGCAGAACAGACAGTGCAGATTGGCTTGACGAGTATAACTCCGAGGATCGGTGTCTGGAAGAGACTTCATTATGGTTATAGCCTTCTTGTACTTGGAAATATAGTTGTCGTCGAGGAGATGGGTTGGCCGTCGTACACGCAAAGGCAATGAAGGATCAGGAAATTGGAAATCAATAATAGCAACATTTGATTGATTCATTGGTGGGCAGCAGTAAACAGGAAGATCAGAGCGACCCATAGATTCATGGCACGATGTTAAATTTGGCAAAATAACTAAAGGTTTTTCCTGTTGATCCTTCCCCGGAGACGAGGCTAGTTTTAGCATGCCTGGGATTATGAAATTGAATTCCCTGCAAGTATTAGCAACTTATTAGAGATTTTGCATTCGGAAAGTATGTAGTCGAACCACCAACAATAAAAGGAAAATAAAGGAAGAGTGACATTGCATTAGCTAATTGAGAGAAAGTGGCATGAGGTGACAAGCACCATTAAAAAAGAAGAAGAAAAACCTACCCCAAAAGCGCATGCTGGACTTCCGGTGCTTCAAGGATATGAAGAATCCGAGTAAAAGCTGCCGCAATAGTGATTATGCCGAGGACCAGGCCCCATTTCTTTGCTTCCATGCTCGGAAAATCCTACACTCCTCCCAGTATGCTCTAACCTGTTGAGCAAAAATATAATAATTGATGAGGGGCTATTAACGTTACCCCGACCATGCCTCTTTAATGCTATACACATGCAATTCTGCCTCGACTGAGATGGAAGTAAATAAGTCAGAGGCTATATAAAAAATCAAGAAGAAAGGATAACAAGGTTAAGCAATTTATGTACTCAAATTGATGTACAAAGAGAAACAAATTAAATGCACGTAGGGTTAACGTTTGGACTGTAGTCTAAGATTACTATCAATTTTTTTTGCTTTTTTGGGATTAAGAACACAATTAAGTTGCCGGGACCTTAATTTATGCACGACTTGTCTGCATTAGTACAAGCATCCAATTTATCATTAATTATATTGACCCGCCTGCGCATTTATGGCATCCACTTTTTTTAGAGCTTCTTTCCTCCGCGGATCTATCCGTAACAATTTTGTGTGGGAGTATGTGCTGTATAAATGCTGAGTGCGTATTCTGTCACGACCGCTAATTTTGTCGGCATAACTAGTGTCGGATCCCGAGCCACGCTGCGATCAACTATACTGTTAATCTATGCAAGACCAGGACGGTTGAGAAAGTGATAGTCACAACTGACAAGTGTTTTTAAACTTGATTTGGTGGTTGCCACTTCAAAACCCGAGTTAATTTTAATTTTTTTTATAAATAAAAATAATATTATTTTGATAAAAAAAATTAATGAATGAATTGTAACTAAATTTTTGATTAAATTTTGATTTGGTAGTCGATCCAGCTCAAAACCCGGGTCAATTTTAATTTTTTTATAAATAAATATGATGTTGTTTTGGTAAAAAAAATTAATGAATGGGTTGTAACTGAGTTTTTGACCGAATCTTGTCAGTTCAACCGGGTCATTAAGTCAACCGGTCGGGTCGGTCAGGTTTTTGATTGTCTTTTTTTTTAACCCGACCCGGTTCCAACCCCGGATCAGCCGAGTCCCGGATTGACCTACCTGGTCAGATTTCAAAACTATAATAAAAACTGAAAACAAATCATCATGCAATTTTCTTCTTTGAAACATCATAGATATTGAAAATGACATAATCATACAATAGAATGAACTTAACTAAGCATGGGTAATTAATTAGAATTTATAAATACATGTAACAATAAATATGATGTATAAACATATTTTTTAAAATTAATTTTAAGCATAAGTCATTGTTTAAAAAGTTCAAAGACAGGGTAATAACTTGATAATATATGGGTAGGACTTGCGTCCATACCAAATAACTCAAGACTTGGTAGAATGTCAAATCCAAATGATATGGGTTTAGCTCAGTTTCAGGCCCAACATCCTCGGGTGTGAATATTAGCCGAGCCCAAGTGGGCAATGGTCTGACGAGTTGTCAGACACAATTTCTTTTGGTTCAACTACGTGCTGAGCTAGATGAGATGCATGTTTGGTGAGCTACCATATCCAATATTCTTGGGTTCAGTTACGTGCTAAGCACAAGTGGATATGATTCTGGCGAACTTTCAAATTCATCTTTAAAGGAAAGAAGAATTGAAAATGGCTAGTTAAGGAGCACATAACAAAGATGAAGGACGATTGCAATACCTATATGAACAGAGTGTAAACCATGTCAAAAGCATGGATATTTACTTAAGGTACTAGCTACAAAGTTGCAGTCTATAATAAAACTTTGGTCATTTAGAGGTTGGGCAATGGATTTAAATTTAAAAATTTATATCCATTATAGCAAAAACCATGCATATGTGTTAGTGATCATGGATTATTTTACAAAATAGATGGAAAATCAGGTCGAGATTAAAACTAGACATTTTCACAAATGTTGATTCTAGTCAAATGACAAAAAAAAAAAAAGTACTAAAAAAACACAAAGTTCAAATGGTTTTTGAACTCTTGGAAAAAACAATTGGGTAAATCATCGGTCATGTGCATCCATGCACTTACACATGCTTCAAGGTGATGAAAAAATTACACATTACTTTAATGTGATTAGGTTTGTTCAACTAATCAAATTTAACTTGGTTAATTTTTTATCCAATTCAAATATAAATATGATCCAAATGAATTCTCAAATTAATAATTTTTTTAATTAACTCATGGAATAGAACTGAATTTGACAACTTAGCTACGGAAAACAGTATACTAAAAAATATGGTTTAACTGCCAAGACAGTAGGCATTCTTCCACCTAATTCTAGAGGATCATTAACTATTTAATCTAAAATTAGATTTAGAAAGAAGCTTGAAGCTTTGTGATTATTATTTTTAAAAAAGAAGGATACTTGATATTTGCAGAACCTAAATTATTTGTTGGACTACTCCAAATGATACATAGGAAAATTCATTGTGGAAGCTAGTGCTAAGGCAGGCCATCCTACTTCTGTTCTTGTCAGAGACTCCACTCTCTCTAACCCTGGTAAATCCAATGTCATTGACAACTTCAAGAATCTTGGGGTCAATTTCCTCATTGTAAGTGTTTCTTTTTTTCCTTCGCTTTCCTTTTTGGGGTTACAAGCGTGTCCTTAATTCTTTAACGTGGATTAAGGGGCATGTGCCACCAGTTAGCTATCCCATTTTTTCGCTACTTGTTGGACCGGTGATTCATGTAATAAAAACTTATGTCTCTAGGGATAATTGTTTGAAAAATCCATGTTGTAAATGAGAAATTCTTATATATTATGGGAGCAGATTAACTAATAATTTTGTCTCGATTTATTAGGTGTTACAGCAACAAGTTATAATAATAGGGTTCGTCTCCAATTAAACTGTTTTTTTTCCTGGAAAAAGAAAATGTGGAACTGGGAAATTTTAATATTTCTTTATATTTGCTTTTGTGTTTTCGGTTTTGAAGGGAGATTTGTTTGATCATGAGAGTTTGGTGAAGGCTATAAAGCAAGTGGATGTGGTGATCTCTACAGTGGGTCATGCTCAGTTAGTTGAGCAAGGCAGGATTATTGCTGCTATTAAAGAAGCTGGAAATGTCAAGGTATTTATAACGTAGTTAAATTTGTCTGAGTGATCATGAGTTGTTGCTTAATTGACATGTGTTTTTCCTGTCTGGATTGGGGTTTGAAAATTCCCAAGTTTATGAATTATGTGCTTGTAATGAAAATTGTTCTTTTTCTGCAGAGATTTTTCCCATCGGAGTTTGGAAATGATGTGGATAGAGTGCATGCTGTTGAGCCAGCAAAATCAGCATTTGCTACGAAGGCTAACATAAGAAGAGCTATTGAGGCTCAAGGAATTCCGTTCACCTATTCTGGCTATTTCCTTCCTTCTTTGAACCAGCCTGGAGCTACTGCTACTCCAAGAGAAAAAGTTGTCATCGTAGGTGATGGAAATCCTAAAGGTAGTGTGTCGTAGGTGATGGAAATCCTAAAGGTAGTGTGTCACAAATTCTGTTGAATTTTCCTGTGATAGAATTAAATTCTTAATGTCTCTTGTTTATTTCAGCAGACCCTCCATACATTTTGGATGATGGATATAATCACGATTAAATAGTTAAATCATTTTTAACGAGTTTGAGTAACTGTTCGCAAATTTTGGCGTTGCTTGTCTTCTCTTTATTCATTCTTTCTTCTTCTTTTTTTGTTATTTATTTTTGCAGAAGCTTCAGTTCCAGTAAATGTAATTTTATCAATCCGTCACTCAGTGTTCGTGAAGGGAGATCATACCAACTTCGAGATTGAACCATCATTTGGTGTAGAGGCTTCAGAGCTTTATCCTGATGTCAAATACACTACTGTGGATGAATACCTGAATCAATTTGTCTGAGTGTTCTACGTCAAGCAGCATTGCCTTAATAAATAATCATGTAGAGGTCGTAATACTTGCACTTATATACGTTATTAAATTACCACCAAGAGAAGACATCTTGTGGACCAGCTGGGATTTACTTTATGTGTAATTATATCACTATCAAAAGTAGTATATCCTTTGTTGAGCTGCGAGATAGCAGTTGAAGATTGTATTCTGTTACAGTTGGTTATAACCAACGGGAATCTTGTATAGATAATACCTAGCTAAGCTCATGTATAAATAGCAACGATTACAAGCAAATAATGAAATGAATTAGAAATCATTCACTTACCCATTGTTTCTCTTCTCTGTTCCTCTCATCATTATTCTTCTCTGCAAATCTTCTTATTACTTCAACCATATTCTCTGTCTCTTCTCAACATATGGTATCAGAGCTATATCACTAAAATCAAATAAAGAACATCAAGAAACTGAGTTTTCTTGAAAAAGAAAAGCAAAGCAGAAAAGATCAATCAATGGCAACAGAATCAAACAATTTTGTGCAGGCAGCAATACCAAGATTTGATGGTCATTATGACCATTGGTCTATGCTTATGGAGAACTTTTTTAAGTCCAAAGAATACTGGAGCTAATAGAAAAAGGGATTGGTGCAGCAAGAGGAGAAGGAGTGCAATCAGCAGCACAACAGAAAGTAATTGAAGAAGAACAATTGAAGGATTTAAAGGTCACGAACTACATATTTCAAGCCATTGAGAACCATCATTAAAACTATACTCAATAAGGAGACTTCAAAGGCCATCCGGGATTCCATGAAACGAAATATCAAGGATCCACCAAAGTGAGATGTGCCTTGATTACAAGCACTTAGAAGAGAATTTGAAGTTCTTGGCATGAAAGAAGGGGAAAAAGTTGAGGAGTACTTTACAAGAACATTAACTATTGCAAACAAAATGCAAGTGCATGGAGAAAGTATGAAGCAGAATGTAATTGTTGAGAAAATTTTAAGGTCAATGACCTCAAAATTCAATTATGTTGTCTGTTCTATTGAAGAATCTAATGATTCTTCAACCATGTCAATAGATGAACTTCAAAGCAGTCTCCTAGTTCACGAACAGAGGATGCAAGGTCAGAAAGAAGAAGAGCAGGCTTTAAACATTACTAATTCAGAGAAAATGGGAGGAAGAATTGAATACAGAACTGAAGGGAAGGAAAGTTTTGGTGGTGGTTTCAGGGGAAGGGGTCGAGGAAGGGGAAGACAGCCCTACAACAAAGCCTTGATCCAATGCTACAACTGCCAAAAACTAGGACATTTTCAATATGAATGTCCTGTTAGAAACAGAAATGACAGGAATGCATATTTTGCAGAAGTAGATGAGGAAGAAGAGATGTTATTAATGGCCTACAAAGATGAAGGGGATCATGAAGAAGCAAAAGAAGAAGAGAGGGTAATGACTCATAAAGATATACAGCAAAAAGAAAAAGTTGTATGGATTCTTGACTCAGGTTGCAGCAATCACATGTGCAGCAACAAGGAATGGTTTTTTGAATTTGATGACAAGTTTAGAAGAACTGTAAAGCTTGGAGACAATTCAAAAATGATGGCTATGGGAAAGGGACATATCAAGCTAAACATCAAAGGAATTACACAGGTATTCACAGAGGTATATTTCATACCTGAATTGAAGAACAACCTCCTGAGCATAGGCCAGCTGCAAGAAAAACAGTTAGCAATTCTTATCAAAGATGACAAATGTAGGGTTTATCACCCTAAGAAAGGTTTGATTATGCAATCTCAAATGTCATCTAACAGAATATTTCCCATACTTGGCTCGTGATAACTCCTATGGCTAGTTGTCTACAAGCAACATCGGAAGATGTCACCAATCTATGGCATCGTTGATATGGGCATCTAAGCCTCAAGGTGCTGAAAACCTTGGTTTCAATGGAGATGGTCAAGGGTTTACCTACACTGAATGACTCATTAAAAGTCTGTCAAGATTGCATGAAAGGAAAGCAGCATAGAGAGACATTGCCAAAGAAAAGTCTGTGGAGAGCATCCAAGAAACTACAACTTGTCCATGCAGATATTTGTGGACCCATTTCACCACAATCAAACAGTGGGAAAAGGTACATAATCACTTTTATAGATGATTATAGTAGAAAAACTTGGGCATATTTTCTATTACACAAATCTGAAGCACTGTCTATATTCAAGAAATATAAAGTGAGTGTGGAAAAAAAAGTGGTGAAAGAATCAGTTGTTTAAGAACTGATAGAGGGGGAGAGTTCACCTCAAGTGAATTTAATGATTTTTGCAGCACACATGGAATCAAGAGACAACTTACCACAGCATACACCCCACAGCAGAATGGGGTTGCAGAGAGAAAGAAACGCACCATAATGAATATGGTGCGCAGCATGTTGTCAGGGAAGGAATTACCAAAGCAATTCTGGGCAGAGGCTGTAAATTGGTCCATCTATGTGATAAATAGAAGCCCCACCACAGTTGTTCCCAATACTACTCCTGAAGAAGCTTGGAGTAACAGGAAGCCTAGTGTTAAGTGTTTCTGTGTGTTTGGATGTGTGGCTTATGCTCACATACCTGACAATCAACGCAAGAAGTTAGATGACAAAAGTTTCAAATGTGTGTGGTTAGAAGTAAGTGAAGAGTCTAAAGGGTACAAACTTTATGATCCTGTGGGAAAGAAAATCATCACTAGCAGAGATGTAGTATGTGTGGAAAATGAAAAGTGGGAGTGGGACAGAAGTGCAGAAGAGTTGAAGCATAAAGAGTTAGAATGGGCAGACATTAATGAGGAAGAAGACAGTGAGATCAGTGGAGGTTTTGAAGGTGTAAACAGTCATCTTGAACATGCTGATGGTGTGCACAATGATAACTCATCAAGTAGTCTTGTAGATAGTCTACCTGATGGAATATCACAGAATGACAAGCAAGAAAGGTGCAGAAGAAAACCAACCTGGTTAACAGATTATGTGACTGATGAAGCACTATCTGAAGGAGAAGAAGAGGGAGGACATAATCTTGCAATGCTCATCTCTATAGAGGACCCTGTCACATTTGAAGAAGCAGTCAAAAGTGAAAAGTGGAGAACAGCAATGGATACAGAGATAAAGGCCATTGAAAAGAACAATACATGGGAATTAACTGTCCTACCAGCTGGAGCAAAACCTATAGGAGTGAAGTGGGTATTCAAGACCAAATTAAATGAAGAGGGAAAGGTGGACAAGCACAAGGTAAGGCTTGTGGCAAAGGGGTACTCCCAAAGACAAGGAATTGACTATAATGAAGTATTCGCACCAGTAGCTAGGTGGGATACAATCAGAACTATCCTAGCATTGGCAGCTCACAAAGGCTGGTATGTTTATCAGCTAGATGTTAAGAGTGCCTTTTTGCATGGAGAGCTAGTGAAGCCATATTTGTTGAACAACCACAAGGATTTGAGAAACAAGGAGAGGAGCATAAGGTGTACTGATGAAAAAGAGCATTATATGGATTCAAGCAAGCCCCTGGGGCTTGGTGCAGCAGAATTGAGACTTACTTTGTCAAAGAGGGCTTTGAAAAATGCTTATGTGAACATACATTATTCACAAACCCAGAACAAAGGCAGTATGCTAATTGTAAGTCTATATGTGGATGATCTTATCTTTACAGGAAATAGTGAATGCATGTTTAAAGGCTTCAAAGACTCAATGATGTGAGAGTTTGACATGTCTGATCTTGGAAGAATGAAATACTTTCTAGGTGTGGAAGTCATACAAAATGCAGAACTGATATTCATCTGTCAAAAGAAGTATGCTAGAGAGGTGTTGGGAAGATTTGGAATGGAACATAGTAATGCAGTGCAGAATCCAATTGTCCCAGGATGCAAACTTACAAAGAATAAAGAAAATGCAAAGGGTGTAAATACTACAGAATATAAGCAATTAGTTGGCAGTTTGCTATATTTGACAGCCACTAGACCCGATCTTATGTATGCAGTTGGGTTAGTCAGTAGATATATGGAAAGACCCACTGAAATGCACCTTCAAGCTGTCAAAAGGATACTAAGGTATCTCAGGGGAACTACAGAATTTGGGATTATATACAGAAAAAGGGATGAAGGACAACTAAGAGCATATGCAGATAGTGATTATGGTGGGGATGTTGATGATAGGAAGAGTACATCTGGGTTTGTGTTTATGCTTGGTATAGGAGCTGTTTCTTGGTCCAGTAAGAAACAACCCGTGGTGACATTATCTACAACAGAGGCAGAGTTTATGGCTGCTGCATCCTGTGCTTGTCAAGGAGTTTGGTTAAGAAGAATTTTGGGCAATATTGGCCTTGAACAAGTGACTAGTACAATGATCTATTGTGATAATAATTCTGCTATAAAACTTTCAAAAAACCCAGTACTACATGGTCGAAGCAAACACATAGATGTCAGATTTCACTTCCTAAGGGATCTTACAAGAGATGGGGTTGTGGAACTAGTATACTACAACACACAAGAGCAAATTGCAGATATCATGACGAAACCACTAAAGCTGGAGGCTTTCTTAAAGCTAAGGGACAAACTAGGCATGGGTATGATGCAAAAATTGAACTAATCGACAAATTAGTTCAAGGGAGGATGTTGAGCTGTGAGATAGCAGTTGAAGATTGTATTCTGTTACAGTTGGTTATAACCAACGGGAATCTTGTATAGATAATACCCAGACTAAGCTCATGTATAAATAGCAACGATTACAAGCAAATAATGAAATGAATTAGAAATCATTCACTTACCCATTGTTTCTCTTCTCTATTCCTCTCTTCATTATTCTTTTCTGCAAATCTTCTTATTACTTCAACCATATTCTCTGTCTCTTCTCAAAATCCTTTTGACTATAAGGTTACATTTCTCAAAATTGGAGTGATCATTGGTGTTTTAGCGCCTATTAATGCATTGTTTCGTATAGAAACTCCTTTTAATATGCCCCTCAGAACATCAGCCAAGGTAGGCAAGCCTGAAAGCTTTCCCAAGTTGCCATGCTGAATTATCTTAACAGAGAATATGTTCTAAAATAGTGGTGCATTCCTCTTGCTTTTCCATATTAGCAGATGTTTATATAAGTTAATGCAAACATGCAATCAAAGAAATTTGTAAGCATCGGTCATGTCTTTGCTCTTACAAAGATTCGAAGGACACGTAAACGCTGCTAACCACCATCATCGCTCATGGAGAGCTAGCTCATAGCATGGAGAATCTCAGCCCTTCATATCCCCTACCAAAAAATAGACCATTGTGTTTAGCATCACCCATCTTATAGTAATCCTGTAACAAAGAGTTAAAAATCCCGTAGCAATTAATACTGTGTGAAGAATTATTTACTGTTCATGGATTTACATCATTGTTTTTGCCTAGCGTGGGCAAAGTGAACACTATTCACCCTCTCATATACTGTTTAAAATTTTGCTTTTTTTAATTTTATTTTCAAATTTTTTTATGGGATTACATCTTTTTGGGCTAAATATAAATACAATTGAATCAAATTTGTTGACTAAAAATAAAATTAAAAGATAAAAAACTAAACTAGAAAAGACATCATAAATGAGTGATAATTTCTAAGTTCAAACAAAATATTTACTTAAATCCTTGAACTTTACAACCTATATATATTTGGTCCCTTAATATTTTTTCATTTTGAAGTTTGACTTTAGTATAAAAATTTATTTTTGTTATTTTTTAATTCATGATTTGAGAGAAAAAAGAGAGGCTGCCAGAATCTAGCAATAGAGAGAGAAAATCTATGTTTCCACCAATTCTAACCACAAAAATAATCGATCTTGGTGTCAAAGAATTTTATTTAGTGAGGGGAGTTCTATTTATGTGTTTTTTAACCTCCAAATAGCCTAAAAAACTAGATCTAAACTTGGAAAGATTTTTGTTTTTGGGTTTTTGGGTGGTTGTTTTGGTTTCTTAAAGACATTTATGGATTTGTAAAAGTGTTTAGATTCTTTTCAAGGTAATTTAAGGTAAAAAATAAATTGTTGAATAAAAAAACATATATCTTATTTTTCTAACCACCACAGTTGCTAGAATCTTGGAAATCTCAAACCAAGCATTGTCTAGGTTTTTTTTTCGAAAAATATTAGGGTGAAAAACAATTTAAAAGGAAAAGGTCCGCACATGGGCTCTTCCTTTAAAGGGGCAGGCATTGGTTTGGCCTTCTTTTTTTTTTTCCTTTGTAATTTTTTCTTCTAAAAAAACATCATGCTTTTTTATGTGTGTATTTTTAATAATCTTTAATGTTATATTTCAATTAATATCCCTTTTATCTCATTTTTTTATTTTTTTATTTAACCTTTTTTTAAAATAGTGTTTTTTTTATTATTTTGTATATATCTAATTTTTGAAGAAATTATTCTAATTCATCTATAATTTTTTTATGTTACATATAATTGAATTTTATTTTTAAATGTAAACTTCAGATGAAAATCTAATTGGAAAATAAATTTAATTTATAATAAAATAAATAAACAAAACAAATGAGTAACAATATTTTTATAAACTCCCGGTTATTATGGGAATGATAATAATCTCGGGAGTTTGAAGTAAAATGTTATGTACGAGTCAAAAAATGAAAAATAAAAA
Organism: Populus deltoides; assembly: GCA_015852605.2. Classification (NCBI taxonomy): domain Eukaryota; kingdom Viridiplantae; phylum Streptophyta; class Magnoliopsida; order Malpighiales; family Salicaceae; genus Populus; species Populus deltoides. The sequence continues at coordinate 6,477,771 of CM027573.2, read as the reverse complement.
TACTTGAAAAATAGAAAAACACATAAACACAAATAAAAATTTAATGGAAGTGATTTATACAGAATTGAAATTACTAGTATGTAACTAAATAAAATTTAAAATAACCCGAGTAAGAATTTATTATAAACAAATGTTGGGATCCGAGAATTTTATCCAAAACGTAAATGGGTACTATTGGGGATATAGTGAAAATTTGAAAAATTGTTTATATATATAATGACTGGCCTCGAAGAGAAAAGGGAAGAGAGTAAAGAAAAATATGTTATCTTGCTTAGAAAAGTGATAGAAATCCTTAGGAAAACATAAAAATTAAGAGAAAATCTAGTCAAAATATGTAAACAAACACTACATTTGAAAGAAGAAATAATTAAAGGAGAGTATTGAGAGAGAGAAGAAGGATTGGAAATTTTGATTTTTGGTAAATGTTGGAGCCCAAATCCTTGCATGGTAAGGTGTTCTAATACATTTATATAAGTTGTTATAGATTAATGCTTTAAATTGATTGAACTCTTATAATTAAGATTTAGAGTTCTAGGATAAAATTTGAATTAAAAAATTAGATAAAGTAAGGAATTTGTTAAAATTCAAGTAAGAATTTTAGTGCTAAGAGGTGTTAATGGCTTGAGGGGGGTATGTATTTAATGTGTGGAGTTATAATAATGATAATTTGAAATGAAATTAGAACTCCAATGTTTATATTGAAGAAAATTTGATTATGTTTGCATTAGAAACTTTGCTAACTTTGATAATTTTTGTGAAAGAATTAAGTTGATAGTAGACTCATTAGATGTTATATAAGGTACACTTTAGAGTACATGAAGATGAAAACAATTAAGTGATGATGAAAATAAATAAATACTAATTATTCATAGTAAGAGTTTAGTCATATTATATCTATGAAAAGAAAGTTGTTTAGAGTGCACTAGCATATGAAACTATGTAGGAAATGTTTTTGGTAGGAAATAATAAGGAAATAAAATAAAAAAAATGAAATTTTGAGAATGATTTGGTGATTAAATGAAAAATTGTATGTTGAATCAAAATAAAGAATTTTTATTATTGGCACTTTGAATCTAGGTACATTCAAATTATTGATAGGTTAATAATGTGGTGAAATCTTGTTGATTCAGAAAATATTACTATAGCAGGATTTTTATCAGGAGGAATTGGATTGTCTCAAGCAGCAGGAAGATGTCGAACACCTTAGAATTATAAATTTACTCTTTAAAGAATTCTTAAGTTGAAATACATCTTAGATGTTATCTTCATAATTTGATTAGATCAATATATTTTTAGATGTTAAAACTAGTTCTCGGTTAATGAAACTAGTGCTCTGTTGAATAGACAAGTGATGAAACTAGTTCCTAACTAATAGAATTAGTGTCATATCGAATAAGCAGATGTTGAAATTGGCTCATAGTTAATGAAACAACTACCCTGTTGAATGGACAATTGCTGAAACTAGTTTCTAAATAATGAAATTGATATCTCGTTGAATGAGTAGATGTTGAAATTGGCTCTTGCTTAATGGAATTATTGTCTTTTTCGAATGTATAGTTGTTGAAACTAGTTCCTGAATAATAAAATCGATATGTTGTTATTCTGAAATTAAATCTTGATTAATTAAAATTTATGTCTTGTTGATGGGACAACTATTAAAATTGGTTTATGGATAATAAAATTAATACCTTATCTAATGGCTAGTAAACCAATTTCTTAATTAAAGAAATTAAGGTAAATGAAAAGTTAAAAGGATTAAATTCTTGAGTTATTATGAATGTTTATCGAATTTAAGAATTTGAAAATTTGAGTAACGTTAAAAAAATAATTATTTAGAAGGTGAATAACTTTACTTAAATATTATTATTATTATGTCTATAAATGATTTAATGATGGACTGATACATGTTAATCCATATGTGCATTTCAGGATCTCTTTTGAAATGTGCAAATTAGAGAGCTTAAGATTATTACTTTTTGTGTTATGACTGCGTAGAAAAAAAAAAGACTCCATTTTGTATGTAATTTATCAATTTTTTAATTAATTGAATTGATAATAAATTTTAGATTTAATAAATTTTAATTAATTGAATTGATAATATGTTGTCCTTGAATATTTTCAATAAATATTGTCATGAATATAATTTTTTTACATATGGATCAAAAGTTGAAAATCTTGATTAAAATAATGCAGATTGTTGTTGTTGTTGATGCAAGAAACTCTGCCAAATTCTTTGGAGAATTTTCAATGGGGATTTAAATGGAAAAAGGCATTTCCAGCTTTTCCTATAATTATTTAGTGTTTATTTGAATTTTGTATTACAAAATGTTGAGAATATTACATTAAAAATATAATTTATTTATCTATTTTATAGTATTTCTAATAAGTATAACTTGCGAGATATGTTTTCCCTTTGATTTTGTATCTTTGTGGGAGAAGATTGGTAAAACCCTAGAAAGGACCTGTGTGCCGGAGCAGCAACTTTTGCAGACATTCAAGGTATGAATATCATTTCATTAGCTTCATATGTAAAATTGTACTCGTAACACTGGTAATGGTATCATCTGTCAGACCTCTGTCAGCTTGAGTTTAAATAATGTCTAGCAGTACTGATCTTAGTATCAGATTTTTTAAAAGTTTGTATGGAGAGGTCATCAAGTTTGACATCGCTTCTCTTTTCCTATCTGTTTTTTGCAGAAGCTTCGGCTCCGCTCAATGTGGTTTTATCATATGATCGCTCTGCATTTGTGAAGGGAGATCAAACCAACTTTGAAATTGAACCATCATTTGGCGTCGAGGCCTCTGAGCTTCATGATCACAAGTTTCTTTATCTGAAAGAACAATATCACTGTGATCATCACCCTGTACAGCCAAAAGACCAACTTAAGTACATTATAGCAAGCTGTGATGCGTTAATGTCTATGCTGCGTTAAACACTAAATGCACAACCAAACAACCCGCCCAAACAATATAAGAGAATATCAATGCACAGATGTAGGACACATTTTACTGAGGAACAGAGGCCCCTTCAGAGTCATTAATGGAGACACAAAGGTGAATTAATGTCCTGTTGCCACTCATAAGTAGAGCACACTGCAAGAGCTTTATACCTCCAAAAGTTGTGCAGCATATGCTCGCTTTGCACATTTCCCTTTACTCTTCCCATTCTGAGTTATGGGTTTGGGGGATTTTGAAGGGAGATTTCGGTTCTGATAATTTCTGGTAAGAGTGAAGTCTTACAGAGAAGCAAAGGATGTTGACAGAATTATAAATGGATATATTTTAAGCCCGCTGGATTCAAATCCATGGCTTAGATTGTTAAGGAATGAGGTTTCATTAGATTGGGCTTGGCCCATTTAACACGCCCATAGATTTTAGTCCTTGATCACTGGATTCAAGTCTCGTTGAAGAAACCAAAATGTCTGCAATCATGCGAATTTATTGATAAAACCAGAATGTCTGCCATTAAAAAAAGCCAAGGCAAAACTGAAGTTTACGTGTGTAAGTGCAAGTTAAAGCTCATCATGACATGAAGGCATGCCCTTCGAGAAGAAAACGTTTAACGTCTACATTTCTTCACCATCTCGTCCTTGTCTTAGTGCCCCATGAACCAACCAAGCTTTCAGGCCATGCAGGAAACATTGTTACTTGCAGATGATTTCTTACCACCGTATTTCTGTCAGGCCAAAAGGAAACCAAGATTTTATATCTGATGTGCCAGTAATCCTACTACATGATAAGCTGTTCCAGATGCAAGTACTTGAAGCTCACCTGCTTTCCAATGTTGAATAGGGTACACTTGTATCTGATCAAGTATCTAATTTGATACCCCATTGTGATGACAAAAAGAAGAGTCCAGGAACAGAGCAATATAGACCAAACGACAGGAACATCAAACACTGGAAAGAATGTCATCGCAAAAGCGATGATGAATGCCCTTGTGAAGGAGTACCTAGATACATGACAGCCAAAACAATAGATTATTTTCAGGAACAGATATATCCAAGATGGATCTGCAAAAGCAGCCCTATGGTGCTGGGGAAAGTGTTCGGGTGGTAATTTACCCGGTCAAACAAACTACCATAGTTCACTAGCTCCCTAACTACTTGATTCTTGAAAGCAATCTAGAATCTGTATGAAACTATGAGAACCTCCAACATTCAACATTTTTCCTGCCGACTGACTGAGTAAAATATAAAACTAAGAGAGAATAGTTTATGATCGAATTATCAAATGTCTACTTGAAATCGTTTATCAGGTTATAGATAACGGTGGAAGGAATTGCTCGATAATTAATATCAACAGGATGAAAATAACAAAAAGACTAAATACCGTAATGGCACATGGATACTTCATTACCAGAATTTGAACTCTGGAAGCCGGCGGATGAGTGGCTTGAATTCATCGGAACAACTTGTCGGAAGCGAAGGACCATCTGCATGTTCAGGATCAACCAGAAGTGACAAAAACCCACTTAACAAATTCACTATGTATACCCCGAGCCCATAAACGATGATGTAAAACCCTCGAACGTAATAAAGTCGTGAACAATAGACAGCCACTATAACAAGAGTCCCAATCCACCTATAGACAGCATGAGGTGTAGCCTTATCCAGATAAAATCTATACATCCTCCATGCATCATGTTCCCATCGAGCAACAGGTGACACCACTGAGGCATTCTCATCCCCAAATCCTTCCATTAGTTTTGATCTTCACACCTGCAGATTTTACAGTACAAAACCAATCAAACCAGCAAACAAACAGGTAGAAATGCACAAGATACAGCAAATACCAAACATGTACATCAATGTATGCTTCTGAATAACAAATCCTCATATTCAAAGATAATCCAAAAAAGCATAATAAAGCAGAAAAGAACATGTCCCTGGATATACACGTACCAAGATCGTGGAAATGCTTTAATGACTATATAAACTTGAATGTGAAAAATATTCTTTCAACTCAAGCTTCACATTCAATGTAAATGTTCCAAATTCATGGAAATATCAATTCCAAGAATCAAAATCTTCAGGCATTCTCTCCACCTTCCAATCAAATCAACCATTCACACCCATTTATTTGAAAACAAGAAGGCACGAATAGCTATAGAATCACATAAACGCACCAAAATATACAAAAGAAAAAAGCCCTTAAAGATCAATATTTAACCAATGCCAAAGAAACCCAGATGACAAATATATGCAACTATGCAAGGAACATAAAAAGAAACCAATAGCCCAAAAATCTCACTTCCCACCTTCTAGGGACCGAAATGTAGTTACCAAGCTCCATTTAAGTAACTAAAAAATATTAAAAAAAAAAAAACACAGTATCTCAATCAATCTAGTCTGAGTGTTAGAATCAAGAAACAAAGAAGATCCCCAAAATGTAAATGCCTAAACAGAAAAAAGGACGTAAAAGAAGGGAAATCGGTCCAAATTGTCAGGAAAATATGGAGAGTAGAGGTTAACCTCGAATAGACTTTGTTTGGCGTTTGTTAAGCAATGCAACAAAAACTTGTTTTCTTATGTGAATCTACTTTCTTTCAAGAATTGTAACACCTGATACTCGCGCAATTATAACCACCCCAAAGCGTACGCAAAGATGCGTTGTTAGAATTTTCTGTACAGAAGGGTTATTGTATAAATTCTATATTCTCTACAGAAAATTCCGTCAATGCATCTTTCCAAGTCTTGTTTTCTTCTGTTAATATCTTGGAAGAATATTTTGATGGGTTTTTTGAGGGTCACCGTCTCCTTGGTGAGAAAGCCAGAAGAAAGGAAGTGGCAGGTGAGAGAAGGTACAGCGCCTAGAGGTCTAAGGAGGGTTTTTTGTTTTCTTTCTTCGTCCTTTCGTCGTTAAACTGATTTCACTGAATTGGGCCTGGCCGAGTAGTGATGTACACCAGAGATTTATATGGTGGTGTACTGGTGTCCAGACTCCACAGTCTTGGCTTCATTGACAGAGATCTCAAAATGTTGGGCAGCTTCAACCAATGAACATAGGGCTGGCAGCGGTCCCTAATCTCCACCTTCGCCATGATAAAGGACTCGAGGGTGAAGGGGTAGATGAATACAACGCCGAACCTACATCCCGGATAGGCGAGACTCCTAGGTGCATGCACTGAGCTGAGGTAGAAAGAGGCAGCTGGAAAGGGACAAAACATTCAATTCCTTGCATGAAGAAATGAATTCAACCATAAGCAAAGATTGATGGATCTTGCAGACCAGTTAAGGCAATCAACATAAAGGGAGGATTAAACAACCCATTTTACGTATCAACGCAAGTACGGAAGAAATCTCAGTATCACCCAATGCAATTCGCTCCAAATATATCAGTTGGAACACGCGCTTGACCCAGAAAAAAAATAAGATAAACCATTCGAATTTAAAGCTAACTTGAAACAGAGTCGTCCACTTCTATCTGTCTGTCATAACTTCCAGTAAGCATACACTAATGGCTACAATGCCACTTTTCATGACTACCATAGAGGGAACTAATACAACGGAATCAAGCACTTTACATAGACAATATTCATTCTCAGAAACGTAAATGAATCTTCTTCGTTTGTATATAAACAATAAAGTTTCACTTCTGCAACATCAGCACTCTGCCATCATAAAATGCCAAGGCACAATTGAACTTTAGGTTTGTAAGTGCATATTAAAGTCCATCACAACAGGAAGGCATGTCCCTTAAAAAGGAAAAATCAATTGTCATGAATCTTCATGTCTAAATATTTCCTTCCATCTGGTCCTTTTCTAGTTGCCTATCAACCAGCCAAGCTTTAGTCCCCACGGGAGCCACTGCTACTTGCAGAAGATTTCTTACCACCATACTTCTGTTAAATACCAAAGAAACCGGAATGTTATCTCACATAATAGCAGTCCTACTATAAGAAAGGAAGTTACAGCAGCCACAGTTATTGGAGGTGTGAATAAAAGGTGGTTGCGTGGAAGAGAAAAATAGAGGTGTAAAGCACTCGGAAACTCACCTGTTTTCCTAAACTGAATGGAATATATTTGTATTTGATCATATGTGCAATTTGGCGCCTCATTGTAAGGACAAAAAGAACAATCCAGTAACAGAGCAAAATAGGCCAAAAGACAGGAACATCAAACATGGAAAAGAAGGTCATAACAAATGCGATGACGAATGCCTTTGTGAAGGAGTACCTGAATGTAATGGCAGAAACAGCAGGTTATTGGCATGCATAGATGTATCCAAGATGGATCCTCAAAAGCAGCCCTAAGTAGTTGAGAAAAGGCTTGGGATAGAGAAACATCTGGACTTAACCAAACAAACTACTAAAAATATTTAGCTTTCCAACCACTTAATTCTTAAAAGCATGCGAGAATCTGCAAGAACTATGAGAACCACCAATGTATCTTGCCAAGTGTCCAAGTGAATCAGTCATGACTGAAGTCTCAAAAGACTACTGGGAATCATTTATCAGGTTATAAGGAACAACGGAAGCATACCAACATCATGGGGGTAATTACAAGATTAAATGCCACGAGTGGCAAAATTGTTTTCATTACCAGAATTTAAACTCAGGAAGTCGGCGAATGAAGGGCTTGAATTCATCAGAACCCTTTGTCGGCAACGAAGGACCATCTGAAGGATCAATTTCAGGATCAACCAATGGTGACAAAAACCCAATTAGCAAATTCAGTATGTATATTCCAAGCCCATAGGCAATGATGTAAAACCCTTGAATATAACAAACTCGCAAGCAGTAGATAGCCACTGCAACAAGAGTGCCAATCCACCTGTAGACCGTATGAGGTGTACTCTTATCAAGATAATACTGATAAATCCTCCAAACATCATGTCCCCATTGTGCAACAGGCGATGCAACCGAGGCACCCTCAGCCCCAACTCCCTCCATCCAATTTAATCTTCACAATCCTGCTGATTTGATAATACAAAACAAATTAAACCAACAACACACACAAACTCATTAAAAAAAGAAGAAAATGCAACAAATACCACTGCCCCTATCTACATTGTATACTACCATGCTTCATTTCAACTGTAAAAGCATGAACTTGCTTCCTTTTGATCAATACCCATTCAATTTCACGAATCATAATCTGGATAAGTAATCGATTTCCAATCACCACAGAAAAAAGAAAAAAAATAGCATGAATCTCCTCAACTGCTACCAAAATCTCATGAAATGAAGCAAAATATAAACTACAAAACCGATAAATATTTGCCAAACTTATGTTCAAAAAGAAAAGAAACAGATTTACAAGAGCCCACGTGCCAAAATGGATGCAAGAAACATAAAAACTATCCAACACGCACAAAAACACTTCACTTTCCCCATTTTTATGAACCCAGACTGTGTAAAAAATGAAAATCTAACAAATATGAAAGAAGCCCAGATGATAAATGCACAAAAAAATGCAGTTAATAAGCTTCATTTAAGCAACCAAAAAAAATTAAACAGTACAAGATCTATGCAATCAGGAAACAAAGAAATACTCTCAAGAACCCCAAAAAATACAAGAAACAGATCCATAATTAACAGAGCATAAGAATCAAGAACCACAAACTTACGAGCTGATTGGATGGCAACAGATATGGGATTAAACGCAGCAAAGAATCAGAAAGTAAATGTAAAAGAAAATCAAGTAAAAATAATGAGAAAAAAAATGTAAGGGGAAAGAAGTAAAAAAAAATCGATTGTGATAGTAAAGAAAATGAAGAGAAGAGAAGCTGACCTTAAATGGACTTCTGTTTTATGGATGGCCGAGGACTGTGAGAGATAGCGGAGGAGGAACAAAAGGTAATATTTGGAGGCGAAATATGTGCAGATCGATCAGTGAGAGCCAGTGCCTGCTTGCAGGGATAGGTTTGGTATTTTCCTAGTTTTTTGTCTTTATTTCTGAATTTCCATTAAAAAAAAACCAAGAAACGAAGAGAGGGTGCTTGTATTGATTGAGGACAGTGAAGGGTGTTCGAAAGATAAGCGGTGATGGCAAGGAGAATCTGTGGGGGACACCCAGAAGACTCGTTATTATATTATTTTATTTTATTTTATTATTTTTATTTTTATTTTTATTTTTATTTTTATTTTAATATAGGTATTTGGATAGCTTACGCGTACCTCAAGTAATCCCACGGGCCCTAAAGTTAACAATCATATAAGCCTCCAGTGGCCATCATATGAGCAACCACGGGGCTCGAACCTGAGACCACAGAGGGAGCAAATCTCTTGGTCCCAAACTTTTACTACCGGACCAACACCTAGATGATTATTTTATTGATGTAGAACAGTCTACAGGAGAAGAGGAAGAGCAGATGACAGGAAACAGAGCAGATTGCAGGATATAATATAATTGCAGAGAAATCAGGAACTGCAGTTACTATTAGAGTCCCCTTCCGCCAGATTTCCTCCTTATTTAGGAGTCTTAATTCATGTCGTAATATCAGGATTTATTTACTTTTCCAGCTGTAGTATTTGTTTTCCTTATTCTAGTTATTGCTTTCCTAAACAATTATATTCCTAGTCGAATTAGGATTTGCAGCCTATATAAAGGTTGCCTCTTTTCATTGTAAGGTACTTTGGAAATTGAATAAAGAACTTTCTCTTGGAGAACTTTAACTTCTGCACTCGTGGATTCGAGTGAAACTTTTGGTTCGAGGATTCGAACAAATTCACCTGGAAACAGGCGGTGTCCTATTTCCACAGAAGCTTCTGCTACGTCAGTTGGTATCAGAGCAGGCCTAATCCTGTCAGATGGCAAACCCACGCAACGAAAGCGAAACCCTTGGCGGCGGTGACCGTGAGGACCATTTGGTTACAGGAGCTGAATTTAGAATTTTCCAGCATGAGACACAACAAACCTTACGTGACATCCAAACAGCCCTTGCTAGGCTGACAACAAGAAATAATCAGGTGATCAACAATCCCCCGGGTCGTCAACATCACAGAGAAAGGGCTGAAACTTGTGAACGCCCTCCAGGAATCCTACGAAGGCAACCAGTCTATAAGGACAACCTAAGTGAGGATGAAGAAGAAGCTGAAACTATACTTCGAGGAAACTGGAGAGGATACCAAAGGGAACCAGACCGACAGATGTTTCGAATGAAGATGGACCTGCCCAGTTTTAATGGACAACTTCAGATTGAGGGGTTCCTTGATTGGTTGGTATTAGTCGAAAGGTTCTTCGATTATATGGACATTCCTGAAGACAAGAAGGTGAAGTTAGTCGCATATAGACTATTGGGGGGAGCTTCTGCCTGGTGGGAGCAACTACAAAGTACCTGGCTGTGACAAGGGAAGGGGATGGCAAACATGGACTAAAATGAAACGACTATTACGATCCCGTTATCTACCACCAGACTACGAGCAAATTTTGTTTAAACAGTATTAGGAATGTAGACAAGGAGCCAGAACTGTTGAGGCTTTCCTGGAAGAATTCCATAGGCTGTCATCACGAAACAATCTGCTGGAAACAGAGGCACAACAAATTGCCAGGTTTGTTGGAGGTTTGCGTTGGGCTATACAGGATCGTGTGGCAATGCAAACAGTTTACACGCTAACAGAAGCTGTTACACTGGCTATTAAAGCAGAGACCCAACTAGATAAATCAAAAGCAATGGTTGGGGTCAGGAATCCATTTGATAATAATAGAGCGACAATCAACAAGGGAAAGACCCCGATGACCCCGACAACTTCAGCAACCCAACCCTCCTTCTCTAACACTATACGGGGAACAAGCAGCAGTGGAGCACCAACAAAGCCTGCTAACACCATCCCACCCGAGGTGACGCCCAGAAATCTTTATGCTCGTCCAGGATCAAATAAATGTTATAGATGTGGACAGCCAGGACACCGTTCCAACCAATGTCCAAGAAGGAGTACCGTGAACTTAATAGAGCCAGAAGTAGAGTGCCCCTTCGACATAGAGAAAAAGGATAACGAAGCAGCCTATACGTATGAAGAAGAAGAAGTAACAGGAGGCGATGAGGGAGAACTATTGTTGCGGTCTCTTGTAGTTCAGCGGCTACTGTTGGCACCAAAACAAAAGGAACCCTCTCAACGGCATAATATATTCAGAACCAGGTGCACCGTGAATAAGAGGGTTTGTAATATTATCATAGACAGTGGCAGTAGCGAAAATATAATATCAAAAGCAATGGTTACTAAATTGGGATTGCAAACCGGGAAGCATCTTGCACCGTATAAAATTGGCTGGATTAAACGTGGCACTGAAGTAAAGGTAACAGAAGTCTGCCATATTAAATTCTCAATTGGGAAGAATTATGCAGATGAAGTTACCTGTGACGTGGTGGAAATGGATGTCTGCCATATAATTTTAGGACGCCCCTGGCAGTATGATGTAGATGCTACTTACAAAGGCCGTGACAACGTTTATATCTTCATGAAGGGGGACCTGAAGGTCGTTTTAGGTCCTATAAAAGAAGAGTTTGCAAGCATTAAACCGAAGCCACAAGGAAAACCAGTATTGCTAGTGGACGGGGGCAAATTCATGGAAGAGACTAAGGAAGCCAAAGAGATTTTTGCCATAGTAGTAAGAAGAGAAGTTGGCAGGGATTTTATTGACATTCCACCTACACTGCTACCATTACTGGAGGAATTTCAGGAGGTTATACCGTCAAACCTACCCAAGGGATTACCTCCTGTACGAGACATACAACATCAGATCGATTTCATGCCAGGAGCTAGTTTGCCAAATCGCCCCCATTACCGGATGAATCCCAAGGAAAGTCAGGTTCTGCAAGCACTGGTAGAAGAATTGATTGAGAAGGGATTAGTACAGGAGAGCATGAGCCCTTGTGCAGTACCAGCCTTGTTAGTGCCAAAGAAAGATGGTAGTTGGCGCATGTGCATCGATAGTCGAGCAATCAACAAGATCACTGTTAAATACAGGTTCCCCATCCCTCGATTAGAAGATATGATGGACATGTTATCCAGGGCCAAAGTCTTTTCAAAACTCGATTTGTGAAGCGGGTACCATCAAATTCGGATTAGACCAGGAGACGAGTGGAAGACTGCTTTTAAAACAAAGGAGGGCTTATATGAGTGGTTAGTAATGCCGTTCGGACTTACCAATGCACCTAGTACTTTCATGCGGTTTATGAACCAGGTATTAAAACCTATCACGGGAAAATTTGTGGTGGTATACTTCGATGATATATTAATCTACAGCCAAACCCAATCTGACCATGTCGCACACTTGAGGGAAGTACTTCAAATTCTGCAGCAAAATAAGTTGTACGTTAATTTGAAAAAGTGCAGCTTTATAACCAGTAGCTTGCTATTCCTGGGGTTTGTAATAAGTGCTGAGGGAATTAAGGTAGATGAAGAAAAGATTTGCGTCATTCGTGATTGGCCGACTCCACAAACAGTAAGCGAGGTCCGTAGTTTTCATGGACTAGCAACGTTTTACAGACGGTTTGTTAGAGATTTTAGCCGAATAGTTGCACCCATTATGGAATGCATGAAGAAAGGAAAATTCCATTGGGGGGAAGCAGCAGAGCAGAGCTTCAAATTGATCAAAGAAAAACTGTCATCTGCCCCAGTTCTGGCACTACCAGATTTTGACAAATTATTTCAAGTAGAGTGTGATGCCTCTATCGTGGGTATTGGTGCTGTGTTATCTCAAGAAGGTAGACCGGTCGCGTTCTACAGCGAAAAACTCAATGAAGCTCGCCAGAAGTGGTCTACCTATGAACTAGAGTTGTATGCTGTCTTTCGCGCCTTGAAAGTCTGGGAACATTATCTAGTACCTCGAGACTTTGTCTTATTCAGCGACCATCAGGCGCTAAGATTTATCAACAGCCAGAATAGTATCAACAGAATGCATGCCCGCTGGATTTCATTTATTCAACACTTCACATTCACACTACAACATAAGGCTGGACGACTAAACCGAGCAGCTGATGCTCTCAGCCGGAGGACCTTGCTGTTGGTCACTCTACAAACTGAAGTCATTGGGTTTGATTGCCTAAAAGAGCTGTACGCTGACGATGAAGATTTTCAAGATAGTTGGACAAAGTGCCAAATGGGGCTTCCTGTGGAACACCTGCATCTCCAGGAAGGCTACTTATTTCGTGGTAACCAATTATGCATACCCAGGAGCTCACTACGAGCTCAAATAATTCATGACTTACACAGTGGAGGCTTAGGTGGACACTTGGGGCGTGACAAAACAATAGCCCTTGCTGAAGAGAGGTATTATTGGCCCTAGTTAAAAAGAGACATTGGCAACTATGTTAAACGGTGCCCCATATGTCAGGCCGCTAAGGGACAGTCCCAAAATACTGGTTTGTATATGCCTTTACCTATCCCAGCAGCACCTTGGGAGGATGTTTCCATGGATTTTATCCTTGGCCTACCGCGAACCCAACGCGGATTTGATTTAGTTTTCGTGGTGGTCGACAGGTATTCTAAAATGGCTCATTTTATTGCCTGTAAGAAGACTGCAGATGCAGTACACGTAGCAAATTTATTTTTCAAGGAGGTGGTGCGTCTGCATGGGGTTCCCAAGTCCATCACATCCGACAGAGACACCAAATTCTTGAGTCATTTCTGGCGAACGTTATGGCAACGGTTTGACACCTCCCTGAATTTTAGCAGCACCAGCCATCCTCAGTCTGATGGCCAAACGGAGGTGGTAAACCGCACTCTTGGGAATCTGATTCATTGCCTTTCTAGGACAAAACCAAAACAGTGGGATGTTGCTTTGGCACAAACTGAGTTTGCTTATAACAGTATGCTGAATCGGTCCACTGGGAAGACACCATTTCAGATTGTTTATTGTTATCCACCACGCCATGCGTTAGACTTAGTTCCTCTACCAAAACTACCGGGTTTAAGCATAGCAGCAGAAAATATGGCAGACCGTATAAAGTCCATCCAAGAAGAAGTGCGGCAAAACTTAGAGGCTTCTAATGCCAAGTACAAAACTGCAGCTAATAAAAAGCGAAGGGCCCAAACCTTTCAAGAAGGGGACCTTATGATGGTTTATTTGCGCAAAGGACGCCTACCTGTAGGAGCATACAACAAGCTGAAAGACAAGAAATATGGACCTTTCCAGATCCTTCAGAAAATTAATGACAACGCATATGTTGTAAACCTTCCTGCAGACATGGTCATTTCCCCTACTTTCAACGTAGCAGATTTGTATGAGTATCATCCTCCTGATATGGCGTCCTCTCAATTAACTCACTCGAGGTCGAGTTCTTTTCATGCAGGGGAGACTAATGTAGAACAGTCTACAGGAGGAGAGGAAGAGCAGATGACAGGAAGCAGAGCAGATTGCAGGATATAATATAATTGCAGAGAAATCAGGAACTGCAGTTACTATTGGAGTCCCCTTCCGCCAGATTTCCTCCTTATTTAGGAGTCTTAATTCATGTCGTAATATCAGGATTTATTTACTTTTCCAGCTGTAGTATTTGTTTTCCTTATTCTAGTTATTACTTTCCTAAACAATTATATTCCTAGTCGAATTAGGATTTGCAGCCTATATAAAGGCTGCCTCTCTTCATTGTAAGGTACTTTGGAAATTGAATAAAGAACTTTCTCTTGGAGAACTTTAACTTCTGCACTCGTGGATTCGAGTGAAACTTTTGATTCGAGGATTCGAACAAATTCACCCGGAAACAGGCGATGTCCTATTTCTACAGAAGTTTCCGCTACGTCATTTATTTTATTTTTTAATTTTCTAATAATGTGTTTACCGGTTCTTGATCAATTCAAAGAGATCTAAAAAAAAAAGATATAAATTTAATAGTTCACATTAAATAACTTGCAGCTCTTTTCATGTTTTGATTATCGGAAAAAGAATTCCATGATCATTGAAAGTCCAAATTATCAATTTTTTCCTGATGAATCTCCAAGACATCTATGTAATCATTGAAAATGATATTAAATTAAATATCGTATCAATTTTACGAAAAAGTTATGTTTAATTATCAAGGAATATAGATTTCTAGGTCAAATTCAATAAAAGTTATGTTTCTTGCAAAACATTATTTTATTTCCAAAAAGAAAATGGAATTCTGATCAGTTATGCATGGAAAGTAGAGATAATTATTTTCGGTTTAATTTTTATTAAAAAGAATAATTAAATTGAAATTTTTTTAAAAAAATTAAAATCGGTTGAAATTGACCGCTTTTGGTTCGGTTTGGTTTTTTGGACAAAACCAGTTCAAACCGGTTTAGCTCGGTTTTTTTGGTTTTGGCTCAGTTTTTTTGTTTTGGGTTCGGTTCGGTTTTTTCGGTTTCAGACTTATAAAACCGAAACCAAACCGGTCGGTTTTTTCTTAATTTTAATCTATTTAATCGGTTTTTTTCATTATTCAATTTTTTTAATTATTTTTTTACAGTTTTCTCAGTTTTTCAGTTTTTTCCTCACCCCTAACAGAAAAATTTAACAGAGAATGTATAAAACTACCCTTAGAGTTTAAATCAATCAATTTGACAATACAAGGATTAAATTACCTAACAAAGAGTTCGAGGATTAAAATAAATAATTCCTTCCTGTTTTGCCACGTGATTTTAGAGTTTTTTATAATAATTTGGGAATGAATTAAAAAAAGAAAAGCTACTGGGCTCGGCCCACCGTTTTGTGTGATAATGTAGTAAACGACAGGGTCTCATCAATGTAGCCCGTCTGGCAGCCTTGGCCGTGCTCATGGTGCAGGATTTGTCTCTCCTGACTTTTTTTCTTTTTTCTTTTTTCTTTTTTCTTTTTTAACAGTCTATAGTGATTTCCCAAGTGCATTTCTTTCTGGAGATTTCTTTTTCTCGGTAAAAACGTACAAAACCTTTTGTAGAAATTTTAGCTTGACAATAAATCTTTTAGTGTGTGTTTGTATTTTGTCTTATTGTAAAACCCCGGTTAATATATATATATATATATATATATATATAATGAGAATTATTTTAAAGGGACATTAATGAGTGGATTGAAATAAAAATTGGTTAAAAGAATAAAAGGGTATAAAGAAAGGTTAAAAGAATAAAGGAATGAATTGTTATGGTTATAATGATTTTAAGAATGATTGTTGTTAGAATCAAGTTTAGAAATATGAATAAAAATTACATAAGTGAGGAAATTAGATAAAATTGATGAATTGTAGGGGTTTAATTAAATTGAATATGATTGAATTAGGTTAAAATAAAATGTCCTATTGAAAAAAGAGGGGGGATCTTTAGGTTTTTAATAAGTATTAAAAAACATTTATAATAATTTAGGTTTAATTTTGTATAATAACTTTTTTGTAAAATTTAAAATTAATTTTTTTAGGAACTTGGAGACTAATGATAGTAGTGAAATTAATATTAGTTATAATAGATTCATAGGGAGGAAAATAAAATGGTTTATAAGAAGGGAAGTGGAGAACAAATTGGTAATTAAAGTAAGAATAACAAATGATAGTAATATTAGGATAATTAGTATAAATTGATTAGTCACTTGGAAAAAAAAATGACTAATGATAATGATGAATATCATTATTGATATAGATTAATTATCATAAAAGGGTAATTAATGATATCAAAAGTATTAGTGTCGGTTTAAATTGATTAGTCACTTGAAAAAAAAATGATAAATAATAATAAAAAAAAGTGATAAATAATAACGATGAATATCATTGTTGGCATGGATTAATTGTCATGCAAGGGTAATTAATGATATTAAATGTATTAATATCATCATAAACTGATTAGTCATCTAAGAAAGAAAATGATTAATAATGATGATGAATATCATTGTCTGTATGAATTAATTATCAAGTAATAGTAATTAATGATATCACAAATATTGATATCACTGTAAATTGAGTTGTCATTTGAGTGATGAAAAAGTTGACAATGATAAATATATTTGCTAGTATAATAAACCATCAATTCAAATCATAAAAAATATTATGAATATTTGTTATTGATAATCAAAGAATAATAAAAAGGATTTTTATTGTGTTGCAATGATATATATATATATATATATATATATATATATATATATATATTACTAAATGAACACAAGAAATTACAATCATGATATTAAATATCTTCTTAAAGCAACCATTATATCTTATTAATTATATGTTTTCTATTACAAGTTCTTTCCGAACTTGTCCATATTAGTGTGGATTATGCTTGTAGTTTCTTTCTTGCTATAGTTTAGGGAGTGATATAAGTTCTTTTTTTTATTAATGTATTAGAATTGAAAAAAACTTAGTAACTTAATGATAATATAAAATGTTGAATTTATGATTAACTTTCTAGTTTATTTTTCATGGCATGTAATTCAATTAGTTGAAACTTTTATTTAGATGGAATGTGATGCTTTTATATTTTCCTTAATTATATAGTTATAATTTCTATAATTCCGTAGGATAACTAGCCATACATTGTAGATATTTTTAATATATAATTGGTGTAAGAAGTAATTGTAAATGAATACAGTTACATGTGTGGGATGATTATTGACAAGATGCTCATATTAATTGGACTGTGTGATAAAAAGAATATTTGACACAGATATTATATTGTCGATAACTTTGTAACATTACCAAATAGAGAAAATGTTGCTAAGATTTATAAAAAAGATAAAATAATGGAGACTTTATTAATTATGGGCATGTTGAATTTCAAAATCAAGACAAAAATTAAGGATGTTACACTTATAGTTTAAATTTTCGTATATAGCCTTAAACTCTGAATTAATTTTATTGAGTGCTAAATTAAAGCGATCAAAATATTTGTTACATGTAGTTTTAAATTACTTGAGAATCATAAATACTCTGAAAGGCGTGGGGAAATACTATTCTCCTATACATTGTGGACTAAAACTCTAAGCATTATGGATTCACTATACCCATGAGTTTTTGTTTTATCTTTTTTAAAAAAAACTTTTGCCCTTCAGTGGCCTAATTGAAGGCTAAATTAGCAAAAATTGATCGGTAATGATGAAATTAAAAGACAAAGAACTAAAATGGAACACGCAGAGAAGATGGGTGGTGTTTTAGAAATTATTTTTGAAATCTTAAACTCAGTCCTCATTCTTTACTAATTATAACAACTAGGTCCCTAGAATTTTTAAAAGTTTTTTTTTAAAATCAATTTTGATAAAAAAAAAACTTCATCTTTTCTTTTTTTTAGTTCTTAGATTAAGAGAGGAGAGAGAAAGTTGTTGGTTTCTAACGGTAAAGAAAAAAAATATCGTTGATACTAGTTTCGACCACCAAAACGATCGATCTTTGTGTCAATGGTTCTATACAACGTGAGGAGTTCAACTTAGGTTTTTTTTTAATCTTGAAAATGCGTAAAAAACACATATGAGCTTGAGAAGATTTCTGGTTGATTTCAAGTTTCGGGGTGGTTTTTTAAGCCCATTAATCCATTTAGCAAGGTTTCTATAGTATTTTCTAAGTGTTTTGGGTAGAAAATGGGTTGAAAAATAGATTTATGGGTCAAAGAACATTTGACCTTGATTTTTCGGTCACCACAATGACCGAGATTTGAGTAAAATCAAACGACGCATCATCTAATTGAATTTGTTTTTAAAAAAATAGGGCAGACGACATGTCACCCATCCTATCTGCAATAAAAAAAAATTAAGGGTTTAAGCACGCGAGCTCTTACTAAATAGGTCGACGAGTTGACCTGACTTGCCAGACCCAACAATGACTGACCTTTTCCTTCTTTTTTTTTTTCTAATTATTTTTTTATATGTGTTTTTTTAAAATTATTTTTTATTTATATTTATTAACACTCATTCTCTCTTTTATTTTGTTCATGTAGCTTTTTTTAAGTGATGATTATTTTTTTAGTTATTTTGAATGCATTTGTTTTTTGAAATGATTATTCTAATTCATCTATAATCTTTTTTTTTAATGTTTTATATGAATAAAAAAGTATTTATTTTTGGATAATATTTTTAATATGCGTAACTCTATATAATATTTTTTTCTTTTATTTTATCAAATAAATTTTACGTGTCTCTATTTATATTATTGTTTGATTAAATAAAAATTTGATTCTTGTAAACAAAGTCATTAAACACAATTGGAGCAAAGACACGTATTGCAAGGTCAAATAACTTGATCTATGTATGCCTATAGATTTTTCTATTTTCTTTTTTATTTATCATTAATGATTTCTTTTTCATTTTTGTACACGTATTGTTAGTAATTTATTTAATTATGAGAATGTATGAGCTTTTTATTTTACATTTAAATTGTTTTTATATAAATACACATGAAAAAGCCTATATAAACTATTTTTTTATAGGAAAAGGAATTTCTGATCATTGACTAGCGCGGGTAAAATATATAAGAGAGTATGTGAAAAAATTAGGTCTTAATGACACTCGTATTTAGAAATGTGATTGCGGTTATTTTTTCAAAGTATTTTTCACTCAGAAATACATCAAAATAATATTTTTATTTATTTTTTAAAAATTAATTTTGACATTGACGCATCAAATTAATCTAAAAATATCAAAAAAAAATATTTATTTGAAATAAAAAAATAAAAAATATTTTTTAAATGCAAAAATAAAAGGGCTGAACGGTGAAGGGAACAGAATTTGACTGGGGGCACCTTGTACAAACAGAGCTGAGTCCCGGATCCTTTGCTGGACGCGTGGCATGTGCCCCTGATAACTTGCCAAGCGATTCAGGCCGGGCCGATGGGACCTCATAGACTGGGAGTCATTCAAGCCCATTAACGGTGGTTACCAGGGGGAGCTATAGGCCCAACATAAAGGCCGTTTTTGCGAAGAAAAGAATGGCTTTTAAGC
This sequence comes from Populus deltoides, assembly GCA_015852605.2. NCBI lineage: Eukaryota > Viridiplantae > Streptophyta > Magnoliopsida > Malpighiales > Salicaceae > Populus > Populus deltoides. The sequence goes on along the minus strand of CM027573.2, from coordinate 6,457,972 downwards.
TGTCTACAATCTCAGTATCAAAAAACATAATCTGCCGCAGAACAGTTAATAATGATTTTTGAAATTTAATATGTTCTAATGATTTTTAGAAGCAGAAAAACGTGTTTTACCCCAGTTGTGTTCTTCGTTTTGCACGAGTATAGCCATCTTCTAATCCTCGGAAGAGTCAGCTTTTTCGAATATTTTTTATGTTATTATCGGCATGTTTGGAAGTATGATTGAGTCTGTTTTTATAAATATTTTTTATTTAAAAATATATTAAATTTTTGACGTTGAATCCATTCAGAAATACATGAATTTTTTTTATTAAAAATATCAATTATTACTGGAAATCCAGTGCAAAATCAGATACACTAAAAAGGCACTAATTCTCAATCCAATAATTACAATAGATGACAGAAATGGAGGCAATCATTTTAGCAAAGCGCCAACAAATTCATTTCCATTCACAAGACCAGTAAATGTAGTGGGATGGACCAAACTTATGATTTGAAGTGATATTCTCACGCCTCATCCAAATAACTTTGTAGTTTTATTGATTTGATTTTCGAATTATTTTTTAAAAATTATTAATTCAAGTCTCATAAACCTTAAAATCACTAAAAACTTATATAATTATTAACTTCAGGCCTATAAAATTAATCGAGATATACATAAGTTGATCCGAATATTCATATTAACTTGCGGCAAATTAAAGTTTTCAAAATCAACAAACATGGAAACATTATGATTTATCAATTAGAAGCTGAGCATTGCAAGCACCAGCCAGATTTTGTAAGAAAAAAAAGAGTGAAAAATGCCATGAAGCACCCATGAATGGTGGAGGTGAGAAGGGCATGAAGCACGAAACGCATCGACTCTTCTACTCTGTTTTTTATTGATTGTGTTGACTTTAAATTTTGAGAGCTAGTATTTTTCACAGCTTTTTTCTATTTATGATTTCAGAGAAAATAAAAGGTTAAATATCAGCTCTAAAAAAAGTCTGGAAGAGCCATTAAATGGAATTTAGTGCAGTAGATGAATTTCTGAAGGAAAAAATAAAAAAACAAGGAATTTAGTACAGTCTTGCATTGTTGGAATTATATGACTGCATGCCAATATTTGTGAATTTATTATATTATTAAAAATATCGGTGAATTTATTATAATGTTAAAAACAGGGAATTTAGTGCAAGCTAATTGCGATTACAATTTGCTTTATAATGTTGAAAATTAAGTCCTTTTTCCCATATTTTTTTTGGTTTATTGGTGAGCGGTCTCTTTAGTTGTTAAAAATTCAATTTTGATATCAAACTTCATTTCCCTAATTTTTCAAAACTTTTTATAGTGAGAGGAGATAGATAAGCCTGCTAGATTTCAACATAAAGAGAAAAAGTCATCATTAACACATATTCCAATCATAAAAAATGATTGAAATTTGTGTCAACAAATTTCATTTGATGTTGAGAGTCTTATAATGATTGTTTTGAGCCTTGATATTACCTAAAAAACATATCTAATTCGAGGATGGAAAGATTTATTTGGTTTGATTTTTTTATTTGAACCCTTTTTGGGGTTTATCATGTTGCTAAATTAGTTTGTACATATTCTAAGGGTGTTTGTAGAGTATTTTTAGCTTTAAATGAGTTGAAAAATAGGTTTTTAGAGTAAAAATTTCATAGCCCTGATTTTCCAGTTATCATTGTAGTTTTAGCTACCATTTTAAATGAAAAAATAAATACGCCCACACACATAGGGTGTTCCTTTCAAAAGCCCACGATTGTAGGTTTTTTTTTTATATATATTTTTTTGCTCCTTTTGGTTTCTTATAAATATAGATATATGAAAACAAAAATTAAAAGAAAAATTGAGCTAGACATCTGCTCTATTATTTTTTGGTCATGCAAGGAAGAGAAGCGAATTGAGGGCAAGTGATAATTAAAGATGACTGTAGTTTGAATGTTGAGAAATGCATGCTTAATTGCCATGGAAATGTAAATGATGTGCTGGCAAGGATGATAAGATTGTGATGAGAATTAAGAAAGAAATATGCCTGTCACCACACACGAGTGGTCCGGCCAAGGTAGGGAATTAGGGAGAGATATTATTTGTTTAATTTACAATCAAATTAGGGATAAGAGTGTAATTTACAATCAAATTAGGGTTAATGCTTAATTTTCTTGCACGTTAGGCACAAATCATGTGCCAGTGGTCGGTGATAATTGAAAGAGAAAATCCAAATGAGACAAGACATCAAATCCCTAACCAACACCCATTTCAAATGCCATAATTTTCCTTTCAATTATTGCTGGAGATTAGTAGATAATGCTCTGTCGTGTGATACGAAGCTGGTAGCAATGGAGACAAGCAAAAACAGAGAGACGGGTCATACGTGGACAAAACACAGCCACGTTAAAACTGTGTTTTTCTGGTAGATGAACCATCCACGTAGCCATTCAACCCACCAACATGCACAGTAATCAAATCATGTTCGAGTCGTCGTCTAACCAAAATATATTTCTTTTTTATATTTTCCCTGGGCTCGGTTCGGCTCTCCCAAGCCAAGCCTAGCCCCTTAACCCAATCCGGGTTTGGCTCCTAATCCCATTGTTGATCGATTTCACAGCTCTGGCTATAATCATTTATAACCTCAACCCCACAACTCAGGGGATTCACCAATTAACTTTTGACACGTTCCTTCACTTTTGCCAATAATAATGATATCTTTATTATTATGACTATTACTTTTTATCTTTAAATTATTTTGATGTAGCAATAATAATAAAAATATTATTTTAATATATTTTAAAGTAAAAATTTTATTTAAGAGCAATATTTATCACACTTCTAAATAAACCTATAATCATGCAATTAAAACTTTAAAATTATCATAGTCCCTATCAAGTATTTAAAATTAACAACTAAGTTTTTCTTCAAACCAGTAAAAAAAACATGATACAATATGATAAAATTTAAAAAAATCTGAGTAATTTATGAATAATACTTATACTTTAGACGATGGATTTATTTCTTAGTTCTAACAATCTGATTTATTTTTATTGACCATAATGACTGGTAGTTGATACTTGTAAAATGTGCTCTTTTATGGATTTAGGTTGTAATAGCCCGGCTCAACATATTGTATATTGTCCGTTTTGGATATTACTACCCTCATGGTTTTGTTTTTGATGACGTGAGTCCACTTCTGAGTCTGACTCCCAAAACGCGTACAATTAGCAACCAGCACTACTTGATTAATAAGATCAGTTATCAAACCCTCACCCGCTGATATGAAATATTATATAAGTACTCTTTAATACTTCAGAAAATATTTTTTTTGGATAAAATAATATAATATTTTGGAGAAAAACTATAAAAATAAATATGCATTGAAAAATAAAGATTGTGAACCTCATTTCATTGAAGTATTCATAGGGTGTTGGGGAGTATAAAGATAAGTACTTTTAATTGTAATATTTTATATTAAAGATCACAAGAAAAAACAAATAGAATTTTATGGTTCAAAATGAAACCTATAAAGATTATCAGCTCTATATCCATTTGAGCTCAACAAGATACTAAGTTTCAAAATATTAGGTTTGACATCGTGTTAAATTTATATGTACTTAAGTTTAGTGTATGGATGAGTTCAAGGATGTTGAGTCTGATAACCTAATAAACTCATAAGAATATAAACTTAACACATAATTGAGTTTAAGGATATTAAATTATTAATTTTTTTAATTTTTTAAACTTAGATAAAAATAACACATATAAAACACTGCAATCTTTAGCAGTAGATCTTCTAATGAATCGAGTGATTGCAAGAAAAAAGTTCATTTTTTTAAGCTAAGAATATTTCTTTGACGAATGAGGGCTACACTGCTAGCAGAACCCGATGAAGACCCCTTCCAAGAGATAAGGAGCAGGAAGCTGCAGATATTATGTACCTCACTGAGTCAGCAACAGCACTGCAACTACAATCTCCACGAAGATATTTTTGACATCAACGCAAGGGGGTATTTTCTAACCTGCGAGGAGGTGTGAAAGTTCCTGCAAAATTCCAGGACCAGCCAATTTGACGCGAAGGATTTGAGACTTGGCTGACCTATTCTTTGACCCGCTGTGTGCCTTTAAAAAAATCAAACTTAGAAACATACCTTTTAATTTTTAAAAATGATAGCTTTTTTTTTTTTTTTAAATCAATTAACCCGAATTAATCCCCTTGTCCGGAACTTAAACTTCACTCCAAATCAGGTTTGATATTGCATATGCTTCTGCACGAAGCTAATTATTGCCTATCAATTATCAAACAAAAATAAAAAAGAAATAAAAACTAAAAAATATCCATTTTTACTATTCATTATTGTTGTTGTGGCACAGAAACACTGTAGATAAGCAACTATACTGAGAGTTGTTTGTCATGGGGCAGAAGCACTGTAGATGAACAGTTTTCTCACATGCTCATGCCTTTATGCGAGAGTTGTTTGTTATCTGCCTGGGACATTTTTATCCTATGCGAGGTCTACCTGGGCAGCTTAAATTTGGACTTTGTGTTTTTTCTTTTGCTTTTCCGCACCCATCTTTGTTCACCGGTTGTTTGGTAGTTTTTGGGTTATTACACAGCCTATTATATATCATTGCGCATTTAACGGCAGTAAATGCTCTGATCTGTCAAAGCCACTCGCTTCTCTTTTCTCTTGGAATTGCAGCGTTTTTTGCCCTCCTCTCATAATTTTCCGGGGACCTCTTACCCAGCTCTTTGGGTGCTGGACGTGAAGGGTTTTAAAAGTTTTAGCTCGTCTTGACCAGATTGTATGTGTTGTCTCCGTCTCTTTTGGTTTTTGTAGCCGTTCTTGATGGGTCTGGTTTTAATCTGGCAAATGAATGGGACTATGGGAGGGATGGGTGGGTTCTAATTTTGAGCTCATTCAGAAAGTAAGCATGGATACTTCTCTGATTTTTAAGCTCTTAATTTATAGTGATCATGGACAACTGTTATGTTCATGGACTAAATTGTGAGCATAAACACTCTCAAAAGATGGCGGTGCCTTGCTTGTTCAACGTGTTATAGTGTTGCCGGACGGACCGGCAATGGATACATACATACATACATACATGTCCACTGCATGAGAGGATTTCGCTCCAGACCCTGAGCCCAGGTTCATCCCTTTAAATACTCGTATATTAACCAATATAACGGCATCATATGCATATACGTACAAACATATCAGCAAAACATTCCCCCCAATCATGCTAAATATCGTGATTAATTCTTTCAGCAGGTTCAGCATGTCTTTGCATCGAAGACGGGATAGCCCGGGCAAGGATGCTTTTGGTCGGGTCGGTAGCTAGAAGATACTTTGAGTCTTTGATTACTGATGCGAGCACTCTGGATTTGCTGAAAACTGTTTCGACAAGTACATATATAGTACATTAGTACCTGACACAATGCTACGGGAACTAAATCGAACCAATCAAACAAGAATATCTTAAGTCAAGCAGAAAGAGCATAAGATCTATTTGTGTCACACATCTTCGATGAGGTAGAAAACCCTCTACCATCTCCAAACAATTAAGACCCTCCCTCCGCCTCCACCCATTTGTGCTGATGTTTATATAGATCATGTCAGCCCAAAAATCATGCTCATGCGTAGAACAAAAAAAAATTAAAAAATTATGCGGTTGTCCGGCTGTTGAACCCAAATAACTTGTTAACGACAGCAAATCAAACGATGACTAGCTAGAAGCACAAAACTTGAATTGTGTTCTATTGTCTTCAATATATAATAGATTATATATAAAGGTAGCCATGTTTGAAACAATTAATTATTTTACACAGTAAGTTACAATGCATTAAAGTATATATCAATACATACATCTATTGTTTTCAAACAATACATGGAGATGATACCTCTAAATGGTGTTTGGCACGTAAGATTGAATCCTAGAACATTATAAAATGGCTGCAGCTTTCCGAGAATCTTAATATCCACTTAATAAAACTTTAGTTATGGTAAAAGCTTTATTACGCTAAATCCTGCGGTCTTTGCTTATAATTTAGGAATGACATGAAAAAAAAACCTAATTGTCATGTGATTTGTGGTTGTTGCTTATTTATTTATTTATTTTTAAATAAAGCAAATCCGATGCCAAAATATTAAAATAAAAAAGAATAGAGGAAAGAGGAATTGAAAAGTGCAGGTAAGTGGGGTCAGTTTTATGTCGTCGGCTTATGAGTCTGTGGCTAAGCAAGAAGAAAGAAAGCAAAAAGAAGGCACAGACTCGGAAGCAACTCAAGCACCAACCAACCCCTCCTTAGATTCTTTCTTCTTCTTCATCCGCTTCATACATTTCTCCTCTCCTCTACAGACCCTCCGAAAAGGGCTTCAAGTTAATAAGAAGTTGATCTTCACCCCAGTGATGTTTTCATCCATGGATCTGTGATTACAGAGGGAATCAGAGAGGAAGTTGATAAAACTGTATGCTTGCTTACACATTCTACCCCTTTTTATGTGTTCATGAATAAGCGTGTAAGTAATATAGATAAAGTAATATTTTTTTTCTACTTTTAGGTTTGTACTTCGTAGTGTTTGTTTTAAGTGGAGATCTTTTATTATTATTATTATTATTATTATTATTCTTATTATTATTATTGTTTCCTCTAGTGGGATTTATTTTGTTCCAGGTTAACATGTACTAAAGTTAGATGCTTGCAGTGAAATCTTGTTTTTGTTATTTGCTTTTTGAATAAAAAGTTAGAAAAAAAAATGAAAATGAGACGATTCACATGTTGTGACGCTGCTACCTTTAAAGTTTGCAAATTTGAGTTAATTTTGACAAATTGGGTTTATTTTCTTATATTCATTTTAATTACCGTCAGGTGGTTATGATTGCTTGTGTGGTGGCTAGGTCCATAGCCCGGTTGAAGCAGGCCATCAAAAAGTCCGGAACTTTAACACTGCTTAGTTGACTGCATCTTCACGTGAATAGCCTTGGAGGAATTCTGTGACATTTTGAAGCATTCTTCTGTAAATCCCACTTCATCATGTCTGATCGCGAGCTACAGTCTTATCAAGATAGGGATGATATTCCCGTAAAGTCCACGAAGCAGTGCCAGTCTATTTGGATGTCTCATTGGACGCGCGCGAGTTGCAGGAAAGCAAATGAAGCTCCACAACAATTAGGTCATGATCCTCCGGAAGTTGGTAATGGTAACAAATATCACAGCTTACTTAGTGGGCCAGAGATGGAAACTGGTAGTTCTAAATTTGTCACGGGACGTGGAGAAGTAAACAAGGGGAAAAGGATCAACGTCATGAACGATAACCTTACAATGAGTCCGAAAAGGTTGAGGAATGAAATGTTTGAGGGGCAGTCTTCTTTTGCGATGTTCAAACCTTCTCAAGATAGGGAGAGTGTTTTATATCTGGAGAATGTTGTGTCCTCTGGCAATTGTGAAGGAGTCTTAAAGTCACGAATTGGTACCAATTCTGAATATGATGTTTCCCACGGGAGAAATGAGGATCACCTACCCTCAATACCGGCACAGGCTCATCCCGAGGTGGAAATTCAAGAAAGAAAATCTCAGTTTCAGGCCGAAGATCTCAACCTGGTTCCAGAGCAGCGGGTCAAGTCTAATAGTTTCCTAGAATGGAGTAGCAGAGTTGTTTCTGCAGATGTTCAGGATGATTTTGTAAGGTCAACCCCAGATATTGTGCCATATGAATTTGAAGTTGGAAGGGCTCCAATTCAGCCCTTTTTCTCTAGGTTAGATCACATTAATGAACCAGGCTCTACATCTTTGGTTCATGAGAAGAAAATGAATAAAAATGCAGGTCTTCTCTGTCGTGATCCCTCAACAAGCAATAATGAGCCAAGAGACTTTTTTGGCAAGTCATTTCACATGATGCCAAATCGTTCTGATTTTGAATTACTTCCTAGGCAGATCAGTACCAGAGGTGATAGCCAATTAGGAAAATTATATAATGGATCATATGCACTACCAACACTGCCCTCCGTTCATGATGGGGAGACAATGAGAATACGTACTACAATAGACTCCATGGAAGAATTTTCTAGAGGTCCTCCGATGTACACTCAGACCACTCATCGCTTTTTCATAAAAAAAAAAGACTGACGTGAACTTACCTGATGGTGCTCAGATGTTTAGAGAGTCAGCAATGTCCACTGAAATTAAGGGGAAAATGGTGACTGAACTCCTTGCAATATCTCCGGATTTTGGTTTCCATGTCAAGCAAGGAGTGAAGCTGCTACCTCTGGACAGCTCCACAGGGAGTGAAGGAAAAGAGAGCACTGGGAATGTTAAGGCTTCTGTAGTTGTTAAGGAGAATGATTCATTAGCTGAAGGAAAAGAAAACACTAAGAATGCCAATACTTCTGCTGTCAATGAAGAGAGTGATTCATCTGCTGAAACTGACACCATGGATATGGATGCTTACTGTGAGAACCATCTATCTGGTATGTATGGTCCATATCTTATATGGATGGTTTAGTTAAATCTTGCTGTAGTGTTGACAATCTATGCTTTGGAGCACAGCCCTCGGATGAAGTTGCTAAATATAATTACCTAATCTGAACAGTGTTCATGAGTCTTGTATCTTTTTAGCGTAGTCCTAGTTTGCAAATTATTGAGTTTTTTTTTCTTTTGTGTTACAGGTGTGGCTTCATTGCAATCAGATAAGGTAACTTTACTACTTTCTGATCTCTAAGCTATAGCGTCCCCTCTAGTGATTTTCTAAGGTCACTTGCATTTACAAAAACTAGTGAAGGTAAATACATTGGCTTATGCACATTGTTTATAGACAACATATTTGATCTACTCATTTACTTTTGTTAGGTCAGCATTTCACACAGCTGTTTTAGTTGCCATTGCCACCCAGGAATTTGGTGGATTTTTACCTTTGGGCTTTGAAATCATGCCACACAAATAATAGTTATATTCTACAAGTGTTTTGCCTTGTTTTGTTAGTTTTTCTCCTTGGTTTAGGCCAAGGAATTTATGTAGGAGCTCATAACTCTGTAAAAACTTCCAGAGTCAAAGGCTTACAAGGCCGTCACCTCATTTGTTCACATGATTAGTTATAAACTTTGTAGGACATCAACGAGGGCCAGAAGTTGCCAGCTTCTCAAGCTGGAATGCCTTCAGTCAGACAAGAAATCAAGGGCAGACAGATGAACACCGAATTACCTGATATAAACCAAGAACTTATTGTACTTCCAGGTTCGGCAAGGTCACCAGATAACATGGAGACAAGCACCTCAAGAACCCAGAGTTTGGATGCGGAATGCTTCCTTCCCAATGCCGAGCACTCCACAAATGCAAAATCTAGTGATTGCCCCGATGCTCCTGTGAGACTGGACCCCTGCAGCATATGGTTTAAGCGTCTCAAAGCAAGTGCTTCAAAAGTTGAAGAAGCATCATCCCACCAGAAATTTAGTAAGTTGTTCAACAAAATGCTAAGACATAGTAAGACTAGTTCAGAACCAAAGACAAGCGAGTCTGATGGTAAAGAGTCTATGCCAGATCAGACTGCAGAGTTACTGAGGAATGCTGAATCCTATTCAACTGACCCAGCAAGGAAAAGTCAAGAAATAACACTGTCTCATGTTTGGGTTCAGAGGTGGTTTCATAATCCATCTGCATCTCTGAAAAAGAAGCCTGGAGCTGTGGTAGTTTCTCTGCCAGAGAGTTCACAGGCAGCACTAGACTTCCAGAAGAAGCAGTTTCCTAGCACTGCTGCCATGGCTTTGATGGGGAAGGCCATGAATGGTTTTTGTCCATGTGAATTCAGAAAAAGTGGGTCTTCTGTAGTCTGGAACACCAAGTGATTCAGGGACAAGCTTTCTTGAGAAAATGCTAGGAATGGAAAGTGAGATAGGGCAGTGCGCAGGATGTGCTGGTTATCTTACTGGTTGACATTAGTGCAGCAAGTTGAAATCTTTAACGATCAATCCTCCATCAGATGAATGGACTGCAGACGAATTTTGTATAGCCTGAATGTTGCGTTGGTAATTACCCTGCCTGAAATTGTTTACATTGCCTGCTTTCCTCCTATGATCAAATAGGTATTGTGGATGGAACTTGTGTGAAAGATTTGACAGTGGCCTTGCTTAGGTGGAGAAAGGAGCAACCCAGCTTCTGCTGCTTTTCGTAGTGCAAATCTGAGAGGACTTGACCACACTCCAGCATGCCCCTATTGATCCTCCATATGTAGTGCATGCAAACTGGAGTAATGCTGTAATATCTGGAATCAGAAGCTAAAAATAAAAGATTTAACTGGAGGGGATTGTACTTCTTCAAACTTAGATGCTTAATAATTATTTACCCGCATATAGTTACATGCAGAAATACATCATCAGACCTCACATCAGCTTTACTTGTCATGTATACACAAGTTTGGTCTTTGGCTTTTGATATTTTAATGCGATCTATTTGAGTGGTTTGACATTTATGATGGCAATCAAACTATATCCTGAAATTATGCTTGAAAAAGACAGTAGAATCATGCATTTGGTCTCCTTGATGGCTTGTTATGAGGGGAATGGCGTGGGTCTGTCATATCCTGCATTAGGCTGAAAATGGAAGAATAATGCATGACTAGAAGAGAGAAGAACAACCTGGGTGTTTCAATTTTCCTTCCATATTCTCTCAGAACAATGTTTTTCATTCCTCTGAGCTTTGATATACAATTGCGTTTCTCAGAGTTCATCTTCCAAGAGGCAGTCGTGTCTGACATTTAGCTTTGTTCTTTATTGTGCTGCCCGGGTGTCTTTCTTACCTTGTCAGTCGTAAACAAGCGGTGGTTAACATCTGCCATGATCTACCAATCCCCTTCTGTCAAAAAGGAGAATGAAAATGTGTTTGGTCTGACAAAGGTAGCGACACAATTTAGATCCTCTGAGCTCACTGCATCATCCCATTTTCCCTTGGCTTACCATTTTGTTCCAGGTTTTTTAAATGTGAGGCTTTTCATTTTTGGTGGCAGCAGAGCACGTCGTTCACGAAGGCATATTATTATGCCATGAGCTGGGAGCTATAAAACGCAGGCCTTCCAATTCATGAGTGAACCTTTCTCTTAAGATGTAATTCTTTTCTACTGTCTCCTAATCCAAGTTACTGTTTGAGCATTATAATAAAAGAAATATTGTGCACGATTAATACCTAGTTGATTGGAGTTGCTCTCTCTAGTTCTCTCTCACATGGAATGAGAGATCAGGAGAAAAAAAAGAGTTACAAGAAAATTCAAAATTCTTTTTATAATGTATCAATACAGGTCTATAATATATTCTTGATTATTCCTTGAATAACATGGAATCAGAGCAAGGATTTATCTGTGTTTTCATATGCAATGAAAGTTGCAGCTGCCTTTAAATTGATTATTCCTCCTTTTGAATACCTCTTTGATCATTTTCACTTTAAACTAGTAGTATTTTTTTTCCAATATCTTATAGAGATTTGGAACTTTGATCAATTCAGCTAATTTAGTTAGCATTTTGTCGCGTATTTGGTGGAAGTAGACTTTGTATAAATTTTGAGGGAATTCGGTCAATAAACCATATTCTTCCAAAGTAAGACACGTCTATATTTCCAAAAGTGAAACATCAATACTCGAGGTCCAAAAAATACATCAAGGTTTTAATTGTTGAATTTTGCACGGACACCTTTTGTAATTTCCTCTCATATTTCTTCAAAAACTCATCCTCTCGAATGTTTTTCATGTGTGAGAGGAGCTTCTTCAATTCATTTCCAGAGCAACTCACATTCCTGATGGGTAACAATTTACTATCATCCAGTCTCAGACAATCCCCCCTTCTAACAACTGTAGGGATTCAAAATCCAAGCCATATTCAACAGAGTTCATCTATTTAATGGTGACCATGTTATCAACCCTAAGTCCTGCAATTTAAGATGCTTTTTAGGGTTAAGCATGTATTAATACAACAATGTTTATTTATGGAACATATATCCTATAGGCAGGTTCCATGTCATTTTACGTGAAACATTAAGGTATGCATTATCTAGTCTCAAAAGGATCTTTAATTGTCCAAATGATTACTCTCGTGAAGATAATACGGGGGCTTAATAGGCGATGAAATGGTACGTATACCAATCACTCAACAAAGAGTTGGATGGTTTCACGAAGTTAAACCCTAACTGAAAGTCATAGGGTAAGCCACTACTCCCCCACCTAACCTGAGGTTTCCATGTGTATGTATTTCGAAGTGATATATCATAAAAAAACTAGCGATGCACAAAGACATTCATCAATATCCAACAGACATCCATAAGAAGGATAAAACACACTAAAAAGTAAATAAGTTAAAAAAAGAAAAAACATAAATGCAAAAATTTAAACACATCAAGTCATATAAACCACATAAAACACACAAATCCTAGTCCAAAACTGTCAAAAACATAAAATCCCTAATGGAGTCGTTATTTTATCGCACGTATACGCAAGATGTTGTGGCGTTGAGATCAAGGAGTCGCCACCTAATTGTTTAGTTTAGGGTCACTATAAGACCTAAGTGGACTGATCTTATATAAAATTCTAGAGTAAAGGACTGGTTGTGGCTGAGAAAGATATTAACACCCCTAACACATCTTACCTGAGATAAACTATATTTTATGGTTTAGATGTAACTTAAAAGTATTGATGAGTTCTTAAACAATGGTTCGTCTATGGCATAGAATAAATGTTTATTCTCATGAATAAATCTGGTGTTTTGAATTCATTATGAGCTTATATGCCCAAATAAATTTTTGTGGGAAGAATTCATGTAGGTGCTCTGACAAGGTTCACCCATCCTGGAAGACGAAAGAGTTTTTCACAACTAGTATGTTGTTGTGAAAAATACTCCCAATTAAAATTGTTGAATACCCAAAATAATTTTAAGGATTTTCAAGTTAACTTCTAGTATGTAAATTTCAGCCTATTTATTCCGGTCAACTCTCATTTATTCTAGCCTACTTGTAGGTCCAAAGATTAATATAAAAACAGATCAAACACTAAGAACTTGAAGAACACGATGAACATTCAAACTAAACCCAGCAAACACAAATCAGAAACCAATAAGTTTTCATGCAAGCAAGGGCAATGTTTTGTTTGTAATCATGCATAAATCAATAATCAAGCATTCATTTTCTTTTCTTAACACTCAAAAGTCATGATTTGATCAAAATATATCTAGGCAATCGAAAAAACCCTAGAATCTAAATACATGAATCCATGTTACTAATGTGTTTTAACCTTAGATTACTTGCTAAATATGATAAGGTAACATGTCTATGTCAAGAATTAACCAAAAACAACTTCAAAACAAGAGGCTAAGACAAAGTTCATGCAAAGAACATGAACCCAGAATCTGGAAAATTTCCAGAAATTAAAGAACCATTGCTAAAACCCATATTTGGCATTTTAGGCCTCCAAACACACTGTTTTTGGTCCCCACAAACTACATTACTAATACCAAGCATAGTTGAATCCAAAGAACTAACAAATAACATCAAATCATCAATAACATGCATGGAGTTTCAATTTCTAAAACCATCAAATCTTATCCAACTTATACATCTATGCAATCTGGATTCAAAATTAGTTTTCTAAACATATTTTGGTTATAAACAAGCCTTGTAAACCTAGGATCAACAATATTGCTTCACGATGCACTAATCAAACAAAACAAAATGAACAAATATTGTTTTATCAAAATTAACCTAACTAAAAAGCTTTTGTCATATTAAAAACATCAAACACACCCTAAAAATAAACACTAAATTGTAGAATCAAAATCACACAAAAAAAACAACCTTTACTCTTTAAGCATCACTATATTCGCAAACATAAATGCAGACCTAATGACAACCAAAATCTCCTAAAGTAGGCCATATGGACTCCATTTTTAGGTTAGAAAATATACCTTCAAAACTCTAGAATAATTACTGCTTTTTTTGCTCTTCTTTGTAATATTTTGCTTCCACAAACTTAATGCCTTTTTAAAACTGAATAAACCCTTGTGCTAGGCTCATAACTAGGATATTTTCTCAATATTTATCTCCTATTTTTCTCTCTTTTTTTTCTCTTTCTCAACTTTGATTTTCAGAGGTTATTTATAGGGTTTTGCTACGGTTTTTTGTTGGAATCAATAAAAAATTGATCATGATTGATCAATCTTGGCCCTTTAATTGAAATGGAAGGGGTTTGGACAAAAAACAACCGTTAGAAGCTTTATACTAGGCTGGTTTTGTAGTAATGGTTTTGGTTTTAGGGATTTTAGTGGTTTTGCCCAACTTGAAGACCAAAGAACTGTTTTTTAGCCTTTTGATTTCGAGAGAAACACGGTCAACCGTTGATAAGAACCTATTGAGAAATTTTTGAGTGTGAACATATGAAAAAAGTAAGTGGTTTTGCCAATTGGATGTCACAATCATAACTGATTGGGTTGACTATTTCAAAGCCTCGTCAAAGAAACTTCGACATTAACGTTGTCTGAGACCACCTGAAGTTGGTAGAGGAGGTGTCCACCTTTCATTTAGATCCAATCTTACTCAATTTAAAGGTCTGTAGCTTCAAATTTATTTTTTCAAAAGTGCTAACTTTATTAGTTCAGAATTTGAAAATGCAAGAAGAGCTGATTAAAGATAAGATGTTGGAGACTTCTATGGAAGAATTAGGGTGTAAACATTCAATTTCATGGGCATGAGATTGTAGATGGAGTTTTTTTTCAGTTGAATGGTAAAGGTTACAACCTCTAAAGTGGTTGGAAATGTCACATTTATTCACCTGAAAATATCTACTCAACCAATCAAAATTGCTAAGAAAAAAGATGAATAGCGGGTGAATAACATGTCATCTAGGTTAAATCCTAGAAATTAGAGTTTTTTAATTTGAGATCTGACCAATTTCAATTTGGCCCCTGCTCTTCCAATGCTTTTTAATTGCATTCATAATTGTCTTTTAATTTTTAAATGCATGCAATTGCACCCTTGTCAAATTCAAATATTAGTCCTAAGAACAAACGAGTTACTGGTTTTTAATTTGTTCAATTTCATCCTTAATTGACCACCAAAATTCTAATTTCTTTAAATTTAGCCCCTGATTTCACTAATTTCTACCCTTGAAATTGTACGCCAGTTACAGGCAGGTTGGTCTTAGTCTTAAATGGCCTCCAAACTTTAATTTCTATTGCAAGCATTAGCAGGCTTATTTCATTATTCCATACAAAATACAAATATTTCTTTTTTCAGTCTTGTACAAGTACAGACTTCAAAAAGACCCGAAGCAGCTGATAACTAGGGACTTGTATCAGATCTTAACTCGGGCTCCATTTTTACAAGCAAGGAGGGATCCTGTGGTTTACGTAGGATAAAGCAGGGGCAGCTTGCATGCTTCTATCTTTTGAGACCAAAATGCTGCCACTACCATTCTTAAATAGGCACTAATAAAGAGCTTCAAAATGTTCTTGTCTCAACACCCTCTTGGAACCAAGTCCTTGATAAATAATTGAGATCCAGCATCTATTTATATAACTGTGCCATCCTCTATTGTTGCCTTTTCTAATATAATCGTGATTCCAGATCGAATGTAAAACCCCTTTTCTTCCCGGTCTGCTTCTTGCACACCCTGCAAAACCAAAGCATTGAGATACATGCATGCAAAATTTTCATAGGAGTCTATTGAGAAGGATTATGTATATGAGCATAGTTTGAATGAGTGGTGTTACTTACATCTTTATTCGTAATGATCACGTCTTTCCCTATCTTCGCATTCTTGTCAATTATGCAGTTCCTTAAAGAAAAACCACAAACTTTTTGTCAGAAATAACCATTTATATACCCTTGTAGTCTTATAAATGAAGTGAAAAAAGGAGGTGGTGGGAGGACGGGGGCATCCATATATTTCGTTTGAGTTTTCAGTCTATATTCCAATATTGAGTCCAGTACCTGATTTTTGTGTTCCTTCCTACGCCAATTGGGACTTTACCCTCTGCCAGAAGAGAGGCAATTTCAGCTTCAGTTTGGTAGTGGTCTGCCCCAAGCATCACGGTATCCTGAAGACAGAAAAAAGAGAGATGGTTATAACTCACTCAAGTAACCAGAAAGGAAAAAGAAAATGTAAAGAATGGAAGAAAAGATGATGGGTCACCTTTAACTCAACGCCATAATCTAAACGGGAGCGCTCCGACCACAGAGTGTTGGACAGTGCATTCTCTCAAGAAACATCCATGGGAAATTATTGCATCTACAATCTGAAAAATCAACCTAAAACATCAGAAGGAATGTAATTCATCAAATCCACAAATTGGAGCTCAATGTACACCAGCATACCCGGCATTTATCAATTTTGGTTGGTGGTAGGAATCCAGGAGATGTATAGAAGGGTGTCTTTGGGTCATAAAACTCAAACTTAGGAGGCTGCAGAAAATATATAGTTAATCAAAAACATGAATCTGGTCTCAGTGAAAAGAAATTCAAACATACATGCTTGAAATAATATGGAAAGCTAATTACAAATTGCTGAAGCATGGAAACTCAGATGGCTATATTGCATCTGAAGACAGAAATCTTTGCAAGGCAGTAATACTTCACATATCTTCTCATCTTATATATATGGTAGCAAGAGCAAGTGCCACGAAAAGGCAAGAGAAAAGGTGCCCGAATTCATTGAGAGACAAAAGAAGTGGCAGAAAATATTTCATATTTTCTTCAGATGACATTATCCGCTACATATCTATATACCATTTCGATCACATGATAAGTAAAAGAATGGTATGGAATTTAATTCCAAAATGTCAAGAGTCAGAATTATAAAACTAACCTCTTCAGCGAGGGCCAAGTTAGCTTCATAAAATGACTTGATGGTTCCTATATCCTCCCAGTAGTCTTTGAAAATATATGCCTGCAAAGCAATATTATATTAGAACTATATTTTCTACAGGAAGCGTACATGTTGCACAGACTAAAACAAATTGAATGTGAACAAGAAAAGAGCTCAGTTTTTTAGTTCTTCGTTATAAGCTTGTTTATTCTTCTTATACACCATGGTAGGAAAGAGGGAGCAAGGTGGACGGTAGGTTTTATTCTAGGCTGACTAATCATCCTTCTGTCAAAACAGATTGAGAAACATATTAAAAGAACTAATATTCAAACCTATAAAGTTCTCTTACTTGGACATTGTGCTCCTTTACAGCTGCAGGAATGATCTCAGATCCAAAGTCATTTGATGTGGGATACCTCCACCTCAGAAGCTTCAATAAAGTATCTGTTTTAAACACATAGACCCCCATTGATGCAATATAGGAAGATTTCAAGGCGTCTTGCGGCGACAACCCTAGATGAGTTGTATCTACTTGCTGCAGAGAATCAACAAAAATATATATGCTCAAATTGGAGTAATTCAGTATGATCTGGATTTCATAGTACTTTTATCACTATAACATAAGGTAATTGCGTAAGGAAGCCAGATGATCAAAATTTCAGATTTTATATAGAAATTATGATGTCATTTAACAGTCTTAAGGAAAATGCCAGAGATTTTAGACACGGCAGGCACCTAGATACTTATTCTTGCCAGAAGATAAGAAGGGCATGCATGTGGGTGTAGATTCAAAGGATGCTATGAAAAAAGTTAGTCTAAACATGAGAATTCTGAAATCCTCACCATTTCCCTCAATTCTGAACCCTTAGGTTTTTCAGTGAATTGGAAAATTTGGCCCTTGCTGTCTATTTTAACCAGTCCATAATCTGATGCACGGCTGCAAAGCAATCAAGATGAAATGTTATAAAACAAAAGTTTCCATAACCAGCAAACCAAGAAAAAATATCACTTGAAGCAAAGATAAAGACTCAACAGACCTTTCGCCCACTGCAACACATGAAATTGTAATATCAGCATTACTATCAACATGATGCTGTTGATTCATAGCAAACAGGTAAGCCAGAGTTAAGAATATGTTAACTATATTTAAAGACCATTTTATTAGAGAAACAATGGCATACTTGCACAAAGTCCATATAATCCATTCGGTAAAGATGATCTCCAGACAAGATAAGTATATTCTCAATGCTCCTGTTCTTGGCATCCTACAAAAGCCAACATAATTTATAAGACTCCAATTCAATTTGAGCAAGGACTGGGGCAATGTGGAGTATGATTAGTTATTTACAGATGAAATTTCCTCACAAGTTTTCATATTCACCTCAAAAACCCATGTGAATTGCCTCACAGCATCTGCTGTTCCTTGGAACCATTTCATTCCTGCTTCCCCAGGCGTTTGAGTTGCAGCTAAAACCTGTTAATCAAATGTGTTCACAATTCAACACCTCGTTATGAAGAAATCATGTTAGAAATTTGATGCGATGTTTATTGATTAAATCCCTTGACATATAAGAAGTCCAATTAGAATAACGTGTTGTCCATGTTATCATTGAGATTTGCTTATAACTCATCTGCCAAAATTGGATGATCTGCAATCTCCTGATCAGATCATTGACATGAAAATTTACCAAAAGCAACTTCTGCTCTCGTATCAAGTGAATTAGGAAACCTGGAATTTGATTGTTATATTACTAGAAAAAACAAAGTTCAAGTAAACTTTGATTGCTTGCTGTTTATGTTGTCACAATTACATCAAGTTTTACCAGCACAAAAAACCTACACGATAGGAAAAAATATCATATGGCATCCCGGATTTTGTATTGCAGGAAGTTCAATTTCCGATTCCGAAATCAGAAATTCAGGCATAATAAACACACCAAGACTGCAATCATACCTCCACAAATCCATCTCCAAAGTTAATACCATTTCCGAAATAAGTGTGCGCAAGGTGCCGGTTCAGGGAAGCCGAGTTGAACTGCGTCAACACAAAAATCTTGTTTATTCCACTATTGATGCAGTTGCTCATCGGGATGTCTATAAGCCTATAGCACCCTCCAACTGGTACCTGCAGAATACAATGAACTGCATTATTAAAACTCAAAACTTATAATCTTTACTCATCATCTTCTATGAATCAAACATATTTTCTTACAGCTGGAGTTGCTGCCCTTCTGGTAAGGGGAAATAGCTGAGTCCCCGCACCTCCGCCTAATATGATTGATGCTACATTTTTTGGGTCTGCTTTTCTTCTCCCGAATCGTGGCGGTTGTAAGGTCTAACATCAATTAGGAACCGTTCAGGGACGAGTATACTTCAAATTATGATCAAAGTCACACATGTTTAAAAATCAAAATCATTCATGTTCAGAAACTAAGATGGCTATATTCATATTATAAGAAATTTTGATCATGGAGGATATCAAAGAGTGACCAAGGAATGCAAAAATTGATTATATAATTAAATCAACTTACCACAGTCTCTCTGCCATTATTTGATGTCAAAATAGCGAAAGCAACACTAGGCTTGAACTTATTGACACTCTTGTCAACTTTCAAGCTTTTTGCAAATTGATTGACCCAAACACTGTTATTGAAACTCCCTCTGATCCTTTCACCCCAAAACTCTTTATCTCCATTGTTAAAACCACCTTTGCTAGCTTTTGCCACATGAGTATTAGCCCTCAAAGCAACACAGCAAGAATCCATTACTGCACTCTCACAGGCAGCCCACTTGTGATAATCGTGAATCCGTGATGGATCACAATCAATAAGTACTTAATTCACTCACCAAAGCACCGCGTACAAATCCCTATAAAAGCTGGGTTCCAAAACCAAGTAACCAAGTAAAGTAAAGATCACGTAAGATATGGTACCAACTTTAAATAGGTGAAAATGGAATGACTGTTGTGTCACATGCTCTTACACACTAGAGGAATCGAGAAAGTACCAAATCTAAGCAACCAAAAAGTCAAGTTTAACAATATAAAACAAACTTTTAAGTACAACCCAGATAACAGAAGTGACCAAGAATCGAGAATCTAAAGTAGCAAAATGCAAAAGAATCAAACTTTTGACTGAAATAACACATAAAAGATCACATTAGAAAACACACCAAGTGGGCTTTCAGGAGGTGGAAATAGGAGTGAGATACGTGAAGTGATGCTGACACTGATGGTTAACATGGCTTCATTGGCTTGTGATTCCTCACGAGAAATCTTGCATTTCATGTTCTTTTATACCTTTAAAATATTGAATGTGAGCTCTCTCTCTCTCTTCTCGCTCGTCATCTCCTGCTGTTTAGAGGTGCGATAAAAATATTATATTCAAGATTTTGTTTCTCTTACTCTGTTGCCTCCATCATTTCTGCCTCTTTGTATTCAAGATTTTTCAAGCAAAATTATCAATTTCGTTCTGTTTTGTTTGAAATATCTTATACAATTTTAAAAAATAAAAAAACTCGAAATAATTTCATCTCGCTCTAAATGTCAGTTGATTGTTGATTTCTCGGTCAAATTATCTACTTTCATTTCATTTGTTCTGTTTCATGAATAATATATTTTTTTTATCTTTTATTTTTTTAATTTATATATATTTTTTAATTTTATCGTTTAACATTTAATTTATTAGAAATTAGATTTTATAATTTATTGTGATTTCTTTTTTTTGTAGTTATTTTAGTTTCATGACCTATGTCACAAGTTTGGCGGGTTAACTCGGTTGAATCAAGTGTTTTTTCTATTTTTTTAATTGATATTTTTTTTTGTTTTATCATTCAATATTTTGTTGATTATGAATTAGACTTTTTCATTTATTTTGGTTTATTTTATACAAAGTTATTTCAGTCTCATGACTCGGATCACGAGTTTTACGAGTTAACCTGAGTAGACTTCGATCATTTTATTGTGTCATTGTCACCACCCGATTCCTGGATTCATGACTGGCACATAGACAATGTCTCCCTCTAGGGTTCCATACCTATGCGAACTCAAACTTACACACAAACTTTTTCCTTATATAAACAAAACAGAGTTCTACATAACATGATAACATAACTAATTTCATAAAATAAATTAAGTATCTTAATACAAGAGTTAATACAAATATCGTAATTGTAGAGCATTAACTAGACATAAAGGAAAAATATTAATTACAACCAAAAGAGTAGGTTTTGAAGGTCCAACAAAAACAACTTGTTAATAAGCTATAAGCCTAAAAGAAATAATTAACGAAAGGATGAGTTTGACAACTCAGCGAGTAGATAACGTTCAATATATATACATGAGGTAATACAACAATAAGGAATACACACACACACACACACACACGACTTTAAGTTCTTACAGGAAAGTTTCTTGAATAAGCCATAACAAAAATATCATAAGGCAAGGCTTGTCAAAGAATCAAAATGCAATGAGCATGACGCTCTGTATTGTGGAATGATCAGTTGTCACATGTTGGTAACTCCCCTGACCAACGAGTTCAGATACGATGGGCACAAAAACTAACGCTACCCTGTTAGCATGGGTATTATGTTATACCATATGTTATATCATAATCATACATACATATTTATATCTCAAGACTCAACTCATAACATCAATAAAATAAGAAGCTATTAATTCAAAAGTACATAATGATTTATATCATATCTAATCATAAACAAGAAATAAATAACAATACAAGAATTACCAAGAAGCACGATCAATTTCTTATTAATAATTCAATTATTTAATTATACTAATCTTCTAACATATGAAAAATTATCTACTCATCTGACTCAAAAGTAGAAATAACACAGAAGCAGATATTGAAGGCAATCATATAGATATCCTACATGTAAAATATCAAGATTATCTTAATACAAAAAGAGACACATTGAAAAACAACTCAAAAAGAATGTACAATCTATTTAATACACTTAACTTAGAGTCTAACTCATAATCTTATATGTTTATGAACCAAACTGGTCCTTTTTCTCAAAAAACTAAAAAATCAAACGGTTTTTCGAAATCTAATTAAAAAGGAAACAAAACATAAAACTTGATAATAATTCACAAATAAACCTCAATTATTCATCAAAACCAATATGAAAGATTGAAATTATAGCTAGGGACTAATCTGGAATTTTCTCAAAGTTACATTGTAATTTTGCCAAATTGAAGAACCAAATTGAAAATGTCATAAATTCATAACTATACTAAAATTTTACCCATAATTCATCCCCAATTATGTCCAGAATCTTGAATTATGCTTCAAGGACCAATTTGCAATTTTTTCAAAGTTCAAAGACTGAACTGTATATTACTAAAATTAAAGGACCAAATAGAAATCTCGTCATCTTCAACCTCGAGACCATATTATCCAGATTTCCAGCAAGCGTTTTTCTCAACATTCATACACCTTAAACCAATTAGTCTCAAAATCATTATTCCTAACAAAATCATCTAAACTTCAGTAAATTAAACCATTACCCATAAAAAGTAATCCATAATATTTCAATCAAACCCAAATCATAATCTCCAAAACCTTAATCTTCAATAAATTCATAATCTTAATTTATACTAGTAATTATACACATAAAAACATAAATCTTACATTTTAAACTTATTTTCTCTAACTCTCTTCTTTTCCTTTCTTTCTCTCCTACTGGTTCTCTCTCTCTCTCTCTAATTTTAAATCTCTCTCTCTCTCTTCTCTTCCTATTTATATTTTTCAACTCATATGCAATTACCTAAATGCCCCTCATTCTTTTATACTTAATATTTATCCCTCCAAGGGCATTGTTACCTTATACTATCAATTCTTTCTCTTTTATATTAAAATATTACAGTCCTTTTTCTAGATTGATTTTTTTCCAATTTTATCATTCAACAATGGGTTTATTGGGAATTGAGTTTTATAATTTGTTTTGATTTACTTTATATATGGTTATTATGGTCTCATGATATGAGTCGTGAATTTGGAAGGTTAACCCAAATTGATAGGGTCGATCCAATATATTATTGTTTCGATATTAAAAAAAAAGATCGTCTTGAATTGTTTTAGTCAAACTATGTTATTATTAGTCATTGAGGTTGTCTTTGGATTTGTCAAGTCAACTCTCACATGGTTTAAAAATTTTTTTCTACTAGAAAAACATTAACTACTCCTTTATGTTTCTTTTTACATTAAAAAAAATTGATCATAGCCATAGCGTAGCGCAAACGCAATCTAGTAGTTATTAAATAGAAATATTTAAATTTTAAAATTATATTTAGATACTTGATATTGTGTTTGAAATTTGAATTACATAATTTCAAGTTTTATATATATTCAAACAACACGCAAAAATACTAAAAAAACAAAATATATCATTTAAATTAAAAAAATGAAACACTAAAGAATAGAATTGAACACCTTATCTCTATTAAAAAACTTTCTCAACCTAATAGTTTAAAATGTTAAGTGAGGTTCTAAGATATGATTTATATTATTTTCTAACACAGCCCCTCAAGTGAAAGCTCTTTGAGCTTGAAACTTGCACAGACCCACACAACTTTGTGCTTTATTTTTATCAAATAAATAAGAATGGTGAGATTCAAACTCGTGACTGCTTGGTCATCAAGGCTCTAATATCATGTCAAAGAAAAAATTCAACTCAAAAGCTTAAGTTGTTAAGTGAGGTTCTAAGATATGATTTATATTATTCTCTAACACTCTCTTGCTATAAATAGAAACCACATATACCGAACACCTGTCCATATCAAAGTTGATGCCTTAGTACCAAAATATGCTCAGTTTTTTGTCAAGCTGCAAGTGCACACCCAATGTTAGGAATTACATCTTAAACGATCTTTTATTAAAAAAATATTATATTTTTGTTTAAAATTTATTATTATTATTATTATTATTATATATATATATATATATATATATATATATATATAATTTTGGATTGTTTTGCTATGCTGATGTCAAAAATAATTTTAAAAAAATTGAAAAAAAAATATTTAATGCATTTCCAAGCAAAAAACACTTTGAAAAGCAACCACCACCACACTCCAAGACATACATGCATAATTAATTGATTTTCTTTAGACTGTAATAATGATAAGTAGATGATTAGCAAAATTCTCTTGAATTAAGAATATGCGACATCCTTCGCCTAGCTTACATGTCAATTAAAGTTAATCTCTTATATATATACAAAAATAAAAGATATATTGTTCGCATCAATTTAATATTGAAAATGTGAAAAAATTAAGAAAACAACTTGAACATCAAAATTACTTTTGAATTTTGCTTATTAATAAAATCAGTAGTTGAAAAAAGGATTATTCATGTTACATCCTTGGCAATTCAAGCTACTATAACCTGCTAACCTTTCTTGAAATTATTATCTCTACTAGGAGAACGATTATATTTGAAAGGTTTCTCATTCTCATCCTCCTTGTACAAAGAGGTTCATACCTCAATAAGTTGGCTTCCTCTACCCTTATATGATTCTCCATGACTAACTTTACCTTCAACGGGTTTCTATCTAGTAGAGCATACAAATCCTTCCACATAGAACGTTTTCTTACTCTACTTATCAAAGTCTTTGAGGTTACTGGCTTACTCAATTCTTCTATCTTGAGCATTTTTTTGTTGAAACTATTCAAGTATGCCCTAATGGATTCTCCTCCTAATTTAGTAATGCCGAAGAGTTATGTGGAGCTTCTCTTGGTGGGTTTACTAGTGCTAAATTGTGACACAAGTTTAGCATAAAGATCATAAAAACCCATGACAAAGCTTGGCTTTAGGTTGTTATATCAGGCTGGTGTTGACCCTCTAAAGGTCGTAGAGAGGATCTTGCATGTAGCATCACTAACTTGGATGACCAGCACAAGGTTGCTACGCATATTTTGGACATATTCTCGTGGATCCACGAGACCAACATAGTTGTCCAAAGTCATCTTTATAGAGATGTACTTTTTAGGATGAGGGTGTGCAACTCGCCTAGATAAAGGCGATCCTTTTATCTCATGAGGATTATAGACCTCATCTTGAAAGTATTTATCAGTCATGCTTCTTCTCGATCATTGTATAATAGGCTATGGGAGTTGAAGAATTCTTGTGTGGAATGACGAGATTGATGGCTAACTTCAATCATGTGGTGGCTAAAAGGATCACATATAGAGTAACTGCTTATTGAGAGAGCTTTAAGTCTAAGAGAACGATCTCTAGAGAGACAAGGAAATTATCGAGGTGGAACGCTTTCCAAGTCATTTTGCTTAGCTTCTTCTAGATAATACAATTTTCTCCTGGCAGAGAAGAATGCTTATGGCTTATGGTTGGGAGGTTGGGATTGAGGGGGCTACCTCATGTGCTAGGATCGATTTGTTGGGGTGGTAAGGCCTGAGGTTGTCTCTGGGATGCCAAGACGGCTTGGGTAAGGGCTTGCACCTGATTGATGAGTTGTTAAAACTCTTATAGAGCAAACATGCTAGCAACTACAAAAAGGTCCATGACACGTTCCTTCCCTGGAGTATGTTGATTATTTGCTATTAATAGCAATTAGGGATGTCAAAAACCAATTCAGGAAGAACAGTCGATGGCTTTTTTATCAGTTCTCCATAGACGGTGTCAATTGATAATGTTCCAATAATATAATATGCTTAGTAACAAGGTTTCTTTAAGTGTTTGAATAGTAAGTAATCACACGTTCACTTTAATATTCCTTTCTCTATAGTTCACGAAATTGATTATTGGTGATAAAAGACCTGACACTTGTGAAACAGTCTTTTTAACTGGGATTTAGCGACCCTTTCAATGATAAAGTCAGTAAGTTTTAATAAAGAATTGAATATAAATGAGAGAATGAGATTTTAATTCTAAGAACAAGAGTGTTTCTTTTTAGTTGTGTATGATAAATGCTTTGAAAATAAAAATAAGGATATTTTAGAGAATAGAAAAGGAGTGAACCCTTTTCCGTGAGTGGTTTAGAGTATATATATATATATATATATATATATATATATATATATATATATATATATATATATATATATAGCCTCTGAACTTTGTTATTTGCTTGAATGGAGGGATTGAAATGTCATCTCCTACTGAATATTGAGTTGTTATCTTGTATTTGATTTTTTGCTCATGGGATCGATGTGTGTGTGTAATACATTGATCCATCACATTTTCTTTCTATTCATCTTCTTTGCTTACTATGTTTGACTTTCCTTTGTTGATGATAATATAATAGCTGTTTATATGTTCATTAATCAAAATGGTAGTTTATGACAAATTTTATGCACAGGGAGAATAAAAAGACGGATCCATTTCATCTAATTCTCAATGTATATAATAATTAATTTGTTACACGAGATATATGCTAAATGATCCCTTGTTCTTTTTGTATTTGTATCAAGACCAAGAACAAGGAAAAGAAAAACCAGCTAGACTAGGTTAAAGTTTATCAGCTAGTGAATTATGAGAACAAGTCCTCCTCACTTGAGATTATCAAATCTTGACCCCTCCTTTCTCGTCCACAAACTGCCTTGAAAATTCACCGGGGCCCTGTATAGAAGAGCCAGAAAACAAAGTATTGCCAATTCTGAAAGTTGAACCTGTGAAAGATAACTTTTTTTAGTTTAATTGTCATTTACAAACCATCCCTAAGCTGTCCTATGCCACAAATCTCAAGATTAGGGATGTGCTCAAAAAAATTGGAAATTAATGCATGAAAGAGGGACCATTTTGTAGGAAGGAAAGCAGTCAACTTTTATGCTAGGCAGCACGAGCCTTACTGTAGAATGCCATATTGGCATTTGGGTATAGGGACCATGTTGCATAATCGGATTATACCTCCTCTTCCCCACCTCATATTTATTGGTTCGGTACAGGGGAAAAATTCTAAGATTACTAACTACTAAAAAAATTATATGCATTATTATAATTACAATAAAACAATCAATTGTTTTTTTTTTTTTTTGGTAATATAACAATCAATTGTTAACACAATGCAATAATATAATCAAGTCCATTTATTGAATTTTACTACAACAGAATTAATTGATTGAATACAAATGATCAAAATATAAAGATACATAGCAACAAATCCACGTTAAGAGATCATTGTTGAACAAATATACTTCATGAAATACCAAAAACGGGAGAGATGAGTTTCTCCATGGGACAGGAAAGATGCTGCCGAGCCCCATCCCTGTTATCTATTTATGTAATTGGAAAATAACCCTCATACCATCCCATCTATCCATTGGGTAATTTTGCCATCCCACCTGCTTGAGGAAGCAGCTTTTGCAAGTCTTGTTTTACTTGACATCGTCAATCTACATCAGGATTGGTTAATGCAGCGAATTCTGGTCTCATAATAGCTAAACTAAGAAAACCTTGGAGGGAGAGGCAACAAATACTATTCTACCAGTCACAACTAGCGAAACCCTTTCTGCTACCCTCCATAACTGAATATTCAAAACCATGAAACTCTCTACGCTGCAGGTTGGCAAATGAAAATACATATCTTGAGCAGCTTACCAAACACAGAAAAGGTGTCTCTTGATCAAAACAATTAACTTCTAAACTAACAGCGCAACATACTTCCACAAACAGCCAAAAAAACTGAAAACGAAGGGCAGCAGAATGCAATGCCATGCACAGAAGACCAAAACCAGTGGAACAAGAAGTGCATACCGCATGGGAGAAAATAATCTAACGATGCAAAACCAACATCTCAAGAACTCTGAAAAAATTCATTCAACACAAAAAGATAGGAACCTTCTAAAGATTGTTATCAGTCACATGAATAAAAAGTAATAGCAGTGAAGCTCAGCAACATGCTACTGAAAACTAAATAACCCCAAATACAAATAAGACACCTAGGTGTTGGTTGCCCTGGTGTAAATCTGCTGGCTTGCATGAGAAGAGACCATCCTAATAGAACCTCTAGCCATCAGTTCCCTAATTGCCTTCCTCGCAAGTGATCCACTAATCTGCAAGGTACATTAAAAAACAAAATCAAATGAAGCATGTAAACAAAATTAAATAAAACACGAAAGCAGAGTTAGACATTCATACTTAATACTAGGCATGCTAGTAAAAATACATTTAAGAAAACAATGCCCAAGTAGAATACACAAGGCCACAGTTATATCATATTAAGCATAACAGTTGTTGCTCTATGGTCGATGTTATTTTTACACAAAAACCTATAAACATGAACCTCACAAGCCAAAATGATACGAATATACAAGTGCTGAATACCTAGCTTGTAGCCTGAACTCAATTGTAAAAAGTAGCAGACAGTGCACATCAATGTATGACTGATCAGTGTTAGGTATTAAACTGACAAAAGCACTTGGCATTGTACCTAATAACCTGGGTTTGAATCCTGATCCTACTGTTGATAAGAAGGATCATAGTGCACCTATAATTATGTAGCCAAAAGTCTCTTAGTCCATCCCAATAGACCAAGGTAGACAGACACATTACTAGATCAGCAACCAAACTTGATGTACTTTCACCAATGAGAATATTCTAAGGCATATATAATAGTTTACAGATTCTTGACACCATTACGGAAAAAATAAAACTATAACCACAGAACAGAAACTTTTGAAACACAGAATTGCACACTCATCTAAATCTCAAAGACAACAAAAACACAAAATATACATGATACACGCTCCACATAAGCTAACCAATATACCCGTCCAATTGTCACAGCTAAATAAAACAACACCAGGAACAATGTTAGAATAATGAGAATAAAAAGAGACCTATACACCTAATCAACAACAATCCAATTCATGATAATTTTGAATAACTGTAACTTTTTATTAACTATCCATGATTTTAAACATTCTCTCAAACTCTTCCACCACATTACCATTACAATTTACAAGAATTCTCCAAAAATTGCTACCAAAAACTAAAACTTTTTATTCCCTAAAATGGCAACAGCTTCTAGAAAATCAGAAGGTTTACTTCAAGAACAACAACATTCCTCGGGATTTATGTCATATACCCTAAACACGCCATCAAGTTGGACCCACCCATCACACTGCTCAGAGAAAATGTTTTGGTGAGTGTAGATATTAAATATTGCTAATTTTACATGACTTCTATCGACATAAATCATTTATTGAACGATAGATCCCACAAATTCAACGGTTAAGATCCTCCCGGACATGAATCCGACAGATTTTCAGTGAAATTAGCATAACGCATACGTTAGTGCTATGCACTTCGTCGTAAACCGAGTAATTAACATATCCTAAAATAATCATAAACAAAAAACCCAGGATTTGATGTGACTAAAAATACAGAAAAGACGTAAACTTTCGAGAAAAACGTAGTGAAATACTGTACCCTCATACGGTCGGAGAGGACAGAAGGAGTGATAAGCTTGTACTTGGGAGCTTCAGAGAGAAGCTTATCATAAGTAGCCTGATCAAAGAGAACCATGTTGTTGACTTTCTCCTTTTGCTTTCCCTTGCTCCACTTCTTCTTCTTTTGCTTCCCTCCTCCTGATTTTGCTGGCTTCGATGATGGTGGCGGTGCCTTCTCCTTCTTCGGTGCCTACACAAACCAAAGAAAAAAAGAGTTAGTTCAATTGGATTTGTGAAGAGAAACGTATTGTTGTTGAGATTTGAATAATTTTGTAGAGAAATAGAGGGTTACCATTGGATCTGTTGATGCGGTGTTAGGGGAGGGAAGGGGGAAGAGGCTGCTGCTGCTGCAGGGAAGTGGTGAGGGAAATCAGGTAGGCGTTTTGCGTGCGTTATTTGCTGTTATGCAGCAAGTATATATCTAGGGTTTCTTGGATTGTTAGCTGAATTAGAAACGACGACGTAGGATTTCATTTTGTCTAATGGGTTGCTTTTATTGTTTCAAGCTACGCTTAAAGGACTGTTTTGTTGAAAAGCTCCGTATATGTTTTCTCTAATGACAAGCCCAAGCCCACAAATATTTGGGCCCGTATCCGTGAATACTGCTTAGTGTTATTTCAAAACACTTTTTGTTAGTGCACCTTGAACATGAAATTAGCCTAATCTTCCAACTGCATCTGAGTTAATTTGCTCGCCACATGCCACACATTGGTATTTATCATGGAAGTTAAGGTTGATAAACACAAAAGGCAAACCCGTGTGTTGGTTTCTTCGAATAAGTTTATAATAAAATACAAAACCCCACACACACACATATAAAAAGTTCACTAGAATGATAAAAAGATTTTTTTTATTATGAATTGTAATAGTAATTTCATTTTTTATTTTTTATTTTTTTATAAGATGTTTCTTTGGTTTTTTCTTTCCTCAACGAATAGATGACACCCATGCTATTAAGGAGACATGTGTAACACTTCCCGTTGGTCAAATTTGATCACCTGTCATCTCATTGGATGCTCAATCGTGTCCTCTTCCACACGATGTGGCGCGTGTTAACAGACAATGGTTGGATTACCACTAATGATCGATTGTTTGTTTTTTTTTCTTTCTTTTCTCTCTCCTTACAAGTGCATAATTTTCCTCTTTATTTGTTGTTTGTCATACCCATGGCACTTGGGTCTGGCATGGTTGCTAGCCCACATCGCTTGGGTCTAAACCCAAGCACCTAGGCCTGGTAACCATGTCACACCCATGTACCTAGGTCTGCCAGACCCGCGCGCCTAGGTAAACAAATTTAAATTTTTTCAAAAGCACAATTGAACTGCAAAAACAAACACTGCTTCATTCAAGCAAAATTTTTCATTCATATGTATTAGAACTTAACTGCAAACTCTTTTTTATTTGTGTAACTTATTTTATAAATTTGTTACATTCGAAGAGGAAAGAATGAAAAAAGATATTGAGTTCTAAGTAATTTATTTCAAGTCTTCAAAAATAAATTTTTTTTTTATGCATTATGGACGAAAATATTAATTTTATATTTTCATCCAAGTATTGGATAGTTTTTTAAAGGGTTCATGCTTTTTTAAGTTTGAGATATTGTTGCATGATTTAATCGTCAAAGTTTGTTTCAATGAGAGTTTATTCTACATTATAAATATTAGTACATACAAAAATTTAAAATATATGATCATAAGAGAAAACTTTTGAATTGGTACATTATGTTATAGGAAAAGAAAAATATTGTATATGTAAATGACTTATTGTTCTTTTGACTACTTTAATGTGTGCAATTTTGTAAATGATTTCTTCACTAAAATTAGAGGTTAATAAAAAAAAAAACGAGTGATTTTTAGGGATGCATGTAGTAACAATGTCAGACTCACACCTCAGCCTAGCAACCACACCAAGCCCAAGATACTTGGGTATGACAACCTTTGCAGGTCCAAGCATCTTGGGTCTGGCAATCATGTTTGGGTTTGGCATTCAAAAAATGGCGTATGGGTCTGACATGGTTGTCAGACCTAGGTGCTTGGGTAAAAAGTATTAAAAAATAACAGTGTAAAAGTAAACTTAAATCTATATTTTAAAAATTTAAGGATCAATTAACTAGTTTTATTGAACTAGATAAGAAGGGAATAAGTTATAAGTAACGCTCTCAAGCTCGCGTTTTACTGTTTAAGCATAGTTATTAAACCCGGCTCGACACGTCAGGTCAACCCCTGGACTTGGGTGACCTAACAGAACCCGGTAGAGATCTTTTTTTTCAAATGTGTTTTTCCATTAGCTAGAGACCCGTCTTTTTTTTTATATCTTTTTTAGTTAGTTACTAACTTATATATCAAAATTCACTGTATAAATATTAGAAGAATGTTTTATTTTTTCAATGTGAGATTTGAAACTCATTAATACATATACTCTATGTTTACAAGAAAAAAATTGTGTTTTTTCAATGTGGGATAAAAAAACTTTTTTTGTTTCAATACTTCAACTTAATAGAATAAGATAATTTTTTTTAATGTAGGATAAAAGACCTTTTGAAATAATCTTTTAGTTTATATCCACATAGATTTTTTTAATTTTTTTCATATGAAATATTAAAACCTCAAATATTTTTTTAATTTTCCCGAGTTGACCCACGCTAGGCCAGGACCAAAAAAATACCACACCCGCACCTGGGTCTGGCAACAATTAACCCGCTTGGTTAGGTTTAAAAACACTATTAAAACATTCTTCATACTCTTAATATTTTTTTACATTTAAAAAAAATAATATTAACCCGTTGTGGAGCGCGGACCAATATACTAGTGTGTGTGTGTGTGTGTTTTGTATTTCATTATAAACTTATTTGAGGAAACTAACACAAGGGTTTGCCTTTTTTTAGTTGTATATATTTTTGCCTCGATCATTTTCACCTCTGCATGAATCAAATGATCACAAAAAAAAGATATATACATTTCAATCCTTCAATACTATACAACTATCGTAAGTTACGCTGAAAATAAAAAAGAAAAAATTTCTCTAAGATTGAGTAATGTTGAAGATGGAATTCAACATAGAACTTAATATACGATTATATGATGCAGAATAAACATGTTTATAACATAATTGTAAAGCTTAATGACAAGGAAACAGTACCTCCAGCCATTGATGGTCCTCACGTATTTGCTGCTCTCTTTGATATATATTTGGCACTTCCAAACTCTACTCACTCTATATAGATGGTGTAAAACTTAAGGGAATTGAGTAAGTGAGTATGAGGACCAAATAACACTATTTGTAGCCAAAGCTTCCATTAAGCTTTAATGGTTATGTGTCCCACATATATAGTTTATCATGGGGTAGTTACAACCTTAAAGTAGACCCACTTTAAGAGCTCATAAGTATGAAGGTTACAACCTTTGAATGGACCACTTTAAAAGCTCATAAGTATGAAGGTTACAACCTTTAGAATTGACCACTTTAAGAGCTCACAAGTATGAAGGAGAGTTAGAGAGTCATTTATAACGACTCTATGAGAAATGGTCAACATTCCCCCACTTGATCCATATTTGTAATCTAATGTTTCATCTTAAACCCATAGATAATCTATTTTAGTAATAAATATATGAATCATGGTGATAGGTTCTTTAATTAATGAGTATTATCTTCCATATATTATTATGTATTTATTTCTTTAAATATTATAATTTATGTGGCAACAAGTTCTTAATGAATAAACCTTATGTTTTTTCTTGGTCCAATACAAATGAATTTTTCTCAAAATCAAATTAAGGTGCACATTAATATGAGAAAAATATCAAAATAATTAGGAAAATAATGAAAAATTACATAATGGAACCAAGTCCCATATCCACTACACGATCCTTGAATTTTAACGGTGGCATGCCTTAGTCAAAGGATCAACGATCATTAGTTCAGTGCTGATGTGCTTAAAAACCACTTTTTTTTTAACACGTTCTCATATGGATAAATACTTAATGTCGATGTGTTTACTTCGACTTCACTTTTGTTATTCTTAGCCATAAAAACAACAGCTGAATTATCATAAAACATTCTCAATGGCATGTGGATAGAATCCATAATTTAAGCCTAGAAATGAAACTCTTAAGCCATACATCATGTGAAGTAGCCTCAAAACAAGAGACAAACTCAACTTTCATAGTGAAAGTGGCAGTCAAAGTTTGCTTCGCACTCCTCCATGATACAACTCCACCAATCATCAAAAATATGTACCCTGATATAGATTTACATGAATCAATACAGCCAGTGAAGTCAGATTCTGAGTAGCCAATTATTTCCAGATTGTATGCTCGTCTATACATAAGCATATAGTCTTTGGTTCCTTGAAGGTATCTCATCACTATCTTTGTAGCTCTCAAATGGTCTAAACCTAGATTACTCTGATATCGTCTTAACATTCCCACAACAAATGTAATGTCAGATCTTGTACAGACTTGAGCATACATGAGGCTTCCGACAGCAGAAGCATATAGAATGTTCTTTATTTGTTCCCTTTCAAGATCGTTCTTCGAACATTGATTTAAATTGAATATATCCTTCATAATAAGAGCCATACTTGGAGAACAATCCTTCATCCAAAACCTCTCTAAAACTTTATTAATATAGGTTTCCTAAGACAGGTCCGGGATACCTCGAAATCTGTCTCCATAGATTTTAATGTCACCCATATCCTTCATATCAAAAGTTTTAGCGAGGAATTGATTCACCTCATGCAGCAAACCTTGATCATTGGTTGCTAGAAAAATGCCATCCACATATAAAATAAGAAAACAAATTTTACTCTCACTGACCTTCTAGTATATACATTGATCCATAACATTTTCTACAAAACCGAATAAGAAATGTATGGAATTTCAAATACCATTGGCGGGATGCTTGTTTTAAACCGTATATGGATTTATTGAGCTTGCAAACCAATTGCTCACTATCACTAAAGGAGAATCCTTTAGGTTGCTTCATGTAAACCTCCTCCTCCAGATCTCCATTTAGAAATGTCATTTTCACATCCATTTGCTGCAACTCTAAGTCAAAATGGGCTACTAATGCTAGAATAATACGCAAGGAATCTTTCTTAGATACATGAGAGAAAGTCTTCGTGTAATCAACTCCTTTTTTATGAGTGAATCCTTTAGCAACAAGTCTTGCCTTGTATCTCTCAATATTGCCCAATGAGACTTTCTTAGTCTTAAAGACCCATTTACATCCAATGGCTTTTACACCATTAGGTAACTCAACAAGATCCCAGACTTGGTTACTCTTCATAGAATTCATCTCCTTCTTTATGGCATTGGTACCATAATTATTCTTCTTTGCAACTCATAGCTTGTGAAAAGGATTCAGGATCATTTTTGGCTTTAATATTATAGTCAGATTCTTGCAGATACACAATATAATTATTAAGAATTGTTAATTTCTTTGATCTAATAGATCTTCTTAATGTTGTACCATCATATCCCTGAGAAGTATATGGTTTAACTCGTTGTTCAAAAGTTCTTGGCAACTCTTGCACTACTTGATCTACTGAAATATGATTAGCAATTTGTGGAAGTTCAATGATTGGTTGTTCAACACCAGTTTGTACTTGAGAGGTGTTGTAAATAATAATCAATCTATCATTTGAAGTGGAAGGTTGAGATTCTAAAAGATCATTATCAGAAAACAATGTTTTTGGTTTGATTGTTTTCACTGATTAAGTCATTTTCAAGAAACTTTGCATTTCTTGATTCCACAATCCCAGTGTTGTGAGATGGACAATAAAATCTGTAACCCTTAGACCTTTTAGTATATCCAATGAAATACTCATTAATGTTTCTTGGGTCTAGTTTCTTTTCTTATGGATTATAAATTCTCACTTCAAACGGACATCCCCAAACACACATATATCATAAACTTGGTTTCCAACCTTTCAGTAATTCAAAAGGTGTTTTAGGAACAACCTTGGTTGGAACTTGGTTTAATATATATATTGTCATCTTAAGTGCTTTAGCCCACAAGGATTTAGAAAGTTTAGAGCTGCTGAACATACTCTGCATTATGTCCAATAATGTTCAGTTTCTTTTTTTTTTGCTACACCATTTGATTCAGTGAACCAGGCATGGTGTATTGGCCAACAATCTCATATTCTTAAAGAAACTTTGTAAATGTTCTAGGTGCTTGTCCATCCTCTATGTATCTACCATAATATTCTTCACCTCTATCTGATCTCACGATCTTAATTTGCTTACTACATTGTTTCTCTACTTCAGCCTTAAAAATCTTAAAGGCATCTAATGCTTCGTTCTTATTATGAAGCATATATGTATATATTCGTGAGTAATCATCTATATAAAAAAATGAAGTATTTCTGACTATATGAGTCCAAGTTTAGACTACATATATCAGTATGTATAATCTCTAATATGTCTGAACTCCTAGTGGCACCTTTTTTTGACTTGTTGGTTTGTTTTCCCTTTATACAGTTCACACAAGTCTCAAAATCAGTAAAATCTAGAGTATTAAGTACCCCTTCATTTACTAATCTTTTAATTCTATCTACGAAGATATGACTTAATCGTTGGTGCCATAATTTAAAGGAATTTTCATCAATAATACATTTTTTAATGCTAGTGTGAACATGCATTACATCATAAGTGCCATTGTTTTGTAAATTAATGCAGATAAAACCATCAAACAAAATACTATTCCCAACACAATTAGATTTATAAAATAAACTGAATGATGAATCTGAAAAATTAAAGGAATATTCAAAAGGTAAAAGTCTTGAAACTGAAATCAAGTTTCTAGAGAAACTTGAAACATAAAAGGTCTTTTCTAACTTTAAAACAAAACCACTATTTAAAATTAGATAGCAAGTTCCTTTAGATTCCACATGTAAGCCCATCTTATTTCCTAATAAGATGTTAGCTCACTTCCTACTTGCTTCCTTAGGTTTTGCAAACCTTACAAGAAATTTGAATATAGATTGTTGATCCAGAATCAATCCATTATGTGTTAATATTGACATTAACCATATTAGATTCATAACACACAATTAAGGTTGGATTACTTTTATCCTCAAGCCATTTCTGAAATTTAGTGAATTCCTTTTTCATGTGTCCTTTTTTTTTACAGAAAAAACACTTGGAATCTTTCTTGATACCTGCTTGGGGAGGTATTTTACCTTTCCCTTTTTGATTGGCTTGAGATTTGCCCTTCCCGCATGTTGCCAACATTACACTTTCACCTTGTCCCATCACCAATCTCTCTTCCTCTTGAGCACACACGGCCATGAGTTCATTAATTAACCAATTTTTCTTATATGGTGTATGAGATTTTAAAGGGTCCATATTGATGTGGAAGGGTGTTCAAGATATAGTGTACCAAGAAGGACTTTGATATTTCAACCTCGAGTTTCTTCAATTGAGCCACATTATCCCTTATTTGTATGATGTGCTCGCACACACCTCTCACATTAGTGAGTCTTAGGGATGAGAACTTCATGATTAGGGTGCTTGCTAGCAACTTGTCTGAAGTGATAAATTGTCCATCAATGACTTTTAGCAAGTCTCAGACCTTTTCATGTTGATCGACAGAACCACGAATACCAGTAGAAATTCTAGTCTTAATGAACATCATGCTGAGGCGATTAAATCGCTCTCATCGCTCATAAAGCGTGATGTTTGCTGCAGTGCTGGTATCAGTGAGTGTTGGTGGTTCGTCTTTCCTAATAGCATAGTCTATGTCCATCCACACTAAATGAAGAAGAACTCTTTCCTTCCAGATCTTATAGTTATCTCCGTTAAGTTCAGGCATATCATAACGAACATCAAAAATATTTGCAGGTTGTAAAACTATATACAATTATATATTACATGCTTAAGTTAAAACTGAGGCAATAAATATTCATGCTTTACCAATGCAAATCATGCTTAAATATCAAATCTGATAACATAATATGTCTGTGGGCTAAATTCTTAATTCAAGTAGATTCAATTATTTTTTATGATCAAATTATTTACTTAATTCATAATTTTAAAGGATATATTATGATTATAATTTGATATATATGTTATCTTAGATTAAACTTTTATGATAAAACTATCACATTATTTACTTAATTCATAATTCATGTAGGTAAGTTATGAATAATTTGATATTTTATCCTAATTAATAATATAAATATAATAAAAATTCATGTGGGATAAAATTTATTATATTAAGTATAATTAATTGCAATTGATGTCTAATATTCTTTATGTGATCCTAATCATTCATAATATATAATTTTATTCAATTAAAGATGATGTTGCTATTCTCTAATTAATTAAAATTATATGGATCATTAGACAATAAATCACATAAGACTAACTTAATATTATGAATTACACAATTTTAACTAATACTAACAAATTATTATCATGCACAAAAATATTATAATATATATATATATATATATATATATATATATATATTGCATGTGTTAATATAGAGCAGAAATAATTAACTCATGCAAACTTAATACGAGCATGATAATTAAATTTGCACTATAGTAATCCAAATTGCATATAATTAAATCAAATAAAAATTATGGCCATAACAGTATATCATAACAATTATTAGTACACTTTACAGACCATCTATAAAGTGGAAACTAAATGTCATTGTTTATCGGAGATCAAAACTGCATGTTATTTTTTGCCGTCTTCAACCTCCATACTGGGTTGCAGACTTCGATTTCCTTGGATGTAATTTTTAAATAACAGAAAGGTTAGAAAAACTATTTCAACATGATTTCTTTATTTTGAATAAAACACATTCAGAATCATCAAAACTTAAATTTTATCAAACTTTCAGCTACAAACAAAGATAAGCAGAGCAACTCTATAAATCAAGGCAGATATAAAACCATGCTCTGATACCAAATATAGAACTTAATATACAATTCTATGATACAGAATAAACATGTTTATAACATAATTGTAAAGCTTAATGACAAGGAAACAGTACCTCCAGCCATTGATGTTGCTCAAGTATCTGCTACTCTCTTTGATATATATTTGGCACTTCCAAACTTTACTCACTCTATATAGATGATGTAAAACTTTAGGGAATTGAGTAAATGAATATAGGGATCAAATAACATTATTTATAACCAAAGCTTCCATTAAGCTTTAATGGCTATGTGTCCCACATATTCAGTATATCATTGGGTAGTTACAACCTTAGAGTGGACCACTTTAAGAGCTCATAAGTATGAAGGTTACAACCTTTAGGTGAACCACTTTAAGAGCTCATAATTATAAAGGTTACAATCTTTATAGTGGACCACTTTAAGAGCTCACAAGTATAAAGGAGAGTTGGAGAGCCATTTATAATGGATCTGTAAGAGTTTAGTTTAGAGAATGATTTGTATGTGAATTTTAATGGTTGCTAATAGCTGCAACCATCCTTTGTATTTATACCTTTAGGGTTGTATACAATACTAGAGTGGAGTATACTACACATGATAATTATTTCTATATAAGGTATTTACATATATAAGGAGTCTATTCTAATCTCTTTCCATAATACACCCCGTCAAGCTGAAGGTGGAGATTCCACTCGAAGCTTGGATTGAAAAAGAGCAAACGAGACTGGGGGAAGCGGCTTGGTAAGGATATCGGCTAGTTGGTCCTTTGAAGAGATAAAGCGTACCTGAATTTCTTGCTTAGCAACGCGGTCGCGAACAAAGTGATAGTCAACTTCAACATGTTTAGTGCGAGCATGAAAAACTGGATTGAGTGATAGGAAGGTGGCCCCTAAATTATCACACCACAATGTAGTCATGGATGACGATGGAAAATGAAGTTCTGATAATAAAGAGTGAATCCATAAGATTTCAGCGGTACCATCAACTAAGGCCTTGTATTCTGCCTCTGTAGAAGACCGAGCCGCAGTGCGTTGCTTCCCTGATTTCCATGAAATAGGAGTAGCACCAAGATATACAAGATAACCACCTGTTGATTTTCGATCATCAATACTGTCAGCCCAATCAACATTAGTGAAACCATGAAGAGACAATGAGGAATCCCGAGTAATGTGTATACCATAAGAAGTTGTATCCTGAAGGTAACATAGAATGCGTTTAACGACCGACCAATGATCCTCAGTAGAGGCATGCATAAACTGACATACCTTGTTGACTGCATAACAAATATTAGGTCTGGTAAAAGTAAGATACTGGAGAGCCCCAACAATCTGTCTATATTGTGTCAGATCAGAGTAAGGAGTACCAAATGCGATGCTCAATTTTGAGGAGGTAGACAGAGGGGTAGCAACCGGTTTAAAAGAACTCATACCTGCTCGTTGGATAATATCAAGAGTATACTTATGTTGGCTGAGTAACAAACCCATAGAAGTGGATTTAACTTCAATGCCCAAGAAGAAATGAATAGAGCCTAAATCTCGAAGCTTAAACTCTAAACTTGGCAAAATAATTAAGCGTTGAAGCAAAGTCGGGTAACTCCTAGTCAACAAAATATCATCAACATACACAAGTAAATAAAATATAGCACCGTTGAAGGAGAGAATAAAGAGAGAAGTATCAACCTTCGATGTCTGAAAACCAATGGAGATCAGAAACTCACTTAACCGGTTGTACCATGCCTAAGGTGCTTGTTTCAAACCATACAAAGATTTATGTAGATGACACAATGCGATGGGAATGTAGGGTCAACAAAACCAAGTGGTTGTGCCATGTACACCTCCTCCTGAAGAATGCCATTCAAAAAGGCATTATGGACATCCAACTGATGAATCTGCCAACCATAGGTGACAATGATAGTAAGGACTAGTCGAATCGTTGTTGGCTTAATCACCGGACTAAATGTTTCCAAGCAATCAACCCCCTCTTGCTGAGTGAAACCTCGTGCGACCAGTCGTGCTTTATATAGGTCCACACAACCATCGACGTACCTCTTAATCTTATATACCCACCGACTACCCACCACATTCATAGATGGAGCAAAAGGAACTAATGACCAAGTGTCATTACTGTGAAGGGCCTAAAGTTTTTCTTGCATGGCTTTATGCCAAATCAAGTATTGGTCAGCAGCCTTAAATGAAACTGGTTCCTGCTGAGGCAAAGATGTAGACAGGGTGGCAAATAAGACACTCAAGTTGGCAATTTTGGATGAACGCGAAGCACCATGGAGTGAGTGTGTGCAACCTGAGGTTGAGTAGAAGACACACTGTTTTGGCCTTGTTGAAGAGAGAAATGAGACAAATCAACGCATAAATCAAGTCCAAGGGGGAATTAGAGGAGGAATCTGGTTTTGAAGGGCGCAATAGAGGACTATGCTGAACAGGAGAAGCAAACCGAGAGGTAGAGCCAGCAGGGGAAGGAACAGGGGAGTTGGGCAAATCAGATATCACAGGAGACACACACACTGCACACGAAGTAGGAGACCTAGCAGAGGAAAGTGTCACATTAGGAGAGACCGAGGCCATAAGAAACACATGTGAGAGTGACAAGTCGAGACCTGTACCTATGGAATGAATATGACTGTGATATGCAGGCAAAAATAAGGGAGCGAGGGAGGTTCATGTAGGTGCATGGGGTTTTATTGAAGCACTGGATTTTACTAAATACGGTGCAGAGACAGATGTGATGGGCTGGAAAGTGACAGCAGGGGGTTGTAAAGGTGAGGCGATACTCTGTTTAGACTTGTCAAAGGGAAATACAGTTTCATAAAACTGAACATAACGAGCAATATAAAGACGATTTGACGACAAATCAAGACATCGATAACCTAAATGAGAGTTGTTATAACCTAGAAAAACACAAGGAGAAAAGTAGAAATCTAACTTATGAGCATTGTATGGACGAAGTAGCGGAAAGCAGAGACACCTGAAAGTACGAAGAAATCCATAGTCAGGAGTCGATTTTAAAAGACATTCAAAAGGTGTTTTATGATTAAGAATTGGAGTTGGCATGCGATTAATAAAATAAACAGAACTTTCAAAAGCAGAACTCCAGTATTTTAAAGGAGCTTTACATTGACCTAGAAGAGTAAGTCCAGTTTCAACAATATGTCTATGACGACGTTCAACCATGCCATTTTGTTCATGAGTATGAGGGCAGATCACACGATGATGAATACTAATTGTTTTAAAATAGGTATTGAGTTTTTGATATTCACCGCCCCAATCTGTTTGAACGGATTTAATTTTTAAGGAAAATTGACGTTCAACTTGTGCTTGAAATTGATGAAAGACAGTAAACACATCAGATTTGGCAGCCAAGGGGTAAAACCAAATAAACCTTGTACGGGCATCCATAGAAATAACAAAATAGCAAAATCCATCACATGATAACATAGGGGAAGGTCCCCAAACATCACTAAAAATCAAGTCAAGAGGAGCTTGAGTTTGATGGCCTGTAGTTTTTAAAGACAAGCGAGACGACTTACTAAGAGGACATGCTGAACAATTAAAATCAAAATATTTTGACGTATAAGACACCTTTTTATTTGACACTAAAAAATGCAAAATACACGGACTAGGATGCCCAAGACAATGATGCCAGACATCAGCTGAAGTAGAGATTCGGGTGGATAGAAAGGCTTGAGGTAATGACGTTGCAGAGGACTCATACAAAACATATAGACCATCTCTACTCCGACCGGAAAGAAGCACTGTCTTCGTCATAAGATCCTTAACATAAAATACAAATGGATGAAATTCAAAAATCACGTTATTCTCAAGACAAAACTTCTAAATAGATAGTAAAGGTTTTTTTATGGTAGGAACATGTAAAATGTTGGATAACGTAAATGTGTGTTTGGGTGAATGAATGTGAGAGTGAGCAATATTAGAGATAACAAGACCCTTGCCATCGCCAACATGCAAGTGATCATTACCAAGGTAAGGTTCTAAACTCATCATACTCACAAGGTTCGGTGTCACATGATGATTCGCACTTATATCAGGAAACCAAGTAACAGGAGAAGTTGTAGGGGCAGTATTAAATGCTAAATTGGCATTAGCTTGTACATGATGAGTAGATAATTGAGAACACTACTGGGCAGTATGCCCATAATCATAGCATAGTTGACATCTGATGGTGCGGTGAGAACCTCCAAACTGGTTGCTTTGCTGCCCAAAGTGCTGACTAGAGCTATAGGAGAC
Organism: Populus deltoides; assembly: GCA_015852605.2. Classification (NCBI taxonomy): domain Eukaryota; kingdom Viridiplantae; phylum Streptophyta; class Magnoliopsida; order Malpighiales; family Salicaceae; genus Populus; species Populus deltoides. Next base: position 6,415,550 of record CM027573.2, on the reverse strand, counting down.
CCGATTTCCATGTTGTCCAAACTATGAACCTGAAGCAGAATTTGTAGAACTGAAATTTTGGGCTGATCCATAACTATAACCATGATTTCCACGATAACTACTACGGTGATTTGGTCTCCAACCCTCGCGAAAACGGCCTCTTCTGCCAGTGTTGGAACCTGACTGCCACTACCTAAAAAACGCAGATGGCTGCTAGGATGGAGTGGGTAACAGAGGAGCTATTACAGTAGGATGGATACTAGCTTTATTGATAAATTCATGCGTGAGGAGGTGGCTGTGGAGGTTAGTGTACGAGATAGGATCAACTTTAGTAGATAAGTTGGTTATCAGGTCCTTAAACTCGCTACGTAATCCCCGAAACACATACAGATTAAATTATTCCATAGAAATCGATCTACCGGCTGCAGTAAGTTCATCAAACAAGGACTTAGCCTTCTGCAGATAGGTGCTAACAGACTCATCATTCTATTGTAGCTCTTGGAAGGAACCGTGGAGTTGCATAATTCGTGAGTTGGAAGGAGAAGCAAGGGATGTTTCTAGCATTGTCCAGATGTCGTGGGAGGTGTTACAATCAACCACTAGGTGCAGAACTTCCATAGAGAAGGAGGATAAAAGAGCACTCATGATTAGGTGGTCTTGTTGCTTCCATGACAGATAGGAAGCATTAACAATAGGTAAGGAGGTGTCAACATAAATCAAGTGAGCGGGAAGGCATGGTAATGAGCCATCCACAAAAGGAAAAATGCCTTGGCCCAAGAAAAAAGGTTTCATCTGCATCCTCTAATACAAGAAATTGGTGTTGGAGAGCTTTAAAGATATTACCTGCTGAGTGTTGGGGAGAGGGATGATAGCAGGGACTTTTGTCATAGCAGTCATAACATCTAAAGAGGAAGGCTGAGGCAATTCGATTTCAGTAGCACCAAAGGAAGCACCAGATGTAGCAGCTGACATTGATGGTGGTGCAAAAGAGGAAGAAGAGTGAGTGAGCAGCACAGCAGCAACAAAGTTATTTGTCATTGACAAAGAAGAGAATTGAGCCAGATGAGTGTAGATGGTTTACAGACAAATAAAGCTGCGATTTGATTTTCTTTGCTTGCTCTGATACTAAGTTAAGTTTAGAGAATGATTTGTATGTGAATTTCAATGGTTGCTAATAGCTGCAACCATCCTTTGTATTTATACCTTTAGGGTTGTGTACAATACTAGAGTGGAGTATACTACACATGATAATTATTTCCATATAAGGTATTTACATATATAAGGAGTCTATTCTAATCTCTTTCCATAATAGTAAGAAACGGTCAACAATTAAAACTGAAGTACCTTACTCAGGATAACCAATTTGGTTGTTAACATTGTACTATTATCCTTTGGTTTTAAAATAGCTAACATAGAGGAGAAAGTTATAGGTATTATATTTATAAAATCTTATACATTGTGTTTTCTTTCAAGATTGCATATTAATATACAACTCTTTCTTTTGTGAAATTCTTCTCTTTGCGCATTCCTACATGGTATCAAAGTTATCTAAGACTCACTTCTAATTGATCCTTCTCAAACTGTTTGACTCCTAAAATTCCATAACTTTTGAATGCAATCTTCCCATGCTCCTTCATTAACCTTACTAAACTCACACGTTTGAACTACGAACTTGGAAAGCCACCATGTTACCCTACCTCAAAGGTCATAAAGTTTTTGGCTATGTAGATGGCATCATGCACCAGCCTGTTAAAACCATCATTACTTCTGATGGATTTATGTGTCCCAACCAATCTTATACTAATTAGGAAACCCAAGATAATCTTTTCCATGCATCAATTCTTCTATTTCATACAAGGTACTGGCACAAGTTGCTCATTACATCGCGTTCTCTGAATTCTGGTGGGTGTAAGTTCTGCCTTTGTGTAACAGTCTCGTGCTAAAAAAGTATAAGTTTGATCTCAACTCTCTACTTTGCGAAATGGAAGTCTATATGTAAGTGATTATTTTATGACAATCAAACATCTTACAGACGAGTTGGCTATTGTTGGACAACCTCTAATGTGTGATGATATCATCACATATCTACTTGTCGGGCTTGGTTTAGATTATAACTCTCTTATTTTCATGGTCACTCATCGTGATACCTCTCTCACCTTGGAAGAGGTTTATTCTATGCTCTTGACATGTGAGGCTCGTATTCAACACAATAATCAATTTTTATCCTTACTCATTGCCTCTGCCAATGTTGTCACCCAACAACTACCTCTTACAGGAAGATAGGTTCATAGCTATTCATCAGCACCTAGAGGCAGGGGGCGTGGTCAATTCAATAGCAACCATAGTAGTGGTCATAGCAACAATAGTTTGTTGTGTCAATTTTGTGAAAACCCAGTCACATGGCCTCCCGTGGTTGGAGGTGTTTTCAAACTCCACCACCACGTCCAAATCTTCAAGCAAACCTTGTCTTCAATCATACTGGGCAACAATTAGTTGAACAAGAGTGGCATCTTAATATTGGCTTAACACATAATTTAACCACCAACATAAGTAATCTAAACATCAGAATCAGAAGTGATGATTTTTCTAGCAATGATAAAATTCAAATTGGTGATGGTACAATTTGAAAATCATTCATATTAAAACTGCTTATTTATCTAATTCCTCTTCATCTTTTATTTTTGACCAAAATTTTATTGTCCCAGAAATTACAAAAAAAATTCTTATTTTTGCTCAAAATTTTACCAAAGATAATCATGTTTGTTTCAAATTTCACAGTTTTTTTTTTTTTTTTGCTTAAGGACTCGTGGAACGTCCTACATAAAATATTTGTGTCTAATGACCTTTATTACTTCTCTTTTTCTCTTCAATGCTACTTTTCATATGTTTTTTTAGTGTTAGGTTTCTATTATCAATTGGTATTGTTGTCTTGGTCATGCTTTATATATTACTATTCGACGTGTTCTTAGCCATGATAATTTACTTGTTAGTTGTAATAAGAGACAAATTATTTATCCCGAGTGTGAGATGGCTAAAAGCCTCAATATACATTTTTATTCTTCTATTCATTTCAAAACCACTTGAATTAATTTATTATGGTGTCTGGGACTAAGCTCAGTTATTTCTAGCTATGGATCTTATTATTATGTTTGTTTCTTAGATGGCTTTACTAGATTTATATGGATATTTTCTTTAAAATTAAAATTTTATGTTGAGAATATATTTCTTCAATTTCAAAAATATATTGAAGGACACTTTGATTCCAAAATTAAAGCTTTTTAAATTGATTGGTGGATGAATATAGATGTTTAAATAATTATTTCAAAACTTGCCGAACTCAACATCATTTATCTTATCCTTACACAGAAAAACAAATGGATTCTGTTGAAAATCATCATTGTCAAATTGTTGAAATGGGCTTAACCTTAACCTTGATTGCTCACTCCCATTTGCCAAAACCATATTGGGAAGATGTATTTTTAATTGCAACTTATATTATTAACCATCTTCCTTGAAAAGCACTCAATGGTAAATCACCATTTGAAATAGCTTATAATTAGAAACCTAATAACATGTTCATGGGTGTTTTCGGTTATCCTTGTTGGCCAAACTTGGGAGCTTATAATAAGCATAAAATTGATCACTTGATCTTAAGCATCTGCTCCTCCACAATAATCCCCTGCTCTCCAGCATGTCTCTCCAGATGAGCCCCAATATATAGCACCTTATGATCACTTGATCTTAAGCACGGTCTCTGAAAACCAAAAGCTTCGTATGTTGGTATCGCTCACTATTCATTACCTTAGTGTTTATTTATTGACAAAGGTTGCAAAGATGGAGAGGGACTTGGCCATTCTTTTTGTTGTTTTTGTGTGGAAAACAAACTTCATCTTGGTGTATGTAGCTAGAAATTGGCACTGTTTCACTGTGGGCAGGGGCGACTGGTTCTTGTATGATTATGATAATAATAATTAATAATAATAAGATTAAGAGTTAGAAAAGAGAGCGGGAAACCTTATCTCTCCCGAGCTCAAAAGAGCGAAAAGCATCGTCAATGGAATGAACTTGTGACAGCCCAGGTTAACACGCATAAATATCTCTGGCAAATAATGATGAAATGGAGGAGCCAGAATATATATCCTGCGGGAAATAAAATGTTTTGGTGAATGTACTAATCAAAGCATCGATGGTCTGCATGCAACCATGCGAAGTTGCATCTTCTTTATTACAATTTATCTCACCACAGACATAAATGTCTTGATTTGGCCATATGGAAAATTTATATCTAACGTAATGTCATTTTTTTATGAATCTTTGTTTCCATACCAACAATAGTCCTCTCTCCAAGTTCCTCCTAAACTAGAAATCTCTTCCTTACCATCCTTTTTATCTCACCAGACTGCTCATACTAACACTTCAGGTCTACTCCCATGGTCTACAAACCAGCTGCCAGATGATCAAATCATGCCACAAAATCAGCTACACTTGAATGTTAAGTCTACCTTGTTATGCTCAGGTGACTCAGTGCACACGACCAATTCCACTCCATCTTCAACTACTACTGCTGCAATTTCTCAACCATCTGCTCCTCCACAATAATCCCCTGCTCTCCAGCATGTCTCTCCAGATGAGCCCCAATAGCACCATATGATCACTTGATCTTAAGCACGTTCTCTGAAAACCGAAAGCTTCATATGTTGGTATCGCTCGCTATCCTTTACCTTGGTGTTTATTGACTAAGGTTGGAAAGTTGGAGAGGGACTTGGCCATTCTTTTTGTTGTATTTGTGGGGGGAAAAAATTAACTTTATCTTGGTATATGTAGCTTGAAATTGGCACTGTTTCATTGTGGGCAGGGGCGATTGGTTCTTGTATTATAATAATAATAATAATAATAATAAGATAGAAAAGAGTGAGGGAAACCTTATCTCCCGATGTCAAAAGAGCGAAAAGCGTCGTCAATGGAATGAACTTGTGACAGGTTAACACGCATGAATCACTGGCAAATATTGATGAAATGGAGGAGCTAGAATATATCCTGCAGGAATTAAAATGTTTTTGGTGACTGTACTGATTAAAGCATCGATGGTCTGCATGCAACCATGCGAAGAAGAATTGATTTTGATAGTAGATAATTACATAAAAATCGACGATAAGCCCTTCCAACATGTCCATTCCCTAATAATCAATAATGAAACCACGCAATTTTGTTAAAATACTACTCAACAGGCCAAAGTAACGATATACTCGTAATCCAATCCTGAAACAACAATCCCTCTAGCCTTATATCATTCAAATATAATTAAAGGCAAGCAAGTACATGAACCGACCTTAGCTCAGTTGGTAGAGCGGAGGACTGTAGTAGGTGCTGTAATCCTTAGGTCGCTGGTTCGAATCCGGCAGGTCGGATGTTTCTTTTGCTGGGCTTTTACTTTTAGGCCTGGAGAGTTTTTCCTAATGAGCATTTACTTCATCGGCCCAGCCGTTTCTACTTTGGGCCCAACAGAAAGATTGGGCTCATGAATCAATCATGGGCCAAAAATTATCCTCAGCCAACTTTGGTTCAATTAGTAACACCATAAGTTCCAGGCCCATTATACACACACACAGAGGGTGGTGGGTGGGTCTTAAAAGAAAAGAAAAGAAAAACTTGGGTAAGGAATAAAATTGATGAAGAAACAAAACAAGTGGTATCCATCCCATCAATCACCGAATCCAACGTGGCTGATCTTGTGGGCGTGTAACCAAACTGAGGGCATATTAACTTCATCCTCTCTTTTATTTCTTCAAGTAACATCATCTATCACACAGCTCTACTCATGTCAAGAAATTTGTAACATTTGTGTCACCAAAATATAGGGTGAATCTTTCGCCCCCCGTGTCACCGAAACAGCCTCCACTCGCATGTACAACACCAAGGTGTTTAGGAGTTGCGTAATTATGCATTCAAAAATATTTTTTTATTTTTAAAAATTATTTTTTATATTTGTACATCAAAACAATATAAAAAAATTAATTTTAAAAAATTAAAATTAAAAAAAATATAATTTCAATTGAGTTTTTAAACATCATTTCAATAAAAATAATAATAAAAAAAGATGGATGTTACATCCACTTGAAAAAGATGACAAGACTTGGGAATCCATTCATGAACAGATCAAAGCGAGCTTGGAGTTTATTTTTATGCCCTGTCTACTCGGAAGCTTTTACAAGTAAGAAGAGTTTTTTTTTTTTTTTTCTAGCGTGATGGTAAAAGATTTGAGATCTGTATAATAGGTTTTTAGTTCGAGTTAGAACATGTATTTTTTATAATAGCTTATAATAGCCGGGATTATACTCATTCACTGAACTCACAAAGTACACTTTCTGAAAGGTAGAGTTTTCTCGAATCTAAAAAAAAAAATCTTAAAAAGAAAAATTATGCTTGGGATTCCAAGTTCCTTGCTTTGAGCTACAATGATCCCCTTCCATTTCGATTTATTTGTTGGTGGCCACGTCTCCATCTTAAATTTAAAAAAATACTAAGTTTATGTTGTTTGTCGTGTTTTATGATTACTTTTAAAAAAATTAATTTTTTTATTTTAAATTAATATTTTTTTTGTTTTTTCATATTGTTTTGATATGCTATATCAAAAATATTTTTTAATAATAAAAAATATTTTTTAAAATAATTATTATTACATTTCTAAACACTCCATACTACTACTACTACTACTATTATTATTATTATTATTATTATTATTATTATTATGCTCAATCCGCTCTTGTTGTCTTTTTTTATATATATATATATATATATGCTCTAAATAATAGAGAATATGGAGCCCGGAGATCTAGGCCCATTTTAAGTTAAAGTGAACCCCAATAATCAATTATTTTTCTTGTCTGTCAGGTGTTTTATATATATATATAAAACTTTTCCTCCTATTATTTATATATATAAAAAAAAAACTTTTCCTCCTATTATTTATTTAGTTACTTTTTTTTTTATAATAAGACAATCTTGGACTAATCTCATGAAGGAAAAAAGAAAAGGAAACTCCTGCTTGGTCCTTTTGAGTCACGTCGTTTCTGGGCAGCAAAGGCAAGTTATGTGTCAGATAAACGTAATTAGGATTATTCATTCATTTATCCAATAATAATAATAATAATAATAATAATAAATAAATAAAAATGATGAGGATAGATATCAATTCCCGAAGCTAGATTTTACAAACATGGTTTCGTGTCACGAGGTGCATGATGGACTGTATTTATTGCCTTTTGTTTTTCTTGTTTGTAAGGACTCTTCGAATGGTTGGCTATGAGGTGGGTTTAGAAGAGTCTAGCAATTATTTTGTAAAGTTTTTTTTTTTATTTAAAAATATATCAAAATAATTTTAAAAAAAAAATTTTAAGTAAAAAAAATTTAAATTTTGCCCAATTTTCATTTGAAACGCAATACTAAAAAAGGGCTAAAACTTCTCTTTTCTGTGCTAAGTAAAGCGCTAAACTCAGACATTTTTTAATAAATCAAAAATATTTTATTCTAGCGAAATTGTAAATTAAAAATATTTATTCTGATTGAACAAGCCAGCATTTCTCTTATAATAAAAAGAAGCACTCAAAGGTCTATAAAAGATGGAAACAAAGATAATCATGCTAGGTTTAATTTTTTTCTCTTTGCTTTAACAATTACAATTTTATTTTAATAGAAAAACTTTTACTTTTCTTAAACCAATTCTAATTTAATCATTAAAGAGTCTCTAAATAAATAAAATAAAACATTTTACAGGTAATATTGAAAAAAATATATATTAAAAATAAAAATGCATGATTTTGTTCCTGTAGAGAAAGTTCATATAAACTTATGTTTCCATTAAAAAAAAACAGTGGCGACCCCTTTCTTAAACTGGCTGTAGCTTGGTAGCGAGATTGTATTTTAGTAATTATTTTTTAAAGTATTTTTTTGTTTGAAAATATATTAAAATAATATTTTTATTATTATTTTTTAAATTTTATTTTTTATATTAGTAGATAAAAAAACCTAAACATATTAAAAATAATTAATTTAAAACTAAAAATATTATTTAAAAAAAAACACTTTTAGACCAAAAAAACATATAATAAGTTTGTAGTTATGCTCAAACTATCATTTAGCCCTCTTTATACATTTTCAATTTCCGATCAAGAAATTGAAAAAAAGCTAAAATAAAAATAATAATACTAATTAATTAGACAAATTTATATTCTTCTTGCATGTTAGTTAGGATATAATTAATTGTCTATTATATTATTATATTGATTCTCCTATATCATTTGGTCAATTTATTTTATCAAAATTGATAGAATTATATTTTTTATTTAAAAAACAAAACTCAAAAGTACTCAACCGTTGAAATTTTAAGAAATAAAAATTTTATTTTAAAAAAATTAAGGATACGATAGAAATGTTTTTCAAAATCACTATATATAAGGATAGATTGAGTCATTTATCCCATCAAAATTATGAAATAAAGGTACTCCATACGCCCATTTATGTATTTAAATATCTATTACAAATTATTATTATTATTTATTTATTTATTTATTTCAAAGTTTCTGAGATTTGGGCCTGTTTATTACAGTTAGTGGATTCAAAGAAGAAAAAGCTGTTTTACTTTATTTGTTAGAGAAGGAAAAGAAAAAGGTAAGAACCGTTGGTGGCTCCTGAATCATTATGGCTTCAAATCAAACAACAACATAAGAGAAACACAATCAGTTCTGATTTTGACAGAGAGAGAGAGATTGAAGCTAACCCACAAGAATATATCAAAATGCCACGCTACCGTGATGAATGTAGCGTGCAAGGAAAAAGAGGCTCGCCAAGCTCTCTATAAGTGGCTGTGGTGGGTCTTGTCTCGGAGAACAGGGGGAGGTTCCGTAACAGAGTGCTAGTTAAAGGTGAAGAAAGTTCATAAAATAATGGAGACAAAGAGAGAAAGCAGCATTTTCTTAGCAAGGAAGGAATGGGCCTGCTTTCCTAACGGTTTCTGTCTGAATCTGCCATGCCCCAAACTTTTTACCTACCATTCTACAAACTAGTGTTCTTGTTACAGTGACAATCAAGTCATCCTCCTGGAAGATTCAATCTACCAGGTTACCACATCCTTTGTCTATCATGTAAAAGAACTTTCATGTTTCCTGTTTTGAATTACAAGGGAGTTTCTTGCTCTACCTTTCTTTCACTACTTCCATAGAATTTCTTCAATAAAACATGCTCAACAAGCACCAGGAGCTCCCTTTTTTTTTTTATCTTGGCAAAATAGGACCTGAACATGTTGAAATGACTAGCTTGTTTAACGAAAATGAGGATGTTTTTAGCGAATAGATGAAACTGGATGGTATTCTATCATACAATATCGCTGATGTAATGTTAAATTCCATAAACATCTTTACGAGGAGGTAATGAAAGTGGTTTGTGCAATGCAAGGCTGCTCTTCAAGCCTGTTCATGGGATATTCTAAAAGAATGTGGGTATATTGGGTGGAATAACTTTCCACCGAAGTTGAAGAGAGTGTTCTACTAGTGCAAGTGTTAGATTTATTTATTTAATGTAAAATCTAAAGCTTCGTGAATGAACTTCAAGGGAGGTGGGAATAATAAGGTAAGAAAAAAGGAACAATAATGGTGTGGAAAATCCCACAACTTGCATATTTCGAATAAAGAAAAAGATGGAATATATACTTTTCCTATAGAGAAAACTTAAAAGAAACAATAAAATAAAGCAAGATTGGATATAAAAGGGAAAAAAAAAATTATTTCTCACATATTTCACTAACTATAAGTAGTCTATCTAAACAACTTAACGGTTTTAACAAGAGGAGCAAGATTTTCTAGTTGACGAGTAGATTGAGAAAAAGTAAAAAACAGAGCTACTCTGTTTCCCCTGTTCCTATCCTTTGTACTGTTCTCTGTCTATCTGCTTCCATGCTCCTTGGCAGCATAATACCTTCACTGTCTACTATAACTATGGTAGTCTCCATCTTGTCTCAACACAGAGAAATGGCTGCTACCAAGGCTTTGCTTGTTTACCACTTCTCTTTTGAGTGAAAACCCTTAATCCTCCATTTTCTCTGCTACCTTGCTATTGCTTTCAATTCTCGATTCCGCAAATGGATTCATTCAACATCACCAACATCAAGATTGAGAAGGCGAACGCAATCAAGAAGCATAGGAAGATTCAAAAGATTGCAAGTTTGTTCAGGTTAATAGAAATAGGCCTAGTTCTAGCCTTGATTTCCAGGTTTTCCATTCAACTCCCAGTTGCTGTCAGGAACTCCAGTGAGTATTTTAAGGACTTAACAGTCACCCTTGTAAGTCCTCGGTTCGTGTTCGTTCTTGGTAACGTGATAGTCATCACTCTCTTTGCAAAGTCAGGCCAGTTTTCGTGTCAAGATTCTAATCGAAAGAATTCAAGCACTGACCTTTATGAAGAGTTTGTTGAAAAGAGTGAAAAGAGCCAGGGAACTCATCATTATGAAGCTGAATGTAGAGAGAAACAGGTCACCTATGCTGAGCAAAAAGTCACTGAGGATAATTCAACTTCTTTAGAAAGCGAGAAATATCATAGGAGTCAATCAGAGAGATTGAAGAGGCCAAATAGTAACAAGCCTTGCCGGGAACTGAGGCGGTCAGCAACGGAGGGATGCAGGAAAATCATCGATTCCGATGAGGAATTGGAGAAAAGGCCATGCCCTGAGGATAAAATGAGCAACGAGGAGTTTCGATGCACGATTGAGGCTTTCATTGCTAGGCAAAAGAGGTTTCGAATAGATGAAGAGAATTCTTATGTCTTAGAGTAAAAATTGTGAAAGAAAAATTCAAGATCGTTTTTGCCGTTTTTTGTTTGCTGCAAGTCTATAGGTGCGTCTGCAATGCTAAATCATAAATGCAGAGTAAATTTACCTGTTAGCTTTTTCTGTGTGAATTACTATTTACAGCTTTGTGCTTTACATTTTCATGAATAGAATAGGTACAGGCTCTGAGCAAAGAAGGATTAATTCTTGCAATTTTCCAGCAGTGTAAATTAGATGCCATGTCTGATTTCAAGAATGGATAAAAGTCTATATGCGGATAAGAATTCCCTGATGTGTGAAGACTTTTCATGTTCTTGCTGTAGGATGGATACGGCATTATAGGAAGATTTACAGTCGAAATTCTGACAAAAATATGCTTTGATTCTAGTCTTGATTTTTTCAACAAGGATCATAACAAGGGGTAAAGGAAAGATAACAAAGCTGCTCTATTTTTTTTTTTTAAACTGTTGAGGCCTTCCATGTAGAATAATGGCATCTTTTATCTTTTATCTCTTAGTGATGATGATGTCCCAAGAATCTACAGGAATAGGTTCTCAGGTTAAATAATTAGTTAAGAAATTAGTCTTAATAATCTCATTTATTTTTCCTGATTAAGCTAGTTAATAGTCTATATTTTATGCTTAATAGGTCAATGTAGCTTGTAACTAGTACCTACAAAAGATTTTTTTTGGTGGAGATGAGGACTCTTCAACGCTTAAATAAGTATCTTTTTAGAGTGAGAAAATATAATAATATTCTAGAGAGAAATGCTCTGAAAATATATATGCAGTAGAGAATGAAAATTTAAACCTTTATTTTAAAGGCTTTATAGTGTATTTATAGTTCATGAGTCTTGCTCTTTTGTAAAGAAAAGGATATGAAGTATAATTTTACTCTGCTAACATTTAATGAGCGATAAATATTCATTACTTTTGTATTAATATTTGATGGAAATATAATGAATCTCTATAGGACTTTACACACCTAAAAGGTGTAGGAAGATTAAAGTTTAAAACATCAAATATAACTAAACTCATGGAGACTGAGCTCTTTTTCTAGGCTAGATCTAAGGGAGGCTGAGTTCGTCTCTTGAGTAGTTTAAGGGAGGAGGGTCAGCCTCTTGGACGTGCTCCAAAGAGAATGTTCATTCTCTTAGTTGTGATAGGAAAAATGATATGGGCATTTTCGTGAGTATGTCTAGGAAGGATGGTCATTTCCATGGACATACCCGAGTCTTGGCAGTGTGCCAAGCCTAATTATAGTTGCCCACCATGTGTTTGACTAGAGCGTGTTTACATTTTAGAAAATTTAGGGTGCATTTGTTTCCTGAAAAGTGGTTTTCGAAAAACTACTTTCTAAATTTTCATGTATTTGATTGCCATTAGGAAAGTTGGTCAACGAAAAACACTTTCCAATTAAAGGAAAATTTGGCTTGGTTTTCAGGAAAGTATTTTTCTTTTATTTTGGGTGGTTGTGGAAAATTTAGAAATGTCATATTATTTGCTGATTATATCAAATTTGGTCCTTAAAATTTTAATTGCTATATATATTTTGTTTTGAATATTTATTTTTCAATTTCATCTCTTAGAATTTAATTTTTATATTAACTTTGGTACTCATTTTTATAATTGTTATTTGCTTTTCCTTTATCATTTTTTAATTGAAATTTTTTATCAATCAAATTTGGTTCTCATTCTTTTGATTGTTACTTATTTTATTTGAAATAATTTATGAAATGTTAATTATTTTTATTTTTATTTCTTCATCTTTCAATTTTTTATTTTTTAGATTTGATCTCTATTATTTTGATTATTATTTATTTTATTTAAGATAATTTATGAAATTATATTTTTTTTTCAATTTCATTCTCATTCAATTTTTTAATTTGTAAGATTTGTTTCTCATTATTTTAATAAATTTGAAAAAAATAAAACATTAATAAGTTATTTTTCAGCTCATTTTCCATGACATAGCCAAATACTGGAAAATATTTTCCAACTTATTTTCCATTACACTGTCAAACATCGAAAAATAATTTATTTTTCGGGAATTCACTTTCTCAAAATTTACTTTTTAAAAAAAAATTACTTTCCAATAAACAAACAAGACTAACACTCGGAAATGTTTCTTGATTCCATGTTTTTTTAATAAGAATATACCAAAAAAAACTTGACGTATCAGTTACAAGTATAAAGCATATGCAAACAAGGAGAGACAGTAGAAGTTCTGGCATAATTCGTAGTGGATGTTGTGTGAGCTGGAATTCACTGAAAATAACATCATTATGACTGTTTCCCACTTGCAGCATGCTTGTTTCTTCTTATCAAAAATGGAATTTGCTCGAGCGCATTGGTACAAGATATTTTATTCTGTTTTTATTTGTTATCATTTCTCTTGTTTCCGAGATGAAAAACAATTTCTGGCTTTTAACCTGTAGATTTTTATTAGAGAAAACTTGTCTGGTGGTTTAAAGAAGTTCGCTTTTCATCCATGGAGTTTCTATCAGAAAGGATTGGCATCTCTGGCCGGTATCAATGGATCATCAAATTAGGCTTGTCAAGTCATGTGATAAAAGCCCCTTTTTTAAATAAATAAAAAAACTTGATCTTGATCTTTACATTTCATTAGTAAACTTTTCTTTTAAGTTCCATTTCTTTAAATCCTATTCCATGTTTTCAGTGTGGCTTGGATCCATGTTGAAGGAGAGTGGAGAGCTGGAATTTTCTTTCAGCTTGATCATGGCAGTCTACAGATTTGAACATTGCAAGTGATTAAAAAAGTAAAATCTTGGCTAGGTTTTGTACGGTATCCATTAGTCAAGGGCAGATAGGTGGTTATTTAGCACCATTGGTAACCTAATCAAGCTCTTTAAACTTTCCGAGTTCTGAAAGTTGCAAGCCAGCTTAATCCATCAATTCCCACCTAAAAACGATACAAGAATTGTAAAAATGTTCGTCTTCAAACCAAGAAATTCCCACATAGCTGAAAACTATTCTGACGAAGCGAAAGATCCTTGAATCATTAAATTCAGCTGGTTGGCTCTTAATGATTTTAACAAGGTTTCCGAAATACATTTAAAATTATACATGCGACGATTGAAATAGACTGCACTGTGGGTGGAGTGACACGTTGCCTTCCTGGAAAAGATGATCTGGAGTTGAAGGCAAAGCATGGTGGCAAAGGCTTCTTCCATGCCCAAATGGGGCCATCTATGGAATCTAAAATGATTACACTGGCTCTCTCATGTGCAGTAAAAGAGTGAAGAGATAGGTATAGGCATCATCATAAGGGAGCTTCAGACAAAAACTGTTATGTCTGAAGCTATGCAAGTAAAAGTTTTTTGCATGAATGGATTGTCCTAACATGATTTCAAATAGGAATGTCCTGTTTTTCACGATCCAAATGAACAAAAGATTCACTAAAGGCAAAAGCACTGCAAAAGGAAATAGCCCGTCCAAATTCCAATCCACTTCAAAAGTACGATAGAGTATTGTTGAAATTAGGCGATGGATCAGGAAAAAGAGAACACTAGTTTAAGAGAAACCAAAACTGAAAAACAGGTATCCTAAATCACCTTAGAACCACGACTGGGAGTGGAACTAAAGGATTCTCACTACGACAGCATAAGCTTGAAGTATATCCCAAAACTACCAAATTTTTATTTGATCCTTCGTATCACACTATATCATGATAGGCCTCCAACAGCTGTGCCTGAAACATTACAAAGAAACCAAAGCTTCAGATCCAAGAGTTCGATGATAACTTTGTGGTATAAATATTATGACAAGTTTCCCCATGTACTGATCAGAACCTCAAATTCTTAAATCTAAAGAATAGACACGGTTCAAAGTTAAGACTACCGGAAAAATTTCCCCAAAAGTCTAGCATAATGCATTAAAGAGGGTGCTACTGTGCTTCCCGCGCCTCCTCCAGAGATCCTCAAAGGTCCTAAATCACTAGGTCAACTGTTTCAGGTGCACCTCCTCCAGAGATCCTCAAAGGTCCTAAATCACGAGGTCCACTGTTTCAGGTGCACCGTTTGTTGTTTTCACACCTCCCATGAGAAACACCAATCTTACTAAGAGATTCTACAATACGATACCAAGTTACATAACCATATCATCAACTAAGAGACAACGAGCATAAAAATTATAAATGGCAGGAATGTCAAACATGGACTGTATATATTACAGTCATGAACCACATGTCATATAGAACTTAGTGAAGGCATAGCAAGGTTCAATTAATAAAATGCGTCCATGTGCTTGAAAAGAAAAAACAAAACAGGAAAAAAGAAGAAGCAAGAAACACTGCAATTATATACTTGCCTCAAAACTACGAGCATGTTTTGCCGAGGAGGGATCAGAGTCTCCAATTACACTAAATCTTTAATGGAGTGGAGCTCTATACCGCCATTTTCATTTCAATTTTCTGGTGAGGATCATACCCTATGAGCTTGAAATCAGCTGCCACAAAAGTATCTATGTCTTTCTTCTCAGAATTGATCTTCAAAATCTGCATGAAGGTAACAGGGTGTTATAGAGTAGCACTGAGAACAGAAGGAAACACAAAGATAATTTGTGACGAATTAGCAAAATTTCTTCTATTTTGCTTACTGGGAAGGGCTTTGGAAGTTTCCGAAGCTGCTCCTGCAGAGGCCTGATATGAGTGTGATAAACATGAGCATCACCAATCACATGAACAAAATCGCCTGGAATGAGATCTGTAAAAGATAAAAGTAAAGGCTGATTCTGAAGTCATGCAATCATGATGCTAAAGAGATTGAAACTACTATAGTAATGATCTATTTTTCTAGCACCATAGACCAGTGCCATGGTAAATGCATAGTGTTTGAAACCACAAAGAAGGTTTCCACCCCCTCAACCCCCACAAATATCCCACTTTACTTTGACAGTAACTGGATCCTTAAAATCTATTCATCAAGCTATGCAAATTCACTAATATCATTATCACAGAAAACATAGCAAATAACCATTTTATTTGTAATGCTTTCCCCATGTGAAAATGTCGAGACCCTTTTCCAGAAACAAATTCCCCCATCAAATCAAATTTGTTCAGGTCCACAAAGTGGTGCTCTCAATGATAATTTACCAGCAGATCCACATAGGACTCCCTTTGTCCTTTAAGTCATCAGTTCAATAAACATTTCCATCTATTATCACCCAATCTAACAATTTAAAGGCCGGTAAATCAAATGTCATGGGTCCATCAACTTGTGTGGGTGTCTTCACTCTTAAGTCTTATCAACAGAAACCGTTTCAGATGACTGGACATGCACATCTAAAACACCAAACACCCCAGCAATTCAACAAGCATGATTTGTAAATTAATGGTGTGGTTGCAAAGAGTACATACCACAGACATGAGCAATGATGCATGTCAGGAGAGCATAAGATGCAATGTTGAAGGGCACACCAAGGCCCATGTCAGCAGAACGCTGGTACATTTGGCATGATAATTCTCCATTGGCTACGTAGAACTGAAAATAAAATCTGGATTAATTGATGATAAAGAAAATGGTTTAGAAAGTAGAAACATTAAGTTACCACAAACCTGAGCAAACATGTGGCAAGGTGGAAGCGCCATCAATTTGAGATCAGAAGGATTCCAAGCTGAGATTATAATCCGACGATCATTTGGATTATTCTTAATCTTGTCAATAACATCTAACAACTGGTCAAATCCCTGGCCAGTGTAGTCAGCATGCATATCAGTATACCTAAAAAATGCACACACAAAACAATTAGCCTAAAACTCTTTCTTGATATGATCCAGCAGCTGAACTTGGATAAAGGAAAATCAACAAAACCTAGCACCAAAATGCCTCCACTGGAACCCATACACAGGTCCCAAGTCACCTTCCTCTCTGTCCTTTAACCCAATACTGCAACCAGTAAAGATATCATTTAAAATCTTCATATGTGAGCAGTGTTTAAAATATTTTTTTTTAAAAAAAAAACAAGAAAATAAAAGCTAATACATGCCTGTCAAGGTACTCTCTGGATGCATTGCCATCCCATATGTGAATGCCCTTTTCCTGAAGGACCTGTTAATTATAGAAAAAAATTTAGAAATGTGCTTCATACTGTTATATTCTAGCATCTAGAACTAATAATAGAGGAAATCTTCCAAGATTATTATAAACACCCCATGCAAATACAATGACTTTTATTTGATATACAACAGTGTCTGACATTCAGCTGGACTCTGTAGCAGAAAAAAATAAAATATGCCAAATATCAAAACAGCAAATCTTGAAAAGGACTGGGAAGAATTATTTTCTTAAATATGGGAAGAATTATTTTCTAAAAGGACTGGGAACCAACAGAAACTGAGACCCTCCATCCAATCCCAACAAAACATAGATGGCAGATAAGGAAATAAATAAAGCATACAGTTAAGATATCGTTACCTTGGCACTTGTTGAACCACTGATGAACCACAGGAGTTCTTCAACAACGCCTCGCCAAAATACTTTCTGCAAAAAAAAATTGTAACACTTTGTGTCAAACTTGAAGGTGAGATAAATGAATGGTGCCTTTTCTTTTTTAACTGACCTCACATCGAGTGAATACGAATTATCAACAATGAAAATGGGAAATGCATATAGAAATTTGGTTACAACAATAATAACAAGTCATAACAAAGATAGCGTGCCTTTGTTGTAAGAAGCGGAAAATTTTTGCGCAGATTGAATCGCATCTGTGGATCAAAAGGAATGAATTGATCAATTAGCAATCATAATTAACTAAAAAATGTAAACATGTCGATACATAGTTTAAGAAGCAAAGACAGAGCTGTTAAAAATCTAGGGTTCAAGTTACCTGGCAACCAAATTTTGATAGAGTACCAGTTCCTGTCCTGTCATCCTTCAAATTCCCATCCGAGATGATGTCTTGAACCATTCTGAGATATAAATACTCCTCATGTCTCTCAAATACCATCTTGGGAAGGAATGAGAACTTCTTTACCTCAAATTTACTATTTTCTGAATTATCATCAGAGTTCTCACCATTGTTTTGACTATGGGATTCAATTGTAGAACTTCTCACTCGAACATAAGTTGTAAAGCAATGTCGTATGTCATTTTCCACCTTGGGAAAAGAAGAGTACCAGGGCTGAAATACAGAGGTATCAATTGCAGGGATAAAAGTATCGCAATCAAAATCCGTCTCAATTTCTGTAATGTGGATAGCATCACATCCAGGTGCATTCAAAGATTCTCTGCATTACAACATAATCAATACAAACACAAAAGAAACAAATGTGAAAAAAGAATATCATTCATAAACTAATTCAACTTTTCAAAGCACAAACCTTAATATCTGACCACCTCCAATAACAAACACTTTCTCGATCGACAAACAATAAGGGGACGCAGCCAACAACTCCAATGCAGAACCCATGCTTCCACAAATCACAACATTCTCAGCAGTAGCAATATCAAAACTCCCAGAACGTGTCAAAACAACATTAAGCCGACCAGGAAGAGGCCTATGCTCGAGTGGAATACTTTCCCACGTCTTCCTTCCCATGATAACCGCGTTCTTCTTACCAGAATCCATCATAGTCAAGGTCAAATCCTTAAAAAACTTAAGATCCGAAGGCAATTTCCATGGTAGCTTCCCATCTTTCCCAATACCCATGTCCTTAGTCGCAGCCACAACCACTTGGTAAGTCTTCCGCGGATCAGGCTGCTGTGTATTCGCATTTCCATTGGAAAGGTTTGCCACAGAATCCCCAGACATGATCGAACAGAAATCACAAGAAAAACTTGAAAAGACGCCTCGTAACCTACACTGCACGCCCAACTTTTTTGGCAGTGCAGTAAAACCTGAAATTCACAATTAACACATTCACTTCGATTTATCAAAATTAATGAATATAATCCTTAAATAGTTCACGAGTTTAATTAGCAATCCGCAAAGAATACATAACAAAGTGAAATAGAGAACAGTAAATTTTACCATTTTTATCTAAGCAGTTAAACTTTGGAAATCAATAAAATTAAACATTATTGAGTGTAAAATGTAAACAAAAGATTACAATAATTAAACTGAAAAAAAACAAAAAAAAATAACAAATTCACTAAATCTATCAGAACTAATGAATTTAATTAATAATCCATAACTAAACAGTGGAAAGTGAAATAAAGAACAGTAGATTACACAGTTTTTACACGTATTAACAGTTAATGAGATATACTAGAAATCCAAAAAAAAAAAAACCGAAATAACTAAAACGGAATAAAACCCATAACGCTAACAACAGATTAAAAAGTAAAATAATGTAGGAAATATGTTAAAGATTATGAAGAAAAGAAACGAAATATATACGCAAATAAAATAAAAATGCAGCATTTTGAGTGGGTGACTAACCGATCAAAGAGTGAATCGCAAGAATCTTGATAGCTCGGAACCCTAATTTTCACTTCTGAAAGACAAAATAACAAAAAACAGAGAGAGAATTAGGGATTCGGTGAAAATGAGAGTGGGTTTAAGAGTGGAGAAGAGTTAAAAGAAATGACAAGGAGCTAAAAAAACTCGCTAGGTCCTCGCTTTTGATTTCTTTGCGCCCTCTATCTCTCTTTCTTTTTCAATGGGGGGAGAGAAAAGGGAGAAATAAGAAAGGAAAATCCAAAAGCACAGTCGACGCGGAAGACCGCCCAAGTGAAAATATGTGCGCGTGCAACTACGCGTGAGCTTCTGCTAATGTAATTTCTGTTTTTTTATGGCTATTAAAATTTAAAAGTGAAACAGGGTGTGCTTCATTCATTCCTTCCATTCTTTTTTTCTGCACGATAAACAGGACGGAAAAAAACACAACTTTTTTGCATAAGTACAGAAGGGTCCCTATTCTTTTGAGGTGTGAGCGTTTATAACCCTCACTAATCTATTGAATCCAGTACTATAGCTTCTCGTTCTCGTTATTTGTCCTAGAAAATGAATGATCCTTTTTATTATCCGACAATTTATCCATCATGTTTATCAACGGAAAGAGATTCGTATGCTCTTTTTTATCGGATAACATTATCATTAGATGTATTCCATGCTGAACGGATAAGAATTTGACGAATTTCTCAGAATTGGCATTTTCATTGCAGCTCCAGGATAGGACTGTGTTCATGCCCGCAGGGATAAAGAGCTCACTCCCAAATTGGATTTGCTTGATTCTTTATCCAACGTTGTTCAATCATATCACGTTCTCTTATCCAATTCCAATCAGCATTAAAATACTGTTAATGTCTTATTTGTTAACAATAAAATCTCACCCAAAAACTTAAATATCTCAAAATATTATTATATATAATTTTTTAATGTACCTACTCTCTCTCGAATAAAAATCTTAAAATATAATTCATATAATTTTTTAACATTTTTCTTTAAATAAAAACCCTTTGAACATGAAAGTTATACAGACTCACACTATCTTGTAATTAATTTTTATCAAATAGAATAAAGATGATGAGGTTTGAACTCTTATTTGTTAAAAAAATCATTTCACCCGAATGTTTAAAGATTCCAAAATATAATTTATATAATTTTCCAACACATACTCTTAAGGAAAAGTCTTTTAATAACGAGATTTATACATATCCACACTATCTTGTATTTATTTTTATTAAATTAAATTCTAATATTATATCTAATAATTATTTGTTAAAAGCTTAAAATATTAAAAAACCAAAATACTAATTTATGAAATCTTTTTTTTTAAAAAAAATAAGTTCACAGCTGCTAGGGTCGTCAGATACATAAGTCAAAAGTCTCCTTTACTTCTTGTCGAAAGAATGCGGGGTTTTCTTTAATAGTTAAATGATTTTCTTAATAGCTGGGAGGCCCACATCGTACCCAAATCAAGTTTATTTCTATTTAATTAAAATTACTATATTTTATTGAAAATATATAAAATAATTATTTATTTTTTAAAAAAAATTTTAATACAATATATAAATAATCTAAAAAAAAAAAAAAAAAATTCACTCAAAAAAATACTCAAAATGTGAGGACTGCACCCAAATTTGGTATGAGGTTTAAATAATTTATCCTGGTTGGTGTGTCAAAAAAAAAACTTTTTTCATGATTTTTAATTAAATAAAACAATAATTACGTGAAGGACCCAACTGTAACAATCTTAATTTTTCATTCCCGTAATTCAACATACACATAATAATAAAGTTGCCATGATTTTTGTATTAAAAAAATTCTATAACATCTACTAAGTTATCAACAGGGGCGGAATGATGGGGTGGCAAGCAGGAGCCCAGGCCCTGCAAGACATTTATTTTTTTATTTGGTAATCAAATGTGAGCAGCTGTAGTATTTTTTTTTTTTTTAATGAGATGGATATTTCTTACAGGAAATATATTAGTTATCCTTTGCTTTATTTTTGAATTCCTTTGATTTTGCCTTGATTTTATGTTTATTTTATTGGTTTATTTTGATTATGCTTGGATTTTTTTTATGTTTTGTTTTTAGCAGAGCCACCAAAATTATCAATTTTTTCTCACAGTATATGTTTTGATTTTAGGTTGAACCATGAACAAAATAAGAAGAATTGATTGTTTTTTTGAAAAAAAAAAAGAGAAAAAATATTTATTCACTAGTTGACAGGTTGATTCGGCTTGTTTTGACTTTTCCTGTTTCGACAACAACTACTGAACGAGCTTTCTCAGCGATGAAGATTGTTAAAACAAGACTTTGCAATCGAATGGAGGATGATTTTCTTGCAAATTATTTGATTGTCTATATAGTGAAAGAAATTGCTGAAAGATTCATAATGAATATGATAATCGATGATTTCTATTTTATGAAAAAATAACGAGCACAATTAAAATAAATATGTAAGAATCATTCTTTATTATTTTTTACTTTATTTCAAAGTTTATCAAACATAAAATAATGCTTCACTTTAGCTATTGTTTCTTATATATATTATATGTTTATATTTAATAGGTATAAAGACCAACAACATTAAATTGATGGATACATCATGAAGATGAAATTAACTTCATTGCTTTGACTCAATTTGGTATTGCTCCAAACATTTTATATTATACAAAGGTCATTATATGTTTGTAATAAGTTATTTGAATAAAACTAAATCATGCTGGTTTTTTTTACAACTCATGTATAATAAATTAAAACAAATATTATATCTTGTTATATCATTTTTGGCCACCCCTAACGAATAATCCTAGCTCCGCCCCTGGTTATCAACATCATCAATTTTTTGTATCAACCATTTTTTATCACACGATCCAATTATCATGGTTATTTTGTCAATGATCACCAAAAACTCAATTAAACTATATTCATTTACATATACTCTTTATACCAATTACATAACACAAAATAGTTATATTCTATTGCTAATTATCTTACTAAATTAAACAATTATATCTATAAAATTAAGAGAAAATATTAAAACAGCACATTTCAACCAATTAAAAAGTATTAACTAATAAAATTGCATGTTATCACATATAAACTATAAAGTTACTCGGAAGTTCAACATTCTACATTATCATTAAGTTATTAAGTTCTAAATCCCAATACATTAATCCAAAATAAAGTTATATTTCTCACTGAACTATAGCAAAAAAAAAGTCACGGACGCAATCCACTATATTATGGACGAGTTTGGGAAGAACCTGTAACACAGATCGTGTGTGTGTGTGTGTGTGTAAGACACAATATTTGTATTACAAAATATTTACTATCATAATTGTGTTTTTTTTTGTTACAAAATAATCTTAGACTCAGGATCCATCAATGTTTCACTTGTTATTGTAACACAACAAAACCCCTTTTATTATCCTTTGATTATCGAAATCAAATATTCCTAATATCATTGATAATTTGAATTTATAATTTATTCATGCCAACATGTATATTTATAATTATCAAAATTCTTCATCCCTCAAATGACAACTCAATTTATATCGATGTCAATACCCATGGTATCATTAATTACCCTACCTGGTAATTAACCATGCTGACAACAATATTTGTTGTTATCATTAGTCATTTTTTCTCAAGTGACTAATTAATTTATGTTGATATCAATACTCATGATATTATTAAGTACCCTTACTTGATAATTAATCCATGCCGATAATGACATTCATCGTTATCATCAATCACTTTTTTTTTTCAAGTGACTAATCAATTTATGTCGATATCAATACTAATGATATCATTAATTACACTTACTTGGTAATTAATCCATGCTGACAACAATATTCATCATTATCATTAGCCATCTTTTTTCTTAAGTGAATAATCAATGTATATCAGTTATCATAATACTACTATTATTTGTCATTTTTACTTTAAAAGACCAATTTATTCTCTACTTTCCTTTTTATAAATCATTTTCTTTTATCATGATGAACTCATTATGGCCGATATTAATTTCACTGCTATCATTAGTCTCCAAGTTCCTTGGATGGCTGGTAAGATTTCCTTCTAAAGTCTTTTCCTTCATTAAATTCCTATGTAATATAGTCTCTTGATATTAGTTTAAAAACCAGATAATAAATAATTGAAAAAATAAATGTTTTGGTAAATTATTTATTTTAGGCACCATTATACCTATATGTTGCATGTAAAGGTCGTGCACCTCATATTCGTGGCCTCTTTGCAATGACATCTCATGTCATACATAACTAATGTTATCAATATTTTCATGAATACAATTACAAGCCTTATTTGGCCTCTCCCTTTTTATCTCATAAATATTCAATAATTTCAAATGGATAAGTTCATTTCTTTTCTCATTTCTTATTATAAATTCGATCATTCTTTTCCTGGCAATTATCACCTTTAATACCACAAAATAATCAACCCTTTCTTAATAGGGTTCATTAAAGCTTTTCCAGTTATTTTCTCCTAATTCTTCACCTGGCCGACCCTAAAGGCCCTCCTATCTTTTATATATATAGAACATAATGGGAGATTGGCTGATCAAAATCTGAACACATGAAAGATTTTGATTAAGAAAATCAATAAAAGAGGGAATTAATGAGAACATGCATGATATTTTTGGGTGTAGATTTTTGTTTTCCCTTTGACTTTAATGTTTGTGATAGAAAAATGAAAAAGGAGTGGAAGTAAAAAGCTCATTACATGTTTCTAAAAAAAAGGGCTTGTTTATAGGCCATGAACGGAGCTAGGTTGCTAATGTCTGTTTGGAAGTGTGGTAGATGTTGCTTTTCAAAATTCTTTTTTGCTTGGAAATGCATCAAAATAATATTTTTTTATTTTATTTTTTAAAATTTATATTTGACATCAACACATTAAAACGATTTAAAAATACAAAAATACAAAAAAAAAATCAAAAATACAATGAGAACACAATGTCAAACACCATAATCCAATAGGAAGCAAACTTAATTGCGTTTCAAACTTTGGTTTTGTATAAGCTAAAATACCTTATTTTTATTCATGAAAACATGCTTTTTATTTATTTTACAAGTAACATTCATCTTACAACAACTTTAACTAAACATATTTTTTAGACCATCTATTTTAAAACAACAACTAAAAGTGTTTCTCTTAAACCTATCTTCTTAAACACAATAATACCAAACACACATATAATCTTAGACTATTTTTTAATTGAATGCTTATGAAACTTATCTCATGTTCTTCTTTTTTTATTTGATAGTAAAAAAATATCTCAGAATCATTTTGCTTGTCGATAAAGGTTAGTTTTCTTTTACGACTAACTTTAAAAATAGGGGTGAGCAAAAAAACTGAAAAGCGGAGAAAACTGAAAAAATTTAAAAAAATAACCGAAAAAACCGAACCATGAAAAAAACTGATTAGAATTTTGAAAAAACCGACTAGTTCAGTTTCGGCTTTATAAGCTTGAAACCAAAAAAAAACAACCAACAAAAAACAAAAAAACCAGAGAACCAAAAAAAACAAAAGGCCGAAAACGGAAAAGAAGGCCAAACCGGTTTGAACCGTCTTTTGTTCTAAAATAACCGAATCGAACCGAAACCGGTCGGTTTAAACCGGTTCTATTCCGGGTTTTTTAAAAAAACCAATTTGGTTAATTTTTTTTTATAAAAACCGAGCTGAACCGAAAATGATCACCCTTATTTAAAAATTTATTTTCATATCAATTCAATATATACAAAAAAAATATTTCTCATAGATACCAATTTAAAACTCGAACTTAAAAGGTCAAGGAAATGAATGGACTTCCCTAACCTGCCATTTAATTTAAGAGGTGTATTTTATATGAAGTGCATAAAACATTTGGATTAGTATTTATATGATTTATTTACACCATTACAATTGCACTTATAATAAGGAAAATAAATAAATATTCTTTGTATGACTTGTTACAATTACTAATCTACCATCACCACTAGTCTTATTTTTTTTTCTATTCCATATCTATGATAAATAGAATTCGTCAAAAAACCTTGATCTCATTTTTTCAAAGTGAATGAAATTATATGCTCAACAACTTATTAACACATGCTAAAGTACAATGGTAATGGTTGTTATTATTATGATGGATCAATATTTTTGGCACTTTATGCAAAATAAATTTTGAGTTTAAGTCCCTGTTTAGAAGGTTCAAAGACAGGGTGATATCTCATTGATAGATGAGTGAGGCTTGCGTTTATACCTAATATTTATAGGCTTGATAAAATGCCAAGCCTAGATGACATATGTGTAGCTCATTTTTTTTTTTTTTTAAACAGGCCAAATGCCCGATTTGGCGCCAAAACATAAAAAAATACATAAATTAAAAGGTTTTTTTCGACCCAACCTCTCCAATATATATATATAAATATTATAACATCATATTTTCACACAACAAAGGAATTTCAAAACAATATATGTATTGCATGCATTTTGCTTTAATAACGTTTATTCAAGCCATGAGAACAGCAAAAACTCTTTTGGTCTTCTTTTAGTATTTGGGATCGATTTATATTAGTCCAATATTGCACAAACATCCCTAGGTCTGGTTGTATGTTGAGGCTAATTAAGCATGGGTTAGTATGGAGGACTTCTTGAACCATCAACGGACCAACAACTAGATACAATAACACCTTAGCTTTTTATCGACAATCAAACAATGCAGCTTACCTTGGGTAGGGCGTATTTGGGGTGCTAATACCTTCCATGCATCTATCGAGACCGCAGGGTTCCGAGTGACCAAAATACTAGGGGGGACTCCCATTCCATCTTCCACCAATAAAAGACTAGATTTTCTTATCCCTCATATTGGCCAAATAAAGATAGAACCTAGGGCACACATCACATTTAGATTGAAGTGGAATCTTGGCGACTATGACAATCACCACAGTCTTTTTTTCTATTCCATATCTATGATAAATGAAATTGGTAAAGTTATTAACACATGCTAAAGTACAATGGTAATGGTTGTTATTATTATGATGGATCAATATTTTTGGCACTTTATGCAAAATAAATTTTGAGTCTAAGTCCCTATTTAGAAGGTTCAAAGGTAGGGTGATATCTCATTGATAGATGAGTGAGGCTTGCGTTTATACCTAATATTTATAGGCTTGATAAAATGCCAAGCCAGTGCATCCGTAGCTCATTCAAGATCCTTAGGTCTAACTACATGCCAAGCCTAATTAAGCATGGGTCTGGAAAACTACTAAACCCAACTCCCTTAGGCTCGGCTACGTGTCTAGCCTAAGCGAATATAGGTGTGGCAAGTTTCTACACCTAACATCTTTGGGTTTGGTTGCGTGTCGTACCTAATTAGACATGAGTTTGGCAACCTTCTCGACTAATTGACCTTTGGTTTGGCTATATGCCAAGCCTAATTGGGCATAAATCTAACGTGTTACCAGACCTGATGCTCTTGAGCTTAGTTACATACCAAGATGAAATGGGCATGGGTTTGGCTCATTGCCATACCTGTTGACAGTGGGCTTGGAAGTATGCCAAACACAAAAGGCTAAAGACCTGAATATCATTATCGACCTCCATGTTGGGTTATAAAGCCTAATTTTCCTTTTCTTATGACTTTCAACATAAAATTTTATTGTTAAGGATATATGTCTCGCATTGCCTATTGATATTAATGTCAGTAATATTCCATCCCATATTAATATTTGTGTAAAAGATATTTATCACTTATTAATACATGTGTAAAAGATATTTATCATTTATTAATGTTATTAAAGAAAAATTACACTTCAGCTCCTCTTCTCCATAAAAAAAAAAAAGGACTTGTAGGCTATAAATATTCTCATAATCACATAAGTAAATGGTTCACAAACTCTATTCTTAACAAAAAAAATATTTTTAATTTGATAGCATTTATCGTATTAAAACTAAGAACAAATATTTTTGTTCTTCATGGATCTCCACAGCATCTTGTCCCTAGTCAGCCAAAACCACAGTTTCAGACAGTATATTGTTTGAGTGAACACTTTCAAACGATCGAATATAGAGATACAGACTTCCAAGTTAAGTAAAAGTGGGTCCGATCGAAAGGCATGCACTCCATTTACCAAGTCCAGGTGGTCTCATGTGACGTTGATATCGAAGATGCTCCGATAAAGTCTTGAAAGTGGCCAACCTAGTTAACTTTGACAGGAATTTTCAGTTGCAGAAGTGCGCCCAGCTTTCTTGTTGGTTTCCATTTAAAAACCTCCAGAATGATCATATTAAGGGTTTAAACCTTTCTCTCAGAATCCAAAGGCATGAAACGCTCATCTTAATCCCTAATACCCCTTTAAAACCACCTACACCTAAAATCAGCACGCCCATGGCAAAACCAGCTAGGTTTTAGTTGTTTGGAACCCTAGATAACCCATATAGAAGACCTAAACCTGCTTATAAAATAGGAGGTTGAAGAACACCATATGAGAGGGAAAACAAAAGAGAAAACTAGGGAGAAAACACAGAAAAACAAAGGGAAAAAAAAGAAGAGAAAAGAGAAAAGAAACTTAAGCTAAAAGGTAAGGGTTCTCCTAGAAAGTTTCCAAGGCTTCAGCTCTGGTCTAAGGAGGTTTGAAAACAAGAAGAAATGGAGGCAATACCAAGTAACAATCCAAATTCAGATTTTCAAAACCAAGAAGGTATACACTTTCTTACCTTGAAAGTGGAGTTCATGAGGCATGCTGGATCTTTCTTTTGTTTTCAATATGAATTTTTGATTGCCATTACATGTTTTTTATTGCTTTTTTTGTAGTTTCTTTACATTAAACATAGATTTTAAGTTTGCCTAGGGTGGCAACAAAGAGGCAAAGGCACTTTCTGTTAATGAAAAGATAGCCGTTGTTTCTAAGCAGCTAACATGGCCATTTGAAGTGAAAATGGTCAGATTTTAAAGCTTTTTTTGGTCAAAATCTATTTGTTTTTTGAGTTGATAGTTATTTAGGTTTGGAATCAATGAATTTTTTTGTTTCTGTGTTGTTTTTGTTGTTTCTTTAGCCATAACCATGTTCCTTATTAATAGTTGGTTTGTAGGGATAGAAAGGGCTCACTTTAGAGCCCAAAAATGGCCTTTCTATGTGCATTCTTGTTTACTAGCTTTCTAGGTAGATTATCTGCATTTTAAGGCATATTCATCCGTTGAATCTTGTCTTAAATGCTAGTCTCAAACCTCTTTTGGTTTAATTTTTATTTTAGATAGGTCCGC
This sequence comes from Populus deltoides, assembly GCA_015852605.2. Classification (NCBI taxonomy): domain Eukaryota; kingdom Viridiplantae; phylum Streptophyta; class Magnoliopsida; order Malpighiales; family Salicaceae; genus Populus; species Populus deltoides. Next base: position 6,387,082 of record CM027573.2, on the reverse strand, counting down.
CCATCGTTTTTGATAAGTAATTTGGGAGTTTCTAGCATCAATAACAGGTTTTAACCGGTTTAATTCTAGGGAATCGAAACCCTTTTTTGGGGTAAAATCATGTGATTTTATCAATCATCAAGAGTTTTGAACCTTTGATTCTTAATTTATGGAGGTTTATGAACAAAAACATGCCTTTTTTTGTTCGAAATCCGCTCTGGATTAAGAACCATGTTTTGAGGGAAGACGAAAAACATTCATCTGTTTTATTTTGTTTTTTATGTTTTGATCCATTTCTATCTGAAACTTTTTGAATTTTTATGTTTTTCACCTATTTTGATATGTTTTGTCCCTATTTTCTTTCGTTCGATTTGTTTCTGGGTTGACTCGGTCCGGTCAACCCAACAAAGATGTTTTTGTATGTTTGCATATGTCTAAGTCTCTCAAAAATATATATATAAAAAATCTTATTGTTTAGTATTTTCAAACAAAAACAAAAATATATGTGTGTGTTTTGTCATGTATTTTAGGATTTAATAATCAATTTATTAAATCCATGAGAATTTAGCCAATATTTCAAAAAAAAAAACATCTTATTTTAATTCATGAGAATTCATGGTTAAAAATCCTGGTATAGAACGTTGGACCTACAAGAGAGGCTAATATTTGAAATATCGAAGTTAACCCAAAAATTCTCAAAGTTATTCTAAATATTCATTAATTTTAATGGATAGTATTTTTCACTGTAATACACAAATTACAAAGAGCCTTTTCCTAAGAATTTATTTGGGTACACAAGTCCATAATAAATTCTTAAACACCAGATTTAGTCATTCGAGTAAATCTCGAATTATAGATAAATCACCGACCAAAAAACCATCAAAACCTTTAAACTTAAACCACAAAGCAGATTATCTTAAATAGGATGCGTTTGGGGTGCTAATATCTTTTCTAATCACAATCAGTCTCTTACCTTCGAATCTTTGACAAAACCAATACACCTAGGTTTCCAAGTGACTATAAACCAAACAATTACATGCAGTCTCCTTCCACCCTTTAAAATCCTCCTTTCACCACTACCGACGAATACTATCCTGAGCAATAAAGGTACAAGATTCATGGATCTCAAATGGAGGGCCATGGCATTGTCAAGATCATGATGCAGGAAGATGCTTGTTGCAACTTACACTATCTTGCTCAGAGTATAGAGTTAGTTTGGAATAGATGGTTGTTTAGTGGTATGTCGAGATCATGCACGGATGATCCAGGAGCACTAGGAAATTGCTTTCTCCTGTCCATCTTTTCTTTCTTTCTTTCCCATTTGGCTGCATTATCCATCATGAAAAGCAACGGAAGAAAAATGGCCACAGAATGGGAGTGTTGGAAACAGTTTCGCGTTCACGCGGAGAAGTTAGATTTTTATTCAATTGATTGATGGATTGAGCCTCCAAGCAACTCAAATGGATCAAGCACCAAGCTTTTTTTAGAACATGCTGCTCGATAGTATGAAAGTAGTTCTTTTTTAAATAATTTTTTGTATTAAAATATATATTAATAATATTTTTTATTTTTAAAAAATTATTTTTTAAAAAAACATGATTTTCATTCCGTTTCCAAATTAAAAAAGAAAAAGGAGTGAGAATATTAGGTACCTGTCAACTTATTGGTGACAGTTTCTTTTCCATGGCCTTGGGAGTTGGGAGGGGCCGCCATGGCAATGGCACTCCGAAACTTTCATTATCTTTTAAAGATTTGGACATTACATTTCAAGATCAGCTGATACGGAGCATTTATACGGGCCAGTGATGATACTTGCTTGGATTTTCTACACGAAACCTTTTGGCGGCAAAAGGCGGCCTGTGGGCTGAGGCAGAGGAACACAAGAAAAAATTTAAACGGGGCCATCAATGAGAAACATAATATTCAGAAGGACTTTGATGAAATAATATGAATTACGGGGGGCAAACAATAAAATTTTACAGCTAGGGGGTCCTGCCTTTTCCTATTGGAACCGCCACTCACAACATTGAGCATTCTGCGTAGAAATTGGTTTGCAAAGTGAAATGATAAAGAGTAGCAAAAAGACAAGAGCAATTATAGTGTGTTCACATCGTGTTTTTTATTTTAATATTTTTTTTAAAAAAATATTTTTTATATATATTTTAAAATTATTTTGATCTGTTGATATTAAAAATAAATTTAAAAAAATAAAAAATATATTATTTTAATATATTTTCAAACAAAACAAGCTTTAAAAATCAACTATTATTACCGTAACCGTCTCTTATTTATGGTTTGATAAAATCAAACCTTCATCCTGATTTTTAATTTTTCTCCCTCTAATCATGAAAGACTTTGTCTCAATCAAATAAAGATAGTGCAATGGTGATCTATTATTATCTCAATCAAATATCTATTATGCATCCTAACAAAGAGCATAGGGTCACTTTCTAATAAAGATAGTGCACCTCTATTTAATTGTGGATTCAAGATTTAAGTGACATCACCAAAGTGATCAAAAAAAAATATATATATCCTAAATCAGCAAGTCTCTCCTTGTTCGGACTTGTCACGCAAGTTATCTTCTAAAAAAAGAAAATGTTGGAACCACACTATATAATTAGTGCGTTTGAGAAATGCTTCTAAAAAAAGTTTAAATTCATTTTTTTATTTAAATTAATATTTGTTTAATGTTTTTTAAATTATTTTAATCTGTTAATATCAAAAATTATTTTTTAATATGTTTTAAAATAAAAATTACTTTAAAAAACAACCGTTACCACATTGTCAAACTGTCAAACACCTGTCAAACACCCTTATATGTTTTACGAGCGGATAGGTTGCACAATAATTATAGATGGCTGGACTCTTCATCTATATATATATATATTAGAAAGGTCACCATGGATTTCAGAGCGAAATTTATTGAATTCTGATGATGTATTGCTTTGTTCCTTCACATTTACATACGGCCAAAAATTCATTTATAGGAACACAGATTGAGAAGTGCTTTGCAAAGAGGTCTAGTTAGTAGATTCTGATTTTCAATTGGGCATTGAATGCAAATACCGGCCTTTGAAAAGCTTGGCACAAACCGTCGTAGCCCACAAGCTTAGATTCAATTCTTTTGAAAGCCTGTTTAAATGTTTAAAAATGTGTAGATTTCCTTTTTAAAATGTTTTTAACTCAGAAGGGTGTGTGTGTGTGTGTGTGTGTGTCTTGATGAGTATTTAAGTTGTAAGAGGCTGGGAATTGATGCAATGAACAAATCCAGCAGCTGATTGAACATCTGAATTGATATAACCAGCAGGGTGGGATACGCAGAAAACACAATATATGCAAAAATCAGGTTTCATTGCCTCAGTAGAAGTGGTTACTGTCTGCAATCAAAGACCCTCAAAGAACCGAATATGGTCTTCGAATGTCTCCCCATGCCGAATTTTGGACACTATTCCATCTTCTTCAACCTACAAACACAAACACAAACTCAAGCTCTGAGAACCATGTTTCTAGCCAAATATCATTTAAACAGCATAAATCATTAATGCATTAGCAAACAAACAATGTGTTGGTGAGACAAACATTCAATCATAATTTATAGCACAAGGTGTTGTAAGATCAAAAGTTAATTCATACCCAGTACTCAGGAGGGCGCATCTTGAGATTGTATGTCGATGCCATGCTCATGCAGTAAGCACCTGCATCATGAACAACCAAACCAGCTCCCTGCAGAAAAACTCTTGATGAGAAAATGAAGATTCTTGTTGCAAACCACAACAAAAGTACGAGGAGGAACAAAAAACCTTAGCTGGTGTTGGAAGTTCTCTATCCTTTCCCAGGAAATCTGCTGACTCGCAGACAGGACCAACCACATCAAAAGTTGAAACTTCAGCCTTGGGTGATGCAGGAGAAACAAGCTCTATGTGCTGAAACCAAACAAAAAAACGAGTCAACTCCAAGCAAGAAAGAGAACAGCTTTTAGTAATGATACTATCAAGTGGAAAAAAAGAAGGCACCCCTAGTAACTTGAAACTGTAGTCAACAGGGAGATAACATATCTATATATATAACAACATACATGTCTGAGGGAAGCCAAATTCCTTCACTTTAATAAAATATTATGTTTATCCATAGCAATAGATCCATAGCTACGTGTATAATAAGCAGGGGCCCTCCTAGAAGTAGTCAACCATTGCCAACCCTAACGAATGTCAAGCATATTTCAGACACCCAAATCATTTTCAAGGGCATCATTCGGTACCCCCTACAATCAGAGTCATTCCACAAACAAAGATGTTACTGTATTATATAATATATGACAGTAAGACTGGATCAAAAGGGGATGCCTGAACCATTATGATAGCTAAGTGTTGCTATTGAGTAAAAGCACACTAAATGAAAAGGCACTTCCAGATGATAGAATATAAAAAAAAATGACATCTTAATACCATAGAATAAATAGATTATTCTACTGTTAAACATGACACGCTCAATATTGAAAAGGGTTTATCATGTTCTGATACTTACTTGATAAGCATCATAAAGACTAGGACGGATAAGTTCAGCCATGCTGCCATCTATCACAACAAAATTTTTTGTTCCATTAGTTTTAACCCCAGTGACCCTGTTCACCAAGCAGCAAGTATTTGCAATGAGTGATCTCCCAGGTTCAATGATGAGATTGAGATCTCGTGAGAGAACCAGTTCACGAACCTAAACCAACAACCAATAGTGTCAATATTAAGAATTTCCATGTGTTGGAGTGTACTGAACATGATTTAGATATATGATCGTTACAGTGTCAATGAGATCTCTTGGAGTAGGAAGGACTGCACCAGAATGATAATAATCTATACCCAAACCACCTCCAATGTTTAAGTAATCAACTTCAAAGCCCTGAGCTCTGATTTCGTCAATGTAGTTAACCATGAGAACTGCAGCATCCCTGAATATGTCCACCTAAAAGACATGGCAAAGAGAGGTTCAACTTTGCGTTTAATGACTCATAGCAGTGTATGTATAGAGAAAGAAAATACATGAAAGTATATTTGCCCCAGGAAAATGGAGAGTGATGGTAATAGAATTGAATAGAATACGAAAGAATAATAAATGATAGGAATATTTCAAGCATCATAGCCAATAATTAGTAGAAAGGAAAAAAAAAGCAAGAGTTTTCTGTTGGGATACCTTGGTGATGGTTGATCCTAGATGGCAATGGGCCCCCACGAGCTTCAGCTCATCATGGTGTGCCTTTACAGCATCCAGAAACCATTGCAGCTTCTCATTTCTAATACCAAATTTAGAGTTCTTGTTCCCTGTAGCAACATAAGGATGGACCTAACAAATACAAGCACAAAGTATTTGATTATAAAAATGAATCAAACACAGCAACCTCCACAAAAATCTTTATCGTATACTTTTGGAAACTTAATCAGCACAAACTATAATGTCGAAGAATTTCTCATCTTGACTTTTCAGCATGAAAGGACCTGCTTGTCACGGGTTAAGGATTAAATATATTATGATGGAGCTGCATGAGGTGGTTATGGGAAGAGAGATAAATTGTCCAACAGTATTGACGCATGGACAAAAATAGCACTTGCCATGTTAAGGCAGTAAGTTAGGCATGAAAAGGAGGAAGTGTTGAGGTGTGGCGTTAACAGGGATTCCATTATGGAGCAGCAGCAGATGGAAAAGGTGTTGACCATGACTGCTTGTACTGATGATGCAGAGTGCCAAAGCAGAAGAAAGAGAGATATGACTTTGTTCTATGTGAATTACTTTAGAAAAGCTAAAGTACTTAGCATAAGTTGAACTTCTTTCTTTACAGAAACAAATCAATGTTGATCATGTCAATTCCTAAATAGAAAAGATCAAACATCAATTCTGAATGCCGACCTTCAAAACTACAATTTTAAACTAACTTTTTCGGTGGCTTTAATCAATTAAAGTGGCTGAAGTTCTTGTTCATGAAATTTCAAGGCTGAAAATAGAATGAGGCAACTTATGATTCCTCTAAGTAAGGAGTGCCAAGGACTTTCTAAACATATATATTATTGACTCAAAAATATCCAGAGGTTCTTCTCTCCATCGAACAATTAGGCTGTTATACTCATTATGGAACTTGTTGAAGAGATATATTAAAATATCCAGAGGCTCCAGGTCCTATTTCAAATTTCTAACTAAGTTTACGTAGGCCATGAATTAACTGAGTCAAAAAACTAGCTACAACTTTTCTGGTGCCAATTTCAAATAATATGACCAGACTAACAAACATTCCAGTATCTTTTTCTTTACCATCAAGTCACTTGCTCACATGATAGCTATTACATACCTGAGGGTCAACATCTGGGTTGATCCGGAGTAGAACATTAACCTTCTTGCCAGCAATTCTAGCAGCTGCCACAATATTTTCCAAATCAAATTCACTATCCACGTTAACAAAAACACCTTCTTGAGCAGCCAGAACCAAATCCTCCAGCAGCTTCCCATTTCCATTAAAAATACACCTGTTCATCCACACATTTAAACCACATCAGACAACACAAAAACTCCGACAAACACAACACTAATTAGCCCTTTATAATACAATGAACAAATCCTAAACTAAAAACCACAAAACCAAGCTCATTTAAATTTGGCACCCCACGGATAAAATTTCAAAACTGACACAAAACAAAAAAGAAGCAAAAACAAGTCTCAACTCAACCTTCCAACAACAAAAAAATACTCATAAAAAGACACGCTATACTTTTAAGTTAAAATACATGAGAGAAAACAAGGCCTAGTCTTCTAATAACCCAAAACACATAAAAAGACACAGTGTCTCTCCCCAGATGCACAATTAAATCATCATAAACATACCTTGTGGGATCGAAACCGGCCCGAAGAGCCAACCTAAGCTCGTTACCACTTACCAAAACAGCACCACAACCCAACCCTCTCAAATGCTCCAAAATCTTCAAATTATTATTAGCCTTAATAGCATAACCAATAATAGAATTCAGTCCTTGTAAGGCATCCTTATAAGCCTCAACATTTCTAGTAATCTGTGGCTTACTATACAAATAAAACGGTCTCTTCTCAACATTCTCCATAATCTCCTGAACCTTAAGGTTCTCACAGCAGAGAAACCCATCTTTGGATTTGGTGAAACAATGCTTAAACTGTGTGGTTTCCTGTGCTGTGGTTGTAGCGGGGTTTTGTTGGGAAATAACTGCCTTGAGAGAAAGGGGTTTGAGAGAGTTTTTTTTTGTTAGTTTAAAGGGCAAATTTGATTTTTTGGAAAATAGGTTTTGATTTAGGGAGTGAGTTAGGGTTTTGGAAATGAAGCGTGACTGAGAGAGATCTGTAGCAGTCGCCATTGATGGAGAAGTGAGTGTCGGAAAAGAGTTTGTGTTTTTAGGGTTTTACAGAGTCAAGAGAAAGTCAAAAAAATGCCTGCCACTAAAAACTTTTTGGGTGGAAATTAATGGGATAAATTGGGCTGTGAAATGATAAAAAAAAAACAAAAGTTGTGGAGAAATAATATATTTTTAGATGTTGTGGTTGAGAATAGTGATAAAATTTTAATTAATTTTGTGGTAGTAAATTGTGATATTTATATAAATTTAGTTCTAATTAGTTGATTAATTTGTTAAATCAAATGATCGGTTTGTAAGTAAAATCACAAAATTACTAAAATTAAAATCCTAGTGTGGGATTATTAAAATTTAAAAATTCAACAATTAAAATAGTAATTTCATGACTATTTTAAAAAAAAATTCTAAAAACTTCTATAAAAATTTGAATACGATAATATAGTTGAATAAAAAATTATGGTCCTTTTAAGGTATCATTTTGGTCTGACACAACTAGACCTCCTCCTGAACCTATACTTGTCCCCTTGATCTATAAATGTATCTGTTAAGTCATTCATGTAATCTGTCAGGGGTAGATTTTCATCTAGTTATGGTAAATTCACACCTAACTACTCAGAATCACTCTTGAAAATTATTGTGTAAACAATAACTTTTTAAAATTTTAACTAGAATCTATTTATGTATCTATAAATTGCACAAAAATATATATTTTTACTCTTAGAATATATTTTTAAAAAATTCATAAAATTATAGATATTGTGAAATCATAGCTACTTGATTATAAGAGCATGTTTGGAGTGAAATGATTTTTAGAAGAGTCAAATTGGTAATATAGTTGTTTGAATATTATAAATATGATTTTTTTTGTTTATATATATTTTAATGGTAAAAAGTTATTTAGAAGAACAAATTGTATTTTATTATATTTGATATACAATTATTTTAATAATTCAATATAACTCGGTTGACTTGGTAAGGTTAGAAATAATCTGAACAATTTTCAATCAATCAAATATTAAATGATAAAATTAAAAAAAATAAATATAAAAATAATAAAAAAATAACTCGAGTCAACCCGGGTGAACTTGTCAAACTATAAGACATGAATAATCTTATAGAAAACAAACTAAAAAAATATAGATTTTAAAAAAGAAATTAAAGGGAAAAAAGCTAGTAAAAAAATACTATTACACTGAATAATATTTTGGTATTTTTGTAAGATATATAGGAATAGTATTTTTATAATTGAAATGCTAAAAAACCATTTTGTTTAGATTTTCCTTAGTGCATGAAAAGGCCATAATATTGTTTGTTTTTTATCTCTCCGTTTAGCACTTTTCATCCTAGAGTTTACTTTTTATTGTACTTTTAATTTTTTATTCAATTATACTTTTAATTGGAAAACAAAAAACTTAAAGGAAAAAACATCCATAAAAAAATCAAACATTAAATCAATGAATAATAAGGACAAATTTAATGCAATTTAATGAAAAAATAAAATAAATAATCTTAAATAAAATAAATATCAATTAAAAGAATAAGGATCAAGTTTTAAAGATTAAAAAATCATAGAGGGTGAAAATAAAAAAACATACAAAAATTAAGTGAACCCGGACAAACATCTTAAACCTAGTTAAATTTGAAAAAGCTTGCAACCCATGAAAACCTGGATCTGGACCCAATAAAAAAAAATTTATGAATCAAACAAAAAAATAAAAATTTTAAGAATTTTTCAAAGCGAAAAAAATCAACAATTAAAAGAACATAAATTAAATTTAATAGAAAAAAAACAAAGGAGGATGAAATCACAAAACAAAACCAATTTAAAAAATAATCCCAAATAAAAATTTGTCAATGGAAAAAAAATTAACAATAAAAAAAAGGGGATTAAGTTTGATAGAAAAACAAAATCAATTTAAAAAATGACTCAAAACAAAAAAAAAATAGCAATCAAAAGAATGAGGATCAAATTTGAAAGATTAAAAAAATATAATAGTGATGAAATTGACACATCAATTTTATAGACCATTTAAGATAAAAAAAATACAATAAAAAAAACTAAATTTGAATAACCAACGAATTAAAAGGTTGTTCTTCAATTTTGCAGGTGTTGACGTGAAAATCTAGATGTGAGAGAGAGAATAAAGGGGTAAAAAGAAATTGATGTCATTGCCAAACCGCTATGAATTGTGACATTCACGCCACCTTATGATGTTAAGGACGCCGAGACCTTCTAAACATTGCCCTGAAATGCGATGCTTGATGGCTGGACAACCTCTCACGTGTTGCCAAAACAACGCAAGGTTGTCCACATGATGATGCATGTCATTAATTTTTTTTAATTATATTTAATAAATATAATTTTTAACAATATCCCTGTAATCCTTGAAATTTATAATTAAAACAAAATAAAATGATAAAAAAAATCTTAAACAAGAGTTTAGTTGGTCTTGTCTTTAAGATTATACTATTTAAAAAAATAAAAATACAAAAATATATTTTTGCAGGAGACATTGAATTATTTAATTAAAGGGTTAAATTAATGAGTGATTTAACTGTTGAATTAAAAGCTCAATTATAAAAATAACTCCACGCAACCCGTTTATATAATGATGAAAAGATGAACCCGCTCCCAAAACCAAGTTAAAAGATTAAGTGACAAGAGGCAGCATAATAATTAGAATATTGTAATTAATAGTAAGTTGTGCATGGGAAGTTGGGAACAAAGAGCAGACTCAGTTTTTTTTTTTCAATTTCCTTCTCTTACAAAACCTAGAAGGGGAGTTATTTGACTCTTTCCTTTTTTTTTTCATGGCGATAATCGGAGAAGGAATTGACTTAATATCATTTCAAGATTTCTTTTTATAAAGAAGGCCCGGTCTTCTTCATGGACCCATCAGAGCAATAATGAAGTGGTTGCAATCTTCAATTGCAGGGTTTTTTTTTTTTAATCAACTAGAGCAGTAATGAAATGGTTGTAAACTTAGTGGAGCTCCACAAGCAAGCAATTGACTTCTGCTTCCCAACTCAGACCACCACAAACTCTATGCAATTGACTGTAAAATGTCGAAAAGCTTGTGTGATTATGATCGCTAAATATCAGCAAGCACATGGACTGAATCATCCATCTTCAACCATGTATATCCACCGCTCCTAGTAAGCTTACCAGCCTTATCACACATTAGACAGAGACATGAAATGAGAATTTATGGTGACTGCTCGTAGTAGTTGCGCGCAAACTACGATCAGTAACAGATGTCTTAAGGTATCAGGAACGAATAAAGGATGTAACCAAATATCACACTAGCAGAGAGCAGCAGCAAACGGAAAAGATTAGCTAAAGATAGATGAGTAAGTATATAGGAACAATGCTGAAAAAAGAAAACGAAAATTTACTAAAAACATTCTTCTCATTAAATGCCAACCACCAGATTTATGAGATCTACAAGGGAGTGGAATTATACAATTCGTGAGATTTTGATGAAATTGGTTTGTAATGAATTAATGTTATTAGAGTACCATCTAAAAAAGGAGGAGGAAATCTTGCCGGCAAAAAGGAGAAGACGTTATGCGAAGTCAGTTAAACCAAGATTGAAGGGATTTGCTTGTATCTCTCTTATCTTAACTGAGAGATTGATACTGCCGACAGATGTTAGATGAGACCATGTCAATAGAAGACATGATAACAAGCTATATATTTCTTGATTTCTAATTCTGTCCAATTTATAATTAGCACCACCTATGTGAGAGACTGATACGGGTGTTAAATATCCCTCTTATTTGCACCCTTTCGGGTTCTTTCCCTGCAGTCTTGCCAAAAGGTAATTTATTTTTCCTCCTTTTTTCCTCTCTTCCATCTTCATTTGAAGAACCTTGTTCCAGCTTCAAGACCTTGCACTTTTTGATATTGTTTACCAGCCCTTTCTGGCAATTAGCTCTTTCATTTGCATGGATTGAGCGATGTGTGCTCTTCTTATGGATAATGCTCCTGCTTCATTAATTTTGTGTCTCTGGAATACGTACACGTATGGGTTTGATTCTAATTGTTAAACTTCTAACGTCCCTGTGTAGCAAGGCCATCAGGAAGGTTTTATGGTTAAGTGGTATCTTCAGGTCAACATTCAGACACAAAAATAAGAACATACTGATGCGGTGTCCTTATAGGACCATTAAGCACCTGTAATTGCATACGATTACAAGATGTGCATAATGTCGTGGACTTTTTACCTTAATCATTTCTCAGTTTCCTGCTATTATTTCCCTTCCTAATATTTCTGGGCTTCTTTGTCTGAAAGTAATTAATATGATTTTCATTGAATTAGTTTCCTATTATTTCTTAATGTTCATTTTCGAACGTTTTGATCTCCCTCGCTACACTTGCCAATTATAAGCCTAAAATGATGCATATGTTTTCAGAGCCCTTTGATTGCTAGGATTTACAGGTTGGGGTATTAAGTACTTTCTGTTGCATCGGATCCGTCTCCTTGCTGAATTTTTTTCCTTCCTTTTGACATGGTTGTAGGCCTGACAATATTCTTCGCGAGGGCCATAATTTACGAAGTGCTTGATTCTCCTGGTACTACGGAAATCACAAATAGGTCACCACCATTGCAAAATTTAGCCATGGCTGATACTATGTCTGGACCGCTTGATCGAGATATCAAAGGGGGTAAGTGCTCTAAAACTTCGATTTTATTTGAAGGGTTATTCTTGTTCAATCGTTTTGTGATTCTTGCCTTCCTGTTTAAACATATATAAGTGTAGTACAAAGCCAGTGCTTTTTCAGTTTTCGAATAACATACCATTTTCGCACTCTCGAATTCTGGGTTCTCGTTTTTCATGATTTGGGAAACAAAAAGAAAGATACTTTTTCCACCTTCATTTTATCTCTTTTCTTGTTATGTTCACATCTTGAAATGGGAATTCTAATAGATAAGGAAATATGGATTAGTGCCCATAAGAAAGGCCATTCTTTTGGTTCTTTGACAGTCATGAAAATATGCATGCAATGGTTTATTGAAACTTTGGAACATGAAAATATGCACGCGATGGTCTATTGAATCTTTGGAAAGGAAGTGTGCAGGAAGGAAAATAACACATCTGCTGAACAACTTCTTTCTTTATAATGAGTTAGTTTGACATATGCCTGTGAAAGTAGTTCCATTAAAAGTTTCGAAGTTCGTGCATTTCATTATCTATGATTTAAACAGGTCTTGAGAAATCCGACGCTGAATATTCCGAGGATGATAGGAAGACCAAGCTTGGATCATTGAAAAAGAAGGCAATTAGTGCCTCGAACAAGTTCAGGAATTCTTTGACAAAGAGAGGCCGGAGACACAGTAGAGTAATGTCTATTGCAATTGAAGATAACCTTAATGCTGAGGAATTACAGGCAGTGGATGCGTTTCGCCAAGCACTTATTTTGGATGAACTACTTCCCTCTAAGCATGATGATCACCATATGATGCTAAGGTTACTTTTCATTTTTCTGTCGTTAATGTTTAGAATGGCATGCTCAGCTTTCATGAAAAATACTTCTTTGACTTGATCTAACTGCTTGGGTCGATCACATGTTGTCTCATGATACAGATTTTTAAGGGCCAGGAAATTTGATATTGAGAAAGCAAAGCAAATGTGGTCTGATATGCTCAGTTGGAGGAAGGAATTCGGTGCTGACACAATCATGGAGGTAACCCACTTATTTACATAAAAGATTAAGAATGTGTCACCATGCAGTATGGTAGTTAATGAATTTCTGTGCTTTTGGGTTCTTTCAGGACTTTGAGTTCAAGGAAATCGATGAAGTCTTGAAACACTATCCACAAGGATATCATGGAATTGACAAGGAAGGAAGACCAGTTTACATTGAAAGACTGGGTGAGATTGACGCTAACAAGCTTATACAGGTCACGACATTGGATCGGTATATGAAATACCATGTACAGGAGTTTGAGAAAACCTTCAATGTCAAGTTTCCGGCCTGTTCAATCGCGGCAAAAAAACACATTGATCAGAGCACCACTATTTTGGATGTGCAAGGAGTGGTGAGTGAGGACTGCTGCTGCTAGTAAATAGACAGACATAAGATATTGAATTGCATTATGTTTGCTTATTACACTATTTGAAGAACGCTGACAAAAAAGTTCATGGTCAGGGGCTTAAGCAATTCACCAAAACTGCAAGGGAACTTATTGGCCGCATTTCAAAGATTGATGGTGACAATTACCCTGAGGTAATCAGTTTAATTGTTTTAAATTTATTTTCTGCTTGTTGTCTTTCCTTAGATGAATAAATGGTTCTCGTTTCAGCTAATGCTATTCGAATTTCCTGATTATTGTAGACCTTAAATCGGATGTTCATCATCAATGGTGGTCCTGGATTCAGGCTTTTGTGGAGCACTGTTAAACAGTTCATTGACCCCAAGACTGCCCAAAAAATCCATGTAAGCATTCACCTATTGATCTCAAATATTAAAAAAAAACGAAATTCTATAAATCTCCAAACTAATCCATCGTTGTAGTGTCACTAATTTGTTGCCACTATTTTTTTATCAGTTTCTGGGTAACAAATACCAGAGCAAGTTGCTTGAAGCAATTGATGCTAGGTAAGTTCATTGTTGATGACATGAAACTTCACTTTTCCAATGCCTTTTGCACTCCACTTCTGAAACTGAAGGTGCCCTCTTTTTTTCTGGACTTCAACCAGTGAGTTGCCGGAGATTTTTGGTGGTACCTGCACCTGTGCCGACAAGGGTGGTTGTATGCGTTCTGATAAGGGTCCATGGAATGATCCCGACATCTTAAAGGTACAATTGCTGCAACTTATGATTTTTCTGTTGATTACCAATTCTTCGCTTGCCGAGCATTTTATAATACAAATGATAAATCACGTATTTTTCTTTCATTTTGATGACCCAGATGGTTCACAATGGTGAAGCCAAATGCCACAGGAAAACATTTTCAGGAATTCATGAGAAAGGAATCTCCGAGGATGATCAGCCATGCATAAAGGTATTCATAATCTTGTGACCTCTACTCGCATCATAGACACCAGATTTTAAGCCATTGATCGATTGCTTAACATTTTCTTTGTTGTCTGGCAACACGAAGAAAAACATTTCTTTCAGCAAAGAAGTAACTGTTGATGCTGCTGATTATGGCCATCCAAAGAATCATGTAGAACATGCAATTCTTTCTCCAGTTCCTGAAGTAAGCTATAAGGATTTGAGTCCGATCGTTGGGATTCCTTGGTATCATATCTTCATTTCTGATGTTCTCTTTATATTGCAGTCTCCCTTGAGCAAGAGGTGCAGTAGCGACCAAGACTATGAGAACTCCATTCCAATGGTGAAAAGGACGATCGATACTGCTTGGCCTACACCATTGAATAATAGAGATGGGCTCTCTAAAGGTACATAATCCGTCCATATGTCGCATACCTCTCGTAAAATCGGTGATTCTCATCAAAGTTTAGCCTTATCAAAACCACAGGAATCCTTCGTTTGGAAATCTTATGATTTTAACACTTCTTTTAAGTCGTTCATATTTTGAAATAGAGGAGGGAAAGTTTCAAGGCAGTGCCAAACTTTTGGATTATTTCTAGAATTCATATGAACAGACTTTTGCTGCCTATCAATGCCACAGAATGCCCCCCAGTGCATGGTGCTTGCAAGGCTCAAGGAGGGAGCACTCAGATATTAAATGGGATACTGACTGTTGTGATGGGAATTGTCACCATGGTTCGCATATCACGCAACATGCCCAGGAAACTTGCTGAGGTTGCTGCTTATGGCAGTCAAGTCTACTACGCTGATGAGATGGCTAAAAGCCACGTATTGGCAGCGCCATCCATCTCTACTTCTGAATACAAGAACATCATGTTGCGCATGGCTGAAATGGAAGAGAAGCTGAGTGTTCTCAGTTCAAAACCTCAAGCCATGCCCGCTGAGAAAGAGGAAATGCTGACTGCTGCGATCAAGCGAGCAGATTCCCTAGAGCAAGAGCTATCAATGGTCAAGACGGTACCTACTCGATTTTCTTTCATTTTATCCGGAGCTGTTGCCTGTATAAAAATATCAGCCTTGTGTAATGTTCGAGCTGATTTCTTTCGTCATGTTTTTTCTTGTACAGGCACTTGAGGATGCCGTTACAAAACAGCAGGAACTCCTAGCCTACATCGAAAAGAAAAGGAAGAAAAAGAGTGTAAGTCTACACATCTCTGATATTGCTTAGCAAAGCTGATTCATGCATGCATTTTTCTAATTTAATGTCTGTTCATACTTTCAGATTTTTGGATTTTGAATCAAGAGTTCATGCTGATGAGGCAATACATAGATGCTGCATTTACAATGGTGGCCGCAGAGATTTCTAGCCCCATAATACCTGAGTGTTTTCTGACCTTGTTTGCTTTTTATAAAACCAACTCAAAGTCCACGTATATTATATGGTTATTATAAAATCATCCTCGTGATTCTGTAAATTATACAAACACCGACCTTTCTGTGTGATGAGGGCATTCTGTGGTAGGATTGATATGCATTTTACCTCGTTACCACACGGATGTTCAGGGCAATGCAAGGGTTGAGATTAATTAAAGTTGTAACTTTAAATGAAAAATAAATAAATTCTATATTTCTGTCATTATAGCAAAATTTACCTTTAGAGTCGCAGACCAATAAAAATAATTCAACTTCTTTGAAAAAAATAGGAGTTAACTTGAACACCAAGCCTGTTTTGTCTTTACAGAAATATACGGTACTAAAGATGAAACATGAATGAAGATTAAATATGTCACATCTAATATGTAGTATAGTCTTCGGAGATGGAGATTGGAAAAAGATACGTTGAAGTCAATGACTATATCACACACAGGTCCCAAAAATGATTTTAGAAGACAAATTGCTCATGCAAACTTCCTCGCAACAAGGTCTGTATTCTACACTCGGCGACAGAAAATTACATTAATTTTGAAAGCATATCCCAGAGAGACAATGTCAGACACTCGTATAGAAATAACAGATTTAAGTACCGGACAATATCATGATCTCTCATTCTCCCTTGGCAAAAAAGCATATCCCAGAGAGACAACACTTGCGATCGAATGTCAGACACTCGTACAGAAATAACAGATTTAAGTACCGGACAAGAGCGCAATCATGATCTCTCATTCTCCCTTGGCAAAAAAGCTTACCAGCAGAACTTCTTTTTCTGATATGCAGGAAGAACAAGGTTAGCCACGTAGTTAAGCAAAAAATGTATTTCCCATATAGAAATAAAACAGAGATCTGTCTCCCTACCCGGTGGAACTTGGCCTCCTCCTCACTGTCTATGTATGCTAGCAATTCTTCCTGCCTCATTAAAGCTTCATATAGAGCCTACTCAGGAAGCAGATGACACCAAATGATAATGTGGATTAGATGCGAAACAGAAGCACGAGTTAAAACAAACTAAATGCATGTAGACGAAAATTAAACTTTGGCCACGAAAGACTGCTGACATTACGTAAACTATTCAAAGAAGCTAATTATCTATTAGAGTTTGCATGTCATAGATAAACTAGCCTCAACAATATAAATTGCCCAAGCCATACAGAGGTAAGGCACTGAATGGTATACAGTGATATCATGGAGATGTGCATATGCATGTGAAAACAAGAACTCAAACACTACTCTTCAAAGCAACAAACAGAAAACGAGTGGAATTGCTTCTGATATTACGCTAAGAGAATCATCACAGTGGCAGCAGATGCCAGAAAACAAAAAAATTACCAAAACACTATCACATGCTACATGCAAAAGTTTCTTGAATGCAAGCTCACAGATTTGGTATTATTAAACAACACGACTACCTGATGGAAAAAGAGCAGTAATGAAATCAATGTTTCTGCTAGTAAAAATGAAATTCTGGCCAAAAGAGCGATCAAACCTTTTTAGTTGCAATTAGCTCTGCTTCCAAAGCATCCACACGACAAACAGCAGCATTCAGTAATTCCTCTTTCTCGTAAGGCATCACTGATGGCTTTGCTTGAAGTGTATTAACTTTCTCCTCAAGCTCACCTAGTCTTTTCAATACAGAGGAGAGGAGGTCTGTCTCAGTGAAAGCACCAGTTGGTGAAGGCGGACGGCACTCCTCTTTTTGAGTTGCATCAAGGGCAAGTTCAGGAGAACTCTGATCACAATCAGATAAGGTGCGGGGAAGCCTTTTGGTTACTTGGAATGCCAGTGCACGAAAGAGAGTGAGAAGTGTCATGAAGAAAGCCATAACTGCTATGAAAATTCGAACACGAACACCTTCTGGAGTCTTTTCATTGTTGGGCAGGGTGATTGTTGCTGCATCAGAAATTTCAAATTTCACGATCTGCTAAATAAGAGATATGGATAAAAAGATAATGCATTAAATCAAATAAATGTGTTATATGGAGCACATTAAACACGGGAAAGACTAAAATCAAAAGTACACAACAGAAAAGGCTGAAATCAAAACATCACAAAAGTTGATTCACTGCATCTGTTGTATCAGTGGTAGACATTTACGAGGCACAAATGGGAATGCATTAAATCAAATAAACATACATGGAGCATATTAAACACAGCAAAGACTAAAATAAAAAAACTACACTTGAGTTGATTCCTTGCATCGGTTGCATTACTGTGAAACATTTACTAAGCACAGGTGGATTTTTTTTTTACTTCTGCTTGAACAAAGAACAGAAAACTCCAATATTAGGTGGCAGATGCAAAAAGTTGCCAGCAACCACAACTAACGAGGTCAAATGCCTAAGGCATAAAGCAGAAACCTAAATCAAAATGGCCATTCTATGATGCCATCTAAGCCCTTCTTTAAATGGGTGGTTGATTCAACCTTATTCTTTCTAAAAAACATGCAACAATTTTAAGAAACCCTAATGACCTATTTCAAATCACATGTACTTTAAGTCAGTGCTAAACTATCAAAATGTAAAAAGGGAGAGGATTGTGCGTTGTACATTTGTACTCGTGTCAAAATCCATGTGAGTAAATGATTCACGGGCGTCCTGCTCTCATACAATAGATGAGGTGACAGCATTGTAAGCAACATACTTAGCAGAGGCTGCAGACAAGAACATAGCAAAGAGAAATAAACATGATACAGTGAACAATAGAATATAATTGCTGACCTTTGGAAACAGGCCTCTGGATGGCTGCTGGATTTTTCCATCCAGCATCAACAGCTTTGTCAACCATAGGTACGTATTCATCATACCCAGGGAAGCTACCACCATATCCTGCCTTTCCGACTACCTTAGCCTGACAATTCAACAAAGAAAATTAACATAAATAAATAAGAGAAGATCAAGCCTCAACACTTGTTCGATTTGGTAGATATACCACACTTGGTTACTTACTTTAGATGGTATAAGCGAAAATTGTCACTACATCCAGGTCTCATTTTGAGCACATGCGTTTTCACTTGGCAACTAACCAAAGCAGAAATATTTAAGAGAGTGCAGGGGATGTTCCCAGGGAAATATAGAGAGATATTACTAGAATAGATACGAAAAACAAACATTTTAAAACAGAATTCAACCCCCATGCCCATGTCACTTCATCATTCATTTTGACCATGCAAAATAACTATCATTAAAAACAATATTCCAATAGCAGCGCCTCAAAATAGCACATAACAAATTCCAGAATAATAAACCTACCTCTTCACGAACAGGAGTGAGTCGAAGATGGGAGTAACTTTTCAATGTTTTCGGGGATGTGATATCTTCAGCTTCAGATCCTGATTCCGCAGTGGATGTATCACTACCTTTAAACTGCTTCATGATACAAAGCAACATGCTAAAGTTAGGTAAAACAAGATACACATGCGTCAATGTCAAAGATGAAGATAGAGAAAATCTTACCATTGGATACCGTGGCTTAGCATAAGCAATAACCTTGCCTTCACTGTTTAGCACTTTTACAACCTGCCTGGCTCGACGTGGTTCACCATTAAGAACCATCTGCAACAACATAAAAGTGATCAAAATTCTTTTCATTTTTTTGTGTTCATTTAACACAAATTAGTACATACACCCCATTGGTGGCAGAACGATCTAAAAACTATAACAGCTTGCACATCACATATATTAAAGTCCAGTAAATGACCTTCAATATTTCAGGGTTTTTCCATGGTCCCTTATCAGACTGAAGGCAACCCCCCTGATCAGCACATGTGCAAGTACCACCCAGAAATTCCGGCAATTCACTGCAAAAATTGCAAAGTTCTGGTAAGTGAGAACACAAACATTTGTTTTATAAAATATCGAGAATTTCAAAATAAAAGGTTGAATGAGAATCATGCAGAGAAGTTACAAAACAGATATGTATTATACAGCTAATTCCCAACTCATTTTACCTAGCATCAATTATCTCAAGCAATTTGGTCTGGTACTTGTTTCCAAGAACCTAATAGGTTCCAAAAAACAAAAAAACATGGGAATTAAAAAATTATAGCAAGCAGATATCAGGAAAGTACAATATATAGGAGCTATAAATCTTAACATACGTGAATCTTGGATGTCGTTTTGGGATCTAGAAAAGTCTTTACAGTGTTCCACAACAGCCTAAATCCAGGACCAGCGTTGATAATGAACATTTGATGGAGGGTCTGCATCAATAAATGAAATGCAAGAAATCCAGCTTCAAGTACCCAATAAAGATTTCACACGAGGAATTAATCAAAACAACAAAAACTATATTACAGACCTCAGGGTAATTATCACCATCAATCTTCTGGAGGCGCATAATGAGATCCCGTGCTGACTTGTTAAAGTTCTTGATTCCCTAAATGATTTACAATGAAAAGAAGAAATTAATGGTTGAAATCTTGATAAACATGCGCTGCAATGTTACAAGTGACATACCACGCCATGAACATCTAAAATAGTTGTGCTTGAATCTATATGCCTCTTTGCAGCAATAGTACAAGCTGGAAACTTAATTGCAAAGCTTTTCTCAAACTCCCGCACATGGTACCTCACGTACCGGTCCATAGTCGTAACATGCATAAGTTTGTTAGGCTCAACTTTTCCCAATCTTTCTATATAAATAGGTCTCCCCTCTTTATCCACACCATGATTACCATGAGGATAATGCTTCAAAACTTCATCCAACTCTTTAAATTCAAAATCCTGAGACATGCATGGAAAATTTTGGTGAAAAGGGAAAAATGTTAAATAGCGAAGCCATTTCAAGCAAATTGTCAAATAACATGGTTACCTCCATAATGGTGTCAGTACCAAATTCCTTTCTCCATTGAAGCATATCAGCCCACATGTGCTTTGCCCTTTCAATGTCAAATTTCCTTGCTTTCAAGAACCTGAAGGGCATAAATCATGTAAGGTTATCAGCCTTTATCATTTATCAACCATAGAAACAACATAAGAGATCGAAAAAGCACAGAATTCATTACGGGTAGGATCGCAACAGATTACCTCAACATCATATGATAATCATCATGTTTTTCTGGCAATAACTCATCCATCACCAAAGCCTGTCTAAATTGATCGACGGCCTGTAATTCCTCAACATCTCGGACATCCTCAATCGAAACAGAGCTAACCCTTCCATCACTCTTTCTCCTATTGCTTTTCTTCTTCAGAGAATGCTTGAACTTAGTAGATGCATTAAGGGCTTTCTTTTTCAGCGACCCAATTCTCGTTCTCCTCTCATCCTCAGAGTTCTCAAAATCAGATTTCCTCTCTCTCCGCTCATCATTTCCAGAAAACCCCTCAAAACCTACCACACAAATATCAAGAAAAAGATATTTTTTATGCCATATCAAAATCGATGGCGTCAATTTTAATTCCAGTACAGTAAAGCAATAAAACTCAATTAAAAAAAAGCTAAAAAAATTAATGTTTACCAGTAAAAAAATTACAACTTAAAGCCAAAGGAAAATATAAAAAAATTAAGCTGAAGTGACAAAAAACGAAAAACCATAATTAAAACCATTTGAATTAAAAACATAAACAGTGAAAATTAAGCTAAATTGTTATATTTAAAAGCGATCAACACAAAAAAAATGTAATGAAAAAAAAAACCTTAACGGTAAGAAACTTCCAGAGAAACCCTAAAACCAGTCAACAAAATCAAAATGAAAAAAAAAAAAAACTTACAAGGTCTGGCGAATCGATCCAGTGGACCCGACATCTCAGTATACGGAAATTGATTCAAACAGATGAATTTCACTCGATCAAATCAAACTGATAACCGCATCAACAACTTTGCCTACAGATAGTCACACCTGATAAAAACCTTCGCATTTCAATAAAAACACCAGAAAGCCTAGAAAATAAAATCACGAGAGAGGATTTGACTGAAATTAGGGAGAAAAAATGGAATGCAGTATAATGTATTGACTAAGCAAGTACCTGTTAGTTCTAGGTTAATTTTTTCGTTGACACGGATCACGATGTAGATCGGGTGGATATAATAAATGCATCAAACTCGCGGAAGGTGAATTAAAATATGTAACGGATAGGTTGGTTAAAATTAAATAAAAATAAATAATAAATAAGGGAATAAATTAATTTCGCCTAATATGTCGACGGCGAAACGAGAGCGTTTTTTTGGAGGGAGAAATGGTGGTATTTGTTAGATTAGGTTTGTAGGAGAGCGAATTGTTGGGGTTGATAGTGGGGCCTGCTAGTATTTTTTTTTATTTTTTTTGGAATGCCATGTGGCAGATGGTGAGGCGGGTGGCCATTGAGTTTACAATGAGCCGGCGGTGATTGTGTTGTTTTTTCGGTTTTAATAACGTGACATGTACCGAAGCCCATGAACATCTCGGGTGTAATAATTATTTGTTTTGTATTTTTTTTAAAGTGTATTGGATGAAAAAATATTAAATTAATTTTTTTATTTTTATTATACTGATGTTAAAATTTTAAAAAAATTATTTTAATATATTTTTAAATAAAAAACACATTTAAAAAATATTTTACACTACAATAACAAACATATTTACAATTTAAAAATCAGTTACAAGACAACAGGCTCAAAACATTCATAAAAGTGATTGAGTTAGCTTAAATTTATATTAAATTCTTAAAAAGATTATAATAATGTAATATTAAAATAAATTTTGAGTTTTTTCATTGAATTAACATAATCTAATCAACTTACTAGATTGGATCAAATTTCATAACCATACCAGGAAGTCATGGTTTTAAATTTTGCTTGTTTGCATATTTCATGTAATATTTATGGGAAAAAATGCATTAAATCTTAAGACATAAAAATAAATATAATTAAACAATGAGCGTAATAAGCATGCTAAATTGATATTTATATAGATAAATTATAGAATAACAAAAGAAATACAAAATATTAATTTGTAATTGTAGCATATGAAGAGCAAAGTCATGGTTAACAACGAGGGAAAAAGGATATACCTGAAGGTGTATATTTGTAATTGCAGTTGAAAATTAAATTTGTGAACATTTTAATATTCAAGTTCAACTTGAGTCAATCTGATAAGTCATACTAGATAGATGATAGATGGTATGCATATTGCTACGAACCGAATAATATAAATTGTTATTATAATAACAGTTGAAAATTAAATTTGTGAACATTTTAATATTCAAGTTCAACTTGGTAATTTGTTAAATCTAGGTGATTTGGGTCTGGCAGTTATGTCAAACTTAAGAACTTGGACTTCGTTGAAATATCATACTCAAGTTAATAATAATAATAATTTTATTTTTCAAGTCAAATCTATGATTATTTTTTAATAGTAATAATATTTTTTTTAAATTTATTAATAATAATAATAATAATAATTTTACTCTTCAAATAAAATCTATGATTTTTTTTACAATAGTAGTAATTTTTTTAAAATTTATTAGTAATATTAATAAAAAAAATAATATTATTTATAATATTAATAATATTATTAAACATGTTTGACCCAAGTTCTTATAGTTTTTAATTTTATCCTTTAAATTAAATTTATGATTTTTATTTAATAGTAATAATATTTTTTTAAAAAATAATGATATTAATAAGAATAAGAATGATGATGATGATGATGATGATGATGATAAGACTCACGTTCCTTAAGTATGACATTCCCTTTGAGACTCAAGTAACTTAAATATCGGTGAAATTATTCTGTCAGTAACTCCGTCAGTTATTTTGCCTGTAAAAATATCATGTCACCGTATAATTTGTCATTTTGAATCCCACTGTAATACTTATCATCATTCTCTCGGTATATACCAAGCAAATTTTTATGTCGGTGCTTATCGAAGGATACATTGATGAAAAAATCTGTCAGTAAAGGTCCGAGGAAGGCTACGAGCCAAGATTAAAGCGCCTTTGCACATGTCATGTAATATTTATGAAAAAAAAATGCATTAAATCTTAGAGACATAAAAATAAATATAATTAAACAATGAGTGTAATAAGCATGCTAAATCAATATTTATATCAATAAATTATAGAATAAGAAAAGAAATACAAAATATTAATTTATAATTATAGTATACGAAAAGAAAAGTCGTACTTAACAACGAGGAAAAAGAGTAAAACTGAAAGTGTATATTTGTAATTGTATTATACGAATAGGAGTTCGACACAATTTTGTTTGCTTTTGGTAAAGAGCAATTTTGAGTTGATATAATAATGATAATACTAGATAGATGGTTTGTGTGTTGTTGCGGATCAATTCATAAATAATATAAATTGTTATTGTAATGACAATTAGAAGTTAGATTTGTGAAAATTTTAGTATTTAAGTTCAATCTAGCAGCCCACTGGTTCCAAGCGACTTGAGTCTGGCAGCCATGCCAAACTCAAGAGTCGTGGACCTGACCAAAATGCCAGATCCAAGTTGTTGTTGTTATTATTATTATTATTAGTAATAATAATATTAATATTTAGTTTTACTCTTCAAATCAAATCTATGGTTGTTTTTTAATAGTAATAATGTTTTTTTCAAATTTAATAATAATATTAATAATAATTTTTAATTTTATTCTTTAAATAAAATCTATGTTTTTTTTTACAATAGTAATAATATTTGTTTTTCAAATTTATTAATAATATTAATAATGATGAAAATAATATTATTTATAACATTAATAATAATATTAAACACACCCGACTCAAGTTCTTATAGTTTTTAATTTTACCCTTTAAATCAAATCTATGATTTTTCTTCAATAATAATAATATTATTTTTCAAATTTAATAATAATAATAACAAGAACAAGAACAAGAACAAAAAATAATAATAATAATAACAATAATAATAACAGGACTCATGTTCTCTGGGTATAACATCCCCTTCCAAACCCAAGTAACATGGGTCTGGCGCTCCTGCCAGATCCTAGTTCATGGGTTGTGGCCATGCTCAACTCAGGTGTGACCTCAATACTACTTTTTTTCAACGGTAATAATATTTTTAAAAAAATTTATTAATAATTACATAAATAATATTAACAACAACGAAACTAATATTAATAATAACAATAACAATAACAATAACAACAACAACAACAATAATTTTTAATTTTAACCTTCAAATTAAATCTATGGTTTTTTTTTGCAATAGTAATAATATTTTTTTCCAAATTTATTAATACTAATAATATTAATAGTAATGAAAATAATAATATTAATAATATTAAACACATCTAACCCAAGTTCTTATAATTTTTAATTTGACCCTTTAAATCAAATTTATGGGTTTTTTCAATAATAATAATTGTTTTTTTCAAATTTAATAACACTAATAAGAATAAGAACAATACTAATAATAATAATAAAATAAAAATAATACTAATAATAAGACCCACGTTTCTTTGATATGACATCCCTTTCCAAACCTAAGTTACTTAGATCTGATGTCCCTTCCAGACTCTAGTTTATGGGGTGTGGCCGTATCCAGTCCAGGTGTGATTTTATTACTATTTTTTTTCAATAGTAATAATATTTGTTTTTCAAATTTATTAATAGTTATATTAATAATATTAACAATAATGAAAAGAATAGTAGTTGTAGTAATAATAATAATTTTTAATTTTACCATTCAAATCAAATCTATGGTTGTTTTTCAATAGTAATATTTTTGTTTAAATTTTTTTAATAATAATAATAATAATTTTTAATTTTACTCTTCAAATAAAATCCAAGGTTTTTTTTACAATAGTAATAATTTTTTTTTCAAATTTATAAATAATTATATCAATAATAATATTTATAATATTAATAATAACATTAAACACGCCTGACTCAAGTTCTTATAGTTTTTAATTCTACCATTTAAATCAAATCTATTGATTTTCTTTAATAGTAATATTTTTTTCAAAATTAATAACAACAACAACAATAATATTGAGAATAAGAATAATATTAATAATCATAACAACAACAACAACAATAATAATAAGACCAACGTTCCTTGAGTATGACATCCCCTTACTGTTTGTTGCAGAAAAAATTACAGAAGAAAAAAGGAGAAATGAGGGAAGGGGAGAGGAGGATCGATAATCAGGTCATGAATTAAATATCACCGATGGCAATACCAATGGAATTATTCCATCAGTAACATCATCGGTTATTTTGCTGGTAAAAATATCATATCACCGTATGATTTGTCGTTTTGAATCCGATTGTAATACTCCCCATCATTCTTTCGATATATACCGATGAGATTTTTATGTTGGTGTTTACTAAAAGATAAATAGATGAAAAATTATATCGGTAAAAGTCATCATAATATACCAATAGAATTTTTTCATAGATATTTCTATTTATATTTGTCAATTTTCAAGTAACGATGCCTTTTCTTTTTTTTTCTTCTTCTCTCATCAATACCAGCCAATTTCACCAACAAATTTAGCCATCTCCCACACCTTTTACAACAACAATAAACATCACTTTCATCAATTCCAACCACAGCCACCAACAAATTTTAGCAATTCCTCACACTTTTTCCAATAACAACAGACATCACATTTCCCTTTACCTTTTTTAACTACAAGAAATGCCAAATTGTCGACCTTTTCCTCGTCAAATTCCAACCACTTCCATCATTATTTCCAGCCACACTTCACATTTCAACCTAACATTTCATTTTGCAATTCCAGCCATTTCTCTCAACATCTCTAATCACAACAATAAAATCTGCACATTTCCCATAATTTGGATTTTATTAATTTGCTATGTGTGTTATATAAATTCTCCTGCTAAGTCAAACAAAATAGAAGAAGTGTTAGGAAGGCTGCAAGAATGTAGAATTGACACTACAATTTAAATTAGGTCGGACTTTAATAGCAAACCATAAATCACATGGAGTTTTAGTGTAGTTAAATACCATAATCAGGGGCAAAATATTTAATATACTTGTTTTCAGCAAGAAAATTTGGATAATTAAAATATGTTTTTTACATGAATTACAAGTCTTTCAAGAGCCTATAAAAACCTCGAAAAACAACATAGGTTTTTCAAATTCTTAACATAAATTAATCAAATCAAATCAAAATTTATCGGTTGAAACTGATCTTGATTTTACTTATTTTTTTAAAATAATTTGGTTATTTATTTTAGGTATAAATCAAACCAAAGTAAAACTAATCACCCCTACTTGACAATTGACAACCTTTGTTTTTTTCTAGGTCAAATTTGGGCTATATGCACATTAAATTTGGGTATATAAACTATTTTGGTCTTGGATTTTTATCTCGTGTGAACCTCTTTCTTTGTCTCAGGTTTTTGTTTTTCTTTTCGTTTTTTATTTTTGTTCTTCTTATTATTTTTTTAACCTTGAGTATTCGAGCCAGCTTACACTTACCTCAACTAATCCATCGAGACCTTGAAGTTATCGACTATGTAAGCCTTCAGTGGCCTTGAGTAGGGGTGAGCAAAAAAACCGAATAACTGATTAAACCGATAAAACCAAAAAGAAAAAACCGAATTAACCGATTAGAAAATCACAAAAAAGGTTCGGTTCGGTTCGATTTCAGTTTCTAAAGTCTGAAACCAATTAAACTGAACCAAACCGAACCGGTTCAATCAAGTCAACACTAAAAAAAAAATAAGTATAAATAGTATGTTTTGTCTAACCCTAAACCTAAATGCATTCTCAGCCGCCCCCTCTCCATGCTCTCTGTCTCTCATCTCTCAAATCTGTCTTCTTCTCCTCCATGCATTCTTAGTCCTGTGTTAATTTGGGCCTCTCCCTCTTCTCTAAAGGATGAGTAATGGATTCTTTTGGGTTTCTTGAATTTTGCCGATTCTTGTCCAATCTCTTTGAGTATTTCACTTCTGATCCGAGTTACTTACATGAACTTTCTCATTTATTTTACATGGAAAGATGCAATAAATGATTTTGAAGATGTGGGTCACAATGATGATGCTAAAGAGATGACGAAAAAGTATGTCATTGGTGAGGTAGATGTAACAACAGTTCCAACGAAATGCCTCTAGGTAGCACCAGGTTTGGGAGGAACAAACCCTAAAGACGAGAAGCCTGGGTTTCTAATTAAGATCTTGTAGCTACTCTTGCCACTCCTGATCTTGGGCATGGCTCTTGCTGTCCGAACCTACACCAAGAAAGAGTAGAGGCTATGATTTATCAGGATCTACCCTTTTGAGCGGTTAGATGGGGATTCAATCAGTTTAATTCTAAAAACACTCTTTTGTTTTGTTCCTCCCTTACGTTGTGTTTATGCCGAAGATGCTTTAGTTCAGTTTGAAAAATAAAAGTGCTAAAAAATATGATCAATAAAAAGCTCAGAAAAAACTCAACTGGAATAATTTCGGTTTGAACCGGTTTGGAAGGGAAAAAATGAATTGAACCGAAATTAATCAGTTTTCGGTTCGGTTTGAAAACTAAAAAAAAAATCGGTTTGGTTGTTTATTTTGGTCCAAAACTAGACCGAACTGAAAATGCTCAGCCCAAGCCCTGAGATTTGTGGTACTTGAACTAGTGACTTCTGGAAAACAAACTAAGAGCCTGACCAGTTAAGCTATACCCCTTTAAGATTTTATTTTTCTTATTTTCATTAACTTCATTGCTGGTGTGGGCTTTGATTATGTTATTTGTGCTTTATGGGTCACCTTTCCTTTTATTTTGTGCCTCCAATCATTCGCATCTTTTCTTGTATTTGATGGATTATGCAAGCTTTTCTGGGGTTCTTAGTTTGTTTATGTGAGAGAGTTCTTCAGCTGTGGTTTGCTCTCTGCTTGATTGGTTTCTTCACAATGTTTGTTTTCTTTTTTTCTTTGGCTGCCCTCATGGTCTCTTTGGGATTATGGTTGCGGTTCAAAGTATTTTTCACTTAGAAATATACTAAAATGATGTTTATTTTATCTTTTAAAAATTATTTTTGAGATTAGCACATTAAAACGATCTGAAAAATATAAAAAAATAATTTTTAACAATTTTTTTTTAATTTTTTTTTTGAGGGAACGCTTTCCTAAATGGACTGCAATGTTTGCTTTTTTTCCTCTTTTAATTGCCTATAATCTTGCTAAAATGCTAAATTGCTAAACGGTGTAAAATGGAGGTACCAAACCGTTCCCTGTTTATTCTTGACCACCCTTTACTTTTCTTAATTAACACTTTGATTATGGTAAAGGTAGACTTTGACTCTAGATTAACAAAATTTAGGACGTGATATAGAAGAGACCTAGGGTTACAAGTCTTTCAAACTAGCTAAAGGATTTTGAGGTCATATGCTTCCGCAATTCCAAGATAAACATAATCTAATCAAATCTTATCATTCTAAAATTCAAGAGGAACAAGAAGCACAAAACTAGCATCAGAACATTTTTTTTTTAATGTTAAATGATATTTTTCCTCTTTTAGCATGATAAAAACATGGTAATTTATATTGCCTAACATGTCACGAGGAAAATTAACTAAGCTGAAAAAAAGGTAAATAGCCATCTTTACTTGGATTTTGCAGGAGATGCTTTACCCACCACCTAACTGGGGTCTATAATGAGTACGTTAAATCTAAGTTACTTGAATCTTAAAAAAAATATCATTCTAAAAAAACATGAATTTTATTATTATTATAATTAATAGTATTATTTTTTTATTTTTATTTTTCTTATTATAAAAAATATTATTATTATTATTATTAAAGAAAAATCATAAATTTAATTTAAAAGGTAAAATTAGAAACTATAAGAACTTTAGTAAGATATGTTTAATATTATTATTAATAAATTTGAAAAAAATATTATTATTATTAAAAAAATCATATATTTAATTTTAAAAATAAAATTATTATTATTATTAATAATAGATCAAAGTCCGTGGGAATTTATTTTTAACATCAACATATTTATTGTAATTATTATATTCGAGATACTTGAATTTGATATGTTATGAATTTAATTTTTAATATATTGTTCGTAAATCTTATAAAATATTTTTTTTTAATATTATTATCTTATAAAATACTCGTACCATACTGCATGCAATAAACAAAACAAAATGTCAGTGTGAAATATAATATTCTTAAAATAGTTGATTGACTACATGTGGCTGGGTTTTACTGGACCCTTAAAATAATTTATGAAAAAAAAAATTTAAATGATAGACAATCGAAGTAGGACGGTTAAAGGGTAAGAGTATAATTGAGATTATAATACAACTTGTTTTTTATTTAAAAATATATTAAAATAATTTTTTTATTTTTTAATATTACAAATAATATATAAAAAAGATAATTTTTTTATTTTAAAATAAAAAAAATTAAAATTTTTAAAAACAAGATTTGTACCATATTCCCAAATATATCTTAAAAATTTATTTGAAATTATGATAGTTTTAAAGAGTTTTTATTTAAAAATATATTAAAATAACTTTTTTTATTTTTTAAAAATTACTTTTTACATCACACATTAAAATAATCTAAATTCATAAAATAAATTTTAATTTTAAGTAAAAAAAATGTTTTTTAAAATTTTTGGACACACCCTTGGATTTCTTTGGGCTATTTCCCAAACACATCCTATTAGATTTTCCGTATCCCCTTTCTATTTCCCTCCCTGTCTGTTCCACAGTATCCATGACCAGCGAAGCCTAACCTATTTCGGCAGCCTTTCTCCGCTCACAGGATCCGAACCTGTACCGCTAGATTTCTTTGGGCTACACTCACACACTGTGATTGGTGACTTCGTTTTTTCCTTTTGTTCTCCTTTTTCCTGTCTTTGCGTTTCTCTTTTACTGGTTTGAGCTGTTGTTTGATCAATTGTGTGTGCTTTATAAGTTGCCAATTTGTTTTTATAGGGTTTCCGAGGCTTTATCCCCACTTTCGGTGCAGTTCTTTATGCTTTCTTGGTTTGCTTCTCCACTTTTATTTCTAGGCTTCTTATAAATCTATTTTATTCTTTGTATTTTTCTCATTGCTTCTTCTCTCTGCTTTGGTTTTCTGGTTGGTGGCATGTGCCTTAGTACCTGTTCTATTGCTGTGGCTGGTGTATTTTCTTGAAACTCTCTGCCATCTCTTTGTTATTAGATTGGTTTTCAGTTGTTTCTCTTGCTTCTGGTCTGGGTGTCTGCTCTGTCTCTTTGTTGCTGCACGTATGTGTTGGGTTATGCAGCTTCTTTTTTCAGATGGACTTAGCAGCCAGCACCATCGTTAGTGAATTTTAGCCTGTTAGGAAAAAAAAATCAATAAGCGCAAAAGTTAGTTTTCAATTTAGTGTGTTGATATCACATTTTCCCACGTGGGAAATTAAAATTGAATTTTGAGCATGCTATTAAGACAAAATTAAGAATCTTTTCGGTTGACAAAATAGTAAGAAGGTAGCTAAGAATTTAGAACGGGGAGAAAGTTTATCTACCAATTATATATATGCTCTAGAGAAGTTTTCTGTGATTTTTTAAGTGCTAGAAATGTATAAAATCAAACGTGTCTGTATCACCAGAGGCTGAGGTAGACTTTAACATTAAGAAGGAAGGAAGGAAAGAAAGAAAGAAGATGAAGCTAGGGTAGATTCTCAGTGCTTACCTGTTGTGCTTACCTTCTTTCCTTAATTTTCTCGGCCACTGTTTCTTCAATGAAGCTTCTCTTGTTGTGGCCCTTTCAAACCATTAAAAACTTGGACAGCCCATGCCTGACTCATCTTATTACTTTACTGCAATGCTTTTATGTTCTGGAACTTGGTTTTAGGTCCGGATGTGGTCCTTCTCCGATGTTAATTTCATCAATGAGCTTTTCAGTTTTTGCAGTTACGTGGATGCTGCTCTGCTCCTTTTTTTATATGTAGCTCAATGTTGCTGCTTGCTATGCCTGCAGTTTTAGCTTGCCTTTTGATTGGCATTTGATTTGTTTTTCCATATCTTTTGTCTTGAACTGGTTTTGCATGGTTGAATAACCTTGGTTCTGTGGTGCTTTTCCAGATTCAGTTGCTGTAAGGATTAGGAGGGTTATTGCTGTCTTTGAATTGTTCTTCCCAGGACTTTAGCCTACATCATCCTGGTACGAGTTCGATCCTTTTTCAATAAAATCTGCACTTGCTAGATGAACGTTAGAAAGATTGTCCATTTTGAAAGCCTTATATTGCAATGGGTTAATGACGCTCCTGTCACCGCTGTTCTGTGCTGGAATTTATTTTAAAAAAAAGGTTTTATGTTTTATTCATCTATGTCGTTTCTTTGCACCTGCATGCGCAACCCTTTTTTTTAAAAAAAAAACTGGAGAGGTCTGCACCTTATGTGTGTAGAATCCAATGGTTTTGGTTTTCTGTTTTTCTT
Source organism: Populus deltoides (assembly GCA_015852605.2). NCBI lineage: Eukaryota > Viridiplantae > Streptophyta > Magnoliopsida > Malpighiales > Salicaceae > Populus > Populus deltoides. The sequence goes on along the minus strand of CM027573.2, from coordinate 6,354,990 downwards.
GAAACAAAGAGTTGCCTCTGTGTTACGCATAGAAAAAAAGAAGCAACAGTAGTTAGGAGCCTGCAATTTTCCTTATCATATCAAGTGCTAAGAATTTATCCATGAAAGAAGTATGGGATTTTAATGGGATTGGAAATGTCTATGCTTTAGAACTGCTATTTCCCATTGTGTTATATCAGAAGAAAGAAAAAGTAAAAAAACAGACAGAAAATCATTTCAAATACATACAAAGAAAAAGTAAAAAACAATAGTAAGAGCAATGAAACCACTAACTTTCATATCATAGATAGACAGAAAATCCACACTCATACAATTAATCATCAAAATGCATTCTGTGAGACATTCAAAGTTGCTTTTCTCACAAAAATAACAGAACTTTACTCCACAAAAATTGATTATTTCATTGACGAGCACAAAAAAAATCAATAAAGCACATTGATTTTCCACAAATGAGAAACAATAAACGAAATATAACAAAACCCATGTTCTCAAAACTTCACATACAAATGGAAAGATGAAAGCAAAACAGTACCAAAATAACAAACAATGGGTGATTACAACAAAAAATAAAGCAGAAAATCAGCTGAAACCCAGTAAAAAAACACCCAAAGTAAAACATATTCAAGGGTACAAAGAGGCAGTACCTGAAGTTGGTGTATAGGCTCCTGGAGAGTGGTGGGGGGAGAAAAGTGGAGATGTTTTAGAGAGAGATGGGTGGCTCTGCTCTCTCTGGCATCAACTGGTGAGCTGTTTTTCCAAGCAAGCTGGGGAGGGCGTGAGGTGTTTAACCTTTTGACACACATTACATATTTACATTACATCAAGGTTCTAAAAAACATTTTTTTTGACACGTAAATTTTTTAACTAATTATATAGACAATTTCAGCCACGTAGTAAATAACAATATGATACAATTAAGACAAAAGTTAAATAAACAATAGAAAAGTTTAAACACCTTAAAATACATAGTTCAAATTAAAATTCATATATAGTTTAAATTAAAAATCTCTTAAAATACAATTATATCCATAGAATTTCATTACCTAACAATCATCAAAGCCTAAAACAAACAAAGTTTGAACTATGTATAATGGATGTACAAAATAGTTCACTGTTTATTCTAAAAATTATTTTTGCAGTCATCAAGCATGAAAAGCTAACTATTAAGCTTAGATTTTGTCTTTTAAAAATCTATTAAAAAAACCGGATTGGGTATGGGTACCTACTCGATGGAAAAAGTCCTTCACCTGAACTAATCCGACTAGGTTGGAGGATGGTGGTAGATTCTGATTTTTTGGGCAGTGGCAAGTGGAACAATATCCGCTCCCAACCCGATCTTTTGTCATCCCTATGGTACTCAACATCTCTCTCCCAATTGTTTTACTTGATTTGACTAAGACTGTGATTGTGTTATGATTCATTAGGTCAAAGTTTTATTTTTTTAGGTTTCTTGGTGGGTCATTAGTTGCGATTAGAAGATGTTAATAGATATTTCATGTGATGAAGCACTCTCAGGTAGTTTTATATTTGATGTGTTGTTATTTTGTGTTGTATTACTAAGAGAGATAAAAGCATACCTGCACAGAGATGAACAATTGTTCTAAAAATTGGACTCCATGACAAATTGTTATCCTATCATCTATGACTAAGAAAAACAGGTCTCTGCTTTGAAAAGTCTGCTTAAAAAAAAAAAAAAAACTCCTTAACCTGTACATTAAAAAAATGCTTATTGCTATGCTTTACCAAAAGAGCTTAAATGCCAATTGTAGTGTAACTTTTTTTATGCCAAGCTTCTGGAATTCAGAACCAAACATGTTTGAAATTTAAAAACCTAGAATACACAGAAATTTGCTCATCAAGCATAAAAAACTAACTATTAAGCTTATATTTTGTCTTATAAAAATCTATTAAAAAAACCAGATTGGGTTTGGGTACCAGCCCAGTGGAAAAAGTCCATCGGACCTAATCCGACCCGGTTGAAGGACGGTGGTGGATTTTGATGTTTTGGGGCGGTGTCAAGTGGAACAATACCTGCTCCCGACCCGATCTATTGCCATCCCCACAGTACCCAGCAACTCTCTCTCTCAGCTGTTTTGCTTGACTTGACTAAGGCTTAATTATATTGTGGAAACAGGGACAGAAAGAAACAGAGAGAGAATGGAGGAATCAACAATAGCAAAACAGAATAAGAATGTGCCACTGTTGCCATGGATGAGAAGCCCGGTTGATGTAAGCAAATTTGAAGAGTACCCGCTTGATATCCTCCCATGCCTTGACCCCAGGTGTCTCTCTCTCTCTCTATATATGTATTAATATATTCAAATATTGTTTTTTCGAGATTATTTTATTTAAATCAAAATCTTTGTTCATCATTTTAGGTTGAAGATGGCTTTGCAGAATATGGGTTTCAAGACACTTTTTCCAGTTCAAATTGCGGTTTGGCAAGAGACTATAGGGCCAGGTGCCTTTGAGAGAGACCTTTGCATTAATTCACCAACAGGAAGTGGCAAAACTTTAGCCTATGCTTTGCCAATTGTGCAAATGCTTTCGACTCGCGCTGTCAAATGTCTCCGTGCTTTGGTTGTTTTGCCCACTCGTGATTTAGCCTTGCAGGTTAAACAAGTTTTTGCTGCCATAGCACCTGCTATGGGCTTATCTGTTGGTTTGGCTGTGGGCCAATCTTCAATTGCTGATGAAATTTCAGAACTTATTAAGAAACCCGAGCATGAGGCTGGGATTTGTTATGACCCCCAAGATGTTTTGCAAGAATTACAGAGTTCAGTGGATATATTGGTGGCAACCCCAGGAAGGCTCATGGACCATATCACTACCACTAAGGGATTTACGCTCGAGCACCTCTGTTATCTTGTAAGCATCGAATTGTGCTATCTCCAACTTACATTTGCCACATTTTAGTTCTGAAACTCTAATTTATTTCATGTTTATTAACACCAAGTTCCTTTGTTCTCTGTGAAAGTTTATATGGGACTGAATTCTTGTTGCCTTTTTTAACAAATAGATGAGTGTTACCTTTTCTTTTGAAATGCTATTACTTTGGTTAAATTTTATTATAAATTGATTCTCAGAGGAATTTGCTTTAATTTCATCTTGACAATCCATTCTAATATGCAGGCTAGCTGCTAGCTACTGGTTTTCCATGCTAATATATTTTTCAGTTGCTGTTTAATTAATTAAATGTGATCGTATATAAGAATAAAAATCTTGATGAAGAACTCCAAATTAGTTTTAGTAATTCCAACATATCATAGGCTTAAAATTTTAATGTTTTTTCTTTTATATCACTGCATCCCATCGATGGCCAACAGCCGTCATGATTGATACTTTAGTCTACCTTTTTGTTTTCCTCTTCATGTTCAACATGATTGGTTCATCATGTTTGGAAGAAACAAATAAAAATTTTAGATTTTGGTTGTATGAATGCATGGGCCACAAGGTGTTGCCTTAAACATATTTTCATTTCTGTCATTTTTTATGTGGTAATGTTATTCTAATAAAGCAAACTATTATTTTAGGTTGTTGATGAAACAGACCGCTTGCTCAGGGAATCATACCAATCTTGGCTTCCGACTGTGCTCAAATTGACCAGCCCTTATGATGAAAGCCTCGTGCCTGGCGTTAATAATTTTCTTCCTTATGCATCTGGTTCCTTAAAAACCATAAGGAGATGGTGAGTTCTATATTTGTTTATCTCCCTCCACAATATCTACCATGAGCTTCTTCTTGTCTCAGCAACAAGTTATTTTCATGCATTAGCCCATACATCAGTATTATGTCACTGCATATATTTCTGGCCAAGAGAGTTTCTTGTGAAATCACAGATGCTGCTAGTTGGAGAATTATTGTGATGCTAGAATTGATGCTCAATGTGATTGTTGGGGTTAATGGAGCACCTCCTGCATCCTATGAGATGATGTACAACATCTTTAAGATTATCCATGTTACTATTGTATGAAAAGATAAGTAAATTATATCCTTTGATACATTCAGTCATGGTTGTGCTTGTTATTTGAAATATTTTGCAGTGGTGTCGAAAGGGGGTTCAAGGGTAAATCTTACCCTAGGCTTGCGAAGATGGTTTTATCTGCCACATTAACCCAAGATCCAAGCAAGCTTGCTCAACTTAATCTGCATCATCCTTTATTCTTGACAACTGGTCAAAGACGTTATCAACTCCCTGAAAAATTAGAATCCTACAAACTGGTACGCTATCACTATTGTATTGCCAGCCTGTGCTTGGTGACTGTGGTTTATGGCTTAATTTTGAACTTTTTATAGCTGTTGATTCAACCTCAGTTTGATCAAAGTTTCAATTGGGAATATGAAAAGATACATTAAACAGATTTTGATATGATTTTACTTTGTACAACTTGCTTAATACAGTAATGTTATCTTGGTGCAGATTTGCACTTTTCCTATTTACTAGTTAATTTAGACGTTATTTCTCCATGACGTAGGGAGTCCATTTTTGGCAGGGTAAAGGGTAGAAGTTCTGAGTATTGATTTTCCAGAATGTTCTTAGAATTGCAATGGGAAGAACTTTGAAAATTTAGAGATTTTGTGTCAATCTATACAGTTTAGATGTGGTGAAACATAACTTCAGTTCCTTACTTTCATGCTCTCTGTCCTAAAATGAGTATTATGTGTGAAAAAATGACAATTTATTTTCAAATTGGAGAAAAATGAAAGATTATGTTCAATTTGTAGAAAAATAAATTAGGTGAAGTAAATTTTGAATTTAAAGAAAAAAATTAAAATTTCATTGTTTTTTGAACATGATGTTCATTTTGGGACTGATCTAGTATGATATTTTTATATGATATATTGGAGGCCAATGCTTTCTTTTTGAAGTTCTCCATATAGGGTTTAAATTTACATTTATATTGCTATTGACTCAAAAGTCAAAATGTTTTGAATTTGGATTCTGCTCATTAAACTAATTATAGTAACTTGATCTCCAATCATATGGTTACATTTTCTTGAAGCATTACAATGACAAAGGGAGCTTAGCTCTCCATTAATCGTGTTTTCTCTACTAAAATGAGCTTTCTACATGTTTTGAATAGATCTGCGTGTCCAAGCTGAAACCACTTTACTTGGTTGCGGTTCTACAACATTTAGGAGGGGAGAAATGTATTGTTTTCACATCATCTGTGGAGTCAACTCATCGACTTTGCACCTTACTGAACTTTTTTGGTGATTTGAAAGTCAAGATCAAGGAGTATTCGGGTCTTCAACGTCAATCAGTAAGAAGGTAATATTATGATGAATTAACATTATTGACTAGGTACTAGATAGAGGTGGAACACATATGTTGAATTGTGGTCTCTGTGAATACGTGGGACTGGTGAAAAGGCTTTTACATATATCACATTGGACGACCTAAAATAAACAGCAAATTAGTTGGACCATGCCTTAAATCATTCTTATGATCATCTCTTCCACCAAGTAGGAGTTACCATGATCATGAGAAGACCATCTATTCAATATAGCTAAAGGAAAGATTTTAATATTACATGAAAATATCTTTAAAAAATCACAAGAAAGGAACTATAATAGATATAGGAAAAAGGTAAGTTTGAACTAGTTCATATCTAACGAGATGGAAATGGGATTTGTAATGACAACATCAATGGGTTGCTATAATATTCATCTTTTCATAACTATTAAGATCCAAGAAAACTGTCCTAACTCTAGCAAAAATGAATAGATCCTTGCATATATGAGATTTGCTTGATGATGTAGAGGGGTTATGTATGGATTTGTTGATTGTGTTTGGTGAGAGTGTTGTGTACCAAATAATGCATTGGGGACTAAATTTAGTGGCCAAGAATGAATCTATGGTGACTTTTGAATGATGGGGAGTTGTATTCGGGTTTGACTTTGAATGAGGGCTTAAAATGGTGTTTTGGAGACCGAGGAAATACTTGGGGGAAGAGGTGAGGACAGTCTCAAAATTTGAGGATGATGCGTCGTAAGATATTGTTCCATATGAGCCATGATCATCATCAAGGCTCCCATTAAACATGATCCAAATCCATATAAGAAAACCAAAAAAAAGCATGATTAATCAAGTCAGTAGTTATCACTATAATGATATATAATTAATGGGATAATTACATTGAACCTCCTATAGTTTGATTGTCTTTTTTCTTTGCCTTCGTATTTTGAAAAATTACATTTTACATTTATAAGCTGTATAACACTTTATATCCGCAAAAAAAAATCAACAAAAAAGTTAGAATTATTTACAAAGTTCCATTTTATTTCAATTAATGATTAAAAAACACATGCTATGTTAAAATAACAATATTGCCACTCTCCACTCTCCCTCTTTTTCCCAAGCATAAAACCCTAGCCACCACCAATCTCCACCATACTTGCTGGAATCCTGGCACAACTAGACTCCATAACAATCGCATGACAACAACCTGTCTTCAATTGTTCAGCTATTTCTGCTATTTATCATGCCCAAAGGGGCACCTTGTTTTAAACAAAGATGTAACTGCTCCAAATAACAACATTTCTGCTGTTCAACTTTCATGAAAACACTTAATCTTTCTTTCAACCTTCTAGTAAAAACTGAAAGTTTGTGTATCTTGTGTAAAAATCCTGCCATGATGCCATATAACCCCAAGTTTGTTGCACCTGCGCGAGAAAATGGGGAACATATGCAGAATTGAACCGACCCTTTGTCAACACATTACCTTCTAATTCTTCATGTGTTCATCTCGCCCATAAGGGGCTTTTCATTAGATCCGACAACCATGTTCTGTTTTGGTTCATACTATGTGTCATTCATAGTATGCGAGATCTTGCCTAGAGTTTAAAGATAGAGAACATAAAACTCTTTTGCAAAAATTAAATCAACTTACCGCTTTCGAATTATTCTAGGATCACCTCAACTCATTAACTCTTCCTTCATATAAAGACAGTTGATTACGCCTCCCTTTTCTCCCCCTAAAACACCTAAAATCTAAGCTAAGATCAGCCTGAAACCAGTCCTAAAAACAACCCAGAATTCATAGCTTCAAATCAACCTAAAAACCATTGTTTTTCTATGGTTCTTTTGTAGGTTCTTTTCTCTGATATGGACAAAGAAAATTGGGTTTTTTCATGAGAATGTTGTGGAGAGAGAAGAAACGATGCACACAAGAGTGAGAGTGAGTGTTCTGTCGTTTCTTTTAGTTTGCAATATATTATAATATGAGGGTAGTAGCGTCATTTCACACTAGAAATTTTAGTTTGACTGGGGATGTAAAGTATAATTTTTCAAAACATGGAGACACAGAAAAAACGATCAAACTATAGAAGACTGTAATTATCCCATAATTAATTCATGATCATAATGCGAGACCATCTCCAAATGAAATTAGTGAGAGCAAATTAAGCATCTACAATTGACATTTGGAGTATGGGGAAAGGGAGATAAAAGTGTAGTTTTCCTAAGATGCTTCTAGCTTAGAATGGAAATCCTTGTCGTATTTGTAACATAAACATATAATCCCTGTGACTTACTTGTAGTCCACTGTAACTTCAATTTTTAAAATAGAACATTTACTTCATGTTGCTTGAAGTCTTTGTTCTTAGGGAATATTTTTGAATAAACTTTAGGTGAAAATCATTTAAATACTACATTTGTGAAGATTATGGAAGCAGTAGGTGCAACTTCCATCCTTGAGAGAAGACCACCTAAGATGTTTTAGCCCTACATGGGATGCTAGAGGCCCCAGTTTGGAGAAGTAATAAATAGCAAGTAGTATTGGGGAAAAAGAAAGGGGGGCATAAACTAATGTGAATGAAGTGGTGTAAAAATTTTATATCGCATGATATTGAGGCAGTTTTGGACTCTGATTAAGCAGAATGGCGCAAAAGAATCTATAACCCAACTAGTTTAGGATTGCGGTTTCATTGTAATTGTTGTATTTGTTAAGATGACGTCAAAGAATCATGGGGATTTTGAAAATTGCAAAATGCTTTCTACGGTTCCTAGCCAAAGGCTGTAATTTACTGTAATAGAAGGTTTATGGATTATATCTGACTTATTTAATAAAAAATGAATGTAACAAAATTAAATTAAATGTTGCAGCAAGACCCTGAAGGCCTTCCGAGAAGGGCAGATACAAGTACTTGTTTCCTCCGATGCGATGACTCGTGGAATGGATATTGAAGGAGTGAGAAATATCATTAATTATGATATGCCTGCGTATGTAAAGACATATGTTCATCGAGCTGGTCGAACAGCAAGAGCTGGCCAGACTGGGCGTTGCATCACATTGTTGCGTACACATGAGGTATATATTCTTTTTAATTTCTTCTCAAGACATATTTTGTGGTAATGCATCAATGAGATTACTTCGGTCCAAATTTGTTGCTGACACACACTCACATACATGGTTAAACATTCAGGCTCAATGTTGTAGGCACACACGTGTAGAGGGAACATTGTTATCATCCATGGTTGAACATAAAGGTTTGATGTTTTAGGTTGCTGTTGTGAAGTGTTGGTCACCATTAACAACTGCCTGAGCCCATATAAGAGAGCAGACTCTTAGATCAGTATATCGTCAGCTTGATTTTGACCTATTTTTATATACTTGTTCAGACCATTTGTGGGATGGGATTTTTTTTTTGGGTATTGATGTCAAAACATTTATTATAAAGGAAAGGTTGTGCTTTTTGCTGGAAGCTGGTTTGAAACTAAGAACTTGGAAGTATCTAACATTAGCATGATCTAACAAGCTGGATTCACAATTTATGGAATATAATAAAAATTACTTATATCAAGGGGGGAACTAAATTCTGGATGAACCATGGCCATCATCACATCAGATGAAAGCTGAATGTATTCATTTGATTCAGTACTGACCATCTAATGCATGTCAATGCAATTTTTTTGCACGTCTGCTCAAAACAAATTGGTTGTCTGTCTGCTGTATTTGTTATTGTTGCCCCACAAGTGCTCAATTGCAGCAACCTGGAGGCTCAGCTGGAATCATTCTTAACATATTTTTAGCAGATTGAAATGGTTAAATAATCTACTATTTAATTTGTTTCAGGTAAAACGTTTCAAGAAACTGTTACAGAAAGCTGATAATGATTCTTGTCCAATTTACTCCATCCCTTCCAGCTCTGTTAAGTCACTTCACCCCTTCTATTTATCTGGTAATTTCTTGGCTTTTCTTTCCTATGGAGAAACTTGTAATTGCGTACTCTGCATTTGCTCATGAGTGAAAGTAAAAATTACTGTTGTTTTTCTTTAGGATTCACTTAGTGTTGCGATCTGTCTTGAATTTAGACTACAGATTCAATTAATTCTGAGATAATAATGTTAAACCACTTTTCCATATCATTTTTTTTTTGGTCCTGGTAGCAAAGATATTGGACAGTCATGATGATTTGGGCACGGTCTTCATTGTTTCCTCGCTGCTCACCATAACCTTTGGAAAGGAAGAGGCTGTAAAGATGATATGTGATGAATAAGATCTTTGTGATGACATCATGTTTAAAATGCTGGTTGTATCCTCGCTGCAGAGGAAACCATGAAAATTCTGACTTCTAAATAGAATGTCTTTAGATGGTGGTACAAGTAACACTGAGCTTTTTGTTGCTTTTTATGCGCAGCACTGGAGAAACTTAAAGAAACAGTTCAATCAGAAACATCAAGAAAGGGAAAAGTTGGTCTTAAATTTTCTAGAGTGAGTAAAGGAGAGAAGAAATCCTTGGAGGAATAGCTTAATCAATCAAGCTGGCAGCATCTTTTCCAATGTCTAGTCGAACTTTGGTGTTCACAGGTTCGTGGAAGTTTTCTGAAACATAAAACTGCACCATGATGATGAAATCCACATATATATATATATATATATATATATATATATATATATATATGGATGCAATTTTGCAACTCCCCTATTTTACATTTGGGTTCACACTTTGTCCATCACCCGAAAGTAATATTCAGCCCATCTTTGAAGAAGCTACAATTAAACCCGATTAAGGGTTCCTAGCTAGTTGTTCTTGGATCCTTTTTGTCTATTCTATACCATTTAACGACCAACTTCTGTGACATGTGGTGATGCTAAACCATCTAGGTTGCTTATAGGAGAAAGTTTTAGCTAAGCGAAATGTACTCCTCCACTTGTAAGGGATTTCAAATGAAGCTATATATCAGCAAACATGGAAGCTTTGATTTGAGATGCAGGTGAACAATACAATACCAGGCCCAAGCACCATCTTTGAGATGAAGCCGCACAAAAAAAAAAAAAAAAAGACCAGGTAAAGGGGGACCTTGGGAATCCCAGCTCACTCGATGCTCAGCTAGTGCGGACATCGTGTAAAAGACACTAACTATACTATAACCCGAATTAAGCTGACTTGGTACTAAACTTCAAAAAAAAAAAACAAAAAAACAAGTTATGTGATTTATTCGCCTTTCAGACGACTGCTTGGAGTTTCGAAAAATAACTGGTATCGTTTTTATATTTTAACTTGACTTGATGACGTGTTATTCCAGGAAAAAGTTGTTATCATCGATAAATCAGTCCCAAATTGCCGAATCCCCTAAAATGCATGGCAACAAATATGTCAGCTGAAACTTCAAATGTTAGACAGGCACAAAACACTCGGAAGAGCATTGCATGTCAAGAAATCTTCAATTTGTGAACATAGTAAATTGGATTAAAGAAATTCATGAATTTACCTAGGATTTCTAATCTTCTCTCTCTTCCCCCATCTCAAATTATATGTTCTTAGGGGAGAAGAATCATCCAGTTTACAAAAATAATTGTCTTTTCATCACTCCAACAATTCCTTGGTTGTAACCCAATAAATACAATAGAGTACATAACTCGGGTTGTGCAAGGGGTGTTGATTTAATCTATGTTTGTCTTAATTTTTTGTTTTAAAATATGAAAATTATAGAAAATCTTTTAAGTGTATTGGGTCTGGAAGTCAAACCCAAAGTTGTTGGGTTTAGATGGGCAGCAGAATCTAATGCAAGTAAGCTCAAATAAAAACAATTATTATTACCTAACTTTTGTGCAATAAAAATATTAATTAAAAGTAAAGAAAAAAATAAAAAAATTTAAATTTTTTTAAAAGAATTTTTGAAACGCAAAAACAAACATGCTTTAATAAGAAAATTCAACCCAACCTCAAACGATAAAAAATTATTATCACCCAACTTTTGTATCATATAAAAAAACTCCTATCAATTTATTTTATTTTTACCGTATAAAAAAAATTAAATAAGAGAAAAGAAATTAAAATTGATTTTTATATTATCACATTAAAATAATACAAAAACATCAAAAAAATATTAATTTGAATTAAAGAAAAAAATAAAAAAATTCAAACTTTTTTAAAAGAATTTTTGAAACTCAAAAACAAATATGCTTTAATAAAGAAATTCAACCCAACCTTAAATGAAAAATATTATCATCACCCAACTTTTGTACAATATAAAAAAAACTCTCATCAATTTATTTTTTTTTTACCGCATGAAAAAAAATAAATAAGTAAAAAGAAAAAAATTAAAGTAATGGGTCCTACCGGTGTAGTACCCAAAAAAAAATTTCATGAGGAAAAAAAATATTAATTTTAAATAAAGTAAAAAATAAAATAAAATTCAAATTTTTTTAAAAATATTTTTGAAACGCAAAAACAAACATATTTTAATAAGAAAATTCAACTCAACCTCAAATGAAAAAAAATATCATCACCTATCTTTTGTATAATATAAAAATCTCTCATCAATTTATTTTCTCTTTATTTAAAAAAAAATTAAATAAAAAAATTAAAATATGGGGTTTTGGGTATTCATAAAAATATTTATGCTTTAATAAAGTATTTTTTTCTTTACTGTAAGAAAAAAATTAAAAAAAAAAAAACCCGTTTACACCGAGGAAAAAACTATCGGCCAAATAGGAATTTATTATAGAAAAAAAGTCTATACTTCTCACCAAAAGTAAAGAGTAGTGCTATGCTCAGCTAGTTTTCCTTCCATCACAAGCATGAAACACACTGAGCCGAGAGGAACACGTGGTCACGGCATAGATTTCCCTGGTTTCACCTCATTTTCAAGGAATATAATACCGGTTATTTATTAAAGTAATTTTTATTTAAAAATATATTAAAATAATATTTTAATTTTAATTTTTAAAAATTATTTTTAAAACCAACACATCAAAACAAACTAAAATTCAAAAAAACAAGAAGATGAAACTGAAAATAATTTGGAGTGTTTTTTTTTTTAGTTTGGACAGTTGGAATTGCAAGAAGAAGAAAGGCAAGTGATTGTTTTGAAGTTAAAGAGAAACTAGGTATGAAAATGCTGGATTGGATTAATCTGTTTGGGCCAAACATGGGCTTGAGCTTATATTAATTCTTGTTCCCGCTCTAGACGCTAGTGGGCATTCATAAACGGAACAGCCTATCAGGGAAGCACTGTTCGAAAATAGAAAGGTGTCATCTCTGTCAAGTTCCAATACAGCACAATGTCCCTTCTCTTGGATCTCTTGAGACCAGTAGCTTCTGCAACGACGCAAGTATACAAATCGGATGACTCGTGACAATAACTCATGTTCAAGTCTTCAGTGGGGTGTGAGGTCCGATGGGGTTCATGGAGATGGAATTTGATGGATCATTATTTCGGTAAATCAACCCTTTTTAAAAGCTGAAAGTCATGGTTCAAAATAAGATTATATCTTCCTTGGCATCCGATTCTATGTTGAGTCAGGACATGACTGCGCCCAACTGTAAGTTGGATAAAGGGCATGTTCGCAGCTAACCCTGTGTTGGACAAAGGCATGCCTGCACCCAATTCTCTATTGGACCTTGACGCATCCACACCCAACCCCATGTTGGGCCAGAGACGCGCCTGTGCCCAGCTTCTTGTACGCATCCGCGCCTAACCCCACATTGAGCCAGGAACGCGCCTGCTCCCAACTCCTTGATTAGGTTAAGACACATCCACCCCAACTCCACGTTGGGCCAGGGAAGCATCCCGCCCAACTCTATATTTGATTAAGAGGCATCTGCATCTAATTCCTTGTTGGGTTAGGGACGCGACCACACCTGACTTCACATTGGGTTATGGCGCGCCCATCCTTGACTATTCTTAGGTGCAGTCACGAGCTGAACCCAGCTCCTCTTGGGCTCAGAGTGTGAGTTGAACCCTTCGTCCTTTAGGTTGAGTGCATAATTGAAAGGTTATTTCACACTGAGCCTCTTATACTCTAAGTATGGAATAATAATTATGATGCCCATCATAATCCTACTAAATACGAATAAGCAGTCAATGCTTACATTAATTAGATGTGATGGTACAAGCAATAAAATAATATTATTATACTCATACAAGATTACATTTCTACATTTTTTATGTTGTATGAAGCAATTCAAATCAGGTAAAATAAAAGAGAACAAGAATATGCAGAAAGGATATGAGAAAAACCTTATATTCAGAAACATAAATACATTCTCTTATTCTTCTTCCTGAATTTTGACCTCTTAATTTCTTTTCCTCTTCTCCATCTTCACAAAAACTCATCAGTACTCTTATTAATGCTTTTTACTGTATAAAAATATCTAGTACTGACTTGATCATCGAAGGGTTCACCATCAACACCCCCGGAGACTTTGTGAGGTCATTTAATTCAAAAGAGTCTTACACCCCCTGAGATGATCCATTAAAAAAGAAATCAGTGCAATCTTGAACTGAAAGTCATAAAGCATACTATGCATGAAGTACAAGAATTTCTAGGAATAACTCATACCAGAAGACTCCATGTGATTTTTGTATCTTCATCAGAATGCTTCTATAACTAAGAGAGAAATCTCGGATAAATGAGTGGCCAAGTTTTGCGTTCAAATTAAACCTAGAGGCTGGACAAATACTTGAGTGATTGGTGAAGGAGCAGGACTCCCCTTTTGGGAGACTAAATTCTGTCTCTGTTTACAAACACACAGCTGCCTCTGGATCTCGAGTTTTAACCTCACAAAATAGACTGCAGGGGGCTGCCTCTGATTTGGTTTTTTCATTTCACAAAAAAAAAAAAAAAACAAAAACAGAGAGCCCTCTGCCTTTCCTTTATTCGAAGATAATCAGCAAATGCCTTTTGCACCCAGGCAAAGATGCACAAGCAAAAAGGTAGAGAAAATATGATCCATATCTTTGGTGACCCTACTGAAATAGGAACTTTGGATACTTTGGTACCATGCCCTCGTTTTCCAAACGTGTGCCCACTTCCTCCTTTTCTTCGTCGTGAAGGCAAAGTCCAGATTCCAGAGTCCAAAACAACATTTAATACGTTGTGCCAGATGCAGCAGGGGTGGAGCAGAGCAGCTGCAGCGGTTTCTGTTGACAGTATTGACGGTGATCGGAAGTTAAATGCTTGCTGGGTAGCCATTTGTCCCGAGTCATTCGATTTGATTTGATATAAAAAAAAAATTAAAATAAAATAAAATATACACACACCCACAAAAAATTTAAAAAAAATAAAATATACACACACCTACAATTATAATTTTTAGATGCAATTCAGTTTAAGACTCGGGTTTCAGGTTTTAACCAGGTCACCAGATTACCAGGATCAATTTTTTAATAAAAAACAAAAATCAACGGGTTGTAATCGAGTTTTTAACCGGGTCTTGCTAAGTCAACTAGATCGCGGGGTCACTCTAGATTTTTTCTTCCCTTGTTTTTTCTTCAACTTGACTCGATTTCAATCCCAGATTAATCAAAATCTATATCAACCCATCACATCAGATCGAGTTTTAAAACTATACTCACTAACCTTTCTTCTTAGTTAATGCTGGTTGTAAGAACGGATGTGGATATGCTAGTCCAAACTTTCATTTGGGGCAATGTTAGGCACGTAGCTTTCCTATTAATTTCTACCATCACATGTATTCAAAATGTTAAAAGTTTGCACTTTCAGAGAGATCACTAAGTTACAATTTAAAAGGTCAACACTTAATAAACAAATAGAGGACGAAGCAATTTTTTTAATGCAAAAAAGGCTCGAGCATTTTTAATATTTTTTATACCAAAAAAAATTGTAAATGAAAAGGTTAATATGTATATTTAATAAAAAATATCAAAAATTTTATGTGCTAATAAATTGATCAAAAACACACAAAATCAAAGCTAGAACTAAAATTCTCTCTCAAACCTAATCTTTTATATTTTTTTACACAAAATGAAGGTAAAAAAAAATTACCATCAAATTTTTATTGTCGAATCAAACTCTTTGACCAGTTTTCCTTTCCTCTCTCTAAAAATAAATAAAATAAATTTTTGTATTAAAATAAAAATTGTTGCGGATTTAGAATTAACCATATAATTTCTTTTTTTTTTAACTTTTCGGTACAATATCTTTTTAATTTGGTATTTTTATCTTAATTTCAAGCATGATTTTATCTAATGAGACCATAAAAATATTATAAAAAGTTAAAAAATAAAAAATAAAGTCAAGTGCTTTATTATCCATGTAAACACCATTAGATTTTCCAAGTCTTCTAGAAGTATTAGGTAATAATATATATGAAATTCCCTTGTATCTTTATTACAACAAGAATAAAGACCGCACATGAAGTTAATCGAATTCTGTTATTAATTCATGAGCAATTCTTTCCTTAAAAAAAATATTAATTATGGACTGATAAATATGGAATTTAAACTCGAGATTTCACCTCTTTATTTATTTTTGCTTGTGAGAATAAATCATATGAGAATTGGAACAGTTGAATCCGAATTCAATTTTAAGAATTTAAAACGTGGGAGAAAGTGCAAGCAGTGTTTGGTATTATTTTTTAAAAAATTGTATAAAATTAATAATTTTATATTATTTTGACGTGTTAATATTAAAATAATTTTTTAAAAAATTAAAAATATAATTTTTACATCACTATATTTTAAAAGAAGCAAGGAGATGGACTATTCTGGCTGCTGGACTTTTGGAAGTACTCGGAGGGAAAAGGAAGAGTATAATTAAATCCTTTGACGTCAAGTGATGCCTATCCTTAAAACTGGGCTTAGTGTCGTTACGTCAGGATCATTAAGCCAACCTTTGACTTGAGACCTTCCAATTCTCCTTTATGGTACAGCAATTTCTTCAATTTGGCTATTTTCCAACTGCTCTAGTTAAGTGGTATTTTCCTCCATTATGACACCGAAGACATCGTTTATCCCTCATAATCATTCAACTCTACTCTTATATGTATTTATCTCGAGCAAGCTACGCATGATAATGTCTATTTATGGCAAAATTGAACCACTAATAACTACTTGAACCTGATTTTATAGGGTTTTGAGCACTCGTCGGGTAGCTATAACCCGAACTGAACCTAAAACCCGAACCGGATGCTACAATTTATAACTATTTAATACATAATTAGCATGCTATACATCTAGTTCTTTCAAATTCTAGAGTTAATTATTATTTCGGATTGGGTTTGGATCAAGGTGGGTAATATCTATACCCAACCTAAAATCTAATATTTGGCATCAGGTTTTACCCAAAACCTGATCATGTCTAGAAAATTCATAATCATTCCAAACAATTTGGGTTGATATCTATTAAAAGCCTGATCAGGTCTAGGAAATTCTTTACCGCCGCTTATATATAACACTGAACAAGTATTTTCCATCCCTTCATTAACTATTAAAAAACTAGGATGAATCAGGCAATTAGCATAGAAAAAAAAATGGTGCATTGACATAGGATAAAAAAGATTTGGTGAAATTGCGATATTTAGTAAATGTCATTCTTCTGAAGCACGATATGATCAAACTATGCTATTTTTGGCTCAATTGGTTGACTGGTTCATAATGGTCAGTGAAACCAGTCGACCGCTTATGAAAGTAACAAGATCTCAAAACTTTCAAAACCGGAGAGATTTTTTATATCTAAAGATCCAACGATTCGTATAGCAACGCAGCCTCCACTTTAAGGAAAACAACTTTTGGAAACTCCTATAAATATTAGAGCGGGATCCAACGGTCGAATAAAAATTATAGCCCTTTTGAGCTGTTATTATGGTTTAGTGTGACCTGGTCTCCTCTTAAGTTTAAATCTATCCCACTAGTCCATAAATATATTTGCTAGGTCATCCATATAATTTATTTGGGACAGATCCTCATTCAGTGATTGCTATAAATCATTCACTATTGTGTGAACAATAACTTTTAAAAATTTTAAATGAAGTATATTTTTTAGTCAACAAGTTGAACAAAAAAATATATATTTTGACTCATAAAATATATTTGGAAGAAAAACTTCTAAAATCATGATTTTTGTATGAAACGGTCCACCGGTTAATACAATTTAATTCAATCGATCGACCGGTTTAGACAGAAGATTGAGGTTTACCATATTGCACTTTAGAAGTGTGATATTTATTAAAAGTCAGTATTCCACAGCTTTGCTCTGGATCGACCCTCAGAGTTAGGTTTTAAAACTATAATGATACCTATTTTTATTTTTACATGTTTGAATTGGACAATTTTAGAATTAAGATTTTTTTTATAATAATATTTTAGAAATAAAAGACAATAAATATTGTCTCTGGAAATATGTCTCACATGTACTTGGTGTTTCAAAAATACAAAAATTTATAATAAAATTTTTACATAAATAAATTTATTTTTATGTTCATGTTTCTTCAACTAAATATATTTTTATTTTTAATGGCGATGTATTTTTTTATTTTATGTCAATAACCAAACCCTATCTAGAAATATTATTACATTATTCGGGTTGGGGATAAGTTGTGAAGTAAGCATTGACCAGCATAATGTCTGTTTTTGCAATGGCATTGTGATTTGGAAAAAAAAAATAATAATTATTATTATTTTAAATTAATTTTTTTTGTATTTTTTTTAAATTTATTTATTGGTTTGAATAAATATCTCACCTACTATCGATAAATACTACATAGAACCAGTTGGTTAGACTGATCAGATTGACTTATTTAATTCATGATTTAGAAATTTGATTTGGACTGAATTTTTGTTTGACTAAAAAAATATTAACCTACTTGATCGAACGTAGTGCTATGATGAATTGGTCAGTGCCATTTATTTATTTATTTTTTAAAGTGAAATGCCACAATTTTAATAAAAAAATAATTAATCGAGGTTTGATGACTAAAGAAGTCAATCCTTTTTCATGTCAGATCCTGTTAACTGTAAACAAATCTCACCTGATCTGTTTGTCATCAGTAGCGGTCTTGTCGAGGATTGCAAAAACTCATCCTTCCTCGTATGAGTTGAAGAATGTATTTGGCGAGTCGGGCTGAGTCATGATCCGAGAAGTCAAGGTAATTTTTTTTTTATTCGAGGAAACCTCACCTCCCAAAAAATGTATTTTGTGGGTTCAGGTGAGGAAGTAAAACCCTGGCTGTTCCAGGTTTTTACAAGAAATACACGTCCTGACTCAAACTCGAAACCTACTGTGCAGATCCCAAATCTTTTACCATCACGTTACACCATTAAGGTAATCCTATCATAACAGAGTGATTCAAGGCTAATCTGGGGATTTCCTATTTTTAAGAATAATCAAATGGCTCAGAACCCAAGGCGTAGTAAAGTAAACACCCTACATCCCTAGTTTGCTTTTCTCTATGTGACTCGTGTCAGGAAATCATCAGTGGACCTTGTACACCCATAAACTACCATAAACCTCAAACCTAGTTCAGTTTTTTTTTTTTTTTTAAATTAGGCAGCATACGGGGATGCGTGATTCCTGCTCCATGCATCAATTTCTATGAGTTTTTTTTGTTTTTTTAGCATAGTAAAAAAATTTCATAAAATAATACAATGCTAAAAAATTAGTATATTTTATAGAATCATTCATAATATTTGTAATTCTTGTGTTGTGATTGTCATATGTGAGATATAGACTTGTCTAGGGGTTAAGTTATTGGTATATTTTTGTAAGGATGAGAATATAAATTTAATTTTTAAAAAATATATTTATTAGAAAAAACAGTCGAATAATATTAATTTCATCCTTTAAAAAAATATAAAAATATCTCAATAAAATATATATATATATATATATATATATATATATATATATTAGATAATATGATTAAAGGGAAAAGGGTTTACTTTGCAAGGTGAGCATGGCGCGGCCACTAAACTTGCACTCTGCAGTCGTGGAACTAATAAAAAATGCTATAAACGTGCAAGTGTATGTTCGATTCTTGAAAACAGGAGAAAACTTTCTTAAAATTGATCCATGGGTTGATAAAAATTAGATGTTAGGCTGTGTTTGTTTGATCAGCTGGATTACGCTTTTTAATTTTTTTTAATTTTTTAATTATTTTTTAATTTTTAGATTATTTTAATACATTGTTGTTAAAAATATTATTTTAATAAAATATATTTTAAAAAAACAACTTTTATCAATCAGTTCCAAAGAAATTCAAAATCAAACACAGAAAGAATGTATTTAGAAAGAGGTTGCTTGAATAGCAAATTCTGGGGAAAAAAATTCATGCAAAAAGAAGAGAAGGGAGAAAACTTTTCTTGAAATTGAGTTTATATGTTGATTAAGATAATTTTGTTATTGTAATAGCGGTTGGTTCTTAAAGTATTTTTTATTTGAAAATATATAAAAATAATTTTTTTTTATTTTTTAAAATTTATTTTTAACATTTACAACAATATAAACACGTAAACAAATACACCCGACGACCTCAGTTTCAAATCGGCAACCACATGCTTTGCCCAATTTGTAGAAGAAGATTGGTTCAAGGATTAACATTTTGCTGTGATTTAAGAAAAATAAGATTAAATTTTTGTATAAAATAATTTCTAATCGAAAACATTTGCATCGATTATGGTAATGGCGAAATTCTTATCTAAATTAAGTCCACCGCACCATTGAGAATATTACACAAAAGATATACATATGAAATACATGAAATGCTATATTTTCTGCCTCAATTTATTATGGGTGATGTGATGATTTTTTTTTATTAATATAGGTTTTTGAGTCCGTTTATGTATATCTCGACTAATATATATTATATTTATCTAGCATAGCAAATCAAATGTTCATATATTTCTACAGACTCTCAATATCATCCTAGTAGAAAATTCATATTTAATTATTGCTTATTCTTTTTCCCTTTTGGAATACATTCAAAATATTTTACATTTTAAAAATATTAATATATCAAAATAATATATTAAAAATATGATATATTTACATTTTAAAATATTTTTCATTTAAAAATGAATTAAAATAATATTTTTATTTTTATTTTTTTAATAACAATATATTAAAATAATTCAAAAATATTAAAAATAATTAAATTTTTTTTTTAAAAAAAAAACAGTTAAACCTCAGTGCTCAACAAAACTACCATCACTAACGGAGGTTAAAGGTGGTCGATCCCAGCTGTGGATCTGGACACTTTTGGAGGTCCCCTCCCATCTCCCCTCCCTTACCTCACATGTCCCATCAACTTTTTTCCAGCAACTTTTTTTCTCTGATGAGATTCCACCAAATTCTTTAATTTCTCTTCATTTTTATTTTTTAAATTGTTTTTCCCATCAACTTGTTAGTCTCTTTTGCTCTATAAATGCCATCCTCTCTTTCGTTTGAAGCCCCCTTCCTCCTCCCCTTCTCCCTTTTAGCATCTTTCTGGCACCGTTACTTCTGAATATTTTGCTTACAAGTTCCTGGCTAACGAAGCACCTTGTTTTGGCATTGAACTGTAGCTATATTCTTCCATTTCTTTTCTCCAGTCTTGATCTTGGATCTCAGTTTCTTGAATCTAAAACCCATTAATATTCTCCATCTTGGTACAATTCTTCTGTGCTGGGCTGGCGTTTTGAGGCTGCTTCAAGCATATAGTCACAATCCTTTTCTTTTGGGTTTCTAGTGGGGTTTTTTAAAGTCTTATCTTAATGATAAATATTTTGTTCTTGATGTTTGAGATTCATGTCTCCAATTCTCAGTGAAATCTTCATTACTGGGTGCATGATAAATTCTACCTTCAGGCGCAGGACCCATTTAGTTCAATCATTCTCAGTTGTTTTCCTTTACTGGTTGTATTACGTTTCATGATTTTTGCTCAAAATCTGATCTTTAGACTATAATATAATATACATAAATATAAAGCTATTACTATTACTACTACTATTATCTGCATCACTTTTGAGTTTGTTGCTATTTGGGTCTTGCCATAACTCTCTATTTGTTGCCTTTCTTGTTTGAAAGTTGCAAACCTGTTTTGTGGGTCTCTCATGGCTTCCTCTAGTGGAACATCTTCAGGATCATCTTTGATTCAAAACTCAGGTTCGGAGGAGGATTTGCAGGCATTGATGGATCAGAGGAAGAGAAAGAGAATGATATCAAATCGCGAATCGGCGAGGAGGTCTAGAATGAGAAAACAGAAGCATTTGGATGATCTAATGGCTCAAGTGTCTCAATTGAGGAAGGAGAATCACCAGATTATTACAGGCATCAATATCACAACTCAGCGTTACTTGAGTGTTGAGGCTGATAACTCAATCCTAAGAGTTCAAATAAGCGAGCTCAGCAATAGATTGGAGTCTTTGAATGAGATAATCGGTTCCTTGAATTCAAACAATGGTGTTTTTGGAGACTCGAGCACCTTCAATGAACCAGCAGCTGACAGCTTCTTGAACCCATGGAACATGGCCTACCTGAATCAGCCTATAATGGCGTCTGCAGAGATCTTTCATTACTGATCTGTTCTCGAGCAGAATAGAGATAGAGAGATCTGTTTAGTAATAATCAAGCTTAAGAAATTATCACTCGAGAGCTGATTATAATTTAAGTAGTTTGAAATAAGGCAACATATGTAGAAGTCATGGGGTGGGGGAGTAGATGGATATGTAAGAAAGAACAAAAGGGCTGTGGCTAGTTTGGTTCTTGGTCTGTAAATGGGCTTGCGAGTTTTACAGTTTGATGTAGTAGGATTTCGCTATTATAGTAAATGTAATGGTATTATTTTTAACGAGCTCTTCTTCTTATTGTTCCAAGTTGTGTGGATGGCCTTCACAGTGAAATCAGCTCTTTGTTTCTAGCATCAAATTTTTTTATGAAAAAATATCTGTAAAGCCATGTATGGGGCTGTCTTACGTTTGCCAAATTGAAATAATTGAGTGCAGACACAATACTTGTTTATAAAGTGTATGAAAACAAAGCAGCAGTCTTCCTCCTTCCTTCGAGTGTATGTTGTTCATTTTTTTTTTTCTTTATTTGAAGCTTGAGCTGTGCATTTTGACTAATTGACCAGGGGAGCTCTGAAGTAGTGGCTGCTGATTATATATATGCGGTGGCTTGTGAATTTCTGAGCTATAAAATGATTTTTTGATCCACTTGGAGATGTTTCAGAGAACCACCACTTGTGTGATTACTTCTTTAGAAACTACTGGGCAAAGGCATGGTGCTATGCATCTTTTGCCAATATTTTCTCGCATGAAGTGAGAGAATAGGACCTTCAACGAGAATCAAGTATCCGATCCAATCTTGCATTATTTAGCACCTCTCGTTTGCAGATTTATTGAATGACAAGAACCCAGAGGATTGGACAGCGGCCCCCCAGCATCTTTTTCAGTGTCAGACTCAGAGTTGCCGTTAAATATCAAGAACACCAGGAGAATATTTATTTTAGGATCTTAAAAATGCTCGTAAAAAAATTGAAATAAATTTTAAAAACACTCGAAAAAATAACCATTATTATACCAACAAACGGAGTCCAAAGCTGCTTCCAAGCAGTTTTATTACATCAAAGTAATGTTTTCTGATCATTTTTTCACACGTTAAAAGTAATCAAATTACTGCTTCCGAGCAGATTAACCCCTAAGATCTCATTTGTCTGAAGTAATAAAGCAATTGCTAGGAATGATCCCAATTCACGAAAATAAACTTCTTGACTGAAGCAAATCAATAAACATGGTTCACTCAATATGAAGGAGCAATGGAAATCAAATTAAACTTGACTGAACAATTGGAACATGGTTGAAGACACGGAACAGCAGTAATGGGACTTAAAGCTGAAAAGACACTGCATGGTTTCACAAATAGTTATGGTGGGAGGTGTTCATGTAGTCGTGGAACAGATCCCACGTGCAGGGAACAGTACTATCAGGAGCCATAGTTATGGAAAAAAACATAACTATTCATGGTTCTCTCCACTCGAAAGTGTTGTTTTTTTTTTTTTTTTTGTCCGAGTAAAAAGCCAACAGGGAACAGGACGAATGGGCTCCAACTTGGTTTTGTTGGGGAGGCTGTGAGGGATTTATTTTTATAGGTTTCGATCACACTAAATACAAAAACATTGCAAGGGGACAAATGTTGTCATGCCTTAGTCGCAATCCATTGTCTCAATCATGGTTCCGTAATCAGTAGAGCAACTTTCTTTGATTTTCTTTTCCTGATGGCCTTCTTCTGTAGCATCAAGGAAGTAAATCTTAAATTATCATGAGGTTATAGTTTACCTCTTAATTTCTGAGTTTGTTTTTAGAAATTATTGGTTTAAGTTTTATAAATTTTAGAGTTATTAAAAATTTATAAATTTATATAATTATTAATTTTAAAATTTATAAAATTAATTAAGATACATTCAAGTTGATACAGACACGAATATTTATACATAAAAAAATCCTATAAAAGAGAGAGATATCATAAGGAAATCGAAAAATCGCACGTCAATCAAAATCGTCTTATTGTCTTTTTAATTGCTTGATGACATGTGTAAATTAAAGTGGTATACGAGATTGAATGCTGGAGAAAATTAGTCAACATCGTCGCTAGTTCTTCCAAGCATCTGTCTGCTAATTTAGAGATTAGCAGTAGTGGTATTAGATTCTTGAGCTACTGAACTTTGGAGTGGTAGAATTTTTAAAGCAGTCGAGGAAAAAAAAATACACATATTACAGCTCCAAATACCAAGGCCCCAGTCGATTCTTGAATTAAATTCGAGAAGGTTGGTCGATGTTTTTTTTTTAACACTATTATTAGCAATAAATCCTGGGGTGCATAGGTTTTTGGCAAGCAATTTTCCGCAAGAACACCTGAGAAGAGTTGAACCTGAAATCTTGAATAGAAAAATATTATGGTTGATGATTGAGATGCTCGATATCTTGGAGTGTGTGTGTGTGTGTGTGAATTATAATAGTGAATTTATGTTTTTTACCCTTAAAAAACTCATTGAACTAGCATGCAGGGGTGTATTTGTACTTTCATAGGATTTATTTGTTATTTTTGAATTGTCGAGGGGCGCCTCAAACCTTTTCTAGAATTTTTGCACAGTAGATTACATTAATACATTTAAAAGCAAGCAAAATATCACTTAAATATAGCCAAGAGAATTCTTTATTTTTCACTTTTTTAAGAACGTTGAAATGACTCTATTACTATATTAAAAAAAATTCTCAAATCATATTTGAAGAGCTAAATCATCATTTTATAGCACTAATTATTTGGTCACGGGGATAATGTTATTTTTTGATACTTAAAAATAAAAACAAAAGGTTGCATACACACGTCAGCCACTCCCACTACAAGATTTAACAGTTTTACCGACGGAATTTTTTTGTCGGCATAAGACACATATTTCATCGGTAATTAATTTACCGACAAAATCACCGACGGAAATGCTCCGTCGGTGAATCTTTCATCGGTAATTTTTTGTCCGTCGGAAATAAAAAAATAAAATTACCCGCTTCATTTCGTCGGTATATTCATCGGTAATAATATTTTTTTATTACCGATGGAATTACCGACGGAAATTCCATTGATAATTCCGTCGGTAATTATTTAAAAATATATAAAAAAATCATTTTATAAAATTATAAAATAATTAAATTAACATAAATCAACACTGTATAATATATACTCAAAATGCTTGAAAAACAAATAAGAAAATCAACTCAAACAAATTTACAACAAATAAATAAAATAAAATAATAAATTCAACTAAAACAATTCATATGAAAAAAATAAAGTTGCAATTGCTAAAAATTTAAAAATCCTATAAATAAATCAACTAAAAATTAATCTCATATGAAAAAAAAATCTCACAACAACATTTATACAATTATTAAGAACAAAAACAATTAAAAATAAAATAAAAACAAATATAGTGAAAAAAATCATGAAAAAAAAAAAGAAAAATCTTACTTTAATTAAAAAAGTGAAGCTAAGGAGAGAAAAACATTTTTGTAAAGCATATTTATTAAAAAAAACTAAGAGGATAAAAGAAGAAAGAAGAAGAAGACAAACCCAAGCATGGAGAAAAAGAGAAGGAGATGAGGAGAGAAAAGAAAAGAAAGAAAGAAATATTGATGTCTTTTACATATAGTGAAGAAGAAGAAGTAGAAGTAGAAGTAGAAGAATAAGAAGAAGAAGTAGTAGAAGAAGAAGAAATAAGTATGTCTCTTGTGAAATAAAGGATTCGGGCTTTTTTATTGGAGCGAGTTAGCGACGGATTTACCGACGGATAATTGAATATTAATATTTTTTAATTATTCCGTTGGTAATTCCATCGGTAATATTTAATTTAAATTTTTAATTTCGTAAAAAGTTTTTAGAAACCGCCAACAATTACCGATGATTTTTCAGTTTGTCGGTGATTCCATCTGTAATATTTAAATGAAAATTTTACATCAATTGAATTTTTTCAGAAAATCGCCAAATAACACCGACGACTTTTCAATCCGTCGGTGATTTTGTCCGTAAAGAACAACAATTAACAGTGCAATTGGAAAGTGAACAGTCCTGGAGCTCTTTGGAAAACACCGATGAATTTTTTCCGTCGGTGATTCCCTTTATAATTGACATGATGAACAGTGTAAACAAGTTTACTAATTGATTTACCGACGGAATAAATTTCGTTGGTAAATCCTGACACGTTATCATTTTTTTTGTTCTGTTTTAATTTCTTTATCCCTCCGTAATTTTCTCGGTATATACCGAGGGAATATATCCATCAGTAAAATCCCTCGGAAATTTACCGACGGAAATATTCCCTCGGTATTTCCGTTTGTATTTATCAGTTTTCTGGTAGTGTCCACCACCTTCAGGAGACACTCATGGCTGACTCTGGTGGTGGAAAAAGATGTCCTATCGTGTCATTTGATATGTCACGACATTCTCTTCCTATCTAGGCAATGCATGTATAGTGATTATGTTCGGTTTGGCGTCAATTCAATTTTCTTTCCCCTCTTTATTTCTCTTTTCTCTATCTCAATTTGCATATTTCCCATGAATAAAATCATAACAACCCTTCAATTTTTTTCCCTTGAGGTTTTTTTCATATTCTTTGAATTTCAATTGTTTTATTTGATAAAATCACTTCAAATTGGAAAAAAAAATCATTTTTATCCTCCTTCAATTTCTCATCTCTCAAATTGAATTTCTATTATTTTGATTTTTTATTGATATGGTTTATGAATTTTATTTATTTATTGCGATTTCATCCTCATTCTTTTTTTTTTTCATGTTTGCTTTTCATTCATTTTATTGCTATTTTTTCTCTAATATTATTCTTTAAAATTAAATTAGTTGGAAATTAAGTTTCTCACTTGAGCCTAAATATGAGATTTCATGAGTTGTGATTTTAAAAAATTAACTCTAATATATATATATATATTTTTATTATATATATATAATTTGTCCCATCTCAAGGCATTGCACCGACCACTGATATTTTTCACTTTTAGCCTTAAGTATTTAGTTTGTTATAATTGAGCTTTTTATTTTGTCTCGCTATTGGTTCCATGATTTTATAACTATCTCATACCCATATTATAGGTTTCGCATGGTACCCATAATTAGTCTGAGTTAATCTAATTTGTCATTGTCTTAATACATCTTTTAAAATATAAATCGTGCAATGTTTTATCATTTAATTATTTCAGCCAGTATAAATTAATTTTTTGACTTTCTAACATGCTTAAACTTTGCTAAAACTTGTTTTTTTTTTATTATAGTTATTTAAAATCCTTTTTCTATTGAAAAGATTTATCTCTTGAACTTGTTATTATATAAGAAAAATTGCCCTAGCAGGTCGCTATGCATCGTGCGAACTAGCCAGCAATCAGTCACACCATTCTCTCGTGTAAAATTCATTTATGTTTTTCTACATTTACAAATAAACAAACTTATTTATTACTCTAGGCAACCGATTTAGATTTAAAATTTGTTTGTTTGCGAGTTAAACATGTGATCCACGGCACGAACAAATACATATTTAATGCCTGCTTAGTATTATATTTTTATTTTCATTATGATAGATTTTAAAAGTGTTTTTAATTTGAAAAAAATATTAAAATAATATTTTTTTAGAATTTCTTTTAATATATATATATATAACTTCCACGACAACACAAAACACGCGAGTGCTTTCACATGCCTCTGGGTTGAAAGAATTATCCTTGCCTTTTCTTCAATCGTTCTCCCCTGACGTTTAACTTGCATTATTTTATGTCCATATTTTTTTGAAGCCAAGAAAGCAACACGTATTTTTTCCTTTTAAAGTATGCAAAGCAGCTTGATGAGACCACTGAACTGTATATTTAATGATGTAGTTCTAAGGAAGCTACAAATATCTACAGGTTTGGATTGAATTTAATGCCCATTATGATCTCCTCCTACAAACAGAAAACTGGGGCAGGGCTTCGAGTACAAAGCAGAAGAATCATCTGGATATAGTATGATTTCTCCCTTAAATTAAAGACTAGATTGGACATTTACCATACTTAATCACTAAATTATTGAGTAATGACATGCAAATTGCTGTCTTATATGGATGCTAACTTCTGGCTGGACAAGAACAGGGAAAAGAAAGAAAGTCGTGATGATCAGCCAAAGAAATTATAGCAGCTAGGAAAAAGAGGGAGCATGGATGATGAAATCTTCTCTCGTGCCTTTTCCTCTTTGGATTTGGTTGCATGCTCTAGGAAAATAAAAGGAATCTTACGAGCACTAGCGTCAGCCAGGAGATGGCGATGGCATGTGGGCGCCGGCCATGCTATTCCATGGCTCCCATGAGTTGAAGACAAGGCATCTGGTATATATCTTGGCGTGGCCAAGAGGGAAGATTACATGCTTCTAAATGGGATTTATTTGATTAACTTAAGTAATTAGTGATCGATGATGTCTGGCATGGAGCGATCCAAGGCTTTGCTAGCTCTCAAAGAATGATTAAATTAGTGAAAAGAGAGCAGAGGGAGGCTTTAATTAGTCTTGTTAGTTGAACACAGACAGATGTTGGGTGCTAATGACGTTTAGCTAAGTAATTAAGCATCATCATTGATTGAGGGAGAGGGAGACGAAATGCTTGTTAATTTGATGGGTAAAAGAGAATGGAGATGAACCCTAGCTCTGCTGACATCAACAGTCCCGCCCAATGATTTGAATACACGTACGAATACAATCAAGGCATGCATGCAGTAGAGCTAGCTAATGTTAACCCCCCCAGATCAAGCAGCAAAATTTATACACCAGTTCTGTTGTTTCCCTACCAAACCTTCGAGAAAAAGAAATTTGTAGCATGACTTTTTCGATGCCCCCACCATATTCTTTGGCTTAAAT
The DNA here is from genome assembly GCA_015852605.2 of Populus deltoides. Lineage (NCBI taxonomy): Eukaryota > Viridiplantae > Streptophyta > Magnoliopsida > Malpighiales > Salicaceae > Populus > Populus deltoides. Next base: position 6,326,389 of record CM027573.2, on the reverse strand, counting down.
ATGCTTTTTAATCAGGGAATTCTTATGCTTTTTTACTATATACAGTGATCCATTATATTATTTTCAATTTATTTTTATTTTTTTTATTGCAAAGAAGAGGTTCGAGGACGAAACATCCTGGAAGGAAAGACTGTCAATTGAGCTACATGCTCATTGGCCATTATATTAATTAATAATTTTACATAAAGATATATGCCAAATTCAAGACTAGAATTTTTTTAAAAAAAAAAGCTTTATTTTCTCTCCTTTTGATTTTCCAGGAGATTGTCAAGGATCTTGTAATATTCTTTTTAATCTTTCCAAACTTGTCAAAGCAGTATTGCCGAACAAAATTTTAATTTCTACTAGTTTTAAAGCCAGTTTTTACATTTTAAAAATATTTTTTAAAAATTAATTTTTTTAATATATTTTTAAATAAAAAATACTTTAAAAACAAATGTTATATCAGTAAAAAAGAACACTAAATTAAAAGACTTTTTGTTGATAAAAAGAAAGTGAAAGAGAACTTTACTTCCCTGTACGCGAGTCATTGTAACATGGATGTGCCCGGTCCATAATTGTTTGACAGGCAGAGTAAATAACCTTGTAGCGTTGCCCAGTTTAAATCTCAGCATTTTGTAATTTTTTTAATTTGTTTCGCTTGAAATTAAAAAAAACATGTGTTTTTTTAATTGTTTTGATTTGTTAATATTAAAAATAATTTTTCAAAAATAAATAAATAATAACATTTTTCTATATTTTCAAGTAAATAATACTTTTTTAAAAAATAACTGTTAACAAATTTTCAAAAACAACTCTAACATCACGTGTTCCAATTTTTTTTTATTGTCACGTGCTATATATATATATATACACACACACACACACACACACACACACACATACACACACTGTAGCTGTTTCCTGTGTAGAAGCAACAACTTTGTAAAAGAACATACTGTGGTTTACGACTTTACGCAGATGAGCTTCTTTGGTTACAAACTGCCCTTTCAGCATTCTATCTTTTTTTCGGGCGATATTTTCGACTTTTTTTTTTTTTTTAAATCTTTTCCACGAAGTAATGCCACTCAACTTTGGATAAAGTGCTGAACTTTAGCTTCCTTTAGTAAAGTCTAGTCCATGCTGCTTGGAATTTGAGGTTCATTTGAATCCAAGCTTGGACCCCGGGGAGGGGGGTTCAACCAGCTTTTCATTGAATTTTAATTTTTTTTAATTAAAATTGAATGTAGTTTATACTTTTTGGATCGTTTTGATGTACTGATATCAAAATTGATTTTTAAAAAATAAAAAAATATTATTGACATGTATTTCGGCACGAAGAGCTATTTGAAAAGTAACTACTACCACACTGCCAAACACCCTCTTAGCTGTGAAAGTATACACAAGTACGAAACAGGCCTTGACAGCCCATCTGGAATCCTGGCTTGTAGTTAGGAAGGCCCATCTTATTCTAGCTAAGCCCAATGCTTGCTGTCATGGTTACCATGCTTAAGCCCAATGCCTTCTTTTTTTCTTCTTTAAAACAGGTTTGGTACTCGAAATATCATACTTCATGGCCCACTTGGTTATGGATGCTCGTTTGGATCAATATTGATCTGAATAAATTTAAATAGATATATATTTTTTGAATAATTATTTTATTTGAGAGATAATAGATAAAATATGAATATTTATATTATATTAATATATTTATACAATATTTAGATTTTTTTAATATAATATAATATGTACCTATCGAGACAAAAGAGAATTGGTGGACTGTGGGGCCCAAGTTGAATTAAAGAGTATTGGTCCTCATCAGGAGGCCCATCTGAGATTTTTAATTAAATGTAATTGTATATCACTTTATATCATGCAAGCATATCATAATCCAATCAGCATCTAGAATTGAGATAAACATTACTAAGGAAAGAAAATGGTTTCTTGGAAAATATTTTTTTAACTTTTTTATATTTATTTGTTATTCAAAGGTTGATCAATAAAAAAATTATTTTTCAATAAAAATAATATTTGGCTTTACTTCTAGAAAAATATTTTACTTTTGTTTCGGATGAGACACATATTTCAGAAGTTGCAAAAAATAAAATAAAAAATATTATGTTATTTAGTGTTTATATCAAATTTAGTCATTATTTTTTTAATTGTTGTATATTTTATTTTAAATTTTATTTATTTTTAATTTCATCTCTTAAATTTTTATTTGATTTGATTTTTATATCAATTTTGTTCATAATTTTTTTTATCGTTATTTATTTTTCTCTTATGTTTTTTTATATTAAAATTATTTTATCTATCAGATTTGGTCCTTGTTATTTTGATTGTTATTTGTTTTATTTGAAATAATTTATTAATTTAGAATATATTTTTTCAATTTCATCATACTTTAAACTTTTAATATATCACACTTGGTCCATATTTTTTTAATGATATTTTTTTATTTAAAAGAATTTATAAAATTAATTTTTTTTTAATTTCATACACTTTTAAACTTTTTCACCTGTTAATTTCATACTTTTTTTAATTTATAAAAAATTTATAAAATACATCACACTTTTAAACTTTTTCACTTGTTAATTTTGGCCTCTATTATTTTAATATACTAGAAAAAAATTAAAATTTTATTTTTAGTTTATTTTTCATCGTATAGCCATACACTAAAAAGCATTTTCAAATTTATTTTTCATAATATTATCAACCATAAAAAAAATTTATTTATAAAAAAATCAACTTTTAATCAGAACCAGTTAAAAAAATATATTTTATTACCTGAAGCTTTCTCTTTTTTTCCTTTTGCTATTTATGATGTGATGATATTTTTTCATTAGCTTCGTAAGTGTATGTATCAAAATAAGAATTAGTAGAATTACTTTTTTAAAAAATAAAATTAGAAAAAAAAAAGAAAGAAAATATAACTAACATGTACTAAAAGAGCTCTTTATTTTCTTGTAGCATGATTATTGTTTACCATCTTACAGATTATGGATTAGAATATTGATTTTTTTAAAATTAATTTGGTTTTTAAACTTTTATTTTGCACAATTAAGTTTTTTTAGTCCAAATTAGTACTTAATTGTATTTTTTTTTTTAGGGAAGGTCGAAGTGAAAAACAGTGAAGTGAATTAAAGTGAAAAGACGGGTGGAATAAGTGGTAGCTATGAAATTTATCTTGAAAGTTCATTTTCATCCCTTATTTTTTTGATTTTTAGGTAATCAGTCCCTTTAATTTTTAAAAATTCAATTTTGATATAAAACTTTATTTTTTTTTTTAGTCTTTCTTGGTTGGAGGAGAGAGAATGACTTATTAGATTTCAGTATAAAGAGAAAAAGTTGTTGTTATTGATGATTCTGACCATAAAAACGATCGATTTTTATGACAAATTGTTCCATATGATAAAAGGATGAGCTATGTATTTTTCTTACTTTGAAAGTGCCTAAAAAAATAGACATAAAATATTTTTTATTTTGGGTTTTAAAGTGTTTATTTTTACATATTTTAAGGTCATGGATTAATTTAACAAGGTTTGTATAATGTTTTCTGTGTTTTGTGTAAAAAATGGGTTAAAAATGATCTTTTGGGTAAAAAAAAACATGAACCTTGTTTTTCGGCCACTACAATAGCCAGATCTTGGGATCTAGACAACGTGTCGTTTATTTATTTTTCAAAATAAATTAAGGCGGATGACATGTAATGTGTCTAATTAACTTAAAAATAAATAAAAAGCTTGTATGTTTGAGTCTGACCTTGCAAGCCCTCACCCGAGCAGCCGAGCCATTTCTTGATGGGTTAGACACTTGCTCTAGCTTACAAAACCCATCAACTCCCAACCTTGCTCTTTTTTTTTCTTTTTTTTTGATTTTTCTAGTTAATATCTATTTTTATATAACTTTTTTTACATAATATTTAAGTTTATATTTTAATTAAAACTAATTTCATGTGTTTTGTTTTGGCTTATTTAGCATTTTTTAAATGATGATAACTTTTTAATTATATTAGGCATATTTAATTTTTGAGGATATTAGCATGATTCATTTGTGTTTTTTTTATATTCTATATAAATTGAATTTATTTTTTAAAATTAATTTATTTTTGATTTTTTCATAATATTTTTAATACGTGCATCCTTACATATTTTTTTCTTTTATTTTATTCAATAATTTTTACGTGTGTGCTGATTAATGTTACAAATTGATTTTAATAAACAAACTCATTAAACACAATCGATTAAAGGATTTATTTTATGATATAAAATATTTTGATCTACATTTGTCTGTTAATTTTTTTAGTTTTGTTTTTATTTTTCAATAATTATTTTTCTATTAAATTATCCCGATCTCATGATTTAGGATGCACGATTAACATATAATATTAACATATTTCATGTTCAAGTCAAGAGTTTCATGCGTAGTTTTATCTAGAAAATATATTTTTTTAATTTGTTGTTATTACTTTATTTTTTATTATATTATTAATTCAATCAAAATTTAACATGTTATTAAATTTATTTTATTTTTTAAAAAACATATTCGTCTTCTATCTCCTAATTCTTCCAGGTTAATTCAATCTATGTATTCTCGAAAGTCCATCCCAAGACTTTAGACCTGAAGAACCAAAAATAAAATATAGCCGCATTGTTTTGAGCGAAATAAAATCAGAAGTAGCTTCTGCTACCAGTCAAGAGTGCCAACCGTTCGTTAATGACCGACACGTCTTCCGTCTCTTACCACGAAGCTTCTTCAGTTCTAGAAAACGATACCATCTCTTCTATTCCTTAACATAGTTAAAGTTTCATTTCTATTTTATTGACCGACGGTTTATTTTTACATTTTAAAAGTATTTTTTTAAAAATTTAATTTAATTTAATTTTTAATTTTTTTAAATTTTTTTAATGTGTTAATATTAAATATATTTTTTAAAAATTAAAAAAATATTATTTTAATATATTTTTAAATACAAAACATTCTAAAAAAAAAACAACCACAAAAATAAGATTCACTGTCACGCTGTTAAAAACGTTCTCGAAAGTATAAAACCCTTATCCGTAGCTGACCGACACGTTTAAATCTCCATTCTGTTAGATTCTTTCTCGCTTCCTTTGATCTTCAGTACTTCTTCTCTGTAAGAAACTAGCAAGTCTCCCTGTCTTTGCAATCCCATCTCAAATTTCTCTTCGTGAGTTCTAGAATCTTGATCTTGTTTCTTTATTATATATATATATATTTTTTAGTTTGTGATAAATACATGCCTGTTTTTGGAAGTATTAGCTATAAGATCTAGGCTCGGCAAAATGGTAAAAACTTCATTGTTTTCATCAAAAGCTCGATCTTGTTATTTTTTTTAATCCCATTCTATTATTTGGAAATAACCCATCTTGTTTTTCTTGGAAGGATGGGATTCTTTTGATGTTTATAAGTGAATACAGTTTGTCTGCCATTATTGTTGTTCCGTGTGCTTAACTTACTGAATTGAATTTACTTTATTTGTTTGTTAATGAGGCTGATTCTCAGTCTTCGTTTTTCTGATCCTATCATGTGGTTCTCCTAAAGCAAGATTAAAAGCAAAACCAATGGTCAAAGATACAGCCTTTTATGACCTTTTGGGGGTTAAGGTGGAGGCGACACCGGCAGAGATCAAGAAGGCTTACTATGTCAAGGTGAGCTTTCAATGGAACTGGTTCTAAAAGCTGTGAGTTAGCCACAAGGTTTATAGCTTCAATCCCATGGGAAAAGAATTTAGTAGTGCACTAAAGTGGTTCTATTGAAGGGTTGTGAATTTTGAAATAAGGGTCTTAAATTGCAGATGCAATCTTTTGTTTTTATCACGAACATGTGGAAGCACTGATTTTTTCTGCTCATGTTTACCCTACTTGTGGGATCGTTATTGAGTGTAGTTTCTGGTGCTTTGAACAGGCAAGGATAGTTCATCCAGATAAAAATCCTGGAGATCCAAAAGCTGCAGAAAATTTTCAGGTTAGCTCATAATATGATTGTCATTGAAGATTATACCTTGGTTATTAAGCAAAGTTACTATTCCGTTTTTTAGTGCTTTCAGTTGCGTGTTATTTCGTCATTTGAACAAGTAATCCTGTGGTTGAGTTAAGTTGTATATTCAACTGCACTGCCCTGCACTGCATAAATGAGGAAAATCTATGTTTTAATATGCTCTATTGATTGTCTTTTGCTAGAAAATTTCTCATTTATTTGGACATAGGGTGCCCTTTCCTTGGAAATTGGAATTTATTGCCTTTCCCTTTCATTTCTTGATGGTTTACGAAAAGCCAGAGCATATACATAATGGAAGAACACATTTATTTGTCAACTTGCATCTGTTGTTGAGCCTATTTATTTGTTATATGTTTGTAGATGCTCAGTGAAGCATACCAGATCTTAAGTGATCCCCAGAAGCGTGAAAAATATGACATGTATGGAAAGGAAGCAGTAACACAGTAAGTTTAAACAACTACAAATTGCTTTCTATTATGCTTCAGCTTAAACTCCTTTGGGGACTCACTGGAATTTAACTTAGAGAAAACACACTCTTAGTGTATAAAAAAACTTTTCTCTTTTCCTAAGATGCTGATTCCCTTAGTCCGTATTGGGAAATTGATGCTACAAAGATTGAATGTATAATCATGTAAAAGCCTTTGGTTGTGGGAAAATGGAAGTCAGGATGTCGTTTCATCATAAAACAGCTTCAAATATGCCTACATTTTTGTTAATTCATCCTGCTGGAATTATATTTGTTAACAACTGAAAAAAGGGAGATGGAGCCTTAATCCATGAGGAAGTGGTTGACGAAGAAAGTGACAATCTTTTTTCTCATGAGGAAGAAACACTGTTGGACAAAGCCAGATTTGAGACTTGCACGCCGACAGGAAGACCACATTAATCCATTCAATATACTTGGCCTCTGACTTGTCCAATTTCAGGGCTCTAACCAATTTGCAGATCACTAACTTTACCAGGGAATGATTTGCCCTTCGTCTCACTGTAATATTGTCTTGTGATGGGTTCCTCTGTTAATCATTGTTGGGTTCCTCTTTTAATCTTTGTTTCATTTCCCACATCTTTTTTTATCCAGAAGAATTCATGAAAGATACTCTCTTTGCCAGGGAATCCATGGTGGATCCTTCAGCTGTCTTTGGAATGATGTTTGGGAGTGAATTATTTGAAGATTACGTTGGCCAACTTGCATTGGCGACAATAGCATCTCTTGAAAATGAAGGAGGCATACAGAATATGGAAATGAAGATGAAGGTATTTTATTTACTGATGTTTTTCTATGTCAGTGTTTGGTGCACTTGAATAAATCCCCTGGCTATTTTTTAATCCACAGGTGCTGCAGAGAGAGAGAGAAAAAAAGCTTATAACAATTCTCAAAAATTGCCTTGAAAAATTTGTTGAGGGCCGGGAAAATGAGTTTACAAATTGGGCAAAGTCAGAAGCACGCCGCCTCTCTGCAGCTGGTATATTCTGTTCCTCAATTAACATTTTATGTCACTTAAAAAAGTAATCAACTCTGAAAACTATTGACTATGGAAAACCTGCTGCAAGAAGGAATTCTTATGTCCTCTCATTTTAGTGGCTGTTTTTGGTGATTTCTTCTTGACCGTACAAGTGCATTGAAAGGATTCTGGAGAATAACTGTTTTGGTGTAGAAGTAGGTTCTGCTCTCAGCCACTGTGTCATGCACTATAACTTCATTTCTTTTTCCTTTTCTGAAGCTTGTCTATATCCTTTTTACATAACTCAGGACACCATGGCAATGCCTATGTGATGCTAAAATTGTCCATGCTGGAGTTATTTTTCAAATATTACTCTTAAAAGTTTTAGCTACATAGCAACATGAAAAGACTATGATTTGGGTAACTGTGCACATGCAAATGCTGTTGGCGTTGTTTTATTAACTTCTTGTTTTTAAAAGAAAATTTATCTGAATTTCCATCTCAACTCATAACAACTATCATCATCAGCATTTGGCGAGGCTATGCTGCACACCATTGGCTATATCTACACAAGGAAAGCTTCTAAGGAGCTTGGAAAGGAAAAACGGTATATGAAGGTACCATTTTTCGCAGAATGGGTACGAGATAAAGGACACCTGATAAAATCACAAGTAATGGCAGCTTCAGGTGCAGTTTTCTGAAACTAAAGCTTCAATATCTTGAAACAGGCTTCAAGGTCATTCATGTTAGTTTATAATTTAAACGAAACCTAACAAGATTATTTTCTCTTGAATTTGCAGGTGCTGTTTCCTTAATTCAAATACAGGAGGAGTTGAAGAAGTTGAATGGAGTAGAAAACCAAGAAGAGAGCATGCAGAAAATCCTTGAAGATAAGAAGGATGCTATGCTTCAATCACTTTGGCAGATCAACGTGGTTGATATTGAACGTACCTTATCACGTGTTTGCCTGGAAGTAAGTTGTTCTCTTTTCCTTTCTTATTCTCACGACGGCTAACTTCATTCTGCAAGCCTGTGAGTTCTGATGTTATGAAATAGTAGTGGCCAAATGGGTTTATCCCTTAGATAGTTGACATTCTCATGACATTAAATCTCAGTTTCAAGTCTTTTATGACTCGAAGACAATCAAGTAGATAATTGCTGATTTAAAACATTTCACATCTTATTGGTAGTTCAAATAGATGAGGAGGAACTAGAATTCAGCTTCATCTGTAATTAGCAAACTGAAGTAGCTGTTTACCTTCTAAAACAACAGCCCTGGTTTTTGATAGCTGCCAACATTCCAATTTTACTTGGTGACTTCTGGTGATTTCTTTCTACCGCTACACAAAGTTCTAGGCTGACATTCCTGTAAATTATGAGGTGACAATTGAGTTCTTTGGAAAAATGCCTAATATGCTTTCATCCTCCTCTTCTGGCCTACTCGCTGACCATACCACATGCCCTCGTCTTGCTATATGTCAAAGCTTGGCACAAGCATGCACCATGTCGAAGCTTGGCACAAGCATGCACCCTGGATTCAGTTTGTGTGAAGCATTTTGTCTTGCAATATTTCCTTTTATGCAATCTAAAATTTGATTTAGTTATCGAGATGCATTATTGTACAAGTGCCTGTTCTGAATGTTAGGTCAAGGTCAGGGGGTTGCTGAATGATTTAAAACTGTGTTAAAACTCAGCAGACATGTTATATGAATTGGTCTCTACTAAGGAATTGCAAGAAAAAATGATGATGAACGTAGTGAAAAGAAGAATGATTTGTTAATTATGTTTTCTGTTTCAGGTGCTTATAGACCCTAGCGTGTCCCGTGATGTTCTGAAGTCACGAGCTAAAGGATTGAAAAAACTTGGAACAATCTTCCAAGTGAGTACTGCTTACCTTCTTCTGTATCCATGTAACGTATGATATTTCGTTGTCTCATCAATTATGTCTCATCAATTATGTCTCATCAATTCAGTCTTCTTCTCAGGGTGCCAAAGCTGCATACAGTCGGGAAAACAGTTTGCGCCATGAAAAAGACCAGCCAATGAACGCCGGTTCATCATCATAGTTATGTTGATTGATACTTAGCGGTTCCCATTTTGTCGTCTCTATAAATAAACGTGTAGTATCCACTGTGTTTGGTTTTGTATCTGCTGTCATACCTGTCTGCTGTACTTCGAACACCGAGTTCACTACCTGCAGCATTTTGTTATATAGGATGGTCTTGATTCATGTTAGTCATTGTAGAATCTGAATGAGCCTTTGCATTATCATGTACGATCCAAATATTTCTAATTTAATGTGCATTTCCTGTTCCATCTACCTGTAATTCCTCAAAATCCTTGATCTTGAGGCAATTGCTAGTGTGTATCATCACTCTCTAGTGTAGCGCCGCTTTTCAAAACGCATTTTCCATAGTTCACTGTCAAGGATCGAGTCATTCTTGATCACTAGTTCTCTCTGGATCTCTGATTCTGAGGTCATGTCAAGATTGTATTTTCTGAGTCTTCGGTTGGCTGTCCGGGCCCGTAGAGCCTAGCCAAGAGTCGAAAGGGTCTCGCGAAGCCGGTGCTGGCTCCTTACTATTGAAGCTCTATCAACCTTTCTTATATCAAGTAAGTTGATGGAAGTCACTGTCGTCGATTGAGTTGAGGAAGGAAACTTCTCTTCTAGTTCTAGACTCTAGGAATCCGGAAACCTAGGAAGAGAAAAGTAAAATGATAAGATGCCAGTTTAAAAGGTCCGTTATTTAGGCAGGATATCTTTTGTTTGGGAAAACTGGTTAAAAAGAGTAAGACCGATCCTCCCTCAGTGGTTTTTGCTTTTGGATTCTATAATGACCCGCCTTGTCACAAGTGGTCAATACTAGCAATGTTGAAGGATTGCTTGCTGTGTTACATTTATGATCACATAGATCTACTCTAATCATACTTGTTAATTAGGCACTTTCGTTCAAACTTCATACATTTTAAGACGTGTTAATAAGAGATGGATCAGTTATTGGATCGGTAGTAGTAGGAGTGCTTCTCCTAACGCTATTTTATCAGAGAAGAGAAGAAAGATAATGCCATTTTTTTTTATTGTTTATCAGTGTTATTTTATGTGTTCTTAATGATGGGATGTCCTTGTCGTTAAGAACAATCGGAAAGTACACCAGTCATCTACAAAAACTATACTGTGCAATCTGATTCATGTTTAGAACACAACCAGACGACAGACAACACTCGAATCGACAAGAACTCCTGACCTGGTTTTCACTATGCTAATAAGAAATTTAAAGGCATTTTTGATCAATCTAGCTCCTTTTCTTATCATGTTCGGAATCTGTAGCACGTAACAGGAAAAGCTAGCTCACCATTAACGCACACCTTCAAAAGACTGCAGGTCGGCTGTCCAAGTTCGTGAACAAGTTGGCTGAGCACGAAGTGCCACTCATGGGGTTTGATAATTTTCTTCTGTGATACTTATGATGGGCATCGATTTTCGTTATCATTGCTGCTGATGGTTCAAGATTTATAACTAGTACGAGAGCTTAATCCTTTAACCACAGATAGAGAAGTGTAGCTCACACGTCCAGATCATAGAATCAGATTCATAGTAATTAGTTACATTACAATTTTCATATATATATAACCGCCTTTCTTCTATCTCTCTGCTTAGTTTCTTCGAGTTCTGTCCGATTATTCATCTCATAATTCTTACTGTACTGGTAGGAGATACCAAGCAAGCCATCACACTACAATGAAGGGGCAACCATCCATGAAAGGCTCTTCTAAGAGTTAACACCAAAGACTATGGAAACTATAATCCAGCTTGCACCAGCTCTTGTTAGGCCTCCTTTCAAGCTCATACCAAACTGATGGTTGGTTCACTTCTCATGCATGTTGAAGAGGATGGATGCGATCAGCTGTCCGAGCAGTAGTAAATTTGAATAAATAAATTATTTTTTCTTTATGCAAATGTGATTATTTCTTATTAGGCCAGGCTTACCGGTGCCATGTCTGGGCCTCCACACTTGTTTGATCTGCATCTTAGACCCGTTTATTTTGGTAGATGGAAATAATTTTATAAGAAAAATAATTTTTATTTTAAATTAATTAATTTTTAGATGTTTTTATAATAGAAAACGGGCACTTAACTTGAAAGCTATTTGGAACCTACTCTGTATCATATAATAAACCTCTATATATTAGGCTTTTGCTTGTAATTATTGTACTAAGATTCTGTCTTGTTAATTAATTAAAAACAATGCTCTTAATCCGTGTATTAATATGAAAATGACAATTGGGTGGTTAAAATGTTGTCTTGTCTTCAAATTTCATTCACATCTCTGTCCCAAACTTGTCAACTAAATAATTGATTTTAAATGTTGTTATAATATATGTGAGATCAAAATCAATGAACATTTCGCTAAGATGAACTTCTCGCGTTTTATATATATATAATTTATGAAAATAAAATAAAAAAATAAATCGTTTTGATACTTAATATCAAAAATATTTTTTTAAAAAATAAAAAAATATTATTTTGATGTATTTTTTTAAAAAAATATTATAAAAAACAACTATTATTATATTTTAAACACCCCAAATTCTCCTCTTTAGTGATGTGCATGAACTATATATATATATATATATACACACAGAGTCATGATTGTTTTTTAAAATATTTTTTAAAAAAATATATCAAAATAATATTTTTTTAAAATTATTTTTTATATTAGAATTTCAAAATGGTATAGAATACAAGAAGAAAATATTAATTTGAAGTAAATAAATAAAAATTTAAAATGGAAAAACAAAGAAAAACTTTCTCGTGACCGTACGTGAACGATCGATCTCCACAGTCCATCAAGTTTCATGCTTTACGTTCTTCCTAAATAAAGGGCTCATGATCACAAAACAAGGGACTTATAACCTAAACACTTTGGTGACTCACCTAATCTCCCTTGATTTGGTGTATAATATTTGATTATGTGATGATTTAGCGTCTCTACGCAGTACACGTCACCACTCTCTCAAAGACCCCCAGTCCACTTTGCACGCCCAGATTCAAGACCCTAGCAAGGCGTCGATAATGCCACTTCTACCCTTGCGCACTGGGCAAGTCTGGACAAATTCGGAGGATATATTTGGTAGCCCGATCACAACTTTGTCACAAGGTCGTCCACTTGTTTTTTGACTCTCAACAAATGGAGCGCAACCACATCGTCAACCAAACCTGTTTAGCATGCAGCAGCCACAGCAACTCCTTCGCCATTTACGTGCACATCTTAAAATGCTACTACTCGGATTGTTGGCGCCGTCCATCTGTAGCCACCTACTGCAAATCGTTGCTGTGGCACGAAATTTCTTAACGCGCTGTTTCTTTTCACCGTCAAATGTGTTTTTTTTTAAATATATTTTTATTGTTTTGAGGGACTGTATTAAAAATAATTTTTTATTTTTTAAAAATATAAATTTAATATATTTTCAAATAAAAATATACTTTAAAAAATAAAATTTATCTTAAAATTTATCATAATATCAAATACGCTCTTACCAACTTAAAAGGTGTTACATATATAAAATATATGTTTAACTTAAAGTTGACAACAAAAACTGTTTAATCATGGTTTAAATATATATTTGATATTGTAGTGTAAAATATGTTTAGTATTAATAGATTAAAAAATATTTTTTTAATATTTTTTTAAGTAAAAAATAATTATTTATTATTATATTTATCCAGTTTTTTGGATAATATATTAAAATACGAGTGCGAGCTTGTGTCGGCTGTTAGAAGTAAAAAAAAAAAAAAAAGTTTGTCTCATATGTAAATAATCAATATATATTATTATAGTATAATTTTAAATAGTTTAGTTTAAATGTCAAGTGAGTATGTTTTGCACGTTATTGTCTGGATTTCAACTTTTAGATAAGTTATTAAAAAACTAATTCTTTTTTTACATTACACCAGTCCTAATTTTAATACTTTGCTTAAATCTAACTCAACGAGGCATAGTTTTCATATCAAGCCCAGTTCAAGGTTCGGGTTTCGGGTTTTGAATGAATTATCAGGTTATTCGGATTAATTTTTTTTAAAATCAAAACGACGTCGTTTTAGTAAAAAAAATAAAAGTCAACGGGTTGCAATCGGATTTTTAACCGGGTCAACCGGGTTTTTCATTTTTCTATTTTTTTTTAATCTGATCCAGTTTCAGCTCCGATTTGATTTACCGGACCGAGTTGAGTTTCAAAACTAGAGAGAAGGAATCAATTTCATGTTGAAAGCTGTCATGGAAACGTTTTTATTTTTTAAAATTAAAAAACGTTTTCTTAGCACTAGCAACGCTCATTCATGATGAAGGCTGATCATATTTTCTAACCATCAAGAGATAAAAATTAAAGTTATTCGTGTATTTAATTTTGTTTTGAAGGAAAAAGAATCTTTTTTCTTTAATAGTTATTGAAAAATCTCTCGAAAATCTCCGCATTTTGATACAAATTGAGTTTTGTTTTAAAAGAAAAAAAAAAGCCCTATATTTATCAGATAGCATCAGAACCAGGAATCCCCAAAAGAAAGCAATGACTCACTCGGAAGAACATAAAGGCAAAAAAAAAAGAAAAAAAAAAAAAAAAAAAATTACCTGTGAGGAGAACAAGGAGACGGACATTTTTCAAAGAATCTTTGTTGAAACTAACCCCACCATTTATACTTTCTCCCCTGATCGTGAAAAGAATCGAATGCGTATTGCGCACTCCGCGTACAGTAGAAGGCATCCCCCGATAAGTGGTAGCTAACTGCTCATGCTGCGGCTGTGTTTAGAAATGAGGTAGTGGTTATTTTTTAAAATAAATTTTATCTAAAAATATATTAAAATATTTTTTTTTATTTTTTAAAAATTATTTTTAACATCAACACATTAAAATAATCTAAAAATATAAAAATAAATTAAGTTTAAGCAAAAAAAAATTGATTTTTAATAAAATGCAAAAATTATTTTTAAAAAAATTATTTTAATATGTTTATGTGAAAAATAAATTTTAAAAAATAAAAAAATATTATTTAATATATTTTTAAATAAAAAAGACAATCACATCCTTCCAGGAACAAGGTATATTATCCTGCAAGTCTATTCCTCCATTTTCTTCTTTTTCTTTGACAACATCCCCTCGTTTTTCATGCTTTAATAAATACTTCAAGCATCTAAAAATAACTCAAGATTCTATTCCTCTATTATGTGCTCACTCAAAAATAACGAACATTAGAGTAATTTTCAAGTAATAACTATTCATTAAAAAGATTATATCTTCTTAAAAAAATATTATTTTTAATTTTCTCTCTCTTATATTCTTTTATGCTGTGAATATCTACTAATTATATTTTCATTTAAAAATTCACCGCGAATAAGAAAAAGAACGATTATGCTAACGTGGCAATAACGTCCAAAAAAACCATACGTCACCTACCAACTCCGTTAAAATATGAACCGTCGACTACCGTCAATAAATCCTAACGTCGTCAACGTTAAACCCGTCAAAAACGACCTTCCCTCTCTCCCTGTGCCTAAAAGAACCAGCAGCCTCACTCTCTTCATATTCTTTCGTTTTCTCTCTCTAAAGGCCGCTCTCCATCTCGCTCTCTCTCGAATTTTTTCTTTCGCTTCAAAAACGCTGTCGTCTTGGCTCTGAGAAAGGTACGGACAGTCTCTCGATCACGTCGGTTTCGGTTTTTTCATTGCTTACGATTTTGACTATTTAGTGCTGTTTTTGAGGACCTAAAATCGGATCCTTTTCTTAGAAAAATTATCACGAGTGATTATTTTTTGTGGTTTCTATTTTTGGATTTTTTTTAAAACTCTTATGGATTTAGAGTGGAGACTCCTTGGTTTCCTAATTAGTTTGCTGGTTTAATTTATTTGCTCCTATAAATTTCATCGATTGTTTTTTTTTATATATTTTTTTCGAAAATCAGCTTGTGTGAACTGAATTATTGGTAATTAGTTCACTATTGACTACTGCTTTTTTAAAAAATTTAACTTGACTTGGAATTCTCTTAATTGCTGTCTCAAGACCCTTAAATCTTCTCCTTGTTTTATTGTTATTTTTTATTGAATTAGTTTTATTTTTCTCGTGTGTGCTGAAAATTATCTTGTTTTCGCATATTTGGTGGTGGAAATGAGCTGGAAACCCAATTCTGAGGTACAGCAAGTTCGCGGTTAAGACTAGCTTGAGATCATCAAATTAGTGATAAATATTGGTTCTTTTTCTTAATTGCAGTGGAAGAAATGCACTTGTACCTGGGAATTTTCCATTGGTAGTGAAATTTGAGTTGTGTTTGGACGGTGGAGCATGTGAGTGGAGATTTTGGGTTTGTGTTAGAATCTGGAGGCACTTTGTGTTTGAGCATGGGGAGTGCTTGTTGTGTTGCTGCGAGAGATAAAAATATAGTGAGTGGACCAGGTGGTGAAATCTTGCATAGAAATATTCGGTATTCGCCAACTTGGAGCTTTAGATGGGATAATCGAGGGCGAGTAGCAGGGGAAGATACATCGATAAGTTGGTTTTCTGATGGAATTAGCAGAAATGATGGATCAGATATTAAATATGAATCAACCTATACATCGGAGGATGGAAGCCCAACGGAGAGCTTCCAGAGACATACGTGGCAGAAGTCCCCAACATCTGAAGGAAACGCAGCTCATGCGAGGACTCCTGCTTCAGGTAAACTATTGGTGGATATGGTTCTTCACGTTAGTATTTAATGACCTATTTCACATGATTTTTCAGCTCATTCTGAAATTTACCTCTAAATTTAAGATACTGTTGCAGTTAGCTTTGTATTGCATATAGATGCATGGATTGAAAAGAAGGAGCAATACCCTTACTGGACATTTGCATGTCTATAAGAGCTTAAACCATCATAGTTGCTTATTGTTATAGAAGAAGAGGATAAACAATTTGTTTGATTTGGCATTGAAACCTAATTCATTATCATTAATGAGTGAGAAGCAGAACTCGATGAAATATACTCCAATATAACTGAAAACTGGTGGCGAGGAACAATAAATACCCAAAGCAGAAAGATTCATGCAGTGCTTAGGATTTTGAAAATGTATGCAAAGACAATAACCATGAGCTCTAAAATAAGCTCATTGCATAGTTATGATATTAGATTGAAGAAAACATGTATATAAAATAGACTGTGTGCTTACTGGGCTTGTTTGTCCTCACACTTAAATTCTTCTCATGTTACATGCAAGGTGCATGATCCCAAGAGAGATGCTTAGCTCAAAAGGGAAATGTTGAATGCATATTTTAGAAACACAGATCTTTTGCAATTATTGCACCAAATTTACAGGAATTTACTTTGTCATGGAGCAACCTTGAGAATCTGCTTAAAGAACAAATCTGTAATCCCTCACAAACTACTACTCTGTGCTATTTATTATCCTGACCTTTCTTCTTCCTTTTTCCCTTCCTTTATTCCGTTGTCATGTTTTCTTCTTCTTCTTATGCATCTTCAATTATCTTCTGTAAGATGCAACCCAGAATAATTACTAGAATCTTTTTACATGGGAGAATAATGACTGTAATCATGACTAGAGCTTGATTTGTTATTTCTGCACATTTCTTTGGACGGCTAGATTCTTCTGTGTACTATATGGTTCCCTTCCTGTTCTTCTTTTGGCAACTGGTTTTCTTAGTTTCAAGTTTTGATGGGGGAAAATGAAACATAAGCTACGTTCATCGCTTTCTTAAGATTCTTATTATGTTGGACATTTGATAGAATACTCGTAAGAAATCTATTCATCTTGTGGGTTTTTGACCTCCCATGAGCCCACATGTTCATCCGTGATCATTTACACTTCTATTGCAGATCAATCCCTCCCAAGGAATATCTCAATGGACACGAGTTTGGAACAGGTAGAGCTTTCTTCTCGTTGAAGGAACTTCTATATTTGTTCAATGATTGACTTCACCTCTTCTCCTTCAAATGGCATACATTACCGAATCTGTTCGTCTTGCAGGTGAAGGAGTCAACAGAATCCACGGCGGTTCTGAATCCATCTCCTGAGAAAATCTCGCTGTCATTGCCCTCTACTTCATCCTTGTCAACTTCTCCACTTCCCCCCCAAAGTCATTTACATCCTGCCTGCCCAACAACATCAAGGTGGCTACAGCACTCTCCGAGACATCAGCTAACAAAGCCAGTATCTGATGCCCGAATCCCAGGATTGAGGTCATCAAAGAGCATCCCAGGTTCTGAAGAGAGGCCTCCTGTTTCTTCATGGAGCAATGAATCAACTCAGGGATGCCATGGCGAGTCTTCAGATGGCTGGTCTATGCATGCATTTTCTGAGCTCATGGCTACTTCTAATAGAGAAAGGTGGTCTTTTGATAACGAGTGCTTGGGGTTTAATCATGAGAAGACCAGATCCAGTGGTCGAAGCTCAGCTTTTACTTCTGTTGATCTTCAAACATGTGGGATCTGCTCAAAGCTATTGACTGATAAATCTTTGTGGGGCAGCCAGAAGCTCATTGCTACTAATGAGCTCTCTGTTGTCGCAGTTTTAATTTGTGGTCACACTTATCATGCTGAGTGTTTGGAAGCTCTGACTCCTGAAATTGACAAGTATGATCCTGCATGCCCATTTTGTACCTTGGGAGAGAAGCAGGCCTTTAAACTGTCTCAAAAAGCTTTAAAAACAGAAATGGACTTGAAGGCTAGAAACAAGAAATTGAGGAGCCGAGTGGTAGATAGTGATCTTGATGGTGATTCGGCAATGTTTGATCGCTTTAAAGATGGTGGAAATGAAGGAAAGGGTCCAAAGATGGGCTTAAGTTCCAGCATGAAAAGTTCCTTGGCAAAGCCTTTCTTGAGGCGGCATTTTTCATTTGCATCCAAAGCGAGTAGATCCTCTGCTGAGAATCACTCAACCAGAAAGAAAGGTTTCTTCTGGACAAGATCTCTGAGGGGTTGATGTTCTTCTCAGCTGTGAAGTGGTGAGTACTTCAAGTCGTCAACTCATGTATATGCTTACAAATCACTGGAAATTGTTCACGGCGAGAGCCTCGTGGCTTCCAAACGTTAATGCATAATAGCATGATGTGTATAGCAGATGTATTAGTGAAGATTTTGATTGACCGGAAACTTTCTAAAATAAGCATAGGTGTTTTTATTAACCATCAAATTCTTGGAACTCAACATGACTGATTCAACTTTTATGGGTGCAGATTCCAGTGCTGACCATCTCTGCGTTGTCAAAAAAGGATTGTTGGGGCAGCGGGACGTCTTCCTCCAAGAATTCGTTTTGGAACATCTCCATCTCCATCTGCATACACATTTACACATTTTCAAACTGGCCCACAGGATTAGTTTGTGGAGCGATACTGTAAAGAAGTAAATGAACTTATAGAATTCCTATATGATCATGAAAAGATTAGTAGAATTAAAATGTATCACAAGATTGGTGATCCTATTGGTGTTTTGTACAGATCAATTTGTTTCTTGCTTGCACACAGTTCATGAACTGATTCAAATCAATGAGGTATGGATAAAAGACCCCTCATACATGAATAATCAACCTCATTTCTTGTGGGATTTGGTGCGGTGTTGTGGTTTCTCAATACTGTTTCTCTAGGAAATTATATGCAACTTGTCTTTTGGTTTCTGTTATAGACTGCTGCATCATGTTCTTGAAGGCTAATTTTAAGAGTACTGCGTTTATTTTGAAGTATCCGTATAAATTAGTTTTCCAGAAAATAAAAATTATACTTAGTGAATGATAATAATTATTGGATGATGGATGTAATTTTTCGGGGTATTTTGAGAGGAATGGAATTACTCTTCGACGTCTTCGTCTTCGTCCTCGTCCTTCCTGAAACCTTATATGCCGAGATGAGTGACACGTCTCCTGTCACGGCTAGCGTGGCAACAATCCTTCATGGCTCTTTTGGACTATCTAACACCAGGTGTAGAAACCTGGTTACATGCATGAGCCACGTCTGTTCTCCTCCGCCACTTTATTTACCTTTTATTAGGCCAGCCTAGCAAGCTAAGCTTAGACTCTGTCCTTCACTATCAAAATCGAAATTCATCACTGTTGCTAAAAAAGATGGCTGCCACAATAAGAGATGAGCAAGGCAATCCAATTCAACTCACAGATGAACATGGCAACCCAGTTCAGTTAACAGATGAACATGGTAACCCTGTACAGATCACTGGCATAGCCACCACCAAACAACCTCCGACGCTTGGCAATGTAAGTAGTGATCAGGTACCTGGTACTGGACTTTTGTCTAGTACTGATGCAACGAAGGGCACTGACATTCATGAGACGGGACAGCATGGTGGGGTTGCTGCTGATCAAGGTGGACATAAGAAAGAGGAGCAGGAAGGGATTTCATCTACTTCAAGCTCTGGCTCGGTAAGACATATTTGACTGACATAACTATATAACTAAGACACGAAATGATGATTACACATTGGTCGCCCCTCGAATCCTTATTTTGAACAGAACTGTCGAAATTTTTTATGAGTTTTATCAGGTAAAGCTCCAGGTTATATGTAGTGAACAATGACGCATATATAGAATCCTACAGTGGCGCCGTGCCATGAGACTCACGACGCTCGTTGCCAAATTCTTTAAGAAATGTTGGGAGTTGTTTGACATCTTTCCTGCAAATAAATTTGATCGCTAATTATCTCTTTTAATTGTAGTCTGAGGACGATGGGCGAGGAGGGAGAAAAGGGCTGAAGGAGAAAATAAAGGAGAAATTAACTTGCGGGAAGCACTAGGAAGAGCATGGACAGACCGCTGAGGTACACACCACAACCACCGGTCCAGCTGGAGAACAGTACCAGGAACATCAGAAGAAGAGTGTGATGGAAAAAATCAAAGAGAAATTATCTGGCCACCACAGCCATCATCAAGGAAGTCTGCTATGGCAGTCTATTGTTTTGTGGAGTCAATATATTATTAGTGATTTCGTGTGGACAGGGTTGGTTGAATTGTGTGTGAATTAGCTGTTAAGGTTAGTTCTGTAATAATTTTAATAGGCTGTCTGTGTATTAAGCATGTAATCATGTTTTGGGTTGCATAAATAGTTTTCAGTTTGTCCTAGAAAAAAAAAACATTTAATCTTGATATTAACTCGCATGCAAAAAATTATCAAGAAAAGGATCTTAATGAACTCTTTTCACAGAAAAAGAAACATGTTCCCACTGTGCGCGCGCGTTTCCTTGTTGCTGAGCACTTCCGGTCTTGATTAACAGAACAAAAAAGATTCTATTCGTAGAAGATTAGATCCGACTGATTACATAATTACACAACCGCATGGTGCACCTCCATGGTGAAAAGTAGCTGGCGGCCGCTTCAGCAAGGGAAGTGCACCTCCATCATTTCTGCCTGTTCCAGGCACACAAGGCCTTGTGGGCCATATGAATTAAGCAAACTCATTACTTGTTCATGTTTTTGTGCTTGCTCTTTACTGGCATATTCAAGGGAGTCTTCAAGCCTTTTGAGCTCTTGGGACCGAGTGTCTGGAGCTCTGAGTCCAAGGAGCAGCAGCTCTGATACCAATTGGAGGAAGCTTAATGGAAATGGTACCAACCTGGATTTCTTCCAAGTTTCTCTGTAATTCTGGAAGAGTGTTTATCAATGCCATCAATGCTCAACTATGGAAGATACAGAGAAGAAGACGAGAGAGATACTGAATTTGTTTTTTCATATCCTGTCCTTCACTCCCTGCCTGGTTAGTTACATGCAAGGCCAAAAGGAAGAATCAGCCTTCAACTAAGCCTCCACATGGATATCTCTCAAGAGTCCTTCTCAAACTAAAAACATAAATAGAACATTGCCTAACACGATACTATCAACGTCTCTTTTTTTTCAAGTTTCATATGCCCTAATTTCATTCCTCCCATCCTTTCCCATCACAACAACAGCAACCTGTGACAGTGACATAATAATGCGTGATTTTGGATGCAAAAGGGGAGCAATGAGAATAATGAACCGGGACAGGATTTGCGTTTCTGCCTACAAAAGATGCAGGCCGTAGATAGAAATTACGAACCTAGGAAACCTAAATGATAGGACAAGACAAGGATAGTGTTGTGATTTTGGAGGCAGGTAGATCTTGGGTGCAATTGTTGTGTATCGGCCACCAAAAATGAAAATAGAAGTCAGAATTCCGTGTCAAAAATACCATTTTTAT
Organism: Populus deltoides; assembly: GCA_015852605.2. Lineage (NCBI taxonomy): Eukaryota > Viridiplantae > Streptophyta > Magnoliopsida > Malpighiales > Salicaceae > Populus > Populus deltoides. The sequence goes on along the minus strand of CM027573.2, from coordinate 6,304,748 downwards.
TCTAAGATACATCATACTATCGATACATATTGAATGCATTGTCTACCTTATAATTAAAAATAATTAATACATGGTGTAACATTGCTATGCAAGGAGATTGCTCTCACCGTTTGATTGCCAGAGGGATATACACCAATCAAATCTAAGCATTCAGGTTGAGTAGAAAATGATCCAATTAAGCAAAAAATTAATAATTAAAAACACAAAACCATAGCTATATAATTAATACAGAAAGCAATTGATTGAATGAACGCAGCAATTCGCTTACTAGCAACATTAAGGTCAACTTGTCATGTGACAGCAGAAACCCCAAAGAACAATGTTGCTTGCCAAGAGCCAAGAATGAAAACCATAATAGAATGGAATATCTCCTTGCTGGAACATTGTTTTTCTGAAATATCCTTACAGCAATTCAACTGAAAGGAACAACAAATGGTACAAGATCTGAACTCCATTTCATTCAGTTTCTGGGCAGCCTGAGAAGTTACCAAAAAAAAAATCAAGCACGGGTTTCAATCCTTTCCAAAGTCAGCGTTGTAGTGAGCACTAGATTCAAGCTTCTTAGCCTCGTTTAGTTTTCTGACAGCCTGAAATGGAAGAAAGCCATATCATGTCAAACTATTCGAACACAGTAACAGGCACAACCAGAGTAGAGATGTCCAAGGAAACAGAATTGTCTAGATGTCCATTGTCACAGTGAGCTGACTTAAAAATTAAACTATTTCAATTTTCACTTCTTGCATAGAAGAAGTGAGGTCTGTTTTACTACATGATTCTTCAAGGCTATGTTTACTAGGAGAGATGGATTCCAATCTCTCCCCACGTGTCCACCCTTCCTCCAATCCCTCTTGACAAACAGAGTGTAAGTGACCGGACAGGAAAAATGAAGTGCTCTCTCAAAGACAGCAACACTGGCTGAGTAGTACAGGACTCAAGTGTCATGAGCAAACAGGCCCTGACATAAATAAAATCTCTTACACCTAGTTTGATATGCATTTCTGAAAGGAAGAACACCTTACCTTCATGAAATCCTCATGGATGACATAATCACGTTCTGCACGGATTGCAGACATCCCAGCTTCAGTACAAACATTTCTAAGATCAGCACCATTAAAACCCTGCAACAAAGGTGCTTGATTTAACAGTCATGTAAAAGATACTAATGATTTGTACAGATAGAAGCATCTCCAGCTTACCTCAGCAAGCTTTACAACTGCTTCATAGTCAATATCTCCATGTTTGGCAATTCCAGCAGCATGGATTTTGAGGATTTCCATTCTTGACTGCTCATTTGGCAATGGAATTTCTATCTTCCTGTCTAGACGGCCCGGTCGAAGAAGTGCAGGGTCCAGAACATCAGGTCTGTTAGTTGCCATAATCATTTTAACCTAGAAACACAAACTAGAGTCAACAAATTTCTAGTAAAACAAGTGCTCCATGTCAAACTAGCACATATACAAATCGAGATATTGGGTTTGTTCGATGAAAACAAATGTAAGTTACCTTCCCTAGCTGGTCAAATCCATCCAGCTGATTAAGCAACTCCATGAGTGTTCTTTGGATTTCACGGTCAGCACTTGTTCCCTCACTGAAACGGCGTCCACCAATGGCATCAATTTCATCCATAAATATAATACATGGCTGGCAAGCAGAAACTCGTTACGAAGTTACAATAAATATATCTTGGCAGATTTCTCACCAAAGGAAAAATATATTCTCTAATAATTTGAGCTCTTACTTGATGATCCCGTGCATACCCAAACATCTCTCTAATCAATCTAGCACTTTCACCAATATATTTATCAATTATGGCACTCGACACAACCTAAATCCAAAGTAAAAATCCAATTCTTGGTTAACAAAAATACATGAGTACTCAAAACAAGGAATTTTGAAGCTGACATTCAAATTGCAAAAAACAATTTCTAACCTTCAAAAAGTTGGCATCAATGTTGCTAGCTATTGCTCTGGCTAATAATGTCTTTCCTGTTCCAGGAGGTCCATAAAGAAGCACACCCTGGAAAAAATTGAAATTCAGCCTCCAAAGTATTTTCAATTTTCTAGCCAACAGATGAAGCAACATACAACAGTATTATTACCTTGGGAGGCTTGATTCCCACCCTCAAGAAGAGCTCTGGATTCATGAGAGGCAGTTCTATAGATTCTCTTAATTCTCGAATCTGATCTGAGAGCCCTCCCACAGCAGAGTAGCTAACATTACCAGGATCTTCATGAAGCATGTTATATACAACTGGATCAACCTGTAAAACAAAAATTTAACAACAATTTATGAGACAGACACATTAAAAGAATATTACAGCACAATCAGTGGTTTAACCGACTAATAATCCCATCCAATAGTTTACAGCATCAATACTTACCTCACGAGGAAGAGCTCGCATGATTGTGAGAGTAGTCATATCAAGAACAACTCGGGTTCCAGCTGTTAGTTTTTCTTTGTCCACTTTACTACGACAACCAACCACATACCTAGGTCCACTGCTTGCTTTAACTATCACTAAACAGTATGATAATAAATATTAGTTCCCCAGCCTGTAATATACCTAACAGCCAATAGACAGCAACAAGAACAAGATGATGGGAAAAGATAAGAAAAGATGTAACTTCATGAAAAAGCAGCTATCAATGAAAGCAGAATGCTGAGCTGAAATATGAAAATACTTTTTAACTCTAAAAAAATCAATATATTTAATCTATCCTCTATGCATGAAAGGAGGGGGAAAATGAGCAGCTTCTGTTTAGGATGTAGAAAACTTAACAGTCTCCAAATTAAATTTCATGAGCAAAAGTAGATATTAGTACAGCGTTCATTGTCGAGTGGCCTGAGAACTTCGCCAATGATCTGTCCAACACTCTGAAGGGACTTCAAATCATCTTCAGTTTTGGCAAATTCCTTCTTGGCAGCCCGCAAATTCTCTCTCACTGAATCCATCCAATTACAACAAATGTCAGTTACACAAAAGTAAAACCACAGGACTTTAAGGACAAAACAATATTTACTGCGAATATAAACATGGAAAATTGTCCACCAAAAACCAAATTCCTAAAGGTTCCCTCAGATTTTATCCACAAAATGGTATCTTAATTAACAACACAATGAATTGGAAAAAGAAAATTAAGCATTGGTATTCCCTCTTCCTTTAGAGTGATTTAATTAATAAGCAGTGAATATTTACATCTCAAACCCAAACAAACCTCAGTCCATTTTCCTAGTAATTCAACTCGCTCAAATCATCTAATCTTATCCGCCAGAAACCACCTCAAATTCGCACAAATTGCGTCAGAAACAAAGCACCACAGCATTTCAAAGAGTCATGTTTAGCTTGAATATAAACCCAAATCCAATCTGCCGAAGTTACATTATTAAACCAAACTAATCAAACCGAACATGCAGCCGCTTTGAGCTTTTCTCCTTTTCCACCCACTTTTCTACAAGCATTTATTTTAAATCCCCAAAAATCTAATGAATTATAACAAAAAACCACCTACCCTTTGTCATGGCCACACAAAACCAAGAAACAGAATTCAATTATGAACTTAAACCCTATCTCATTATTCACAAATCTACGTCATTTCTTTAAAATAAATAATTAAAAATTAACGAAACAAAGACTGCTTTTTCACAAAGCAAGAAATCCCTAAATGTACTGTAATTAAAATTAGGGCTTTGTTGCGGTGACCTGCATGGACTCGGGATTCGAGCTCCTTATGATTCAGTAGCTTCTTGCGATAATCGGCGGTCGCTGTACGCCGACGTGCCGCTTCCTCTGCTTCGCTCGACATTCTTTGTTTTCTTTCACTGTTTTGATGACTAACAGACACTGAGGTTTGTGTTTCGTTTATAAATTAACTCACTTGTTTTTCAAGAAACGAAGCTAGCTCCTAAAGGAAGTTCGGGACAGGTTCTTCTTCTGTTTTTTAAAAATGTTTATAATTTTAAAAATATTAAATTAATATTTTTTTTTATTTTTAAAAAGCGCACGACTTATTCGTTTTCTGCTCTTTATTTACGGGCTGAGTCTAGCCCTCTAATTATTACTAATATTTCAATCCAGTCCTTAATTTATCAGAAATCGCAAAATGAGGCTATGCAAATGCTCCTTGTGTTGATTTTAACGGCGTGGATATACAGGAATGGATGGAATTCACTTTGCGTGATACAGGTGGCTTAATTAGAATTTATGATAGTTTGGTAATGTAATTGAAAAAATAGTAATGGCTAGGGTTAGTTGCTCAATTTTTTAAAAGTTTGAAATTCCTAGAGTACTTACTGCACCCGTACAGATCAGGTCCAACAACACATTACCTAAAATTAAATGATATTTCATTCGATGACGGTGCCTATTTGGAACTTGGGTTTGTGTCTTTTGCCTTGCTTTTTTTTTAATTTCTTTTATTTTTTAATTTATATCAAATTTAAAAGGTTATTAAGACCTAATAATTTTAAAAAAAAAATATGAGATGATAAAAACACTATTCCCTTATACATATTACGATGTAGATGGGAATATTATTTTTACAATCTTGTCTTAAAAGAAAAAATTATTAGGCTAATGATTAAGGATAAAATTGTTTTTGTACCATGAGCATTTTGATATGTTTAATTTTTCTATATATGTTCAAATGGATTGAGGATAAGAAGAGAATTTTATTTTTTATCATCTGGTTTTACTTTCTGATTTAGCTCTGATGATTTTTTTTTCTTATGTTTTTTTCTTTTTCTTTTTTGATGTTTGCTCTCTACCCTGTAATTTTTTAAATTAGCTCCTTAACTTTTTTTTCTTTTTTATTTAGTCCCTAATCTTTTTGTTAATAATTGTCTTATTTGAAATAATTTATGAAATTAAAAATTTGTTTTAATTTCATCCTTATTTGATTTTTTTTCATTTGTCAAATTTTGTTCTCATTATTTTAATTACTATTCATGCCTTTTAAAATAATTTTTATAATTGAATTTTTTTTTTTGCCATTTCACTCTCCGTCATTTTTTTTCAACCCGATTTTATCTCCAATCTTTTGATTGTTGTTTTCTTTTGCTTTGCCAAAATTTTTAAATTTTTTTTACTTGATGTGATCATTCAATATTAAATTGATTTGGATTTGAGTTTCTTAGTTAAACTCGTGTTTAAGATTTCACGGATTGTAGTTTGAGAAATTCACCCAGTTTCAAGAGGTTTGCTAGGGATTGCTTTAATTTTTTTTTTTTTATCATTCTTTTAAGCTAATGCTTTTTCGATTTTTTCTTTCAATATTTATTTGATTGGGATTGACTTTTATTTTTTTTATATGCTTTCTAAGTTTTTTTTTATTTGATCGAGTTATCTCGGGTCTTTTTATTTGTTGTTCTTTGTTAAATTCATTTTTTTAAATAAATTTTATTCTTGAATTAAATAGAATTGATTGATTGAATATAGACGAATACTCACTTCATTGTGTTTTGTTAGGTTTGCTTTTTCAGGATGTTGCTCTACCGACCCATATGATTTCTTTTTATGTTGTCGTGCATTCTTTTATAGTCAGGTTTGAACCGTTTCAGCAAACTCTTTTGATTGCGGGTGATGTCTACAATTAAGTGATGGTGGTTCTTTAACGATCTTTTCTTTATTCTCCTAACAAATATTATATAGATGGCTTGTTGTTTTAGTTAATTATTATCAGATATTTTTTTACAGTTCGATTGCTATTGTTGTCTTCGATATAAATTAAATTACTAAACTAATTGATTTTATTGAATAAAATCAAGTTAATAACCTGAATATTAAGTTTTTCCTACTTTTTTAAAAACATTATTATCTCTTGAACATCTTTTTCTAATGTTAAAAAAAATCTGTATCGGATCGTGGTGTAAACATGTTACCGATCTTGTAAATAAATAAAGTTATTGGTGTCTGAAGGGAGAAGTAAGTATAGCACAATTAGACCAATGGTTTCCAAAACAGAACTGCATCAGAAAATCTTGAAATGTAGAGATCGAGGAAGAGAGGCGACAATGGTGTTTGACCATTTCAGATAAGATTAGCTATTTATGATCATTGTTCTGTTGGTAGTTACAAAATTAGGAGGCAGAAGACAACTAAAATTTGCACGACAAAAATCTTCTCTCCATAAACATTGCCTCAGAATTGGCAAAGCTAGCAAAGTCCATCTCATCTCACCTGTCAATTTCTTTCCCTCCACTTGTAATCAAGGGAAAAAAAAGAGTAAGTTAGCCATCTAAAGCAGCCCCATGATAGGGAGATCGAAAACCTTCCTTCCTTTCAAGATCCTTCTCTCTTTCTAATTCTAACCATCCCACCCTCACCCCCAGGAGGGATGGAGGATGGAAAAAAATAAATTAAAAACATCAAAAATCAATCTTGTTCTGCCTTCCTTGTTGTCTCCGATAATGGCTTTCCTCCTTGTTCTCCTCTTTGCCTTGCTTTCTAGCCCCAGCATTGTATCCGCGGGTGGCAATGCCTTCAAGCCAGCTGATGAGTTCCTCATCAACTGTGGAGCCAAGAACCTGGCTTCTTTTCCTGATGGAAGAATCTTCAAGACTGACAAGGAGGCCCAAGGTTACTTACAGACCAAGCAAGATATCTTAGTATCTATTCCGGCCGCCAATGTTTCTTCTCCTCTATATCTGTCAGCGAGGATTTTTAAAGAGGATGCGACTTATGCATTTACATTGAAGAGTGCGGGGTGGCATTGGGTGCGTCTGCATTTATTTCCAATGAATAACACAGAATTCGATCTGCGAACTGCAACCTTCTCTGTCAACACAGATAAGTATGCCCTCCTTCACAACTTCAATACGAATAACGATACTCAAGCTGTATTGAAGGAGTATCTAATTAACATGACCGACCCAAACTTTTCCATCCACTTTATACCTCTGAAGAATTCTGCAGCTTTCATCAATGCCATTGAGGTTGTTTCAGCTCCTGACATTCTGATATCTGATCAAGCGACCAACCTCTTCCCCGTTAATAACTTTGCTGGTTTGAACAACTTTGGGTACGAAGTAGTGTACAGGCTCAACATGGGGGGACCTTTGATCACCTCAGAAAATGACACACTTTCGAGGAGATGGGTACCCGATAAGCCATACCTTAAGCACGAAGCCTTGGCCAAAAGTGCATCTGTCCCTACTTCCTCCATCAAATATGGTCCAGGAATCTCATCACTTATTGCGCCAGCAACGGTCTATGCATCTGCTGAGCAAATGGCTGATTCAGAAACAAGGATTCAAAATTTCAATTTAACATGGAATTTTGTGGCTGATGCAACATTCAGCTACGTTGTTCGGATGCATTTTTGTGACATTGTGAGCAAATCCCTTAATGATCTCTACTTTAATGTGTATCTTAATGGGAAAATGGCAATTTCTGGATTGGATTTGTCATCCATCAAAGACGAATTGGCAGTATCATATTTCAAAGACTTTGTGGTGGATGCTTCCTTGATGTCTAATGGACTCGCAGTTGAGGTTGGTCCTATGGGTGACGAAACTGGTACGAGAAATGCTATTCTGAATGGCTTGGAGGTCTTCAAAATGAGCAGTAAAGTTAACAGTTTGGATGGAGTGTTTGGGGTTGATGGTAAGATGCTTGAAAATCACAAGGCAGTTGTTTACGTAGGATTCGGGTTGATGTTTGGTGCATTTGTTGGCCTTGGTGCAATGCTGTTGAAGTGGCACAAGAGACCTCAAGATTGGCAAAAGAGGAATAGCTTTTCTTCTTGGTTGCTTCCTGTCCATGCTGGTGACCATAGCTTCATGTCAAGTAAAACCTCACTGGGATCTCACAAGACCAACTTTTACTCATCAACTCTTGGTCTAGGCCGGTTTTTCTCTCTATCAGAGTTGCAGGAGGCTACCAAGAACTTCGATTCAAGCGAAATAATTGGTGTTGGTGGTTTTGGCAATGTCTATATTGGAATGATTGATGATAGTACCAAAGTTGCTGTCAAGAGAGGTAACCCACAATCTGAACAAGGAATCACAGAGTTCCAGACAGAAATTCAGATGTTATCAAAGCTCAGGCATAGGCATTTGGTGTCCTTGATTGGCTATTGTGACGAGAACGATGAAATGATCCTGGTTTATGAATACATGTCCAATGGACCTTTTAGGGACCACCTCTATGGAAAGAATTTGCCCACATTGTCATGGAAGCAAAGGCTGGAGATCTCTATTGGATCTGCTCGCGGACTTCATTACTTGCATACGGGAACTGCACAAGGTATCATTCACCGTGATGTGAAGACCACAAACATTTTGCTCGACGATGCCTTTGTCGCCAAGGTTGCTGATTTTGGGCTGTCCAAAGATGCGCCTATGGGACAGGGTTATGTCAGTACTGCAGTGAAGGGAAGTTTTGGATACTTGGATCCTGAGTACTTCAGGAGGCAGCAACTGACTGATAAATCTGACGTATACTCATTTGGGGTGGTGCTGCTTGAGGTATTGTGTGCAAGGCCTGCCCTTAACCCTCAACTTCCAAGAGAGCAAGTTAATTTGGCTGAATGGGCAATGCAATGGAAGAGGAAGGGGTTGCTTGAAAAGATCATCGACCCTTGTCTTGTTGGTACCATCAATCCTGAATCATTGATGAAGTTTGCCGAGGCTGCAGAGAAGTGCTTGGCTGAGCATGGTGTTGACAGGCCAACTATGGGAGATGTGCTGTGGAACTTGGAGTATGCTTTGCAGCTCCAAGAAGCTTTCTCCAAAGGAAAAGCTGAAGATGAAAGTAAGTTATCTGCCGCCGTAGCCGACTCCCCTGTTGCTGTAGCTACTCCCAAAGCTATTTCCACCTCTGTCACGGAAGACAACAAAAGCCCTGCTGAAGTTCATGTCATTGATGATCATTCGGGAACTGCAATGTTTTCTCAATTTGCTGGGCTAAACGGCAGGTAAATTCTATAAATTCGTTGTTCTATTTGAGCAGTCATCAAGAACAGAATAGTTTAAGCATCTCATGGAAGATCTTAAACTCGGGAGCATCAATGGTGGCTTTTGCTCTTGCTTCAGAATGAGAGCTTGATGAGCTTGCATCGCTCTTATAATTGCATATCATGGTGTATGTTACAGGTTTTCTTTTTAGACACTCTATTTATCCTCTTTCTTGTGTGTAGTATTTGATTCTTGGTTATAAAAATTGTAAGAAAAATAACTGATTAATGTACTGGTATTGATAGATGTATACCTGCAGTAGTATCATGCCTCTATCCATCAACTCCTATATATATATAACATGATGGGGATTTTGGACTAAATGTCTCAGCAGAACCTTTAAGTGGATTTTCAGGAATCGCTTCCTCCTGCAATTATATCCTTACTTGAATTTTTGTTGCCAGAAAATACAAAGCAGTTCCTAATGAGCTCATCTAGACCAAGTGCAACTGTAGACAATTTAAACCTTGAATCCAAGCTTCGGTATTTAAGGCAGAAAGCATAGCTCAGAAACTTGTTGCTGAAAAAGTTTGTTTAAGAATCAGCTTTGTGCAGATTTTGATCTTTCAGCTAAGCGAATGGAAAATTTTAATAAGAGTAGCCTCATAATAGGTTGAGATAGTCTAAGCACAGAACCACTGACTATCCTAGTGCAAAATGTGTGTGTTGCCATTGTTCCTGCTGTTTGATCTATAACTTCAGAGATCATGCACATGAAATGGCAGACAACTTGATTTATCTGTTTACCTGAAAGGTCCAAAACCTTGCTATACATGAAATGAAAGATATCAAAAGTTGGAAAAGAAAATTCACTCGGTATGGTGTTATTAAGAAGTCACAGCAAGCACAGTCACAGCAAACCCGTACACAGTTCAGAATTCATAAGTAAGTAAGAGGTTGTCTAGATCAAAGACAATCATTGTGGGATTAATTTCTAGCAAGGTCCAAATTGATTTTTTATTTTGTTTTAACAATTAAGATATCTCTGGGTCACCTTTTGACCTTCCACGTTTAAACGAACCAGCTCACAGAGTTTTTTTTCCTTGCCGCCTCCATTTAACTTTAACATAATATATTTGAAGTGAAAGAAAATTAGAGGCAGGCATTGTTCATGTTAACATGGGGAATTTGAAGATATTAGGGCATGCCAGTACAAGTAGTAGATTTGGACAGGAAGTACCCCATTAACACCAGCACAGCAAATGGCAATTTAATTACAGAAATCAGGTAGCTAGAATATACCATCCTGGGCCATGCGAGCCGAGTGGTTAATATGCTGAGTGATCAAAATTGACAACAAATCTTTAAAGGAGAAGTAAGGTGGGGCTAGAAAGTGGCATGCCTCAAAAAAGATGTCTGCCCTATCGAAGAACAGGAGCAAGTGTAGATAAGGATGTGGATATGTGATTGAACAATAATTGCGAAAAAAAAAAAACAATTTGGTTCATCTTTTTTATTATTATTATTTTAGAGGCTGCATGCAAATATCCAACCCTCTTGTTATGCATAACCACTCGTATACAACACCATCTTCTCATAGCCAGAACTCTGTTCTCTCTCTCTTAAAATGGAGAATCAGACAGAACAAGTGACTCTTGCATGGATGCACTAAGAGCCAATCTTCCACAAAAGTGAGGATATATTTTCTTTCATCTTTCTCTAGTCTGGTTTGCAACTTGATATAAATTTTATGCAGTGGGGAATTGTTTTTGAATAGGAGGGGGTTGTCAAGGTATTACTCAGGGAAAGCAAGGTCATTTACATGCATAGCTGATGTTCGTTGTCTTGAAGATCTAAAGAAACCTGAACGTCCTGATCCCAAGAAAAGGAAGAAATATTCAGATAGGAAAGACTTGAACGTTCCTCCATATCCATGTCGACGAGTTTCTTGCACGACCCAACGTGTCCCACCCTGTGTTGGTGTGAGAAAACAACCAAACAAGCCTGTTGGGTTCCTTTGGCAATTTTGTGATGTTTTGCCGCTTTGCGCGCAGAAGAGGAATTCTTGATAAACATTCGTAAATGATAATAAATTTTGTAGTTGATTATATCTAAATGAGTACCGTATGATGATTTAATTTCGAGAATGTCGTCATGTCAGTGCCCTCCGTCACGATAGAATCACGCGAGTGATGCATGCGATCAATTTAAAAAGAGTAAAATATCGGCAATCATTTTCAGGCAATTTTGAATCTTGCTTGAAGCCTTCCCTCAATTGTTACAAGACCAGCAAAGCCATCTGCATTCACGAAAGGAAAATATGATGACAATCTTGAAGAAACCTGTCCCAGACTTCCATTGCTAAAAGTTGGTCCCAAGATACTGTAGCAAAAATCTAGCAGATTTCACGAATCCATTTGTCAACAAACTCTGGTACTTGCTTGTTACAAATTCCACTCTGTTAATCTAGCTATGAAAAATGCACATTGTAGCTACAGTCATAAACCAGACTAAGGGGAATGGAGAATAACCAGTAATACATCATCTACTCGAGCAAAATACTAATGGATCGCAACCTAATAATAACAAATATGCGCACCAAAAGAATCACCATTTCTCCCTACTGGTACAAAATTAGGATGTATGAAGCTCTATGCAATCAAGTTGGAGTAGCAGCTAAGAACTATGGCGATCTTCGCTTCTTGCTCATGTTGCCATCCCAGTGATCAAGCATAACAAGGTCATCGTCATCATCATGCTTTTGGGTTTTCTTGTTATTCCTAGTTTCATCAACATCACTTGACTGATCCACAGTGCTGCCATCAGAAAACTCTGATAGTTTTCTCTTCGTTCCTGGACTCACAATCCCATCTGAAATTTCTTTGACCTCAATATCTATCTCGGTGATCCCCACTTTTGTTGGTAATGATCTTGATGTACTTGCACCATTTCCAATAGATGTTTTGCCATCCTTCTTCTCAGGAGGAGCTTGTGTCCATCCTGAAAGAACCATTCCATCAGGTTCTTTCTCTTCATCAAATTCTTCTCTGTGGGATTGAAGTATATGACAAATGTTAAGTAGCTCATCCAATATCAGAGCACATCATATCAAATCATCCCATGGCATCTTATATCAAAAGGAAAACCAAATATCCATTAAGTATCTAATTGACGACCAATAATTCCAAGAAGCATTATGTTTACTACCATTGAACTGGAAGGACACTAATCTTCAAAAACAAAAGAAAAAAAAGATATCATTGAATAAAAAGAACTTTTCCTGATCAGAACTCAAAAAGCTTTGAAGAACAGCATCATTGAAGTAAAGACAAACCTATGCTTGATATGGATATTGCATGTGAACTCCTGTTGAAGATCCTCTACTGTTAGCACTGTTCCATCAGTGACTGGAGGAGGAAGCTCAGATAGTACCTAATGTAAGAGGGAGGAAAAGAAAATGATATAGAAAACCATATTAATTTGAATTTAAGTAATAACATTTCTGGAAAGAGCGCAAGAAAATACCTTTTCAAGGTTTGCCGTATAATTTGCTATCTCGTTTTCTTCAAGATCATCGCCAACTTCATAAAGAAGGGCTGTGGCATGCATAATCAGTGGGGAGTTCATACCAAGCTTGGCTTTAACTATCTTCTCAACAAAATCCCGCAGCTTTGAGCGATGAGTATTGATCTCTAGTGACAGTGGTGTCTGTTCCCCACCATATCAAATGTGAGCAGAATGCATTCCTGGCTTGAAAAACATGCAAGGGAAATCCATGAAATAAGAAAAGAGAATTGGATGTACCTTAGAACAAACACAGCAGGACTTGTTCGGTTCAAAAGGTTCCACTGGCATAAGAAGCATCTTTTTAGATGGATGTTCTAGACAATATGTCATCCTGAAAAGGTGTTTCATATGATTAGAACAAACCAGCTCCAACACACTAACAGTTAACGTTCAGAATCATGTCCTTATTTCTAGCAATAATACCTTTTTAGCTTTGCTCTTTAAAACAAGGAACCTATAGTAAACAACTTATCCATTCAAGACAGACAAAGAAGCATACAATGATCAGTCAAAGGACTCGTTTTAACCTTATTAATCTGGAAACGAGCAAGGGATCAACCTCAAACTTATCTTTCAACCAATTAAATAGAAAAGCTTTAAAGATATACATTCAGATCCCAGAAAAAACTTAGAGAAAATTGAGCCACACCTGTAACTTTCAGTATCCTTTTTCAACACCTTGATTGCTTCAATGACAATTAAACCAGCTACAATAGCATTTGTTGTGGCAACAGCATGTACAATATTGCCAGCGATACCTTTAGCTTCAAAAAGGCTGTGCAAAGGAATGTTAAATGAAGCAGCCCGAATATTTGCAGCAGCTGTTACAAATTCCACTGCTAGCTGATCATCTTTGTCAAAACTCAGGTTCCCAATCTCCTGCCAGTGAAAAGAAAACAAAAGGAAGATCATACAATAGTCCAAGGATTTCATCAGTCACTTCTTTAAAAACAAGAGAACAACAAACCTTTCTTCTGTTAGTAAAAAATAGCTTCAACGCCTCAAGAAAAACTTTTGTATTTTCCATTAGGCACCATATGTCCTGTGGATTCTTTAGGCCCAAAGATGCCATGGCTGATGCCGATGAAAGATCATCAGTTCTATCAACATTTCCATTCTGTTGGGTCATTCTGTCAGGCAGGACATCCCTACAATAGATGGGCCTTGGCTTATTACGATTTTTCCATGTCTCTTCATTAGACAAAGCTAGTTCAATGTTATAGCCAAAAACATGATCATATATTCCTCTTCCATATTGCTCTAGGTCTTCATTTCCACTCCATTCAAATGCATCACCTGCGTGTTCAGATGACCTAGCAGCATCATTAGAACGCACATTTAAATCATTATCCTGATTCTTGTCTCCAAATAATTTTGCAAAAAGCAGGTCCTTCGCCCAAACAACACAGTGAACAAACTGCAAGAAATTACATTGAAAATTAAAAACATAGAAATTCCATCTTGCTAATTACATTAAGAGCCATCATGATAACCATTATCAATGATTTTCTGACCAAGAAACAACCTAATTTATGGCAGAGTAAGGTTTTAATTCAAACAACATATTGCCAAGAAATCCCATCTGTTAACAAAAACACTGATCTTCATAAACAAGAAAGAGCACCTCATCCCCAAGAAGAAGCAAAATCGAGAAAGATAATAACAACCAGAAGAAACATTAACAGTTCATCGTTTACCTTTGATGGAGTACTAGTAATTGTGCAGACAGGATAAGTCTTTGGGGCAGGTTTAGGTTGACACTCATAGCACTCTGTTTTTCCCTTCACATGCACTGTAACCTGCCACCGAGAAATTACAATGACAAAAAAAGAACATAGATCATCATGGTTCACAAAAACATTTAAACAAACAGTATAGGAACATCACCTTCCAGACATAGACAACTAGCAGGGAGAAGGAAAGAAGGGAGATGAAGGGATCAAAACAAAAAAGAAAAGAAAAGATGCAATTTAAAATCAACACAAGCATATCAAATTTTCAGCTGCCAAAATAACTGTTCATTCATTCTACAAAAAAAAAAGGAGGGGGAAATGAGGCAAAAAAACTGCTGGAAAATTCAAATTATTAATCATCAGGCATTATTCATATTAGACTCGGTAATGAATGAAAACAAGCTATTGACGAAACAGTCTTTTCTATTCATTTTTATATTGGAAGGAGCTATTATACACAACAAAGGATCACCTGTCCTAAGAACCCAGTAGTTCCACTTTCAACCAGAGGAACTTCAGCAGCCAAGCAAAGCCGGTTCACATGTCGCCTTGCATCTAAGTTATCTAGTCCATTCAGAACGACATTAAATTGCTTGAAGAAGTCAACATTGAAGTTAGAATCCTTCGCATTTGCATGGTAAGGGGTAATGTTTATGTGAGGCCTAAATCTTAACACAGCATCACGAGCAACCTGGTCAAAACATTAATGTGAAATAAGATAAGAAATGAAATTGATCATTGCTGATCAATCAAACAATGAAAAACTGTTCATAAAAACACTGACCTTTGCTTTAGACTGTCCAACATGTGATTGACGGAACAAAAATTGCCTATTGAGGTTGCTGACTTCTATAGTGTCCATGTCAATCTGCAGACAAATGCAAGCAAATAAATGCATCAGTGCTGCAATACTATGCGGGCCACAACATGAACTCTCCATGCAAATGCCCAACAGAATAAAAGTTCTTGCACAACCATGTCCTTTCCTCAAACTACACTATCTCCTTAATTTGGTACGCCAGTAATTCAATAAAGATTTTGTAACCTTTTTGTTAAACAATGAATGCAAACTCAATATGTAAGTTTCAGCTAAAGTGAAAACTTCCTGGCGGGAAACCCCTCCTCTTGCTTTCCAGTAGTTTCCCATTACAAAGATTAGCTTGCTGATGATCATAACATACCCTAACAAATAAGTGCAACATATCTTCATGAGACCCACTTTGGTTCATACCATCACCACCTTCTTGGGCAACCTTTCATCATAAGCACCCGGCCACCACCATGCAACAATTGTCACTCCAAACACAAAGATAACCAGATATAAAAACAATCCCAGCACCTCATAACTACATTCCCTACCATCCCCACCATCGCGCACGTTAATAAACACCCTGCATTCAGTTGAGCAAAACCCTTCACTTCCAAAGCCCCAGACAACCACTGCAATCACCACTTCATATATACCCATCAATACTATGTTCACTCCTATCACAAATACCGCATTTTATTACCACCACCCAACCATTACTGGGAAAACATTCGCATCCTTATAATTAACCCAGTCAATAACATCCTCGCACTCATGACATCAAAACCACTACTTCCTTGAACAATAATGATTCAATTTCACGCACGTGTAATTTCATAAGTTTTGAAACAATAAGAAATTCCACAAGTTGTTTCCTTACTGGAGTTTTTAAATTAATACAAGTTCAAGTAGTGTCAAACCCTAACTGCGCTCTTAAAAAAAAAAAACTCCAATAAACAAAAAAAATAACATCATATCATAACCCTAGAATACAAAAATGAAGGTTAATAACACATAATTAATCAATTCCAACCCCCCAAAAAATACAAACTAGATAAAAAACAAAAACAGAATCCCATGTCTAAAAAAACCCACAATTAAAAAACAAAAATGAAAGAAACAAATATACACTCACTATATGAATATCTTGGAAGTCGGAAAGAGCAAGAGTCTTAAGTAACTCACAACCAATCCCACCTGCTCCAACCATAAGCACTTTCGCACCCTAAAAAGTAAAAAACACAAAACCCTTAATAAACTACACTTCAATTCACTAAAACAAAGAGAACCCATTAACGGTAAGCAAAGATAAAAAGTGGATTTGAAAGAATAGACAGTTTTAATTACCTTTATTGCTTGTGAGTGTTGAAGAGAAGCCATTATTTTGGTTTTTGAAGAAGGAAGAGACAAGAAAGAGTGTTAGAGAAGTTGAAATGTTTTTGTTAGTGTTAAATAGTATTTATGGATTTGTTATGTCAAGGAACACTGTAGTATAGGGGAAAGTGATGGGGGGAGAGAGAACAGAAGGGGATTGTGGGGAATCGAACACAAGACGTGAAGGAAAGTGGAGGGAATCTTGGATTGCTAAATGGGCGCGTGACTAGTGTGCGAGTAAAAGGCGGCTTTAGACGAGCGCCAAGATGACGAGACTCTTAATTGACCAAAAGGCACTCATTGACTAGTGATTTAAAGTATGTGATTGTAATTGTTTTTTAAATAGTTTTTTATATTAAAATATATGTTAATAATATTATTTTATTTTTTAAAAATTATTTTTAATATTAGCATATTAAAATGATTTGAAAACACTAAAAATATATTAATTTGAAGTTAATAAAAAAATAAAAAAATTTTAAATTTTATCAAAATCGTTTTTGAAATGCAGAAACAAACAGGCTCTTAGTTGTCATTATTGCCGTGGTAAAATTGTTTTAAATTTATATTTTTGTTTGTAAATATAATAAAATAATATTTTTTATTTTAAAAAAATTACTTTTAATATTATTATATTAAAATAATTTTAAAATATAAAAAATAATAATTTAAAACTAAAAAAATTAAATATTTTAAAAAAAGTTGGACCAATGCAAAACAAGGCTTTTATCCATTCAAGTTTCTTGTTAGATGATTTAGTTAGTATTTGATATTAATGTTCGAATGATTTTTAAAGTGTTTAATATATAAAAAATTATAGTAAAAAAATATTTTAAAAAAATTTTAAATGCATGCTCAAACATGCTCATATTTAAATATGTTTTATTAATACAAAATAAATTTTTAAGATAAAAAAATTTAGTTATGATTGGCGAAAATATCATTTCAATGAAAAAATAGTATGTTTCTCATGATTTTAATAAAAAAAAAATCATAAAAGTAATTGTTTAAACATTATGATCTATTTAAGACTTTAGTTACTGTAATTAGATTAAAAAATTCACCAATAGCTAAAAAGACACGAGAATCTGCAATCTAAATGATTTGATTCATGCATTTTGATATTATTATTATTATTATTATTATTATTATTTTTGTTAAGATGGGTGTTCAGGTCAACTTGCTTGTATTTCGACTAATTTTATAAACCATGAAATTAACGACCATGTAAAACTCCAGTTGCTATTTAATTATTTTTAATTATATGTGTGAGAATAATTAAATATTCCATGTACATGATTGTAGTATAAATTAACATAATTCATATATCTTTAGTCCTCATTGATTAAGTTCTCATACAATTATTCATTAATAATTTAAAACTTCATTTATTTATTTATTTATTTTTATTGATGGAAGAAGACACTTGTCTTTTATAGTATTTATATGACTGGATTATAGATCATTTTTAACATAATTTTCATACCTCTAGATGTGTCCAACTCATTAATGGACTCTAAGTCTTTAATTTTCACTCATAAATTTTATATAGAATAAAATATATAATTATACATTGTATTAATTTAAGAGCATGTTATGAACCACTTTAAATAATTATTTTTTAACAATTTTTTATTTCAATTTATAATTAAAGATGGCATTTTCTTTATTATATACCAATACATGAAAAATAGTAAAAATATGACGTATGCTGACATACAGCAGCAAATCCAACTTAAAAACAACTAATTCAAGGACAGGGGGTGTTATGCTATAAAGCTTATAGCATGGCTTTGATTGATTTTTCTATATTTTTTGCTATATAGGTTTTCTTTTAGTTTTTTTTTTATCTCTTCGAACTAAATGCATTATTACAATTTGATTCGATCAAAGACAAGCATTTATAACAAATTAGAGGATCCATAAAAACATTACCGTACACGTGTTTATTCAACCGGTTCCTTTCCTCGGAAAGTGCATTGACAACACGGTGGATTATTTATAAGTCACCGTACCTTGTAAGTTAGGATCAGAGTGCGGGTAGTTGAATGGAACATGGAAATGTTCTTTTATTTTTTATTTTTTTATTTTTATTTAGAGAGAGAGAGGTCTGATTAGCTGTCAAATCTATTATCCTTGGAGCCATGTTCTTTTTAACTCTGGAGAATCTTAGGCTCCATGATTAGACCATCAGTCAAAGATATTTTACTTCCTGACAAGTCAAAGATATTTTTTTCTAATAATTCAGAGATACTTTGCTTCCACTTCAATATCTTCTTTTTAGAAAAAGATAAACCTCATGGGCTATAAAATAGACTAGGATATCTCTTAAATGAAGGTTCTCATTTTCCTCCACTCCTTATTGCATATCTATTTTTAGAATTCTTCTATAAAATATGATTGTATTTTCTCTTAAATGATAATTATTAAAATATTAGAAAGTCCCCAAATTAACAAAAAAAAAAGAATTTTTGTAGGTATCATGTATTATTCATCAACCACTTTGGTTAGGGAGAATGGTTCAGATCACCAGAACCATGAGATTAACTCATATTTAAGATATCAACTTGACCCTTAAGCCCATTGGATTCATAC
The DNA here is from genome assembly GCA_015852605.2 of Populus deltoides. NCBI lineage: Eukaryota > Viridiplantae > Streptophyta > Magnoliopsida > Malpighiales > Salicaceae > Populus > Populus deltoides. The sequence continues at coordinate 6,285,778 of CM027573.2, read as the reverse complement.
GAACCTTAATAGTGGCTCCGTATGTGGGAAATTAATAAAAAAAAACCATTGTTTGTTCTTTCAAGAGTCGGGTTATTGGCATCCTTAATCACCATCAAAGATAAATTATCAACAAATTATTGGTACGAGATGTATCATAGACTTTCGTACAGTCATTTACGCACTTACTCCATCAGTGCGTCAACAATCCTTCTTTAAATAAGAAAGTCTATGCAATAATTTTATCGCTCTAAATCAGATGAGGATTTCCTTCTACTTGCTCATGAGCTTAGTAAAGTGAAAAAACTCGGGTTATGCACATGTCAACTCCATAAACACGGTTAGAGCCTCAAGGTTTTAGAAAGTTTTCAATAAGTACAAGTGGAGTGTTAGTTCAAACCATACAATTTGAAAGTTTATTCGATGACTGCCTATAAGATATTTATCGGAAAAACTTTATTATCTTCCCTTTTAAGACTGAGACTATGATCTCAACAGGAATGTCATTAAAATTAATCATACCTCAAGGGGAAATAAAAGTGTACTATAGTCAATGATTAAAGATGTAAATTTCTTATAAATGAATTAAATTGTTCAAAGTAACAATGCTTTTTATTCTCCAGGTTCTTGCTAGGGAACAAGCCCCTTAACCTTTCAAGGATTGGATAGATTCACTCTCCCCAGTGTGATTGCATATTTACTTTAAAAGGAATCAACATCTCCTTAATGATATGGTATATTTTACCTTAGAAGAGATTGACATGGTCTCTATAGTGCAATCACACGTCTCTTTAAGGATAGGATAAACATTGTCTCAGCAACAAGGATTGATACAATCTTCTTAGGACACAAGCTCCTCAATCTTTCAAAGATGAAATGAATTCTTTCTTCCTAATGCAATTACACATTTACTTTGAAAGAAATCAATGTCTCCCTAGTGCTTGACATATTTTACCTTATAAGGGATTGATATGGTCTCCCTAATACAGTCGCACATCTCTCCAAGGATAAGATAATAGACAATGCTTCTTAATAACTCATTACAGATACATCCGGACTAAAAAGAGGACATATTCAAGAAAGATCCCTTCTTAGTTCTAAGAATTAGGCATAACCCTTTTAAACCCTATTAAGGTTAGACAATTCAAAGCTAAAAAATAAAAAAATATTTAACTAATTATAGGTATTGGACCCAGATAAAATCTTTACACAAAGACTTTATATCCATACAAATTAACATTTAGATAAGTGACTTCTATGAAAAAGAATTTTTATTAAATAAAGTATATTACAACAATCAACCCTATAAAACCAAGGCATAATAATAATAATAATAATAATAATAATAATAATAGCAGCATCAGTAGCAGCAGCAGTAATAGGAAATGTGTATGTGTGTGTGTTGTGTGTGTGTACATATACACAAAAAAGAGTTTAATAATCTAGCTCAGGCTTTTCAGCTAGATACTCTCCATGTTGGGCAACGACCCTTACTGATGGGTCAACATTTTTTTTCTTTTTACTTGGATCATTTCTTCCAAAAAAGTAACAAAAGATAAGGTAATAACCTAGCACCCTTAGGTTCAGCCAAGCGTTGAACCAATATATATATGGGTTTGGTGAGTTGCCGGACCTACTATCTTTAGGCCCAGCCTAACATTGAACCCATGCATATATGGGTATGGTGAGCTGCTCCACCCACTATCTTCAGGCTCAGCCGAGCGCTAAGCCTATGTATATTAGGGTCTCGCGAGCTGTCAGACCCATCATCTCTAGGCTCAGCTGAGCATGAAGCCCGAACATATATAGGTATGGCGAGCTGCTAGACCCACCATCTCTGAGTTCAGCCAAGCGTTGAGTTCAGGAATATATGAGTTTGACGAGCTGTCAGACCCACCATCTTCAGACCCATGCTCCCTTTAACTATGAAGAATATTAGGCTCTATAATTAGATTATGATTTATAGATATTTTACTCCCTGGTGAGTCAAATATATTTTATTCTGATAAGTCAAAGAATTTTTCTTACACTTTAACCTCTTATCTTAGGAAAAAGATAAGTCTCGTGGACTATAAAAGGGATCAAGACATATCTCAAATAAAGGTTTTATTTTTTTTTTCCACTTCTTATTGCATATCTATATTTAGATGTTTTTTCTCTAAAAGATAATTACATTTTCTATAAAATGATGCTTATTAAAGTATAAAAGAGTCTCTAAATTCACAAGAGGAGATCTTTTACAGGTATTGAGTATTATTCATCTATCAACTTAATCAAGAAGAACACTTTAAATCATTAGAACCAAAAGATTAATCTATTATCTAAGATGAGCTTGGCTCTTAAACTCGTTGGATTCATTCAAACCTCAACAGGTAATTTTAGAAGAAGAAAAAAACATTTATATATATATATATATATATATATATATATATATCCACAATTTTATTTTGTTTTTTCTTGACAATAAAGAAAATCTCTAAAACAAATTGCTTATCATCACTGATATAAAATATTCGAACCTAAAAATAACAAACCTCCTAGACAATTAAAATAATATTAATATTACGATTTCACTTTCATGTAAAAAAGGAGTGATAGCTCGGAAATGGATGGTATTTTTTCACCAATCCGTACGGTATCCGACATGACCCCCGTTCCGCTCGGGCTTTCACTGACTTTGGCCCTGTTTGTTTGCTGGAAAGTAGTTTTTTTTTGAAAAGTGAATTCCGGGAAAGTATTTTCCGATGTTTGGTAGTGTAATGGAAAATAAGTTGGAAAACACTTTCCAGTGTTTGGTTATGTCATGGAAAATGAGCTGGAAAATAACTTATTAATGTTTTATTTTTCTCAAGTTTATTAAAATAATGAGGAACAAATCTTACAAATTAAAAAGTTGAATGAGAATGAAATTGAAAAAAATATAATTTCATAAATTATCTCAAATAAAATAAATAATAATCAAAATAATAGAGATCAAATCTAAAAAATTAAAAAAAAAATAAAAGGTGAATAAATTAAAATAATAATAATTAACATTTCATAAATTATTTCAAATAAAATAAGTAACAATCAAAAGAATAAGGACCAAATTTGATAGATAAAAAATTTCAATAAAAAAATGATAAGGAAAAAGCAAATAGCAATTATAAAAATAAGGATCAAAATTAATATAAAAATTAAATTTTAAGAGATGGAATTGAAAAATAAATATACAAAACAAATTATATATAGCAATCAAAAGTTTGAGGATCAAATTTAATATAATCAGCAAATAATGACATTTCTAAATTTTTCACAACTTCCGGAAAGTGTTTTCCGCCCAAATTTTCCAGGAAAACACTTTCCTGAAAACAAAGCCAAATTTTCCTTTAACTGGAAAGTGTTTTCCGTTGACCAACTTTTCTAATGGCAAACAAACACAGGAAAGTTTGGAAAGTGGTTTCCCGGAAACCACTTTTCGGAAAACAAACACAGCTAAAGGGAAAACACTTTTCTGGAAACTAAACCAAATTTTTCTTTGACTGGAAAGTGTTTTTCGTTGATCGGAAAGTGTTTTCCGTTGACCGGAAAGTGTTCTCCATTGACTGGAAAGTGTTCTCCATTGACCGGAAAGTGTTTTCCGTTGACCAACTTTCCTAATGACAAACAAACACAGAAAAGTTTGAAAAGTGATTTCTCGAAAAGTGAATTCCAAAAAATAAACATGGTCTTTGTTAAGAGCTGAGATGAAGGGAGGAAAACGAAGAGACCCCTCAAAACAAGTGGACCCACTGTCAAAACTAACAGACCCAACTGAGCCCATTTATATACTCACACAAGAGATCCAATACGTACTATCCAATCCAAGTAATAAGATATCTCGAAATGGAGCAGCGGTAACCCAATACTGAATTCGATCACCCATTTCCCGACACCCAAACAATAGAATTCCCGTATTAGATTCCCACGCCCCCCTCTACACTTTGCCCCTATTGTTCTGAACTCCTTACTAATCTGTTCCCACTAGACCCAAATCCACCGCTTTTAAACCTCCCATTGGTCAGCATCACGGAAACTTTTAAATTCCAGTACAAGCAGAATACACAGAAGTAAGTCTCTCCACTGACACTATTAAAACAACACAAGAATAATAATAAAAAAAACCCCTCAGTCCTCCCTTCTTTCTTCTTGTACGTTCCTAGAGAGAAAACAGAGTTGATTAACCTGGGTGCTTGTTTTTCTCGGGAAGTGATTTTTAAGAAATTATTTTTTAAAATATTTTATGTTTTTTTATTTATTTATTATTAGAAAAGTTGATAAATAAAAAAAATTTTTTAATTAATGAAAAATACTTTTCAATTAAAGAAAAATTTGACTTGGTTTTCAGAAAAGTATTTTTCTTTTATTTTAGACAAAAAATACTTTCTGAAAGTTATAAAAAATTTAGAAAGATCATATTATTTGTCAATTATATCAAATTTAGTCCTCAAATTTTTGATTGCTATATATATATATATATATATTTTTGAATATTTGTTTTTCAATTTCATCCCTTAGAATTTAATTTTTCTACTAACTTTGGTTTTTATTTTTATTTTGTTTTTCCCTTATCATTTTTTAATAGAAATTTTTTATTTATTAAATTTAGTCCTTATTCTTTTGATTTTTACTTATTTTATTTGAAATAATTTATAAAATGTTTATTATTATTATTTTAATTTCTTCATCTTTTAATTTTTTTATTTTTTATTTGATCTCTATTATTTTGATTATTATTTATTTTATTTAAGATAATTTATGAAATTATATTTTTTTTCAATTTTATTCTCATTCAACTTTTTAATTTGTAAGATTTATTTATCATTATTTTAATAAATTTTAAAAAGTAAAATATTAATAAGATATTTTTCACTTTATTTTCCATGACATAATCAAATACCGGAAAGTACTTTCTAACTTATTTTTCATTATTGAATATTAAAAAATATTTTTTTGAAATTTACTTTTCTAAAATTTATTTTTTTAAAAAAATTATAAAAATTATTTTCTAGCAAAGAACGGTGCCTTGCTGAATTATCTTTAGTTTCCATGTAATCTCTTTATTAATCAAGCCAGAACGCAGTGTTAGTCTCTTAATCTCTCTTTAGGGTTTTTTTCATTCTTTGCATTCTCTGTTAGTTCTCTGCATGGTTTAAACCCCCGTCGTTTCATGAATTAATTTATGTCGTTTATGCTTTCTTCTCAATCTCAGCTCTCTAATGGAAGGTACACTGAACATTTTGCCTCTAAAACGCGCAGGTTCAAATGGTACTTTTCCTTCTCCCTCTCCATCCCTCTTCTTATTTATTTATTTTTCCAATTTTTAAATAATTATTTTTGGTTAACAGAGTCGCATGTAAAGGGAAATAAAAGGATGAAAGAGACGAATGAAAAAGTAACTGATTACGCCAAGCCATTTGCAATTCGTGGTTTACTGGAGCGGTTAGATAGTGGGAGATTTGGAAGTGTTACGGACGATATCCGATCACTCTTTTACCGGAGGGCTCAATTGATACATCCGTGTTTGGCTATGCATCCTACGCTGTCGAATGAGCCACGTGGTCGAGGGATGAGTTTCGGTGAGGAAAAGTGTAATGTGATTGATTTGGATGATGATGAGATTGAGGGTGGTGGTGATTCTGTTGGAAATGTCGCTGTGGTGAGAACGCCGGTTGTGGTTATTGACTCGGACGATGATGAGAGTAATGAGAATAGGATGGTTGGGCATTTTCAGGGGATTGTTTTGCCTAAGCCCGAGGGGCAATTTTCCACTGACGTTATGGTAAGTTTCAACAGCTTTTGTGGTTCTGGGGATGTGCGTGTTTTGAAGTGCAATTAATTGTAAAATGTGGTTTAATGAATCACATGTGATAATTTGATATGTCGCTATTTACACGGGTGTCAAATCGGAGCTGCTGGTGTTGTTCATGCGCGTGGGACATGCATGATGATGTGCTGCGCCCCTGCGGCGTTAAACTCTGGATATGAGCATGATCCAACATTTATCTTATTGTATATGTTCTGTCAATGTGGTGAGGTAACTGTCCGCTTTAATATGAATGTGGGTGCTTTGTTGAATGCATTGTTATGAAATAGAACCTAGTTTTCAAATGAGTACTAGTTGCTTGGTGAAGTTATATCCAAACATTTGTATACAACAGCCGAACATGCAAACATATTTATGCATATAGTAACCTTTTCCTTTTCAAGTGAAAGGGCTCAGGACAGGGAGTGGGTTGAAAATCGAATACTTAGCTTATCACGGAGGATTCATTCAATCATCGACACAGTTTAAACCTGCATTGGTTTCTTACACAGTTATCAGTATAGGCCCTGGAATGGTGATTCTAAATTCAAAATTGTGTATCATGAGCAGCGCCTTTATTTTCATTTTCAGAATCTCGAACAAGTACAATTGCTTGCTCCAATGCCAATTCTGTCTTATGTCATATGTTAATTGTTATTTCTTCAGGTTAGTGACAATGTTGGTAGAAGAATTCAAGGAGAAGTAGCAAGCCTTACTGGTGAACCTGACTCCAAGAAAGATAAAGGTGTTTATGTTGGTGTAGAGGACGATGAAGTTGACACGGAGATCAAAGATGATGGTGTTCAGGTTAGTGACAATGTTGGTAGAAGAATTCAAGGAGAAGTAGCGAGCCTTACGGGTGAACCTGACTCCAAGAAAGATAAAGGTGTTTATGTTGGTGTAGAGGACGATGAAGTTGACACGGAGATCAAAGATGATGGTGTTCAGGTTAGTGACAATGTTGGTAGAAGAATTCAGGGAGAAGTAGCGAGCCTTACTGGTGAACCTGACTCCAAGAAAGATAAAGGTGTTTATGTTGGTGTAGAGGACGATGAAGTTGACACGGAGATCAAAGATGATGGTGTTCAGGTTAGTGACAATGTTGGTAGAAGAATTCAGGGAGAAGTAGCGAGCCTTACTGGTGAACCTGACTCCAAGAAAGATAAAGGTGTTTATGTTGGTGTAGAGGACGATGAAGTTGACACGGAGATCAAAGATGATGGTGTTCAGGTTAGTGACAATGTTGGTAGAAGAATTCAAGGAGAAGTAGCGAGCCTTACTGGTGAACCTGACTCCAAGAAAGATAAAGGTGTTTATGTTGGTGTAGAGGACGATGAAGTTGACACGGAGATCAAAGATGATGGTGTTCAGGTTAGTGACAATGTTGGTAGAAGAATTCAAGGAGAAGTAGCGAGCCTTACTGGTGAACCTGACTCCAAGAAAGATAAAGGTGTTTATGTTGGTGTAGAGGACGATGAAGTTGACACGGAGATCAAAGATGATGGTGTTCAGGTTAGTGACAATGTTGGTAGAAGAATTCAAGGAGAAGTAGCGAGCCTTACTGGTGAACCTGACTCCAAGAAAGATAAAGGTGTTTATGTTGGTGTAGAGGACGATGAAGTTGACACGGAGATCAAAGATGATGGTCTAGGAGATATCTGGAAAGAAATGTCATTTGCAATGGAATGTTCCAAGGTATATATATATATATAGGATTAAAAAAAAATTAAAGAAGCGTAGTTGATAAGAACTACCTTAATGTCCATCATGGTCTAAATGTGGCTCTGGCCGTGGTGGACACAACAAGTGCTGGTTAAATTTTCCAGTTGAATAATTATTTTTTTATTCATTAAGGCAGGTTTTGCGGATTCATTATTTGGTGATTAATTTTAAAGGCTTTGATTTCGTGGACCTCTGTCTTATTTTGAATTTTAATATCTTGGCGTGCTTCTTTATGCCTAACTTGTAACCAGGTTTCCTCCCCTTTTTCTTCATGTCTTTCTTTCATTTTTTTGGAGTCCTCTGAATTCATTATTTATTGATAGAAGGAGATGGTTTGTCTTAAGAAAGCAAGCAGAATAATTAGTCATGAAAAGAAACAAAAATATCAATGGCTAGTTGATTATGCTTCTAGAGACTATCATTACTTGACATCCTGTGGTGAAATGAAATTAATTATATTTTAGGAAGCTATGTTTTATTATTTCAGCACATGCTTTTTGAGCTTATTTTACTTGTATGCACCATTAGCCAAGGGATCGTAAATGACTTTTGATATTATTGCTTACACTGCTTGTTTAAGTTCCAGCATTTGAGTCTAGCATTCTGAGAGAATGAGAAAAACCCTATTTATAGTTGGTTTAAAGTCATTCCTTTTGTATTTCATTATGAATCTCCGGTGATTCTGGCAGGATGTTGTTGAAAATTCTCCATCTGATGAAAACATGGAAGAAGATGAAGATTATTGTGATCACTCTTTTGTCTTGAAGGATGATATTGGTTATGTTTGTCGCATATGTGGGGTTATTGAGAGAGCAATTGATACTATAATTGAAATCCAGTTTAATAAGGTAATGTTGCCAAATTGTTTTTGCATTTTTCTGGTGTAGGAATATACATAACAACAGATAATATGTAGATAACATACATGAAAATAAATGATGCTGTTTGCTGTTCCTGCTGCTATAAATTTCTTGATAATTTTTTTGGCATGGAGAAGAATTTATCAAGAATTGGAATTTGGCTTACACATTTCTGCAGAACTTTTGTACATGCTGGTCTCTCGTTTTTTCCTAGTCATGCTTTATTGATATTATGTTACATGGTACAGTGTAATCCGAACTCTATTTACTGCAGTTTCTGCTGCTTTGGCCTTTTGTTTTCTAGCTAATTGTCCTTGTATGGAATTGTTTTCAATTTAATTAATAAATATTTCCTTGAATCTAGGTCAAAAGGAATACAAGGACTTACATCTCTGAATCCCGGAATGCCAAGGACAGAGATTCAAATGGGATGGTTGGAGCTGACTTGTTTGAAGAAGATTTGATGGTAACTGACATCCCTGCTCATCCAAGGCACATGAAGCAAATGAAACCTCATCAAGTTGAGGGTTTCAATTTTCTTCGCAATAATTTGTTGGCAGATAATCCAGGGGGGTGCATCCTGGCTCATGCTCCGGGATCCGGAAAGACATTTATAATAATCAGTTTTATGCAAAGTTTCCTAGCCAAATATCCACATGCAAAACCGCTAGTGGTGCTTCCAAAAGGAATATTACCTACATGGAAAAGGGAGTTTCAGATATGGCAAATCGAGGATATTCCACTGTATGATTTCTACTCTGTTAAAGCAGATAGTAGGCAGCAACAATTGGAGGTCTTGAAACAGTGGGTGGAGCAGAAGAGTATACTTTTCTTAGGGTACAAACAGTTCTCCTCTATTGTATGTGATGATGGGAAGAACCAAGTGTCAGTTACTTGCCAGGAGATATTGCTAAGAAGACCTTCAATTCTAATTTTGGATGAAGGCCATACTCCGAGGAATGAGAATACAGACGTGTTACAATCTCTAGCCAAAGTGCAGACGCCTCGTAAAGTTGTGCTGTCTGGAACCCTCTACCAAAATCATGTCAAGGAGGTGTTTAATGTATTGAATCTAGTTCGTCCGAAGTTCTTGAGGATGGATACCCCCCGAGCTATTGTCAAGCGCATCTTGAGTAAAGTAAACATTCCAGGTGCAAGGAAGCAATTCAAAGCAGGTGCAGATGCAGCTTTCTATGACTTGGTAGAGCAAACCATACAGAAAGACCAAGATTTCAAAAGGAAGGTGACTGTTATACGAGATCTGCGTGAGATGACTAGCAAGGTTCTTCATTATTATAAAGGAGATTTCTTGGATGAGCTTCCAGGGCTGGTTGATTTCACTTTGATGCTGAACCTCAGTTCCAGACAGAAGCATGAGGTGAAAAAGTTGAAGAAGTTGGCAATGAAGTTCAAGAGAAGTTCTGTTGGGAGTGCTGTTTATCTACACCCAAAGTTGAACTCCTCCGAGAACTCTGCCATAACTGATGATATGATGGATAGCTTGCTAGAGACAGTAGATGTGAGAGATGGAGTCAAGGCGAAATTCTTTCTCAATATATTAAGCTTATGCGAGTCAGTTGGGGAGAAGCTCCTGGTTTTCAGCCAGTACCTCACACCGTTGAAGTTTTTAGAAAGACTTGTGATGAAAGTAAAGGGCTGGATTTTAGGAAAAGAAATCTTTGTGATCTCTGGCGAGTCAAGTTCTGATCATCGGGAGTGGTCCATGGAGCGTTTCAACAACTCCACGGATGCTAAAGTATTCTTTGGGTCCATTAAGGCATGTGGAGAAGGGATATCACTGGTGGGAGCATCTCGGATAATTATCTTAGATGTTCACCTTAATCCTTCAGTAACTCGCCAGGCGATAGGACGTGCATTCCGACCTGGGCAAACAAAGAAAGTGTATGCATATAGGTTGGTCGCTGCTGATTCACCTGAAGAGGAAGATCATACCACTTGCTTCAGGAAGGAAGCAATCGCAAAAATGTGGTTTGAATGGAATGAATACTGTGGTTACCAGGATTTTGGGGTGGGGACTGTTGAGTTGGATGACAGTGGAGATCGCTTCTTGGAAAGTCCGCTGGTGAGGGAAGATGTAAGGGTTTTGTATAAAAGGTCAGTGCACATTGGTAACTATGTTAATTTTCCATGAGCAAATCTCCATTATTTCTCCTCAGATTTTTCCTATATATGTTCCAGGTAGGACCTGACGATGATAGGGTTGAAGCACTGGAGTTGGTGGAGATAAATTATTACTTCTGACTCAGAAACTGTACATACTCTCCTGGTCTCAATGCAGACAGATATCTTAGAAGTTGAAAGCAAGATTGAAAAATAGATGCAAAGTTATCTTTTCTGGGCTGTTTATTCCCAACTTGTTTCACTTGTCTTTAGGTGGATGAACTTACTGCGCGCACCTCCAGAATTTTAGCCTTTGTAAATATTCATCAGTGTTTTTTCATAGTTTTTCTGTTAAGTGATTGTAATCAGCTGAAGTATAGGATGCATGTCTTTGTGCTTGTAGCATTCAAAGGTTTTGCGCTCTTAATCAGCTTTGTGACTGATGACTGTACAGGGAACCATGGGGACGAGACAGGATGACAAATACGAATTGCTTGGTCTTTAATTATCTGGTTTAGCAATGTGTTCATCCCACCAAATGATCACAGGAATCGATATGGTTAAGCCTTTCTTGAGCTGCTAACAGAAATTTCATGGAGTTCCTCCTTTTTATTCCCCCCTTCTAGTGGATTTATGTTCCCTGAACTCACTTAGCAGAACCATGGTTCTCTTGTTCACCTAGCCTAGAGGCAACCGTGCAAGTGAGCGTTACCAAAATATAACAAAACATCATATTCGAACTTGTGTACTAAACTCTACTAAATTGTGAACTTGATTAACTTCAGCTCATGAATCGTTACCTCCTACTATTTAAATACATCATCTTAACAACAAGAATAGCAAAGGTCTGTGATCCTATTGCTGATTTCCCTCCTTAGTTGTGGGTCTATATGTTTTTCTTCTTCTTTTTCAGGCTAGTCTTGTCCTCTCCGTGTACCAATAATCATCAGCAAGCTCTCTCCAGCAAGTACCCCTTCCCTTTTCAATCAAAAGCAGACCACCACATTGAAAATGTGAGAGTGAAAGGGAATCACTTTCGACTAACCTTCAGTCCCTCTCAATGCTTTTTACTTTTAAGAAAGTCCAGTAAGGAAAAGAGAGGAAAGAAGTGAGAAATAAGTGAATCTTTTGTATGGTTTTGTAAAGCAAACATAACAAAGCTATTTCCTTTCTACAAAACCCTTCCGTTTCTTTGAGTCCAAGTTTTGTCAAGGATGAAAATGGAAGCTGAAACTGAAGCTAGCAGCACAGTTCCTGCAGATTCCAAGTCTGGTATGTGCTTATAACGATGCATTTCTGTATAGTTTCTTTAAGTTTATGGCAATGATCGATGGTGTTTCTCATGTACCCTTGATTAATGCTAAAGCTCCCTCTTTTAATCTTTGTGGCTTCTTATGCTTGAAAAAATGGAGGTGGGTTTTGTTGTTTTTAAAGGCTAAATGTTAATTGCAATTAATGGGGAATCATGTTTTTTCAAGAAACAGTTTTAGATCTTTTCCCCCAAGCTATCTGAAGAGGAATATTTAAATTTCTGCAATTTTGCGTCGAAGTAATTTTTCAAATCCGAGGAACACCGAGAACATTTTTTTGCCAGAAATGGGAAAAAAAGACGAACCTTTTCTTTTCTTTTGCGTCTTTTTATGCTAAATGTATGACAAACATGGTCATGGTGATGTAAATTTATCATACGCACCGCACCCATGGTTCATGCTCATCAATTCTTATCTGTAGCTTCTTTTGTTAAAAAAAAATGAAGGTGGGTTTGTTGTTGCTTTTTTCTCAAGGATAAAAGGTTTATTGCAATGGAAAAAAACAAGAACCTTTTAACTCTTTCTAATTGCTCAAATCAGAGAAACTTCAAGAACTCTTTTTTTCCCCTCCAAAAACAGGAAGAAAAAAAAAAGAGAGGAAGAAGATCGAACCTTTCTTTTGTTGCTAACAATTCAGGGGGTTTTCTTGTTTTTTTTTCTTTTTTGAACTTTCAGCGTGATTGAGAGTTTAGACTTGCTAGTGTCAATTCCAAAGACTACGGGATAAGGATAACTTGAACTTGTTAAGTAATTACTGAAAGAGACCTGAAAGCGGTAAATTTATGCTCTGCTTTTGGTTTTTAACGTTCAGAATGAGCAGAACAAAGTGTTTTCAGTAGTGTCTGTACTGTTCAATTGCTTTAATTTTGTCTGCAATTCCGATTGCTCACTTACTGTTTCTTCATAACTTCATATTGGTAACAGGAGGATATTCTAAAGTACACGAAAGAAGGAAAATTCTGTCCGAAGGAGAGGAGAGATGCGGGGTAAAAGAGATTTGAAGCCGGAGAAGAAAGAAAAGAAGAAGCTAAGGAAGAGGAAGCCGGAAGAGGAAGCCAATGAAAATTAGAGGAAGCTGAAGAAGAGAAGAATGGGGATTGTAAAAGTTTGCGACTCTTAAACTTTATTCAATTCAACAAAACTTATTGACATTTAGAAAAAAAAAATTAATATTCAAATAGTAAGATTCTAACTAGAATAAAACTTATAACCCACTAAATAAAATATCCAATAATAACTAAATTAAACCCATTAAACAAACCTAAATAAAATCCAATAAATAAGGGTTGAGCTATCCCTTGTCGTCATAGATCATAAAAACATGTGAAATATGTCTCGGGTTTAATATCTCCATCAACTCTTCCGAGGTTGGAAAAACTTGATCCCATCAAGTATAATTCAAAATTGCTATAATAATGCTCCCAAAGTAAGGATCAAGCTATTATAATATCTCTTTGGTGATTCAAGTATAGTATGATTCTGGTCGTGTAGCTTATATACTAAGATTCATTGAAGTTCAACATCCCTGTTAAAAGCAACTTGTGCATTCAAAGTAGCATTAATGTGTTTTTTTTTTGTGCCAAAGATAAGGATAATGGGGCAAGGATTTCAAATGGATCATTAGTGATAAGTTGTTGTGTTTTATAAATAACAAGGTATTTTATGTCAAAAGTAAAGATAATATCAAAGTTTAGTGGCAATTTAATGGCATGACTATTTGATTCAATCATTTGCAACACTTTGAATGATCTAACACTATTTACTTGCAATTTATGATTGGTTTTTAAAGGACATCGTTTAGGTCTAATATGTAACGAAATAATCTCCAACATTAAACACATCATGATACTTATGTAAATCAGCTCAAAATTTATAATAATAATTACTTGCTTGAATTTGTTTTGTGATTTTAACATTAATAATCTCCAAATATTATTGATCATTTATGACTTGTTTTCAAATCACATCGTTCAGGTCTAATATATATCATGAAATAATCTTCAACATTAAGCAAATCATGATACTTATGTAAATTAACTCAAAATTTGTATTGATCATTACTTGCTTGAATTTGTTTTATGATCTCAACATGCAAGTTATAAACTCTACACACAAAAACTCAGTTAAATCAGATATTTTAGAGTGAGGAGACATAGGAAGAAAATCTACAAGCTTCTTATGTTTGTAACTATGAACACACATGACTGGTGACATGAAGTGGAACAAACACTATTTAAAGCCTTAGTAAATATAGTTTAGATATAACCTAGTAAATTAGGATTATCTTCATCTTTTTCATTATATATATGTCAGGGGTAAGGGATCAAGAAGCTCAACATGTTGCTCTAACATATGATACGCTGGACATCAAGCATGGTGGGTGAAGAATCAGTAAGCTTGGAAGGCTGTTCAAAATTTATGACAAGTTGGGTGTCAAGTATAGAGGTCAAGGAATTAGGGAACTCATAATGAAAATTATCTTTAAAATCTCTCGTCATTGCACTTACCTCTTCAGGCAACTTTACTAGAGAGTCTCTAAAAGCTCATACAACTAAATGAGACACAACTGACTCATTTACAACTAAAAAGTTGTTAACCATATTATGAGACACAACTAAATGATATAGAACCTTATTTTTAAACTCTTTTGGACCTATTATGTTAGCCATATTTACCTTCTTAGGTTGTTCCACTAAAGAGTTTCTTGAAATTTCTTTTACAACTAAACCAAACATGATAGGTTATTCCTTAACCTCATTCTCAAACTCATCTGAACTCATTGTATTAAGTCCTTGTTCGTTCACATTCTTCTTTTTCTTGTTCTTATTGCTAGGTATTAGTGGTAATCCAATGAGTTTAATCTTTCTACCTTTAAAAAAAAATGAATTTGATCGATTAGAAATGATATGTCTAAATCATATATCCATGACCTACCCAAAATGATATGTAAACCTCCAAGTAATATCCTTGATAATAATAAAAGTCAATATTATGAAAAAGGGGGGAAAATGATAAATTAAATTATAAGAATGATAATAGATTCGAGAATCTGAAATAAAACGTTTTGTACAAGTGTTAAAAGAAATAATAATAATAGTAAAAAAATTAAATAAATAAATACAAAAAAGCGAATAAAATTTTAATAGAAGTGAATTGCACGGAACTGAAAGTACCAGTGTGTAACTTAGTGAAAATTAAAATAACTTAGGTCAAATTTGGTATAAACAGGCGTTAGGATTCAAGAAATTTTACCCAAAAATCATAAAAGTTACAATTAAAGGACATAGAAGGAATTTGTAAAAAGATTATGTATATATGTGTGCGCGCGCCCAAATGTGTGTGCGTGCGGGAAAGAATATAGAAAAACAAAAAACAAAACTTGATTTTTTTCAAAAGAGAATAAGAAGCATTCGGCTAAGTGAAGGGTGATCTCGCGTGCAAATGTGTGTGCGTGCGGGAAAGAATATAGAAAAACAAAAAACAAAACTTGATTTTTTTCAAAAGAGAATAAGAAGCATTCAGCTAAGTGAATGGTGAAATCAAAGCTAGGGAAAATTTCTCAATTTGAAAGTGTTAAAACTTTGATCATTGCTTGGTAAGGTTCTCTAACACTTTTAAATAAGATTCTTGAAGAATTCATGCTTTAAATTGATTGAACTTTGTGAAATTAAAATTAAGGTTCTTGATAAATTTTAGAGAAAGTTGAAATTGATTTTGAAATTATGTTAAGATTATTGAAGTGAGTAGAGAAAGTAAGAAATTCTGGTAATTGAAGCAAAGTTTTAGGTGATCTTAAAGAAGGAATTTTTGGGCAAATAATAATAATAATAATAAAATTTAATAATTTTGATAAGATGATGGGAATGTATAGACAAGAGATAAAATTAATGTTAAAAAGTGAATAAAACATGAAATTTTTTTTATTTTTTTAGTTTAAATTTCAGCCAAAAACAAATAAAATTAAAGAAATATTTTTTTTATTTGAATGGTGAAATGAATTTTGTTAGAATATGAGAATATGAAGAAAAATTACAAAATGAAGAAGGAAATTTTCATGTTTCTCTTTAAATCTAATTTGTTGGCAAATGAAAAGATAAGGGGAAGGATTTTATTTGTTGATTGTGTTAATATGTAAAGTAGAATAATGATATTAGTTAAAGTTTGATATGAATGGATAAATTACATGACACTAAGTTCAAGTTGAAGTTTCCTTCTGCGATGTTGGTCTGACAGTTTCTTCTGAATCGACAAGTATATCACATTATTTCTTTTCACATGTATAATATATATGGAAAATAGAATAATGATATTAGTTAAAGTTTGATATAAATGAATAAACTTGATTAAGAAATGAGAAAGAATATATATATACACACTTGATCATTAAGGAGTGAGAAAGAATATATATCCTTAACGTTCTTAGGTTGACCTTGAATTATTGACCCTTGAGCATGTTTTGTTAAATATTATTTAAAAACAAATGCACGCATGATGGGTTATCCCAAGTGCGAGGTTGTAAAGTTAACCTGAGTTAACTTGCATTTTCATTCTAAGTTTTTTTTATTTAACTTTGGTATTTTTTGCCAATTGCTTCTTTTAAAAGTCTGATTATTTTCTTGATTTTTTTATGGGTTTTATTTTTCAATTTTATTGTTTTGCATGGAATAATTTGCCCTTAAACTTTGTTATTTTTTCAGGTTTTTTTCTATTTAATTATTACGGTGATAGGTTGGTAAAGTGCTTCTTTTGAAAAAAATTTTTATCCTTTTATTATAATGTGGATTGTGAGTTTATAAAATTAGATTAAGTTGACTTGAATTTGTTCTTTTAGCATTATATTTTTAGATTGTTTTTCATCTTGGACATTAAGTTATTACATCTTGAACTTTATGATTTTCTTTTTGTATATTGTTTCAGTTTTTTTTTATATCTTTTTATATCGTGAGTCATGCTTTGATAAATTTAATGGGTTATCATGCTTTGAATATTAATTTTTTACCCGGAGAAAATTTAGAAAGGCCGCAGCATACGGGTCACCTGTCTAGTTACAACTAAAACCTGACTGAAAAGTAAAAACAATAGAGAAGACTCTCTCGGCCAAATCTGGATGTTGCGGATTTTCCAGCATCTGATCTGCTGTGATGGACGCTGAACTGGTCGGTTGATCTTGCTGGTGGTGAAGAAGGGTCGTGGCTGTCTGTGATGAGACTGGTGGTTGAATGGGTATCTCTGGTTGAAGGGATAGATAGAGAAGGCTTCTTTCAAGTTGAAAGCTTGTAGCAGGGTGCTGTATAGCTCTGTATCCCAGCACTTTGTACCTTGCGGAATAACACCTGTAATTTATATTCATAACTGTGATTCCCATATCATTTGGAGGTACTGCTCGTCTTCTATGCAGTGTTTGAGGTAGCACTTGCAAATTGCTGCATAAAAGGCTTTACATCTTTGCAGTGGATTTGGAAATTCTCATTTTGTATGTCAGAATCATTGGTCATACTCGATCAAGTTTTTCAACTGTCTTAGATTGCCTCATGTTGTAATTTAATATAAGAGATTCTTCTTTCGATGGGATTTTGCTGCAAATCCCTCTACCAATGAACACGTGAAGAAGGAAGGATAGTCAGGAATGTGATCATTCCTTTGTCATGAGGGATGATGATGGTTATGTTTGTCGCATTTATGGAATTATTCATAGGAACATTTGTGGAATTATGTTTGTCGCATTTGACAGGATCTTATGCTCGTGAGCCTAAAAATATCCAAGACAGAGAGTCTGCTGATCTTACTCCATTTGGTGCTAAACTTCCTGGAAATAAGTTGATGGAGACTGAAATTTCTGCTCATCCGAAGCATAGGAAAAAATGAAAGCCCATCAAGTGGAGGTCTTGAAGTTTCTCTGCAGCAATCTGTTGGCTGATGATCCAGGGGGCTGCATTTTAGCCCATGCTCCAGGTTCAGGGAAGACATTCATGGTCATCAGCTTTATAAAAAGCTTCCTAGCCAAGAATATTGATGGCAGACCACTAGTCGTAATGCCTAAAGGAATCTTAGCTACCTGGAAGAAGGAATTTGCGACTGGCAGGTTGAGGATATCCCGTTAATTGATTTTTACTCATCAAAAGCAGATAAACGGTCTCAGCAACTGGATGTTTTGGAACAATGGGTAAAACAAAGGAGCATCTTGTTTTTAGGTTATAAGCAGTTCTCCGTCATAGTTTCTGACAATGTGAGCAACAAGGTGGCTGCTGACTGCAAAGATGTACTGATAAAGGTCCCCACCTTGCTTATTCTTGATGATGGTCATCTTCCAAGAAATGAGGAAATTGAGGTTCTTCAATGTCTTGTGCAAGTTCAAACCCCTCTGAAAGTGATACTTTCAGGAAAACTATACCAAAATCATGTCAAAGAGGTATTCAACATTCTGAACCTTGTTCGGCCGAAGTTTCTGAAGTTTAAAACTTGCCGAGAAATTGTTAATCGCATCATGAGCAGAGTGCAGATACCAAAAATGAGGAGTCATACTGGTACAGATTCAGCTTTCTTTGACTTGGTAGAGTACACACTACAGAATGATGAAGATCTCAGAACAAGAAAGGCTGCCATACAAAATCTCCGTGAGATAACCTGCAAAGTCCTCCATTTCTATAAAGGAGATTTCCTTGATGAGCTACCAGAGCTTGTTGATTTCACTGTTGTGCTAAATCTTAGTGCAAGACAAAACAATGAAGTTCTGAGGTTAAGGAAGTTGAGTAAATTCAAGCAAACTTCTGTAGGAAGTGCTCTGTATATGCACCCAAAGCTAAAATGCTTTTTAGAGAAATATCCAGCAAGTAGAGAAAGAGGTTTAGCTGGTGATGATGTAAAGATAGATACAGTTCTGGATGAGTTGGGCTTGGAGCAAAACCGAAGTTTTTTCTCAATTTACTGGGCCTCTGTGAGTCAACTGGTGAGAAGCTACTCGTTTTCAGTCAGTATATCGTGCCTCTGAGACTTTTGGAGAGATTGTCGGCAAAGATAAAGGGCTGGAGTCCTGGAAAAGAGCTCTTTATAATTACAGGTGACTCAAATGCGGAGAACAGGGAGAGGTGCATGGAGCGCTTTAATGGTTCCCCAGATGCCAAGGTCTTCTTTGGATCAATCAAAGCATGCGGAGAGGAATCTCCTTGGTTGGTGCATCACGAATTATAATATTAGATGTTCATCCCAACCCACCGGTAACCCGTCAGGCAATAGGGCATGCATTCCGACTAGGTCGGGAGAAGAAAGTTTATGCGTATAGATTGGTAGCTTCAGATTCACCTGAGGAGCAAGACCGCTTATCATGCTGCAAAAAGGAGTTGATTTCGTAAATGTGGTTTGATTGGAATGACTATTGTTGAGATCAAGAGTTTGAAGCAAAGACTGCCGATGTGAATGAGTATGACGATGTGTTCTTTGAGAGTCCAGGACTCAGGGAAGATTTGAAGGTTTTGTACAAAAGGTCAGTGTATTTATATTCTCTTCATCAAGATTCATCATATTATAACACTTCATTTTGTACCAATATTGATGCATGCAATAATAATTTCAGGTAAGTTCTTGGCGAAGGACGCAAAAACCACTGCAGCTCATTTTCCATCTCACACATTCAAGTTCCTTCCTTGAGAGTTCAATTACCAATCCTCATTCTACCTAGGAAACTAATGTGGAGAGTGGGAAACATGGCGAGTTGGTGGAAGACGCAGTAGATTTGATTACCATCAAGTCACCGTGGAATTTGATGTCCGAGGTGGAAATTATTTTTCTGACTGATTCTGGCCGGTCTTATTTTGTTCCAAGAAGCTGTAAAACAGTGCGGTAGAGCCAGGATCTTTAACATTGTATATTTTGCTCACTGAAACTTGTAGTGCCGCGGATAGTTACTTTCTCTTTGCTGTTGCTATACCAACCAAGTTTATGGGAACACCTGTTTTAAATAGAAAAAAGTAAAGAATATGTACTAGATTTTCACAAGGCCAGGTGATGAATTTGTTGCTTTATGAATATATTGCACTCGCAACGGCACCAAGGAAATGCAGGAATTTCCTTGATCAGCTTTGTTTGCGGATGCGTACCTGATAGTTTGAAGATGTTTCCAAACCATGGGACAATCTCAGAATTGTATTAAAGTTGTAGTTCGTTACCAAATTCAGAACAACCAGCCATTTCCTAACTCTTTATTTCAAACCAGAACTTTCTTTTTCCAATACCAAATTTGCCACTAATTATACATTTTCCTTCCACATCAGACAAAAAAAATAAGCATCTTTACAATATGCTAACCTGCCAATCAATTCTTTTGATATGCTACAACAGCTCTGTTATACACAACCTTCCCTTTCACCATATGAAAGTGAGATGAATGCTCCTAATGGAACAAAGTCTGGCTGCTACTGTTTCAAAAGTGATATATTCACCCCATGTAAACCCTCAACCAATTATTTCAAGCTACGAAATCATGAAATACGTGGGAGGAACTGAACCTGTGCTGCCTGTTCCCAGGATTTAAGCACTCAAAATCTGTGGCCCCAGCCCCCACTGAAGATGCTGCATTGTAGATATCATCATCCCCTCTCATGGAAACAAAACCATGATGAGTTGTGCCTGACATTGGAAGGTTGCCACCCTCGCAGTGCTGCAAACCCAATGTAAGAGACACCCCACTTCCATTTCCAAACCTTCCCACCTCAGACATTTGGTACGCAGCGGCAGCAGCCGCCATAAACCTATCACCACCCCCCTCGGAGTGAGCCATAGCATCAGAGAAGAGACCGCAGTCATCCATACTAGGCCTTTGGTCCTCCCTCAGCTTTAGCAAGCCATACTCAGTAAAAGCCTCACCACGTGTGCCATTTTGGAAGTTGCTTCTTGTAGTTGATCCTGCCATTTCCATATCAGGAACGTGGTCAGATTTGGGATCCATCAACTGTCCTGCACTGCATCTTTCAGTGGCTGTGGAACTAGCACTTTGTTGGAATTCTTCCCCTCTGTCTTCAGAGGTTCCCATATCACCTTTTGTTGCTTTGGCTGCATTTTCAGAAGAAGAATTAGAGTCCATCTCTGCATCACCAAGCTCTTCTTTGTACATCTCTTCAACCATGGGCTTCCAGAGACGCACTCGAGCATTAATGAACCAGTTTGATACCTGAGCAAGGCAAATGAAGTGTCAAGAAACAGGTGGCACATATTGATCGAAGGCAAGTTGACCAGCAAGAGGTTTTGAATCGAAGTTTTAGTATATTCAACAACTCAATAACAGTTTCAGTAATTAACAACTAATTTAGAGATATAGCTCATACTGGAAAAAAAAGGTATAGAGAGGACTGGTTCCCCCAATGATTTTGTTGGCAACTCAAAATCTTCCCCACCAGTCTATTTCTTGAAGTCCCATTATATATGCAAAATTGGTCTACATCTTTAGAAGAAGACGTCAGCAAACAGTATAGTAACTTTTGAATCCAACAAAATGAGTATATGCTGTTTTTTCACTTAGTTCACCTTCACCATGCTTAACAAGGCCCACTCTCTCTCAACATCTCCCCATTTGCCACATCCATAGCCTTTAGGTTTCAGCAACATTTAAATTGCAGGACCCAAAACGCTGCCAAAAGGAGGTGTTCTATGTTGACTCTTGTTTGTTTTTATAGAGAGACTTGTGTATTTCATCTCTCTTATGATAAAGACTCTCAAGTCTGACTGAAGACTAATTTCTAGATGAAAAACAAGTTTTGGTTAGTTTTTACCTGACTTCTAGTCAAGCCTGTCTGCCTTGCCAGCATGATCTTATCAGAATCCTTTGGATAACTGGTGAGCAATAAAAAGACAATTAACTACGGTTGAAGTGGAAATGTTTTCCAAAAGAACAGAAAAAGGTATGAAACCGTGAAAAGAAGAGAAGACTATAGTTAGTGGATTTACGGGTGGAGAAAATGCTCAAACAGCCAAGCACGAAGAATTGAAACAGAGCTTTCAGGCAGACCCCTTTGTGGCCTCCACGCATGCTGTTGCATCATACCAAGTTGATGAAGAGCCCTCTGTTGTCTAAGGTGCTGGTCCACATAC
The DNA here is from genome assembly GCA_015852605.2 of Populus deltoides. Lineage (NCBI taxonomy): Eukaryota > Viridiplantae > Streptophyta > Magnoliopsida > Malpighiales > Salicaceae > Populus > Populus deltoides. The sequence goes on along the minus strand of CM027573.2, from coordinate 6,263,882 downwards.
CGGAGTCGTGTAATTCCAACTCCTTTACTGTTTTCTGAAGTTTCTTGTTCCCCGAGGCTTTTACGGGTTGCATGAATTTGGCCAGTTATTGCATCACGCAAGCACCGAAAGTGACGGGAAATAGTCTGGAGGGCAAGCGCTGTGTATGGTTTAGCTGCTCCACATCCTGATATCACATCAAATGAGGACACCACAATTTGCATCTGATGATAATACTGTTTGTATCGTCTATCAACCTGTGACAACAGAATAATCGTCATCAGACCTCATAGAAAAGGAAGTTGGAGCAATAGTATGAATATAATCACAAGCAAGGTTTGTACAATAATCAGATAGACTGACAATGAAATCATTTACATGCATGTGGAACTGATCCCAATGCTGGAACTTGCAGCCTTGTGGTAGCAAGTCCAAGACTTTTACCATTACACTGAGAAGTGGCCCTATAAACGATATAACCTCTTCTATCGCACAACAAAAGACACACAAAAAGACTTGGTGAGGTAGTCTGTAAAACTACATTGAAGCTTGATATCTCCACAACTTTTTTAAGGTGATACTATGATTATATACAGTGCCGAAAGGCACAGCACAGAAGGTTGGGATCTCTACCAAATATGGTTCTTTTGAATGTTAACTAAAATCTGAAGAATAGCAGTCTTAGAACACATGCATCAATCCCAAATGTTCTTGGAAGATGAGGAAAATTTTATGTCAGGCACAAGGCTTTAATGCAGACTGAATTGTAATGTTATTAAATATTATGAACAATAATCGCTACCATAAGAGAATTAATGCCCAAGGCTCTCCAGAAACTTCCATTATGAAGCTCAGTAAAAGCTCTTTACCAATTCTACTTAATGTGAGTATCTGCAAGAATAAAAAGCAAAAGTTGTAACACTACGATCTTCCTAAAACTGCCCATGGGACACCTTGATGATTATACTGTAGTATGAACAATGACATTCATTTACGCCTCTGGCTGGAACCCACAATTATCAAAGCAAAGATTGTCCCAGTGTGAAAGCTCATAACTATCAAACCAGAGTGTTATTGTACTATCATTCTTAAGAATCTCAGAGACATCTGCAGAATCATTGCTTCAGTTACTAGTAGTATCCCTTCTAGACATTAGCAAATAACAGGTTATATAGCCAAACAAGATCCTCAAGTTCTTTTATTTGAATCAGTACATTGCCTCCAAAACACAGAAAAATAGAAAAAGTCTGCACTCATCGAATTAACATAATGAAACTGTTCAAAGGACTTGTATCTCTGCTACCAGTATCATGCAACAGGTTGGCATAGGTAGATAGATGGTTTCGGAGAAAAATGAAAACAAGAATTTAACAAAAAAAAATTATAGTGATTAGTCAAGGTACTGGACAAGGAGAAGAAAGAAAATGATTCTTCAGGACGAGGCTCAGGGAAACAATAATGTTTGGTGTTACCTCGTCTAGCATGGATAAAAGCTTTGTCAACTTGTTCTGTAATTCTTGTCTTTCAGCATGTGAAAGCTCACTTGGCGAGTTGGTAGATTCTTGAACGTTTGAAGCACCATTCTTTGATCCACTATCACCATCCTTTGCACTGTTCAGTCCATGTTCACTTGTGGTCTGCTTTTTCTCTTTATCAGGTTGCTTTATCGCTTTTCGAACATTGACAACTTCATCCAGTAGTTGTTGTGCTGCCTTCAGGTACTTGGAATTGGGAATTGTTCTTGCAATGCTATTCATTCCATATGGAGATAAATCACCTTTATTCATATCGTGATTACCCCCAGAAAAACCAGGTGTCAAATAATCAATATTTCTTGACTGGTCATCCCTGGAAGAGCCATTCCTGCCACCACCATCACCTGTAATTGAAGAATTAGGACTCAAGAACGAAGTAAGGGCTGGATTGGTATTCCGGTAGGAAATCGAGGGCATTTGAATTCCAGATTGGATTTGGGTGCCAAGACTGAGAGATAAACCCTGGCCCTGCAAGCTCTGTGCCCCATGAAGAACGCTGGAAGCACCACTCACTGAATGCATGACTAGCATCTCATTTCTACCATCCCTCCACGCACCAAAACCATGCTCCCCTATTCGTGATCCACCCAGATTTGACAGGATTTCTTGTTGCTGTGGGGTTGAATCAGAATTCTCCACGGACTGAAATTCAATACAGTTGTTTTGCTGGTGAGAATTCCCAGCCAAATTGTCCGAGTATGATCCAGAATTCATGTACATCATCATATTGCCAGGAAGAACTGGCGCCTCTGGATATGAACCAGGCAGATATACCATTGCAGCACCATCTCTTTGATTATTTGAACTAGTATAATAGGTAGCCATATGTATTAGCCTTGAGACTTTCCTGCCTGGTTATGCAAGTTCAATCACATACCGCCCAGGGAACTGAAATGAACATAGAAAACGAGCTTCCATTACCATCAACTGTAATAAGTATACTTAATACCAGGAGGGTGCTTAACCACTCTTATCATTAGAGTTGGAATTCCAAATTCGCAATTTTGTGTTCACACGTAGATATTGCACCCACACTTAAGTATAAGCTCAAGACGAGAATAAAAAATTACAGGAGAAATTGACCAATACAGCAAGGGAAAGAAATAATCCACAGGAAGAATACACTTTAAGCTGAAATGAAATCCATAGTATTTCAGTATCATGAGCTAAAAGGGAAGCTTACAAGTTCTTGGCTACGATAATCAACAGTTAACACCACAGGTGGTTTGGACATAAAGAGCAAAAGAATCAAAAATCAAAAGATCCTTGTATGCAAAAAACCAAAACTTTTTAAGGGGTTTGACAGTTTCAAAGAGATAAAAAAAAGAAAATGGATGTAAACAATAGCAGTCAGTGAATTCTAGAACCGAAATGATTAAAAAAACCTCTTTGAATCGATCCAGTATAGACGTACTAAAGAAACAACAAAATTCATAACATTAATCCAAAAATTCCCCCAAAACAAAAAAATTTTGAATTTTTCAAAGTTAACAGACATTTAAAACCCAGGAGAATTATTTAAAAACAAAAGTTTTGATGCCCATCAAGCAAAAGAAAAGAGGAGAAAAAAGAACATGATCCTGAGCAGGAAGCAGGACAAGACCAATATATATCCAATTTTTTTAGGAAAAAAGGTCCGTAGATTATAATCATATAATCACCATCATCGTCTTCTCTATCTCCAGCAACAAAAGAGATAGCAGACAGAGACACACATGAAGGAGAAATAATAATAATAAAATACTAGTAAAGATTGAGAACAAAAAAATAATCCAAGAAACCAATCAAGCAATAAAAAATTACCTGGAAACCAGTAACACTTGTGGGTGTTTTAGGGAACAGAAAATCTCAAAGACAACTTGATCTGCTGATACACAAATCTGATGATCCCAATACAACAAAACAACAGCAGCACAACCCTTCACTTTTCATTACACAGACCTATGTATGTACGCATAATACATACAAATACACGCCGTGAGAAGAAAAGCTTCAATTTTTTTTTCTTTTTTTTTTCTTTGCCCTGAAAAAGAAAAGGAAAAGAAGGTGCTAATAATAATAATTGAAAGCAGGAACAGCAATGAATCTTCTCACTTTTTTCATCTTTTTTCTCTCATCATATATTCTCTCTATCCATCATTCCATTAAAACCCCACGTGAGCATCTCTCTCTTTCTCTCTCTCAAAAGAAATGATTTCTTGGTGTGTATCGTTTTGTTGTCTCTTGAAATAGTTCTCTCTTCGTGGAAAAAGCTTTGGCTTTTGGGGTTCTCTCTTTGCTTGATAATTCAGCTGTACAAGATGTAGTAGTAGTTGGTGCTTGACTTGTTCTTGTTGTGGCTGTTGTTGCTTCTAGTTCTAGTTCTTGTTTGTTGTTGTAAAATCTTGAGGGTTCTTTGTTTGGCTGTTGAAGACTGAGGAGTTTGGTTAAGGAGTTCAATCTCTAACTACCAGTTGGTAGACCTAAAACCCTCTCTTAAACCTCCTTAAAAAAACACCACAACCATTTCTTTCTCTTTCTAGCTACTCTCTCTCTCTAACAGCTTTCAAGCTGGCTGTCTTTCTCATCCTTGGCATGGAAGGTCTGGTTTTGCTGCAATATCCACCATATAAGCATATTCTATTCTTTTTTAATTGTTTTTTAATTTGACAACTTATTCTATTCTACATTGTTTATATTTATTTATTTATTTTAATTTGTGAGGAGCACCATTAGGTGCCTATATCACTATATTTGTCCTCTTGTTCTTACAAATGTTGAGGATTTTGTATTGGACCCTCTCTTTTTTCTTGTATTATACTTCTTCCCCTGCAGTCTGCGTTATTCTATGATCTGCCATGATAATGAAACTAGAATAAGAGAAACAACATTTGCTTGTGAATCCAACATTGCCATGTTTGTTGTTAACAATTACCAGCTAGCTCTTTCAATTTAAAGAGTTTTTGCAACCCCACTCTGTGATTGAGTGCTTGCATCTTTTTACCTCTCTAATGAAATGCTCGCCCCAGATGAGGAATGATGTAGTATTTTACATGGTATTTATCCTTGCTATAAGTATATTCTAGGATAGGAGCAGGACGAAAAATAGTCCATCGTAGTACTTTTCTATCCTTCGATTATTTGTTATGTAATCACCATTATCGTTTTTATCACACGGATCATCAAACGAAAGGCAAAAGGGATTATCTCAAAATTCAGAAAGGATATGCTGATAAATTATATAAATGCATGTGTGTGCAAGCAAAAGCATTGTCTCGTGGGAACAGGCAACCAGGCATAGCTCTTTCATGCCAGGGCCTCAGGAGAGCTGGTTCGTTTCTGTACGCAAGACAGCTACACATATTACTACTTGTAAAAGAGAAGAAACAGTCAGTTGTTTAAGAGCTTGGCGAGTTAACGGGTGAAGATATACTAATCAGCGTCAGTGTAGGGGGAAACAGCTTGATGTAATACTTGACAAATGATACCGGATCGATTCAACAATTGATCATTGAAATAAGATTAATCAAACATAAGTTTGGGACAGTATGGTGTTGCTGTCTTAATTGACAAAGAAAGATATTCCATATGTGATGCGGTCTGAGTGAATAGAATGTGCTCGAGATTGTGCTTTCATGGAAAAGTTCCAAAAATCCCTCTGATCTTTTCGTTTTCCTATCATCATAGGGTATTGACCGTTCCATGGTCGTAAAATCAAGGGTCATTTTCTCCTTGATGGTATAAAGTTGCAGAACTAAAAGAGACTCCTCCTCTTTGGCCAATGGACCCCTGCATTTATACAAATGTTAGGCAGTTTGGACGATGATGATGGGTCCAATGACTTGTTTTGGCAGGCAATTTCCAAAAAAAAATTTCTTTTTTTCTTTCTTTTTTTTTTTTTTTGTGTGTGTGTGTGTGGTGTACCCTTCCAGCTTTGATATATTCTAAAATTTGTTTAATGGTTTATGCCCTCTTGACTGATTCATAGCGTGTTGAAAATCGTGATTGTAATTATTTTTTAAAAATATATTTTTTATTTTAAAAAAAAAATTTTAAGATGAATACATCAAAATGATCTCAAAAAATAAAAAAAATTTAATTTTTTAAAAACACGGATTGAATCGTATTTTCAAAAACTCACCTGTTTGTTTTTATGTTTTAAAACGCTTTTGAAAAAAGTTAAAAGTTTTTTATTTTTTCTTTACTTTAAATTAATATTTTTTTGGTGTTTTTAGATTATTTTTATGTGCTGATATTAAAAATATTTTAAAAAAATATTATTGTAATACATTTATAAATAAAAAATACTTTAAAAAACAACCACAATTATAATTTCATTGACAGGCCAGCACACAGCTAAATTATATTGGGGTAGGAAATCTTTTACTTGGACTAAACTATTTTTTATTTAAAAAATATATATAAAAAAATAATTATCATTACAAAATTTTGACCAAATATCAGCACGGCCTCTATCAAAGGGAATATAAAAAAGAAAGAAAAAAACTTTATTTAAGCAAATGATGGACGGATGAGTGCCACGTGATGGATGTTGGATAAGACTGATTTTTCATTTGTTAAATTGTTGTGACCCCTAACTAAACACAGGTGGCAATATTTATATATACATCGTTGATTAGCTTAAAAGATAAAACAAGTGAAATAATTATGACTTGCAAATCTCTCAAATTTCCAACAACCTCAACCTTGTTGAATCCGAAGGCAAGGAGGAGGGGGCGGTCTGGTAATAAACACAAAGTCCGAGGACCAAACCTAGAAAGCGAACAGAATAATAATATTAAAAATGAAAAGGGGGGGGAGAAACAGGAGAGTCTATTGACGTGGGAAAGGGGCTTATCGAGAAAGAGATGTGGTACTTGGGATTCGTGAAAAGAAAGTGAAAGAGAAATCTAAGGTTAGGAAAAGGAAGGCTCTGATTGGTTGAATGAGTGAGGAGAGGCCATGGAATCGCTATCGTACGTTTGATTTTCAAAGGTGAAAGCTTTTTCTGACACACAACCGCACCCTACCCTGAAATTAATATCTTAAATTAGTAACTGTTTATTTTTGTTTTTTTAAAAATGTTTTTAAAAAAATAATTTTATTTTATTTTTAAAATTAATATTTTTTCAAATCATTTTAATATCAAAAATAATTTTAAAAAAATAAAAAAATATTATTTTAAACTTTTCCAAGTAAAATAAATTTTGAAAAGCAATTATATATATATATATAAAAAAACTAAAGATATTCGGCCTATCTTAAACGAAGTGGTTTGGCACTGCATTTTGCTGTTTGTATTGTTCTTTAAAATATGTTTATCTTGAAAAAAAAAATTAAATAAGTGTTTTGAAGTGTTTTTTTAACATACATTACAATACCAAATAAGTATTAATTCACTCTATTACAGTATGTTTAGAAGTATAATAACTTTTGTTCTTTCAGTATTTTTTTTAAATATTTTTTAATGATTTTAATATGCTAATATTACAAATTAAAAATAAAAAAATTATTTCAATGAATTTTTAATTAAAAGAACACTTTAAAAAACATCTTACATTATAATATCAAACACACGCTATGTACGATTAAGTTCGTGTTTGATATTATGCTATAGATTATTTTTAAAAAGTGTTTTTTTTGAGAATATATTTAAATAATTTTTTAAAAAAATTAACATCAATACATTTAAACCATAAAAAATATTAAAAAATAATTAATTTAATGTTTTTTTCTAAATAAAATACATAAACCACTACTCTCAAAGATTGGGGGCATAAATATATAAATTTTAAAATCAAATATTTATTACACTATACTTTAAAATGTGTGGGAAAATTACTGTGTTGATACTGTATGTATAAAATATTTGTACTGTCAACCACATTATAGATATTTAGAAGACTGTGAGGGGAATTGTCTTTTCTATTTTTTATTCCAAAAGTTGCTAGCGCGTGTTGAGTTAAGATATGACTACCAAATCCAAAAAAACTTAAAATAATATTATTTTTATATTTAAAAAAATTATTAATAACTCGTTGCGAAACATGGGCCAATATATTAGTTTTCGATTTCAACCATGTGTTCATACAAGATTATCGAAACAAAATTTGAAAAGTGTCCTTTTAACTTCCACTCTCTATATTTGGTATTTAAACTTTTAAATTCATCTTATTTTGATTTTTAATTTATTTAATATTATAATAACTATTGAACTCAATTTTATTTATTATTGAACTAAAAATAATAATAAATCATTCAAGTTTCAAATCTACTAAAGAATAAGTGACTGGGGAAAAAAAGTTTGAAACTAGCAACTTTGAAGTGTAAATTAATAAAAATACTAAACAATTGTGGCTAAATCATGAAATATTATTCATTATAATAGTATATTATTGTTTTTTTTAATTTAACTATTCAACAACCCAATTATTTATCTATTTATTTAATTTTATCATTTAATATTAACTTATTTTAAAAATTATGTTTCCCGTTTTTTTTAATGTACTTAAACCATAAATTTGGTTTTTTTCAACATCCAAATACTAGATTTGTTGGAAATGAGGCTTTATATTTTTTTTTCAATTTTCATTCTATGAATTTTATCCTAATCCCACGACTTATGCCATGGATTTAACTGGTTAATCCGAGTTGATCAAGGTCTTTTTTCTAAGTTGTTTTTTCTAATTAATTTTGTTTTCGATTTCACCTTTCAACATTTGGTTGGTTGGAAACTAAGTTTTGTAATTTTTAGTGATTTGCTTTCTATGATATTATTTTGGTCTCATGACTTGTGTTGTAAGTTTTGCAGGTTGACTCTGTTTATTTTTCTTACTCTTTTTAACTTGATTTTTTTTTAATTGGGTTTCATCTTTCTTTTTTTTCTTTCAATGGAGTTTGTCCCAATTTCATGACCAAGTCGCAGGTTTGATAGGTTAATCTATGTTTATTTTGTATGGTTTTTTTATTCTTTTTAATTGATTTTTTTTTCAAATGTCACCTTCCAATAACTTAATCTTCTTTTTTTTTTTAGTTTTTCTTCTTCAATTTAATCTTTCAATGTTAATATGTTTGGGAACTAGGCTTTGTAATTTTTTTAATTTGTTTTTTGTAGAGTTATCTCAGCATCATGAATTTATTTATTTTTCTCTATTTTCAGCCTTTGACATTGGTTTTGTTGGAAATGAAGCTCTGTAACTTTTTATAAATATATAAAGTTATCCATGTCTCTGACCTAGATTGCAAGTTTAACAAGTTAGCACGAACTGATTTTTTGTTTTTTGTTTTTTTAATTGATTTTTTTTTTATTTTATCTTTCAACATTAGGTTGGTTGGAGTTTGAATTTTTTTAATTATTTTTATTTACTTTCCATGGAGCTAGTCTGATCTCATGATTTTGGTTGTGAGTGTGACAAGTTAATTTAGGATGACCCATGTAGTTTTTTTTGTCTTGTTTTTTAATTTTTTTTTCAAATTTTTCCTTCAACATGGGATTTATTGGAATTGACCTTCATAATTTATTTTAATTTATTTTCTATATGGGTTATCATAGTTTTATGATTAGAGTCATAGATTTGATAAGTTAATTCGAGTCAATCCAATAAATTGCTATCTTAATAGTTGAAAAAAAAATCTCCATTGTATCATCATATTAAATATACAAGCTTAGTGAACAATCACTTCCTTTACTACATGGAAGTGTGATAAAGATTAGATAATGCTCTGGAATTAGTATGTAGGGAACTTGAGTTTTTGAGTGTTTGGATAATGAATGATTATATGTTCAGGTTAATTTTTTATTTTTTATAATCAAGGGTTCAAGAGGTTAGTGATAAAGATTTAAATTCCTACAAAACAATTTATTTTCGTGGGATTTACGAACCCTACGATGATTAAGTCATTGTTATGGTGATGAGTTATAGTAAGTGAGTTTTAAAATTATAAGAATCAAAAAGTTTATTTTTAATTTATATATCATAAATGCTGAGAATATATTATAAAAAAAATAAAGATTACAACAGTTGTTCAAAAAGTATTTATAATCGATCTAAAATTAATGCTTGCCAAGAAAAATAGAAGTTCTACTCGCAAGAACTTGTTAATTTCTTCTGTGCAATAAGATTTCAAAGGTGAGAGATCGAGAATCACTCCCTCGATTCATTTATTCTTGTTATTAATTTATCTTGTTATTACTGTCATTACTATCACTACTGCTATAAACCGAAAAAACAAATATGAACTGCTTTTTTCAGCTCGACACCGGCACAGCCGCGCAGGGAAGGTCATGATGGAATGGGACCCTACCGATTCAAGAGCAGTGTCAAGATCAAGAACCACACGCCATTGCAAGCCATCATAAGCTTCGAAAATACATTTTTGGATGTATGTTGGTTGGACTTTCTTTGCACCAAACCCTAATTTAATAAATCCCATGGGACCATCACGCGAAGCCCCGGCCGGCACGTAGGCTCTCTTCATTAGCCAAAAACACAATCTACCCCCCAAAGGAAATTGATTTTGTAAGCTATTTTGAAAACTCCCACCTTATCTCATCCAACCACCTCAAAAATAAAATATTAGATAACCAGAAAATCGCCAGCTTTAATTTAACTTATGCGGAGCTTAGTCGGGATGATGAATGAATAACAGCTAATTAATTAAATAATCTCAGTATTAATCAGGGGGGTTAAGACTCGAGGATTAGGCAGGGATTCGAGTAGAGTATTTGACACGTGGCAGTTCCGATCGCTCGATCACTTGGGTGAACCAAGGGGGGTTGGGTTTTTACTTTTCGCTCGCACTTGGCTTCTTGGCATGGAATGCGGGTCCCATGTCTAGCCTGACGCCAAAGGGGAGCAGCAGGGCACATAGTTCCATCATTTGCTGATGTCAGCAACGCATCGGTAGGGCCCCACCTGGATAATGCCTCGTGGGACCCACTAGCTTGCAAGGACTCGGAGGCTTCTCTTTTCTCTGGTTCCATGGAAGCCACTTTGTCTTTTTTTTGTTGTTGTTGTTGTGACGAGAGAAATGCTTCATTCTTTTAACCTAACCTCTGCTTTCAATAGCGTGATTGATTGTGTGATTATAAAAGTTTTTTAAATAATTTTTTATATTAAAATACAGGTTAATAATATTTTTTTATTTTTTAAAAATTATTCTTAACATCAGCACATTAAAACAATTTAAAATATATAAACTATATTAAATTTTAATAAAAAAAATTAATTTTTTTAAAAACACAGTCACAGTCGCGTTCCCAAATATTCTCTAAGTTATATTTCTTTTCGTGTATTAAAGTCTTTTAAAAAGGATTTATTTTTTATTTTAATATATTTTTAAATAAAAAATATTTAAAAAAACAACTAATAATTAAAAAAAAACCCTAAAATTATTGCTTTTCCTTTGTGGGAAGCATGCACGATTCAAAAATCTCCTAACCTATTTATGGAAACCCAGGAGGCCACAGATGAAACTCTTGTTCAGGGCCATGCCTCCTTACTAACTCTTATCAAAGACCAGTACGGGTCGCTTGCACGAGCACCGAAGAGGGTTTGCTGTGTGGTTCCTTGAAGTTAATTTGTGTGACCTCAGCGTGTATGCAAGTGTTGGGGATTAGTTTTTAAAGTGGTTTTTTTTTTTAGAAATATATTAAAATAATATTTTTATTTTTAAAAAAATTAATTTAAAACTAAAAAAAATCTAAATATTTTAAAAAGGAAATCCAACAGCACAGTAAAACACTTCCTAAATCTTGAAGTCCACATAACTCACTGCCCAGTTGTTATCTATGGAAAATCTCTTTATACCAATGTTTTTAAAGTGTTTGGTTAATAGGTTTACTGCGTGGAGAATAAAAAGTTATTGGAATTTGAAAAAAAATTAAAACAGATTATTTTTCACTATATTTTTTTTTTTTTTTTTACTATAGCTATAGATTTATATTCATAGTTGATATTGACAGTGAAAATATATTTTTGCCCTGGACAGCAACGTACAGATGGCTTTAGCACCGGAGGTATAAAAGTATTTTTATTGGTTCATTTAACAGCAAAATGACTAAAGTGCTCTTAGAGGGGAAACAAATATATTCACTGATGGGCAAGGTTAGTTTTGACCTTTTATTTTATTTGCATAGTATAATTACCATAAAACCCTTGGATGAAAATTTTCTTTGCCTTTGGGTCAAAGGTTTTTTTTTTTGTCATTTTCATTTGTTTTTTTATTATTATATAGTTTAACCATAAATAAAATATTATTTAGTCTGCAAAACGAGTCGCGTGTTGTTTTCTTGTGGTTTTTGGACGGTGCATACGGTGATGCCTGGCGTAGCCAACCTTTGGCTTCCATATCGGCCTTTTAATACCCACATTGTCGTCGCCTCCATTCCCGTGTGGCATGTGTAGCAAAAGTGTGTCGGGTTTTGTGGTGGTGGTTATTTTTTTTTTCCTACAACATTCCTAATTTTCAAAAATATAATTTCCATATTATTGTATTTTCAGGGAAATGTAAAAAAAAAAAAGGGTAAATGTATTTTTTAATCACTCTACCGAGAATCCGAGGATTTCATCTCAACTCACTTTTTAAAATAAATATACAAGTCATTCCTAATTATTCACCATCTCTTTATTTTATTTTTATCTTTGAGTTAAATTTAAATTTACTAACACATGGAGAAAATTTTAATTGGGGATTGACACCTTTCTTCTTTCCTCGTCTTTTTTTGATACCAGAGCCAACCCTTCTATATTTTTAAAATAACCCTTCAATTTATTTTTCTTTAAAATTTGCTCCATATTCTTTTTATATTTATTTGTTTTAGTTTAGATTATCCATATAATTAGAATTTTCTTTCAATTTAATTCTCATTTGATTTTTTCCAGCTTTTAGATTTGATTCCCATTACTTTAATTTCAATTTCTTAAAAAATATTCTCTTAATTGAATAATCTTTTCAATTGCATCCCTTAATATTTTATATCATTCTCTTAATTTGATATACTTTTTTTAATTGCATCTTTCAATATTTCATACTATTTTCTTAATTGAATTATTTTTTCAATTGCATACCTCAATATCTTAGTTCATTTTATTTTATGTCAGATTTAGTTCTTATGTTTTTTATTGCTATTTTTTTTGTTTTTAATCCTTTTTTAATTAGATTTTTTTCTTATTTCATTCCTCGATATTTTATTGATCGGGATTTTGTAACTTTTCGAATCACATGTTTGAAGATTTGACTGGGTTAGCTTAGATCTTCCTTTTCTAATCCTTTTTTACAAATTGATTTTAGATGGTGTCATCCTTCTATAGGGCTATCTCATTATTATGTAAGGTTTCACATGTTAACTTAACTTTGTCTAAGATAATTTTTTTTAATTTATTTTTTGTTGTTGTCGTCGTCGTCTTCTTATTTTTTAAATCATATTATTAAGTTAATCAATATTTAATCTAGTTATCGAATTACTTTTACTTCTCTAAAAATATAATTGTCTTCTGAATTTTTTTTCTTCAGATTATTAAATTAATCAATATTTATTCATCGCGCGGGCCGCGGGGCACCAATCTAGTTTTTAATTAATTATTGTTTGAATTTAAAATACAATACCATAAAACAAGTAAAATTCTTAAAAGTTTTATAATATACTTATTAAAAATAATGATATGAAATCATTTCCTAAAGATGGCCTGAATACTTAATTCTTTTAAATTAATAACTCAAATTTCCAGATAAAATCTCAAAATATAAACAATCCAGTTTTTAGAAAATAATAAAAAATATATGAATAATTCACCTTTTGGAAAATTTTAAAAAGTAGAATTAATTTCAATGTATAAGAGGAGGTGACTCAAGATCATGAAATAAAGAAATAAAAAATGACAAAATATTATTTATTCGAATGGAAGAACCACCGGATGCGTTTTTGAATTATACGATTCCGTCGTGTTAATTTTATGCAATTGTTTAAAATGTTCCTCTACGTAGTTATATATATCTTTACTCCACATGATTCCAATAATGGCAAGAACTATTTCTCAAGAAAATAGAATATATATATATATATATATATATATATATATATTCAAAAAAAAATGGTGTGGACTTCCCTGAATGTACTGTGGACTGAATATATATATATATATTGCAAGATGGTGCCAGTTGCAGACTGGATTTGGCGCTCCGGACCATCTACTTGGCAAGTTGACGAACCCAGTTCTTGAAAGGGCGACAAATCTGATCTCAAACATGTAACGAAAATCTCGAAAATCTTTTGATTTCTTGTCTTAAAATCAAATCCACACCTTTAAGTGGTCCACGCTTTACCTGCGGGCTAGTTCAAGCCTTGTCACTTTTACCGAAATAATGGAGAAGGAACTCCATGATTTTCTAGAATTCAATAGGCTCATTAACAGGGTTTAACTGAATGATTATATCTTCATGTTAATATTTCATTCTTAGAAATTGAAAGAGCCAAAGATTGGCAGTTAAGGTCTCAGGAATTCCCGTAAAACAGTTGTTTTTTTTTTTTTTAAGATTTTGAGATTCTTCGATGATTAAATCACTGACTTTATTATAAAAATTTGTAATAAATAAAAAAATAAACATCGTTCTTGATCTTTTATGATAAATGCTTTGAGAATATATAATAAGAAAATAAAAATCATAAATTATTTACCTCGATGGTTTGGGTGATATTTATAACCCTTATACTATTAACCATGTTTTTTTTCTCAGGGGATCAAAAATCTTTTTCTCTTTAATATTTTAGTAATGAAGAAATCCTTTATATCAACATTAATGTTGATGTAAATGTTTATTGCAAAACATTAATGTTGATGAGAATTATCTTTTTATATAATTAGTGGTGACGAATAAACAATAAAGTTATAAAAGACTTTTATATTTTATTTCGTATACAATATTAATGTTGATGAGAATAACCCTTTCATAGCATTAATGTCGATTGAAATATATTTGGCTCTGAGAGGATTTTCATATATCCAAGGGTGTAGAGAAATGATTACCCTAAGCTCTTAGTATCATGGATTAAGGTTCTTAGAGATAGCATCGCGACCCAACATAAGGTTAGTAAAGATCATTATCTATATAATTTTAAATTTAATGATGTTGAGTCTGATATCTTTCCAGATCCAAATACAATTAGGCTTAATGTATAATTAAGTCTAAGAGAATTAGGTGTGACATTTTACCGGACCCACAAGCATTTGGGCGCACCATGTAGTTGAACTCAAGAATGTTGAGTATGATATTTTACCAGATGCACAACCGTTTGGATTTAGCGCGTAGCTGAACTCAATAAAGTTTTTAAACCTACAACTAATTGGATTTAACACGTAGCTGAACCCAAGAGTATTATGTATGATATTTTGCCAGATATATGAGCGTTTGAGTTCAGCGCGTAGCCGAGCTCAATGGAGTTGTTAAACCTATAATTGTTTGGGCTCAACACGTAGTTGAGTTCAAGAATATTAGGTCTAATATCTTACTAGAACTACGAGCGGTTGGTTTTAATGCATAACCGAGTCTAATAGAGGTTAGTCTAGTATTTTGCTAGAGTACAAATATTTAGAGTTAATATATAGCTAAGCTGAGGAATATTATATTCCCATCTTATTTCTGACCTTCTTCTATTCACGGGACTTTCAACCAAGTGAGTTGTATAAAAAATGTTGATGCATTAGTACTGTTCCCTGGCTTTCCTATGTTTGAGCTGCTACAATTACAGATCTTTTATGCCAATCCAATTGAAAAACCATGTGTTCAATTCAATAATTAAACCATTCGATATCGTCCTCGTAAAAAGCGAAACAACAACAGATCACACGAAATGTTATGAATCTAAAGCTTAACGTACACTATTTATTCGTCAAAGAAATGATTTCTTACTGAAAAAAGACGAGATTTCGTTCGAAACTAGCTCAGCTTTCTCCTGCTGAATAAAATGGTGGCCATCAATGACAACCACTTCAACGTTAGGTACAAAATCCTTGAATATTTCTCCATTAATGCAGTCCTTTGTCCCAAAAGATACAAACCCCACGTCTTTGTCACCAACTATGAATTTTGTGGGCACAGCAATTTTAACTCCCGGCCATGGTCCTAGAAGCTCCCAGTGATCCCTTCATAAAAAAGGCATACGTTATACATTCCGTGAATTAATATATATTTTCTTGTAAATTTTCTAATTCCAGAAGTAAATGATATGTTCCCAGTCGGATCAGAAAGGTGGATTGGTCTTAGCATACGTATGCAAATATGTCCAACTGAAGGATACCATCTAATCCATAAATAAAAATGAAAAAGACCAAAAACTAGAACTAGCTAGTAATGCTTTCTTTCTTCTTCTTCTTCTTCAAACACTTTGGTAGGTTGATTTGAGTTCTTTGGAACGTGGACGGAAGGGAACGCCTAAGCTGACAAGTGCCCTCTCCGGCCTGAGGAGGCAAAGGTGGCCTGCAACTTCTGCACCCCAGTCACGCCCTACCACAAATGCCTGTTCAGGACCACGTACAATATTGCGCAACGAGACATCAGTTTATTTCATAAAACACGAGTTCTTATCACAGTAATTAAGTGAAAAAATAAAAAATAAAATCGACAGCCTAAAAAATTCTTTCCCCGGTCCTCTCCTAGCTCATTGAGAAAGGCCAATCAAGTCTCCAACGATATGGAGAATTAATGGTATACGAAGATGGATCCTGCGGACAGTCTGAGACTCCATACCGTCGCAGGTCTGGTGCGACGACATGGTAACCATGTGCAGCCAGCAGCCAGGTGATTAATTTGTCCATGAGGACCACAGTTCGGGGAAGCCATGAATGAGAAGAACAAGTGGTCCTTGCCCTTTTTCTGCTACGTGCATTGATATCCATTAACATGGATTTTTCTCGATCGTGATTTTTTTTCTTTCTAAGTTCTGTTCGATATCATTGATTTTTCTTCCTTCTTTGAATAGGACTTGCTACATTACTGAGAGACTGTGAACTTTCAGTATCGGTTGGTTTAGTCTTCCGCAGAAGATTCAACGCTAGAGACATACACATGCAGAGAATTCAAAGCTAGTGACGTCTCTAGAAAACTCATTCTGAAAATGAAAATGGATTTTCTTTGTTTATGGTGCATGATTACGCCTGCAAATAGATAGTTAACATCCTTTGGCACAAAAAGAAAAAAAGAAAAGAACAGGGGATAAGATCGCAAAGAATCCGGAATTTGAGGTTCAAAAAAAGTATCGTGTTTCTCTTGCTCAGAAATTTATGATTTTCGAGTATGTGCAAAGTATTGTGTTTTTTTGGTATTTTAAAATCTCATATTTTTTTTTTCTTATTGGAAAAATCTCAAAGGACAGATTTTTTTGAATTTAGAGATTAGAAGTTGCAGTTTCAAATTGCAACCTTTTGCAAAATTTAAGAATCTGGATACCATATTGGTTTGAATAAGCAAATAACATAGGCCAGATCAAAGCCTTGGACCTAAGATCCAACCCAGCCCAATAAAGCCCATCTCACGCCCTTAAGCAGCCCAAAACCCAACTGAGTACAAATAAAAGCCGAGATTTTAGGTTCCACCATACTTGCTTCTCTCCAACGTTTTGTGTTTGTGATTTAATAAAAAAAAGTTTTAAAAAATGATTTTTAATTATTGTTGTTTAGATTAAAATATATATATTTGATTAAAAGTTGATGTTGGATGATTGGTTAAAATTGCTGTTGAATTTGATGTTTGTATTAAAAATACCATGTAATTAATTTATTTTTTTCCTCTTCTTCGGAAGACTACACATGACTACTCTTTTTTATTTGATTTATGAAGGGTTGCCAGGACTGTGATATTTGGTGGCCCTCTTAATGGTGCTATGGCAGAAGATGTTCATCAAAGTGCCAAAGAGACTGGCACTGTGTGCTCTGTAACTTACCCCATTCCCAAGGAAAAGCTGTGAAAACATGGTAAGGGTTTTCTGTGACTAACTGATCCTTTGGGGTGTGTGGGCATGGGAATGGATAGTGGAAGTTTCCAGATTTTAACATGATAAGATGCTGTAAGCTGTTGCTCACTTTGTTTGAATTCCTTGTTTGCATGCACATACCTCATGTATAGTGTAAATTTTGTGCAAATCATATCTATGTGGTGGCTCTCTACCAAATACTGATCTATGTTACCTAATTCCAATTGGAAACAACCAAAGAATTTGCTTTTGAATTCCTTGTTTTACTATGCCTCGAGCAAGATGGATGCAAATCAGGCGCTTCAGCTGTACTTTTCACAAGTGTCAAAGAAGCATGTTCTTCCGTGGCAATGTTACACCAAAAATAAATAAAAGATGGAATTCTTTGGGCATGGCAGTTGGGGGGGGGGGTTAATTTCAAATTGCTTGCTAGCATTGAAGTCTTGCTACATGAAAATGATGATTGTTTTTTACTCTGCACGTATTTCCATTATCGAGTCCGCTTCAAGGATTTCTTTTTGATAAAAAAAAAATTATCTTTTTGCCAGTTATTATCTCTTTTAGTGTTGTTCAGTTAGATCTTGCTAAGATGAGCCAAGAAAGTTGTAAATTCTTTGAGCATAGGAAAAATAATAGTTGAAGGTTTTTAATTGCATTTACCTAAATAAAGCAGGAAAAGTGAAAGATGTGCTGAAGATCCGCCTATTGACTAATGAAACTAGAGGTATTGTGTTTGCGGGTCAGGGTTCCAAGATACAGAAATAGAAAGTTAATGCCAGAAATCTCCCTTTCAAGGTTATTCTATGCTAATTTTGTTATCATTCACCAATACTTCTTTCTGGAGGAGCTTGATTTCTAAACTAGTTTACAAAACATAAATGCATGCAAAGCCAAATGAGACTAAAGATGTGTTTGCATCATCGGGATTTGTTTGTTATCCAAGGGTTTTGCATTTGTCAAATTCACATGCAAGCAGGATGCAGAAAATTTATTCCTTATGAACCATGATGCCTTACTCTTAGAATACAGCTTTTGGATTCCATAAAATTTTAAATTTTTACTTTTGCCTTTTTTTTCTTCAGGCCATCCAGAAGTTTGACAGGAAAAAGTTTGGCAAAAGACCCACATCTGTTGACCGGGCTGTTCCAAAAAAGATCTATAGTACTGGTGCTAATGTGTCTGCTGCTTCAGAAGATGGTAAATGGGTGTCTAACTGTGTTGCGTTTTCTTAACAGGACCTTGACATTTACTTAAGTCTGTAGGGTTTGGTGAAGCTTTTTAGTGCTTGTACAGAACATCAGATTGAAAGAGACAGTAGCAGTGAGGATTTGGATGATGATGAAGACGACGATGACGAAGATGATACAGAGGTTATTTGGATGATGGTTATCAAGGGAACTCCAGCTGCTGAAGGCATTTTAACTAGCGATATGGCTAAGAGGAACAGGTAATTTCCTTCCCCTGTTTTTTTTTTTCCATTTATTTGTGTTTGGAAATGAAGATGGAAAATGTATGGTGCATGCATGTAGTCTATTAGTTTATATTTGAAAGGTTGGCCAGTGTTTGTTCCAGGCAGTATTGGTAGAGATGGTTCTCTCTCAACTCATGCAGCATCCCCAGAAATGAGAAGCTATACAAGGATAGTGCCTTTGATTTTTGGTTCCTGTCCCTGAAAGAGGATGTATCTTTCAGATACATTATGATGATGCTTTTCAACATTTGAATTGATATTTGTGCTGCTTTTGTACAAGTATACTATCTTCCCATATCTCATAATGTTTTTGAGCTTTGCAGGTTGCAGGAAGAGAAGATGACTAAGCTTCAATCTCCAAATTTCCATGTTGTATACAATTTACCAAAGTCAATGACCGAGAAACAACTGAAGAAGCTTTTCATTGATGCTGTTACCTCACGCGCTACAGAGCAAAAGCCTGTCACTCAACAGGTTAGCTACAATTCTTTATAGTTATTTTGGATTCTTGTCTTTTTTTTGTTTCTCTATATAGAGTTTTGCTTATATCCTGAGATAACTACCTTACTTTCATATTGCTGATGCAGATAAAATTTTTAAAGAGTATAAAGAAGGGAAAGGTTGTGATCATTCATGGAGAGTTGCTTTTGTTATCTCCTATTAATATCTTGTCAGAAAATCTGTTCCTAACAACAATGCTATGTTTACGTACTTGTAGAAACTTTTGGTCCTGAACATGGCCTGATAGTCTCTTTTGCTCTTGATAATGTTCAAATTTTGAAGCTACGAAAAGCTAAGCTTTGAGCTCAGCAGCTGGAAACCCATAAAAGTTCTCAAGATATGCAGGAAAACGACGAGTCACAGACATCAAATGCCATTCCAAGCCAAAAGCAGATGTCCAGAAAAGGGGAATCCAGAGTTGAGAATAGAGCAGTGAAGGACACTCGAAATCAAATAGAATTGATGAAGTGAAAAATAAGGATTCTGATAGAAAATTCTTGAAAGAACGTGGTACTAAAAAGCATACTTCTGACAAACCTGAAGGTGAAATTTCGGAGAAAAGAAAAGGGCTAAAAAAGAATTAAGACTCTGTGGGACAGGACGTGGTAGATAAACCTGACATGCTGATCGAACAATACAAATTGAAATTCTCCAAGCATACTTCTGACAAACCTTAAGGTGAAAAGCAAGCCAATAGACAGCTTAAAAGATGGTTCCGATTATGATTTCCTTTTAGTGGGTTTTTGTAGCATTTAATGGTGGATTCTTTCGTAGAAGAGTTGCGGTAATTGATTTTAATGCAATTGCTAGACAGTTTTGTACTCTCAAATCTGACAGTTTTGGTTAACCTGTAATCTCGATTCTCGCATATGTGTTGTAGAAATATGTTGAATTCGCTGTTCCTTCAGCAAGAACGGTTCTAAGCCGATTGATGTAATTCAGTATTATAATACAAGATTGATTGGCAAGAAGCATTTTTTACTTGAAAATTGCCCAAAGAGTCTCTAAGCAAGCCTCCTGCACCTGCCAAACCTAGAATTCCTTTGCTCGCACCATCCGTACCTAACATTGTCCAACCTTCCAATGGGGGAACCCACCTGATATATTTAACTTTCTCTCTCTTTCTTTCTTTTGGTTTTAATGGATATTCTCCACTACTGTCTTCAATGGAGTTTTGAGTATCATCAATGTTCGGGCTGGAACCTTCCCCTTCAATCTTATCAATGCATCGTTTGGAGTTTACTTTGATTAAAGCAATAATTCACAAATAGACGTGCCTTACCAATCAATTCACAAATAGATATTTCATTGCCGTCCAAAAATTAATGTAACAATCCACAGTATTAGCGTTTACTAAAGCTATTTTGAGTCTTTGACAGGAGAACTCTTTTTCTATGATAAAAGCTAGGCAGCTGGCCACGACAAAAGTAAAGGAATCAAGTTGTAATTTTCCAAGTGCCAATTAAGGAGGAAATGATGGGGGAGAGAGAGAGAGAGAGAGCACTTTACTGTATCCCGGTTCTTTTCTTTAAAGGGGTGGCAATCAGGGGCGGAGGTATGTTGAGGGCTAAGGTGGGCTTTAGCCTAGTTCAAGATTTTATCAAGATTTTTTTAATTAGTTTTGTGTAATTTTTTTTTTAATTCTCGATTGAGTTATTAAAAAATTCTAAAAATTTACATGAAACTTTCTAATATAATGTTTTAGCTTGGATTAAAATTTTAGAATTTTTTGAGAAATTCAAAAATTTGATGAAAAATCACAATTTGACTAGTTTTACGTTATTGGGCGTAATTTTCAATCCGACCATCAGACTGAGTTAAAATTTTATGAAGGATCTTAAAATATATTGAATAAAATCTGGTTAAAATTTTAGGATGAACAGAGCTTGATAGTGCTAACAAAAAAAACCATAAAATAAAAGCAAAATGACTCATTAAGAGTAAAATGGTTATTTGCCATTAAAAAATAAAACAAATCAACTCTTCCTTCCTTTTATAAGTTTTTGACTGGGTAGAAGTATAATAGGAAAAGAAAGAAAATAAAAGGTTAGAGAGAAATAGAGAAAAGTAAGGCAAAAAAATAAAAAAAAATCCAAGAAAAAAAAAGAAAAGTAAGAGAATAATTTTGTAAACTTACAAAGTCCAACTTAAAAAACACCACTATAAAAAAGAATCAAGTGAAGGAAGGAGGAATTAAGAGAGGGAAAAAATTTAAGTACTTTGTTTTTCGGTTGACATAGAATTGTTATTTTATCCCGGTTGAGGGGTTGTTACAATATCGATTCAGATTCGATTATAGATGAATTATATTCCATAAAATATCGAAGGAAGTAATTTTAATAGTGTGTTTATTTTTACTTTCACTTCAATTTTATGTACTTTTAAATTTAATTTTTAATATTTTAGGTAGTGTATTTGAATTAAAACTTTACTGTTAACTTTAAAAATTTATATATATAAGTTAATAATTAATCTTGAAAAATATTTATATGTTTATTTAATAGTTGGAAAAATTCCTGGCTCCGCCGTTGATGGCAATGCTAAATGATGGGCCATAGTGCCATTTTCTTGTGCGTGCTTTTGATCTCCATGTTGCTATGGTGTAACCTAAGTGCATAACTGGCATGATGGCACAGAGCATGTCTAGTGGGAGATGGCCAAGAACAAAAACACGTACTTGAAAACCACTCCACTGCTGATATAATAGGGTTTATTTCCATTGATTGATATACACGGTACTAAATTATAAATCAATGGGACCCCTCGCATGGGCATATATTTCAAAAAGGCGCTCATTTAGATTGAATCCGATGAACTGCTTTCACTGCATCTATTCGTTCATTTGACTCTGATGGGCCTTCTTTTTTCCATTTCTGCACCACAGATAGCTCTCGCCAACCGACATAAAATTATTGATTTTTTGTAGTTTTTCTAATCCAGATTTAGGATATATATTTTGCAAGATCAAGGATTGTTTGTGATAAGAAGAAATTCAAAATCAAGTAGAGGATAACGTGCTGAGGTTTGCACACAACACGTATACGGGGTTGGTTACCAGAGCTGTTAGCATATGACCCATGCATGTCCTTTTCCTGTTCTTTGTTCTTATCATTACATTGCATGTATTTCTTGAAAGTAGTGGCTCTCATTTGGATTGGATCATCAAAAGACGGCATAATTCTCGCAAACACAGATACTAAATGATTTTGTTTTCGGGCCAAATACTCTTACCTTATTTTATTGCAATTTGTGTTGTTGGTTTAGGTTTAATGTTCAGCACAAGCATTCTTATGCTTCGTTTTTTTCCTCCCTCCTTTACAAAGGAAATGTGGGATATTTTGAGACTGCCCCTCGTCTGCTTTGCATAAAATATTACCACCAGTCCTTTACACCTCTAATTTTTCTATAGGGGTGGAGGCAGTGCTTTTGAGTGGTTGGCAATGCCCTGTGTTTACCCTTTTGAACCAAGAATCTTCCTTCACAATCATGTAATATTAGGTAAATTGTTTTTTAGACCCTATAGATTAAGCAATGCTCCACTTCTATCCTGATAGATTAAAATTCTACAAGGTTAAACCCTATAATCCCCCAAAAGTTTTAAACTCTAATGCATCGCTTCTGTGTGAAATTGCTC
Source organism: Populus deltoides (assembly GCA_015852605.2). NCBI lineage: Eukaryota > Viridiplantae > Streptophyta > Magnoliopsida > Malpighiales > Salicaceae > Populus > Populus deltoides. The sequence goes on along the minus strand of CM027573.2, from coordinate 6,240,816 downwards.
GCTTAATGCTCGCCTTTTTCCTATTTTTTCTTTCATGTCTCCGCGTTATTTGCCATTGGCTATTTAACAACAAAGGGCCAAGATTTGAACTGCTTGGAAATTCTGAGGCTTGTATCGGGAAATTTTAAACAACAGAGGCAGAAGTGGAACATTGCAGTGGTTAGAATGTACTTTATCTTCATATTATTTGGTAGTAAAATACTTCAAGACAAAAGTACCATTGTGTAGATGCGGATTGGTAGTCCAATAACCACTTTCCTTTTCTTTCCAATTTCTATTCTTTCTTTTCCCACATTTTATACTTCTTTTATCGACTTCCCAGGCTCCCTTGTCTCTCTTTCTCAATCTCAGAAGAGAAAATGGCAGCCAACTCAAATACCAAGTGGTTGTTTTCTCTCTCTGTAGTTTTGTTAACAAGTCTCCAGTTGATACAGTGCAATGTTACTTACGACAAGAAGGCACTTATTATCAATGGGCAGAGGAAGGTTCTCTTCTCTGGTTCTATTCACTATCCTAGAAGCACCCCTGAGGTTTTCTATTTCCCATACTCAATAACCATTCTCGCATTTTTGCCAAGAAAATACTGTTTCCATGTTAAGGATTTTATTACAATTTTGGCTGATGTGTAGTTCTATGTATGTGTCCATGAAATGCAGATGTGGGAAGGTCTTATACAGAAGGCTAAAGATGGTGGTTTGGATGTTATAGACACTTATGTCTTTTGGAACCTTCACGAGCCTTCTCCTGGCAATGTGCTTTGCTCCTTAAACTCTGTTTCCTCTGTTTTCTCGTAGTTGTTCTTGCATTTTCTGTTATCACATTGATTATTTCTGTGTTGTTTTTTTTTTCCTAGTACAATTTTGACGGGAGATATGATTTGGTTCGGTTCATCAAGTTGGTCCATGGAGCTGGACTTTACGTGCATCTTCGGATTGGACCATATATATGTGCAGAATGGAACTTTGGGTAATGGTAGAGATAGTTTTTCCTCTATGTGCTTCAAGATTTGAGGTTCTTTACCAATCTTTTGTCTCATTATTTTAGAGGGTTTCCTGTCTGGTTGAAGTATGTTCCAGGGATAAGCTTTAGGACAGATAATGAGCCTTTCAAGGTCTCTCTCTATCTGAACATCTATTGGCATTTTGCAAGAATCCAAATGGCTATGTGAACTTGGTTGTTACTGTCTTATCATCTTGATTTTGCAGTCGGCAATGCAAAAATTCACCCAAAAAATTGTTCAAATGATGAAAGATGAAAATCTTTTTGAGTCGCAAGGTGGCCCAATAATCCTCTCTCAGGTATGGTTTTCAATTATCTTGCTCTATAATTCAGGCTTTCAAGAGAGCTATAAATCACAAAGATCTCCAACTTCGTATTCATTAAATTTACTCTTTCTTATACTCTTAGATTTCTTTAGTGCAGATTGAGAATGAGTATGAGCCTGAAAGCAAGGCATTTGGATCTCCTGGTCATGCATATATGACCTGGGCTGCACATATGGCTGTTTCGATGGATACCGGGGTTCCATGGGTTATGTGCAAGGAGTTTGATGCCCCAGACCCAGTGGTAAGAAAACTAGTATATTTCCTCTAAATTTATTTCATGTTGATGGATTCGTTGTTGAAGTCCTTCAATGAATGAAAACATTTGATATCAACAAGTGACGAAACTTATTTTGTTGCAAGGAATTAAGACAGAACCCTCAATTTTAATGTAAGTGTCATTTCTGCTTTAACAATGAGGGTCTTAAACCATGTTAGTAAATCTTATCAACAGATAAACACCTGCAATGGTTTTTACTGTGACTATTTCTCTCCAAATAAACCTTACAAACCCCCAATGTGGACTGAGGCATGGACTGGCTGGTAAGTTTCATGCTTATCATCGGTCCTTGAAAGTGTTCTGTGGGGATGCATACTTTTATTTGCTTTTGGTATTTTGTATAGGTTCACAGACTTTGGTGGTCCAAACCACCAGCGCCCGGCTGAGGATTTAGCATTTGCAGTTGCTCGGTTCATTCAGAAGGGAGGCTCTTTGGTTAACTACTACATGGTTAGTCTGCCAACTTTACCATTACATTCGATGCTAAAATCTCATTAACAATAATTGATCCCACAAAACTTACACAATTCTTTGTATTACAAGAAGCAAATGCATTTACTTTCTCTTGTCCTCCAGTCCTCAAAGAAAAGCAGAACAACTTCCTTTAAGGACAAGGAAGATTCTGAACTTTGCATCTGATAGAGGTTCTAAATAAAGTTTTTCTTGCTTTTCATAAAGCTTCCGCTGTCAAAAGAAACATTACATCTTGTAGTTAACAGATTATGGTCTTCCGATAAGGCATAAGCTGGATTTCTCATTTGACACGCTACTCCGAATTGTATCACGCTCTAAACAATGTAAATATCATTACGATCAAGATAATTATTTTTGCAGTACCATGGAGGAACCAACTTTGGAAGAACTTCTGGAGGCCCTTTCATCACTACAAGCTATGACTATGATGCGCCGATCGATGAATATGGTGACAAATTTGAGCTCATCCTGTGATTTAATCAACTAGTCTGTTTTTGATATTTCACCAACTCATGGCAGCTCCATACCAATTCAATAGGATTGATCAGGCAACCTAAGTATGGCCACTTAAAGGAGCTACATAAGGCTATTAAATTATGTGAAAAAGCTTTGCTCGCTGCTGATTCTACTGTCACATCCCTGGGAAGTTATGAGCAGGTTTGTAATGTTAACTCTACGGAGGATGTGAGAGAAATAAATTCACCAGCACATGCATACTGTTGTGCAGTTTATATATGCAAACCCTTGTTGATGCAATATAACATTTTTCAGGCACATGTATTCTCTTCTGATTCTGGAGGCTGTGCAGCTTTTCTGTCAAACTACAACACGAAGCAAACTGCAAGGGTAAAATTCAATAACATCCAGTACAGCCTGCCACCTTGGTCTATCAGCATCCTTCCAGATTGCAAAAATGTTGTTTTCAACACTGCCCAAGTAAGTGAAAGAAAACAATAAGGCTTTCTTCCAATTCACCGTACTTTGTAAATCTTTCACTGGTTCCTTTTTTATTTACTATTCAATCATTTTACTGCAATTCATCCTGTATCATGGCTTAATTAAATACATGCAATCCCTACCATCATGATGAGATACATTACTTGGTATGATTTCAGCAAAAACAGAATGTACTTTTGGCAAGATATTGTGGAACATGAACCATATAATATCCCTCAATTTGCAGGTTGGAGTTCAAACATCCCAAGTGCACATGTTGCCTACAGATTCTGAATTGCTCTCATGGGAAACCTTCAACGAAGACATATCATCAGTGGATGATGATAAAATGATCACAGTTGCTGGCCTCTTGGAACAATTAAATATAACCAGAGATACAAGTGACTACCTGTGGTACACAACGAGGTGAATTTTAGTTAATTTTGCCTTTTTTTGAACCCTTGACAACAAATAAAAAGTAACCATTCGCAATCAAAATTTCTGATTCCATCGTGATTCTAGTGTTCATATAAGTTCATCGGAATCATTTCTGCGTGGAGGCCGACTTCCCGTTCTGACAGTGCAGTCAGCAGGCCATGCATTGCATGTTTTTATCAATGGAGAACTTTCAGGTAAAGTGTTGAATTTTACATGCACCAAGTAGTGCTGGATTATTCGATGCAAGGCTATTATTTCTTCAGAACGAAACACCATGAAAGATAAGATAAACTGGATCTCTAACTATGGCAGGATCTGCACATGGGACTAGGGAGCAAAGGAGATTCACATTTACAGAAGATGTGAAATTCCATGCTGGGAAAAATAGAATTTCACTGCTCAGTGTGGCCGTTGGATTGCCGGTAAGTTCTCCAATCCCCACACAGAAGACTTGGGTGGTGTATGTGATGGGGGCAGGACAAGAACACGACAATTTATACTTGTCTAACTTAAAATGGTGCATGGAGCACGGACATAGTCACAGGGAACAAGACAAGAAGTATCCCACATACAATCTTGTTCTGTCTCATCTGCAAGCCAAATATGCCACTAAACAGGGGCGAAGCTAGAACTAGGGAAAAAATTAAAATACCTTTTCAATAGATAGTATTACATAACTAGTATTACTTTACTATATAATACTGGATATAAACAAAATTACAAAGTCAAAATTGAATTGTAAAACATGAAATAGTCTATAAACAAATTGCTTTTTAGTAGATTTGTGGTGGAATAATGAGAAAGCTTCAAAAACTATGGGGGCAAATTGTATAGTAGGGGGGGGAGGGGGGGACTGAAATCTTAAAACTAACAAAGACTATTATGAATTTGTTTGAAAGAAAAGAACAAAATTTGTTTTCTGGACTGAAAAACAATAAATTTGGCATTTTGATTCTTATTATAAATCTGGCTCTTCTTTTGGACATAATCTATGTCATGTCCTTGCCATCTTTAAATTATTACTCGGACTGTTTTGAACTGATTTTTATGCTGCTGGTTGTTGAAGAATAATGGTCCCCGTTTTGAGACATGGAACACAGGAATCTTAGGGCCAGTTACTCTCCATGGCCTCGACGAAGGGCAAAGAGACCTGACCTGGCAAAAATGGTCGTACAAGGTCGTTCAGCCTTACACATCTGTGATTTATCTCTTGACCTTTCTTTTGTCTCACTTTTTTTTTTGTTTCCTTTCCTTAGGTTGGGCTTAAAGGAGAAGATATGAATCTACGATCTCGGAAATCCGTTTCACTAGTTAATTGGATACAAGGGTCCTTGGTGGTAGGGAGACAACAACCATTGACATGGTACAAGGTAAAACAGCAAAAAATTTATGTCTCTTGACTCTTGCAGTTTATATGTTGTATTTGTATTTGAGGTACTTTTTATAGTTTTGTTTTGAAAAAAGTAAATTTAAAAAAAGTATTTTTAGGTAGTTGAAGTTTATGTATGGTAAAAAACATGTGTAAAATATTTGGATAAATTTTTTTAGTTTTTTTATCATGAATATTTATGAAACTCAATTAAAAAAACATGTAAGAGCTATTGCACAGTACCTATATTTTAAACTCAATTTTTCAGTGAATACCACAACATAAAACTTAATTTTTTAAAAACCAAATATAGTATTGAGTTTAATCCACCACTTAACATGAAAGCTGGTAGTGATTTTGGTTAAAAGCTGTTTTCACTTCTTATTGGCCTTGCAGGCCTATTTTAATTCACCAAAAGGAGATGATCCCCTGGCTTTGGACATGGGCAGTATGGGGAAGGGCCAAGTGTGGATCAATGGGCATAGCATCGGAAGATATTGGACTCTTTATGCTGAAGGAAATTGCAGTGGATGCAGCTATTCGGCTACATTCCGGCCTGGAAGGTGCCAACTGGGCTGTGGCCAACCAACTCAAAAATGGTAAAAGCTTCTTTCTACAGAGTAACGAGCACTATCAAGGGAAAAAACAGCTACTAAATTGACTTCGATTGTTGCACGTGATAGGCTGATGAAAATATCGCTATAAGAGTAGGTGTGCGTGGCTCTACTTTCTTGCTAAAACCCTTTTTACATTTTCAGGTACCATGTTCCGAGGTCATGGTTGAAGTCGACTCGAAATTTGTTGGTATTATTTGAAGAAATTGGAGGCGACGCGTCAAGAATTTCTCTTGTAAAACGATTGGTGACAAGTCATTGATTCAAAGCCATACCCTCGACAAAGAAAAACGCTTCTCCATGCTCTTATGAGTGCTTTCATGAGCCGTGACATACCACCCTAGCCTTCCTCCTACCATCCTTCAACACTATTTATATAGGATATCCTTTCTAGTGTACCTAGCTAGTTGTTAGGTGATGGCAAACCCCTTCGCTCATAAGTTATAAATAAAACTTGCAGTCCCTCGTCCTTTTCTGGAGTCCCTCGTCTTTTTCTTATGCTGGTTCTGGTTGACAGTCCCGGGCCTTGGGGTCCGCCGTTACTTTTCAGTTTTCATCTTAGGTCGTTCAAGAACCACTACGGCAATTCACCTCTAACAAATGAACCAATACGGCAATGAATAGACCTAAAAGGTAAATGGTCCAGGTCTCCAGGCTACTCCAAGCCTAGCTTATTAGAAAAAACAAGAGAGTATAGCTTAGTTAGCAAAGGTTAATGTGCAAAAGACTGCTTCTCCAAGAGATACTCGACTGATTACACAAAACATTTCATGCTGTGATTTGTGAGAAAATCCTGTTAAGATTTGAAACGTAATCCATTGTTAATCTTGCAAATGCAAGAATTTTTCAATAGCAAGTAATGTTTTTTTCTCCAAGCTCGATGGATGAATAACTGAAGAAGATAACTCAAATTTATAAATGCTTAGCTGTTTTCTTAGGATTTGAATACAAGATATAAAATGAAATTATAAATCTTGAATCTTAGTGACTAAAAGAATAACCCGTTGGCGACAACAAAAGAAGTTTATAAACTTAATTCTAATTGAAGGTCATCTTAAAAGAGAAAAACAAGGTTCTTTACAAGTTTTTTCAATGGGTGTTTTCATGAATCAATGCACTGAACCTCACTTGATAGGCTGACATGGCTCACGAGCTGCATGAGATACGTGATAATTACTATCCCTTCTTTCCCTTCAATGCATGGCATCTGCAGGCAAATTATCCTTTGTGTAGCATAGATACATATGCCAATCAAACAAATTCCATTTTTTTTTCAGTCACAGCAACAGCAGCAGCTGAAATAGCATTACTCGTTGTAATCGTTTACAAGTAGAGAGAAACAGAGCTTGTGATGGGTTAGAAATCCAAGTGACTTGACGGGCACTGAGAAGTCTTGCATTTCTAGCCAACCAAGCAGACACTTTGTTAGCCTGCCTACTGATGTTATAAGAAGTGATCCAGGAGAGATACAGAAGGTTAGACTGTGGACTTTTTTGATTAATCTCCCAGACCATTGCACAATCTTGATCGATCACCCTAACTGCTGCAAGAGATTCTGATTTCACCAAAATAGGAGTACAATTATAAGTCGCTGTTATATTGATTGCTTCGCGAATTGCAACAAATTCCTTTTGAATCTCATATAGCTTGATGTCTCAATATGAATGAGTGTATGTTTGATATCATGTTACAAAAATATATAGAAATAATATTTTTTAAGATTTTTTTTTAAGATTTGTATATTAAAATCATTTAAAAACACTTTAAAAATCTTTAATTTAGTGCTTTTTTTCAAGTAAAAAACACACTTTAAAAAGCTTATTATAAGGCAAAAATGAACACCACCAGAATAGATTGAAAAAATGGAGTAGTCCTCCATTCTACCTTTTTCCGTATTGCTTTCTTGTTCTGTAGTTGCCTTTTATTTTTCAAGATAGAGACGACAACAAGCTCGATTCATGAGGATTACTTGATAATAAATTATTAAAGCAGAAAAATTCATTGGATAATGTGTGTGTGTGTATATATATATATACATGAGTTTAATAAATTATCTTAAATACTAGGAAGTAAACAACATATCAACAACATAATTAAATTCATTATACTATCAGAAAGTCCTGCAAGAATCCATGTTTCTTGTATGAAGTCCCATCATAGGCCTTTTCCACATCGACTTTAATCTACAATCTGTCTTCCAAGAACAAAACTTCTTTAAGCATCAGGGGCTTGAGATGATCCATACATCTGTGTTGCCTTCCTTTATAGCTTGTTATATTGTGTTTGTCTTGATCTTCTTGTTTGATCTTGCTAGAAAATATGCTTTCTCGGCATTTATCGCCTCACTTTCTCTAGAGAGCATCATTCATTTTCACTTGAACTTCTACATCTAGATTTGAAACTAACTAAAATACAAGAAGATTTTTTTAAATATAGAAAATTAAATGGGCTTACATGCTATTTAAAGAATACTAAAGAAGCTTATAATAAAAAATTTATATAGAAACTAAAGATGTAAAATTCAAATTTAAAATATTAAAAGAAACTGAAAGAGATAGTGGTTTTACTGTGCATTTATTTACTATTCACCCTCTCACAAATCACTATAGATTGAAATAATGATTTTTTTTATTTTTTAATTTGATCCCTAATTTTTTTGTTTTGCACAATTGAACCTTTAAGATCCAAATTAATAGCCAATTAGTTCCTTTTAAAAAAAAAGAGAGGGTGAAATTAAAAAATTAATGACCAAAGTGAAAAACATGGGCAAAATAGGTAGCAAATTCTAATTTCATCAAGAAAATTTAGTTATCTTTTTAAATTAATAGATGATCAGCCCCTTAAGTTTCCAGAAATTTCGGTGTTGAGAGAGACGACTTATCATTGACACCTATTCCAATCACCAAGATTGTAAACCCCTTAAAAATGCACAATTACAATCCTAGAAAATGAAAAACAGGGTTTTGAGCTTCCCGAAGTCATGGTCAAGAGAGGAAAAGAGGTGGGGAAAACTTTGATTGGCTTGTATTCAAAACTCATTTTATTACGCGTTAAGGAGCTATAAACTCATTTAAATAAGTTTGAATGAAAATAAATAAATTTAATGTATAATTTTTGAATTTTTGAATTAAGGTTATTGGAAGACAATTTGAAGAAAATATGAAATTGTCATAGTTTGATGTAATTGTGATGAAATAGGTTATAAATGATATAAAATAATGAATAATTGAAGAAGAAAGATGAGTGTTTTTTTTTAGGGAGGAGGGGTTATAATGATTTGAATTGGATTTAAATTAATCTATCTAAATGTGGTAAAAACAAATCCTACTTTAGCTTAAAATCTCATTAAAAGAACGAGGATAATTATTTAAAATTTATGATTTAAATGATGTTAAAATTAATGCCTGAATATAGCTTGAATGACTAAATTAAAATGTGTTTAAAATTAAGGTATAGAAATACAAAGTAAAAGAGTTAGGTAAAATTTATGAAAGTTATGAAATACCAATGAGTATTAAACATTAGCAAATGTGACTACTAATGTTAGAGGAAGCTCAATGTATTTTGAATGTGAATTTTGAATACAATTATAAAGTTCATATACATAAAATTGTGTATAAAGAAATAAAAGTTGTTAATAAGTGAATAAAATTGAGATGGAACTAAAATGTAGGTTTCTAAAATTGATAAATAAAGTAGTTTGTTAATAAATGGTATCTTATCGATGCAGGAGAGACTTCAAGAATAAGACTCCAAATGAAAGGAACTGGACCTACAAGAGAAGCAAATAGATGCTTTTAAACCTTACTCTTTTAAATTCCAATATTCCATGCATAACAATCTTTAGTCTAGAATTTATCTTGAAATTTTATGAATGAGTATCAAGATGTAAGAAAGAGTAAATGGAATCGTTGACTTGAAATGGAATCATGAGAAAAGGCCTCTTTGATGGGGAGGTGATTTAATTTAAAAAATATCAACCTGCCATTAGGTATAGAGGTTAATGTCAACTTGCCATTATATATGAAAGTTGATGTTAACATGCCATTAAGATAAAGGTCAATACCAACTTGCCATAAAAACAGAGGTCAATATCAACTTGCCATTAGGTATAGGGGTTGAGAAATTAGAACCTGCCTATTATGTACATAATAGAGGTTTTGTGGAATTTGAATTATAGAATGGAATTACTATTGAGAAGGAGATTAAGCAATATACTGAGTTATAATTATATGATGCATGAAAGAAAACTAGTTTGCGAAAGAAAGAAACTTGATGATTTGATTTAATGTATGAAGATATGAATTATTAAAAATATGAAATGAATCGGAAAAAAAAGAGGCAATGTCAATTGGTTATATCATGATGTAAATTGAATGTTTGTGTTAGTTCATTAATTTATTATAAATAAAGTTTTGCTCTCTAATGATTGAAATGTAATCTAACATACATGATTGCTCTATATAATCGGATCATCTTGATCTATCTTTTAGATTGTTAGTTTTATGTAGTTAAGATAGTATTTTGTTAAGATAGTTTGATGATATAACCATGTAAAAAACTATCCTTTTGGTTTTGTATGAATTACAATATATTGTTTCATTAAAGTTCTAAACTTATTCTATTTTTGTTTGTAAAAATGTATAGATAATACGTATGGGTTCATGTTCTAAATTTCATAATTGATAATCTTTAGTTGTAATTTAAATTAAATTACATAGATATATTTACATTATATTAAAATGTTATGTTAATTGGATGAAAGAAAAAGTGAAATGAATGATATTGTTACAGACATGCCTAAGATTGCGAAGACTTTGTTGTGTTAAGTGTTCATTACAAATATCAATAATGATGTATGTATAATGATAAATAAATAAAGAAGACTATGTTAAGATTTTGGTAGAAACAAGAAATTTTAAATAGGTGATTATATATAATAATGTAAAAGAAAAATATCCTTATCTACCATGAGAAGACGAAGTTAATCTGACATTGGTATGATTAAAACATGGATTGTTACAAAAATGGTTAACATTTGGTGTCAACGGGTTCCACTAGGTGAGGAAAGTCTTATGGTGATTGTTTTAAGCCTTAATATAGCCTAAAAAATTAGATTTAAGTCAGGATGATATATTTTATTTGTTTTGATTTTGTGATTTGGATGATTTTATGGATTTATTAGGTTGATATGTTGATTTCTTATTGTTCTTAGAGTGTTTGTAAGGTGTTTTTGGGTTGAAATAAGTTGAAAATGAGTTTATTACCTTGTTTTTCTAGCCATCACAATGGTGGCTGAAATCTGGGCCCCAGCAGCCAACGTGTTGGTTGTGTATCTTTTTTTTAAAAATAAAAAATAGGAGTGGATGACAAGTCATACATCCCTTTAAATAAATAAATAAAAGGCTTAGGTGCAGAGGCTTGAGCTTGAAGTCCCACAAATTTGGGCTTTTCCTTTCAAAGGTCAGGGCACTGGATCATTGGGCTGCGTGCTGGGCTCTTTTTCAACCCTTTTTTTTAAATATATTTAAGTTAGATATAAATTTATATAAACAATATTGAACCTGATTAACTCTATACTCCGAATAACAACTTCGACGGTTTAAGCCACATCACCTAAGCTATTTTCTCTCTCTTTTGTATGCATTCTTTTGTCCCTCAATTTAAAAAAAAAATACAATTTTTCCATTTGTCTTTGCTATCTCAGTTTCACATGCCTTTCCTTTTCAAAAAATATTTTATGCAAAAAAAATTGACAAAAACTTTATTGTCATATAAATCTATCAAACAAAAAAATTTATGAGATAAAAAAATTATTGAATTTGATGACATTCATGACTTGCGTTGCAAGTTTAGTTGGTTCATCCGTATTTGTATGATGTTTTTTTAATTAATTGTTATCTTTTACTATTTTCATTCTTGAATATTGAGTTAATTAGAGATTTAGCTTTCAATTTTGCATGTTAACTTAGATTGATTCAGGTAAATATAATATGTTTCTATCTTAATATTAGATAAAAATATCATCCACTATATAATTGATTTTAAATTCATTGATAAAATCTATTTTTTTCTAAAAAAATGAGTAACAATACCTAGATTTTTTTTATACTTCAAAAACAATATTTACTCCACTTGAAAAGTAGTGCAGTACAATTAGACTAATTAAAATATTTTATAAGTAAACATGTAGCTGGCACAATCTTTTCCAGCAATGCACTAATAACTTAATTATCTTGATCTTGTATGGACACTTTTTTTTAGATAAAAAAAAATCTGAAGATTAATTAATTAATTAATTAATAATTTATGTAAAATTATGGAGCAGAAAGCCAAATGAAAAGAAATATGAAAAAAAAAAATAAAATTTTATAAAAAAATACCAAATAAATTAGACTAAAATACCCAAAAAACATTAGATTTAGTAATAAGACTTTGTTTAAAATTGCGTTTTAAATGGTGTTTCATGAAAATTTTTTTAAAAAATTTGCTTAATTTTTTTTAATATTTTTGAATTATTTAGATGTGTCAATATTAAAAATAATTTTAAAAAAAAAATAAAATTATTTTAATGTATTTCTAAAAAAAAGTATTTTAAAAAATAATTGCTATTACTTTCTTTATCGAGCACTGTTAAGGATAAAAAAAGAAAGAAAAAGAATCCCAAGTATGATTAGCTTATATCTTACCCACCCATGCTTGACATTGAATATGGAAAAATGTCCACGTGTCTATTGCATTGAATGTTAAAAAAAAATATTCCCAGAGTGATTCTCGGAAATATTTAAGTATCTTTACCATTTATTGAGATTTATAGATTCTTAAAGCAAAATTCTAAGACAACTAACTAACTATATGCTTGGTCGTTACAAAGTTCAAACCGCAAGATGCACATGTCGTTGAGTCGAGAGACAAATATTTTCAGAACGATGACATGGCAATACCAAGGACACCGACCTGAAGTTCCTGAACCGGAAGTGGGAAATTAACAGAGAAACGGCAGCACCTGAATACTGAGATGGCAATACCAGAGACAACCGTCACAACACATGCCTTTTATTTTGCCTCTGGCCGGTTGCCGGTTGCCGGGCAAACATACCCTGGAGCTCCTCCGCACTTGCATGATGTGAACTCAACCTTTAACTCTAGAACAGCGGAGCGACAGCTGGCCGAGTGTTCTCGAGAATTTTTATTTTTTTTATTATTTTAATTTGCTTGTATAAAAAATGAATTTTAAAAAATATAAAATATTATTTAAATATATTTTTTTTAAAAAAACATTTCAACTAACGCATGAACAACACCCTATTAGTAGACCAAACACTCAACTGGTTTAGGTTTTCATAGAAAAATTCTTTGCAAACCAGCTAACTTTCCAGCAACCTAACCTTGTACAGTTATTTCACAACAAATTAAATAAAATATAATTTTTTAGATTTACTAAATGTACAACCTTAACATAAAATAATAATATTAATAAGAATAATAGTGATGACACCATTTGTGTTAATTTATCTTCTCTCTGCCACAATCTCTTTCTTGTCTGTGTGCATGACCTTGTTTGTTTACACGCTACTACTTCCATGGCTAAAGCTAAAGCACCAAGACGCACTCTTGACTCTTACACTGTTAAACCCATCAACAAAACCGTTAAACGTAAGTCCTTCACCCTCACTGCTCAACCCACCCTTTTTCTTTTCCAATTTATATCATCTCTATTAACAAAAAAATGAAAATGAAATTCTTTCGTTTTGTAGCTGGAGATTGCGTGTTGATGCGGCCATCGGATCCGTCGAAGCCTTCTTACGTGGCAAAGATTGAGCGGATCGAATCCGACGGTAGAGGGCCCAACGTGAGAGTACGGGTGCGGTGGTATTACCGGCCGGAGGAATCAATCGGTGGTCGCCGGCAGTTTCATGGCTCAAAGGAGGTTTTTCTATCCGATCATTATGATACTCAGAGTGCAGATACGATTGAAGGGAAGTGTATGGTTCATAGTTTCAAGAATTACACGAAGCTTGATGCTGTTGGGAACGATGATTTCTTTTGTCGTTTTGAGTATAATTCGTCTACTGGTGCTTTTAATCCTGATAGAGTTGCCGTGTATGTCTCGAATTTCCCCTTTTTTAATGCGATTTTGATGGTTTAATTCAGTGGCGATATTTATGCTATTAATTCGGGAATCTTATCTTAATTGTGGTTCGATTGATTTTAATTTGATATTTTTAATTTGGGATTAGAATAGTGTTTTTGAGTAAAAGGTTTTTCTTAATTGTGGCAGGTATTGCAAATGTGAGATGCCTTACAATCCTGATGACTTGATGGTTCAATGTGAAGGCTGCAGTGACTGGTAAGCTGTGTGTTTTTTAGATTATTTAGATTGTTTTGAAGCCCTTTTCCGAGTTCTAGTTCAGGTTTTGTGGATGGGTTTTTGTTCTGTGATGCTGTTTGGAATTTGCTAGGTGAGATCTTTCAATGCCATTATTACTTCGGTGCCTGTAGGTTTTAGCTTGTTAGAATGCTGTGGCTGCTTGCTATCCAAATGTCAATGGGACTGTGCTTTGATTTTCCTTTCTGCGAGAAAGAATGTAATTAGATTTATAACACCTTATTTCCAGTTATCAGTTGCTTTGTCATATTTCTTTCAAACTGAGGGGAATAGGCATTGCATTATATCTGCAAAGTCGCTCTGGGATTGTCATAGATGACAAATGAGATTGGATTACAGTAATATTTTCTACAGTTATTTAGAAGTTGATTTGGCACGCGGCATATGAAGTAATTTAGATTTGTCTTGTTAAGCAATTACAGCCACTCTCTGATTCTCTAAAAGATATCCAGCGGGAGCAAACTGTTATGGGCAGGGCAGATAAGTTGTTCTCTACTTGAAACTGAAAACGGGAGTAGCTGATATATCAAAAAGAATGGGAAAATGTCATCATGAAAAGAAAGAAGAATGCTTGCGCACCATGTCTTCTGTTTGCATGCATTCTTCCCTTTTCTTTTCCAAACTTCCTCTAGCATGTGATTGGATGGACATGCCTTGATCGTGAGGTTTGTTATCAAACTTCACTTTTAAGGAGCTTCTTATATTGAGTTCTGAGGAGAAATACGTGTCCCTAGTTCAGAAGGAGTGGACAACTAGGGTATAGAGACTTATGTTTCAAATGCCTTTTCTTATGCGGATGTCTGTGCATTTTCATGGGATGTTTTTACCAAACAACTGTTTTAGTGCAGACATATCCGATTTATGCAAATACAATGGGAAAACAATGCATCATTCAGCATACTACTTTTTGATTCAGGTTTCATCCTGCTTGTATAGAAATGTCTGCAGAGGAAGCTAAAAGACTTGATCATTTCTTCTGTGAAAACTGCTCATCTGAAGGCCAGAAGAAGCTGCAGAATTCCCACAATACCAGACAATCAGATGCAAAGGTATCCTCATCCACTGCAGTGTTGAGTGTGTTTTGAAGTCTTTATTTGTCATTCAAATGCCTGGTTTTCCCTGGACTGAATCTGGCATGCACATATTAATAATCTCATGGCATTTGTCATCCAAATTGTTTTTACTGGACTCAAGGTGACATGCACATCTGCCATTCTTCTTTTAAATGTTTGTTGTGTTAATAGATTTGTAATTGCTTTGGCTTTTCATGGAATGCGGGGTATGGAGATTTTTGTATAATGAGTGCATAATGCTTAAAATGCACGAATAAACTTAATCCAACAATCACCTAGCAACACATGCACATGTTCGGAGAGATAGAGAGGAGTGAGTCTGAGATTTGGAAAGGTATTCTCAATTCGTTATTGCTAAGGAACCTTTTTATGATATTATTGGATAAGAATGAATAGTGCAATAAAAAAATCCCGTTGTCAATTTGATATAATTGCATCCTGGGATAAAATACCATGGACTGTGCATTTTTTGTTGTTGCTTGGAGCTACAAAGCCTGTGGGGTTTTGCCAAGAGTTTAGGTATGGTGGTGGATCTGGACATGCATGGCAAGTGGGGAAGCGTGTGCCCATTAAGGCAAACAAGTCACTTGGCATGCCAAGAGCATTTTAGTTAATTTTCTGACTCCCTTTGTGTGCTAATTAATTTGGAGGAGGGGGTCTCTCTCTTTCTTTGTTAATTTATGGCAGCTTGCTGTTGTCCTATGATAATGGGGATTCTGTGCTTCCAACAGAGAAAGGGATCCAGGTTGAAGTTGCATGTAAATGGCAGATAAACTCAAATACACCAAGTATGAATTTACTTATCATTGATATTTTTTGCCACCACATTCTTGCAGGCGGAAACAAAGAGGCGCCGGAGGTGATAAAGTAAATAAAATACAAATGCTGATGTACAGTGATAGCAGAGGAACTGGAGCTCTGTTTTTAACCCTGGTTAGGCTTCAAGCAAACACGCAGGCAGATACATCTGCATCACAAGCTGTTGTATATCTGTGAGTGAGTTCATGGCAGAGGGAAACTGGCTTGAAAACCTTTAGTCATGTGTAGATAACCTTGATTTGAGGGTTGGTCACCCCGTCAAGGATGTGTTTGGTTGTTTGTAGGCTATGTGATCATGTACATGTTTTTCACTCTGGTTTCTTGTTTCTATAAACCAGGGCTGTGTATAAGCCAAACTAGTTTAACTTGTAAATAGATACACGTTTATGCCTCTCTACCTTGGTACGCATGGGGAATCCACTGGTTGGAGCAAGTAGGAGAAGGCACTGCACAGAGGCCAGAGGAGGATTTTGCTAAACTGCCACTGGACGGGAAGTAATCCTTTTTTCGAAAATGAAATTTAAAAAATGCTTTAATTTTTATTATTTTTTTTTGGTCATGCCATCTCAGATCAAGTGCCGTTTAATAAATCTAGTTGTTATGCAATGCAAGTAAGCTGGGATGTTTTATAATTCAAACGACGACTTTTATGCCGATCACACCATGAAAACAGACGCTTCAATTGGAATATAAAATAAAAGTCATCGGTGTCGTTTTAGTAGAGCTCCTAAAGGCCTCCTCCGCTTGTTTTATCGTCTTGCCTACCGAGAAATAAGTGCTACGCAAATGCTACTGTTTCGTTTTCATTTAGGCTCTTCAATGCCATGCAAGTGCATGCTGATGGTTAGAGGATGAGTGCAAAATTTAATACAAACAATGGAAGCTCAGTTTTCACATTCTGATACAAATGAATCACGAAACATATGCTACAGGTGGCTTAGCAGTTACCAAAGAATGATGAGACAACGCAAAGCTAAATTTCCTTGTTTCTTCTTTGAGTGTGGGCGAGACTTGTTACCGCTTATATTTGTCTTGACTTGTCTTCTCTCTCTTCCATACAATAACGATGCCATACAGATCGGATGTAGCCAGCAAATTCTCCCCGTGGTTCCACGCAACATCACCGACTGGAAAGCGATGACCCTGCAGTCAGAAATGCACATCATGGTGAGAACATGGTGGTGGTAGCGGTGGTGACATTGTGAAACATCAAATGCAGTACGCAACAGAGATGGACCTGTAGCTTGTTGACGCATGTATGCTTTGGCCGAGTCAAATCATAGAAATAAACGTTTGAATCCTCACTTCCGGCAACTTCATGTTAAAAAAAAAAAAAACCATTTCAGTTTGAGATAAAAAAAAAGTCATTACTGTTCCCAAACTCAAGATTCTTTTCAAGGATATGTGAACACTCAATTCTAGACCAAAACCACACAATTTTAACAGAATTTTTCATGCTTCACTGTCTACTCTTATCCTTTATTAGATTCTCTCTAAGAAATGCACTGTAGGAAGATTCAGTGGTTGGAAACGAATGTTGCAGAAAATCTTAGGGGTTGTAGGAAAGCAGAAAAAAAAAGAGCACTGAGGTTGTGGGATTGTTGCAGACGAGCACATAAAGGTTGAGTGTGGAAGGTGACAACAGAGTTACTACTCAAGCATATGATGACCTACAAATACATCACATTTCATTGACATGCAGACATACATGTGTATACACAGTTGTTTTTGCATCAGCTTTTTAGTTGTATTCTAAGCTCACATGTACAAATGATAGCTGACCAAATATTAGAACCTTCATTGCAGTAATTAAATACAAACCTATATACTCTCCTTTTTCAAGGGAAAGCAAGGGGCAGAAAGAAGCCCGGATGCTATGTACTCGTGGAGCCAATTTGAGTGAGCAACGAAGAGTCAGATAACCTTTTATTTCCAAGGCAACACTGCAACACAAGCATATCATCCTCTAAATCACTTCAAATTAGAAGACCTAACAGTGGAAGACATGTCAGAAATACAAACCTATAGAACGACAAACTTCCATCTTGAGTACAGGTCAGCAACACAGGGCCTCCTGCTAGCAGAGAGAAACTCCGGTACTGAACAGTTGTTACTGGATATTTGCTCTTGCCACTACTTCGATAGCGATGAGACCGGGACAATGCACCCGTGTGTGAGTCCATGCTTGTGGAGTATACACATCCCTGCATGTATAGCTCAGTGAATAGCTATTCGAAAAGGTACTACAAAAAGTCATCCAATGGTGATGGTTATTTAATGTATTTACAGAAGAGTTACCTGTGCATCCCCGCAGAAAATGAGGTGACCAGTGTGATCATGGTCCATGGATGTAACCTTATCGTCAAACACCAATTTATTAATAATCCTGCCAGTGCTGAAATTGAATACCTGGTATATCAATGAAGAGGAGCTACAAATCAAGTGGAATCAATCCAAGTGGAAACTATAGGCCAGGCCAGGGAAGGGCATGACCAAGTATGATCACATGTTTAGAGGTTCTCATTTTGAAATTGCATCAGCATGAAAGCTTGTATATAAGTTGGCAACCTCACAAACGAGTGAGTAGGATTGTTTTACTTTAAATCGTGAAATGTGGTAGAAGTTTTCTCAAATTCAAGCAATTATGTGAGAAAAATTTGGGTGGATACAGCTAGTCATGTAAATGAATTATGATGTTGCAGGGAAAGGAGAATGGTATTTACAGTAATTTCTCTGTTTGCATTGCCAACTGAGAGGAAGTTGTTGTTTACCTGCATTGATGGAGACAAAAGAGGAAACGTTAGGTAGCCAATCAAGTCATGAACAATGATTAGAACGTATTAAATATAAAAAAATTCCCAGTCAGATGATCACATATATGCACATGCACAAATTATCAGGGCAGAGGGAGAGAGGGAGAGGGTGTTCAGTGCATACTTACAGGATGAAAACGAATACACAATTGTGAAGAGACTCCATATATTACTCGAATGCAAATCCCTTTTGATAACTCCCATACTCTCACAGTTTTATCCATGGATGCTGAAGCAATGTACTGATTATTGGACGAGAAGTCGAAGTCTGGCAGTACTTTTCTGACTTAGAAACGTGGCAATGATAGCAGAAAAATATAAACTTGCACTCAATCAATATGATTAGCAGCGTCCTTGGTGAGATTATATTGGATAAAGAAACTAAAGATTTGCACTCCTCTCTCTGATGACTCCTCTTAGAGCACACATGTGCAGGAATAGTCATGCTTACACAAGTATTCAAAGATAAACCATTGTCGTTAAACTAAAGAGATAGTGCATGGTGTGTTGAACTAAATAAAAACAAGATTCAGAGCCATCAGAACTTAATTCACAAAGACCTGGGAAAATGCAATAGCCAGAGCCAAAATGAAGTTCATACGGTTCTACAGTCCAGTCATACACACGAATAAATTTACTAGGTAGGTTCCACTTAAATTGGTTTGTTCATTTTTGAATGATACATGAGATCATGCTTTCTTTTCCATTTCTAGTTGTTCACCTGTAAGATACCTGCCATTGATCTTCACTTGACCTATCACACCAATACCACAGGTTGCACAAGAGACTAGAAGACAGTGTCACTCCAATACAAACAAAGGGCTTGTTGCTTAGGATTAGCAATTCCATGTGCGACTCAATTGTCTAAATTATAATGGAATGTGAAAATCATGTCTTTAATAATGGAAACGTGCATGCAAACCCACAAACAAATTGTTAGGACCTGAAATATAAGAAAAGACCATAGAAACAATACCATTCAATCAAACCTGTGACATCTTTAGAATGGCCCTCTAATTTTTTGATGACTGAAGGTGGGTCTGAGACTAAGCACACTGTCAAGGTTCCATCTGACGCCCCATATGCAAGTAAATCAGAACTCATGTGCCCAAACTTCAAAACAGTAACTGCACATAAGACCAAGGATGCTCAGTCTAAGAAGATAGATTAACCACTCAAAGTATAATATGACAAGAGAAATGAAAGAAGTCTATATCAGTAACATAAAGAAATACCAGCAGCTTTGCACTGATCAAAGATGCAATGCATTCCTACAAAAGAATATGCAGGTTCAGCCCCTCGGCGGCGTAGGGAATCATAATCACTTGCAGTTGAGCTGAAACTTGTTCTGTGAGTAGAAGGCAGGTTGGTACTTCGCAGGTCCTGCAAATGAAGTTCACACATACAAAAAAAATTAATCAATGATGTGGTAGTTTCAAAGTCATAATCAATAACTAAAAATCACAAGAAATTAAGTTGGTAGTTCCTGGCGCAGAATGGAAGCTAAAGTCCAATGAGAAGAGAAGAGGTGGAATGGGCAGATGAAGAGTAGTTAGTAGTTATACACATACATGGATATTTTGCTTTGTTTTTTCTTACAAGTGAGAAAAGGGGCTTTAGCTCTATTTAATCAGTTAACTTTTACTTTCTACTCGGGTAAAAATATTTTTTTCAGCAATTAAGTTTAAGGTTGATGAGTTAACATAAAAGTAAAACGCATAACTTGTCAGATCAGACTAGTTAGTAGTTATACACATACATGGATATTTTGGATTGTTTTTCCTTGTAAGTGAGAAAAAAAGGCTTTAGCTCTATTTAATCATGTAACTTTTACTTTCTACTCAGGTAAAAATATTGTTTTCAGCAATTAAGTTTAAGGTTGATGAGTTAACATAAAAGTAAAACGCATAACTTGCCAGATCATACTAATGTCCAATATCAAACATGTTAGAAAAAGGAGGTAGTGGGGACAGGTGCCATGGCAGGTTCCTTGAATAAGTACATTACTTCTTGTGAAAAAATATATTTTTAACTCTATGGAGCCTGTTAAGAGTTATGGCAGAAGCACTAAATGCAGTAAGAGGTACAGATATAACTTCTTTAATTATCAAAAGAAAATCCACAAGAAACTGAAGCATACCCTGCTGGAAGTCCAACTGTCCACCTCGAACAAATGGGAAGGTGGAGTCGTAGATTGAAGCCATCGCCCACTGATGCATCAACCAGTAAATCATCCTGATGTCAGAATTGTATAGAGAAATAGATTTAAAATAGAAGTCACAACTCACAAAGTGCATTTTTATATAAGTTCATGTTGATTCTCAATACAAAGTGAAAGAAAATAACATTAGCTCAGTTAGATAAATAGAAATGTTCCTTGATGTAAGGGAAGTCAAATGTCAGATAGTTGCAAATATTTCTGAACCCCTGGTGCACAGGTGTGTGAGTATAATTCAGTTAGTACAAGATGTCAATCAATATACACAACTAGCTGCACTCAAGTAAAGTATCAGCAACCTGTTTCCGGGTGTGCTTTGGTGGCTTGGCAAAGCATCCCAATTTCTTGGCCTGCGAATGTAATTACGATAGCTCGCATACCCTTTTCCATTGCATCTCCAATCCTTCATAAAATGCATTCGCAATAAGAACTTATAGAAGAAATGATTAGATTTCATTTGTGCAGTCCTGCTACTTGCTAGAAAAGTAACTTTAGTTTCATAGGTAATAAAATGAAAAACACTAGAATACTTGAAATTTCTTCTCAATGAAAATGAAAAAACACAAAAAGAATAAGGCATCATCACAAAGAAAACCAGATAGCTACTTGTTAGACCATTCTCAAAGCGTCATTTGACAGGGTACCATTACTATACTATATCAATGTTGCTAACCATTCGATTGGGGCTTAACAAAATCATCCCACAATGAAAGTAAATTCAAGATGTTGATTAAACTCGTCTCATGAATCATTGAAACAAGATACAGTGCCATGACAACAATTCATCTAGAAACAAACAGAAATTCATCGTTTTAGACTGCACAAGTCTTCCAAATTATTCCAAAGGCAAATAAGTTCAGTAAAGGCGCACACACGAATCTCTATTACAAAAAAATTAAAAAAAAAAGAGTTATAATTTCTAACTTGACTTTTGTTCTAAATCTAATCCAATGAGCACCCTCATTAACCATTTTCTTTAAATAAAAAAAGGTTCCTCCAAGCTTGATCAGCAGAACAGCTAATTTAATTACTAATTCTCTCCTAAACTAAGCTCCGTCCAGCAACAATTTACAATCCAAACCAGTGGATCTACCAATTACGCACTTACGAAACATAATAATGTGGTGCGCATAATAATAATAATAAAAAAACGAACGAGTTAATCATAATAATAATAATAAGCTTCAAAAACGACAAGAAGAGTAGAGAGAAAGCTTACAATAAGGCGGCGAACACCGGAATCGGCTTTCCTGTAGAGAAGGAGACGGCGAATGCCGATGTAATCAGGATCGGAATCCGAAGTAACAGGCTGAAGCAAACAGCTGAATAATTCTGGATCTACATTTTTCTTCTTATCCATATTCTCTTTATCATTATTGTTATTATTATTATTCAAGTTTCTGTTAGATTCTGTTGAGCCGTTGTTTACTTTGTCGTTGCTGTTGTTATCTACTGGCTCCTCCACCTGCTCCGCCATTTTATTGAGGGTCCGATGCATTCTTCATTACAGATCGTCGGGAGAATTAGCAGGAGTGATAGAAGTAGCAATTTTATTTTATTTTAATGTGGGGAGGGTTTTGATGAATGTTTGACGGAGGAGCTGGAGGGAGAGAGAGAGAGAGTGCAGATCGATGGAAGGGAGGGGATGGCCGTTAATCGGTGATGGGTTGAACTTCACGCGACTCAAATAGAAAGGATGAAGGGACTTTGTTACGAAATTATATCAAATAGTATACTAGTTTTACTCACTTCCGTAAAGTTTACTTACTTATCCGTAACAAAGCCTCTCCGTTTTCCCTTTTTCTTTTTTATTTTTCACTAATCATCCATCGTTGCAAACATGGAAGTTAAAAAACACAAGAGGAATTTTTACTGAAAAAACATTTTCTTGTTTTTTATTCTTGAGATCCGGATTACCACGTGGACCCAATCCTGATTTAAAAAATTTTATATCAGTATCTTCTAGGTTGGTGATTTAATGATAAAAATTTGAGATTAAAAGATTTATTTTTTTTATGGTTTCAAGTTCGAGCCCTATAATTGCTTGTATGATTGCCACTGAAGACTTATATTATTATTAATTTCAGGACCTGTATGATTAGTCGAGATACACACAAGCTAACCCGATCACTCATATTAAAAAAAAACTTAAATGATCAAATTAAGTTAATTGTTTTTAGCTTCGGTGAAGCTCTAAAAGCCAATCAAATTTTTAAAAAGTCAACTAAATTAATTTAATATAAAACCCAAGTTAAATTAATATATTGAACCGAGCCAGTGTTAACATAAATTGATTTGAAAATGGCTAGCGGCAATTCACAAGGAATGCTTGCAGTGGTCTTGCAATAGCAAATAGAGATGGAATTCGATGAATAAAATTCCATGACTTTCGTGGATTTAGAGTAATGGCAGTTAACATTCTCGAAAGAAAGACGAAAGAAAAAAAAAAGGTGTAATACTAGTAAATTGTAATTGGCAAACGATTACAAGCATGAGATTGACTTTGATTTGGAATTAGATTCATTTCCCTTTCTAGGAGGTGTCTAGAAGTTTGTTACCGGTTAAGATTTAAAGTATTTTTTACTCAGAAATATATTAAAATAATATTTTTTATTTTTTAAAAATTATTATTGATATCAGCACATTAAAACTATCTAAAAACATTAAAAAAAAAATTTAAGCAATAAAAATTTCAATTTTTAAGAAACGTGGTTTCAACAACATTCCCAAACACTAGCTCTAGATGAGATGGAAAAGTATAGATAAATTATTATAATGCACTTTACAATGCATGTAATTATATCAAAAGCTAAATGATGTGAGGAAATCATTGTAGATCAATAGATTTTTTACTGTGAATTGTAATGGTATTTTCACTTTTAATTTTTCATCTTTTCACTAGATGTTTCTTTGGCTTTCTTTTTCTTCCCCAACAAAAAGGTGTCATTAAGGAGGCGCTTGTGACGCTTCTTGATGGCCAAATCTGGCCATCTGTCGTCTCACTGAATGCGCAGTTGTGCCCTCTTTCACATGATGTGGCGCGTGTAGACAGATAATGGTTGGATTGTCGTCGGCGATCGATTGTTTGTGTTTTTTCTTTTTTTTTCTCTCCTGACAACTAAAGTGCACAATTATCTTCTTTATTTATTGTTTGTCATATCAGGCATGGCTGTAAGACCCAAGTCGCTTGGATCTGATATGTTTACTAGTCCCAAGTCGCTTCGGTTTAGACCCAAGCGCTTGGCAACCATGTCAGATCCACGCTTGGGTCGAATTAAAAATTTTCAAAAGTATGATTGGATTGCAAAAACAAACATTGTCTCATTTAACCATGATTTTTCATTTATATGCAGTAGAACTTAACTGCAAACTCTTTTTTGTTTGTGCAACTTATTTTTTAAATTGTTATATTCGAAGAGGAGAGTGAAAAAAAAATATTGACCCACACCAGGCCAAACCCAAAAAAAATATCAAACTCGCGCCTGGGTTTAGTAACCATGCTAGACCTAAGCATCGTGGGTCTGACAACCATGGCAGACCCAAATGCCTTGGGTCTGACAATCATATTTAGTGTCACACCCAGGCACGTGGGCTGACATGGTTGCCAGACCCAAGTTGCCTAAGTCTGGCAATCATGTGCAAGTGTACTATGGAATAAAACACAATCCATTGTAAACTTGCACAATGCATTTTCCAAGCTCTGAAAGTTTGGGATGAGGCTAATGTTATCTTTCCACAAAAAGTTAAATTATCATTTTACTTTTTTGTTGAAAAAATTAAAGCCTTGGTTGTAGGGGTATTTCAGTATTTTTTATAGGCTCATTGGTCATTAAACACTTCAACGTAGATATGGTAATTTATTTCACGATTATTTACATAGTAAAAATATTATTTTACCCCCAAGATTAACAAAATTAAAACATGTTGCCCAAGGTTTTTTTTTTTTGACATTTCACAAACTGTTAAATAAGTTAAAATACATCTTTAACTTTGAAAAAGATAAAAAAAAAAAAAGTTTGCATAAAGGAATATTTTTGTTCTTTCACACTGTTTTCTGTGTAATTTTCTATAATCATAAAGAATATTTTGGTATTTTAATATTGTTTTATTATTTTTAAATTTCAAAAATTACCCTAAACCCATATTTACTTGGATCTGGTAAACAAGCAAGACTCAAATTATTTCAATACCAGACCCAAATAACATGAATCTAACATATATACGTACGTTACTTGGCTCTTGACCTAGCATGATTATCAAACTAAGATACTTAAAACATTCACCAACTTTTAATATTTTTTTTATGTATTTTTAAAAAAATTAATATTGAGAACGAGCCAATATCCCAATACACTTTCATTTGGTGTATTTTGCCGTATGATCAGCAAAAAAAATTTTTTTGTCACAAACGCTGACCAACAAAGGGGCCAAGGGACGATTCGTGATTGCGGTCCACTTCTCTATATGAGAATTTTATTCCAGAAAATGAAAGGATCTCGAGAACTGATTGATCACGAATCGGAATTTGTTGAGTCATCAACAGGATGCCAGTATCTGTTGTAAAACCACACGGTGTCAGCTTCCACAGCATATCCATCTTGATTGCGGTGCCAGCCATAGTAAGCATGGGTTCTGTTCTTAATATCGAAAATGGCATGACCAAAACTAGCCTCGCGGTATGCTGAGTATTCTGGCTGTGGATACGTCATGCTGCAAGATATGGTAAGATCATGATATATATAACATTGCAAGACAACTTGGAGATGTATATCAGAGAAGATTAGTTCATTTATTCAAAGATCTTACCTTGTTGCCAGGCCCTCTATATTTCCTCCATCACCAATGGTAATGTAAACTGGGGCAGTTTGATCTCTTACCGGTACACACTGTCCGTTTACAATGTTGTATGCAATGTTGGATATGCGCTCCTGCAGAGACAATGCACCAATTGTTACTTTGACAAAGATTTCACATTCAAATCTAGTCTGGTAGTTCTTTCTGATTGCAAACAACCTCAAACTTCTCTTCAATGATCTGATAGTACTGACGATCTCATCGTATTAGATAAGCTTAAAGGATTTGCATTTAATGTCATTCTGAAGCAAAAACAAAACTGAAGCCAAACAGAGGAATCTTTACAAAACTTTGGACGTTTTTTAGAAAGTTATAATAGACATCCCAAAAGGTGGAAAGAAAGCATTTCAAGAGAAACATGAACCTGATCACATGATTTATAACTTGTAAGGGATAAGGGACACTTACAGATCGTTCATAGGCATGAACATGACCAGCAAACACAACATCAACTTTGTATTTAACAAACCATGACTCGTACATTACTCTCATGGTCTCCCCTTCCATGTAATGATACTCGTAGCTATTATACCACGGAGAATGCATAAGAACAACCAACCATGGTGTCTCACTCCTGTTGACTTTTGGTAGCTCTTCTTCAAGCCATTGGTTTTGAGGAGTATATTTGCCTAAAAACAAGGTAGAAAAACAGATGCAATTACGCAAAAGCAGGGATTATACTTGATTTTCCAAATAACTGAATGCAGGTTTCAAAATGAAGAGATTACAGGAGTTATGGTAAACAATTGCAAAAAAATATGAGCAGCGTACAAGTCATGATTTCCAAGGTCTTTTCCTAAGCAATATATGCACTCGACATTTATGTCTAACAAAAAAATGGCCTGAACCAATGTTTGATGAAAATAAGTTGCACATACACTGATACACACACTCAGTCTTTCATTCATTCTATTTTACGACTCTTAAAGAAATAAAACCCTTACCATATGCCGAGTATGAAGACAACACGATGATGTATGCTGAAGCCCTCTTGATTGAGTACCAAAAAGGAGCGGTGCTTTGCGATGCTCTATAAGGGACATGGTAGCGGTGAGTATAAGGCTTAAAAGGTTTTGTTTCACCCTGCAACGACATTTCATTCTTTTGTTATGAATTTTCTTTTCAGCAGCTTCTGTGCATTTATCAAACAAGCACATGGAAAACTATGGACTAAAACCATAAAACACAAAGCATCAAAAATCAAAAGCAGAGGCACCAAGTGCAATTTACTTTCTAAATTCAAAGTTAACAATTAAACTCGTAGCAAGCTTTGCATAGACAATAGAAACCACATCGTATCTATAACAGTCAAGTTCAACAACTAAATTAAGGTAGTTGCAACGAAGTTAGTTGGCAAGCAAGATGTGAGAAGTAGCCCTCGGAATGGAAATTAACATTTCCTGAGAGAACAAAGTTGAAAGGATATTGGAAGCCATGAATTATTCTAACGGTGTGAGATGAAGCATTTCTACCCATAAGAAAATAAGAATTACAGAAGATACCATCTCCTGTTGGCCTTCACTTATTTCAGAGGTGTCGAAGATATTATTCTTGATTAGATGATAAACTATGGTAATAGATGCTTACGATATCTGGGGCGAAATCAATCTCATGGTTTCCTGCAGTCCATATCCAAGGCTGATAAGCAACACTTCTCTCTACAAACCTTCCCCATGTATCCCATCTCACATTGTCATGATTTGTATAGTGGTCGGCATAAGAGAGGTCTCCAACAAACAAAACTGCTTGCCCTTTTGCTGGGTTATTTTCATAGTGAGTAAGTGTTCTATTTGAATCATAAGTCTGACCAAGATCCCCTGCAAGTAAAGTCCCAATAAGAGGACATCAGCGCATGTAAGAGCCTGAACATCCTATCCACTGAAAGAATCTTAACCATACACAAATACAGGAGCAAACACAGGTATGCATGGACCACAATGCCCATAATATAAGCAAACAGAACCTATAGCAAGCCATACATACCTATGAGACCAAATGTATATGGGACATCAGGACCAACTGCAGGAGGAGTGATAAACCAGAACTGTCTTGTGGTGTTCCCAACCCCTACTACATAGTAATATTTGGTGTTGAACTGCCACAAGAAGTCAGATAAGCAGATTAATCAAAACCATACTCTAATTTGAACAAAAAAGGTGAATATTTTCAAGTAAAAATCCAAACTCCCAATTAATTTGATAGAGAAACTATCAGGTACCAATACAGAACAGAACATAAACATGGGAGCTGCGAATGAACCAAAATGAACATCAAATAGAACATAAATTTTTTAAGAAATTCACCTCTAAGTTTCTGATGATGCAGTGATGAATGTAGCCAGAGGTGTAATTGTAGAATTTATAGGTATAAGTTTTGCCTTCAGCCTCCTTCTTTTGTTTGCTACTTTCACTCCAGTAAATCACTGTATTTGAACCTGATTCATCAGCAGTCACCCATGACACTATCACTCCCTTCCCCACATGATCTCCTTGTGTTATATGAACCTGTATTTAAATCACCCACATATCAATAAATTAAGGAGAGTCCATCCACTGAGAAAATCAACAAAACTCTCAAGGAGACTCCCCAGAGTTCCAAGGACAAAAAAACACTTAAAGTTTAGTTTTGCATTTTTTTTTAAAAAAAAATTAGAACTTTCCCTTTCTTAATTGACAAACCCACCTAAATTACAAATATAAAAAAGAAAAGACAATTTTAATCAACACATATACTACATGCTTCGATGATGAAAATAACAAGAAAAGGGCCAGTAAATAACAAGAGAAAAAAAAACATGAAAAAAATACACACCTGTTGAGGAGCATTGTAGCCAGGAGGGACTTTAAAAACATCACTATCAAGAGGCATGTCAATAGTTTTCTCCACTTTCCTAACGAAACTACTGGTTTTGCCTCCATGACACAACACAGCCGCATTGAAAACCAAAAACAATACAGCAAAAACAATGGATGATGAAGAAGGAGAAGAGCCCATCTTCTTCAGATTAGAGTTCAACACCAAATTCTTGTGCTTTCCGCCTCCAACCCTTTTAACATTCATCCATATAGATATGCTTGCCTGTTTTTAGATACACAGGTGTGGTCCTTACCTTAACATATTTCTACGGGGGGGTGTACTGGAACCTGTTATCTATATCATGTTTTGCTTAACATGGTAGGCCAACCTGTTAGCTATACGTCTTGGTTTGAGCCCAAATGGCATCTGGATTCGAAATTTATGTGGCCACTGATAGATCCAAGAAATGCAAATATATATGAAGAGGTTGTTCTTTCAAGGAAAATTGAAAATATAAACGTGACCCTGCGGTCACGGACAGGCCGTTTCATAATTATCGACATTTGTGAAGCAAAAGGCCAAAAGGGTTCAACAAATTAACCCCATCTGAAATGATATTTGGAGTTTGACAACATTATTCCTGTCAGAAATATTAAACTGCTTCTGACAAGATAATAAATTGGTTCATGTGACTTTTTTTCTAAGAAAGAAGTCCAAGCCCAAAACGAAAGGTGACTTATAATTACGAAGTCTGGGTTCCAGAGCCACGACAACATCTTGATGGAACACATTACCACTGCCAATAAGAGGATGGTCAGACTAATTCAGTCCCTATCCATAAGAGTGAAATCTGCACTCTGATGATCATTACATGGCATTAAAGGTTTTGAAAAACAGGATTATACGTAAAATTTACTTAATTTAACACTAACTAATTCATTAAAGTAGATAATGAAAATATTATAAGTGATAGTGAATAAAAAACATTAAAAAATGAATATCATAAATTTGATGACTGGTCATGATTTTTGAAACCTGATCAACTCAATCTAACTTGTTTATTTTATTATAACATCTTGGATTTTTAATGTAATTATTATTTTTTTAATTTTTGCTTACATTGGATTTTTAGGTATTTGTTTTTCTATATAAAAATAGTTTCTATTTCACCATCTATAAATTTATACCGTTATATTAATGTGATTACAACCCTTATAGATTTTATTTATAAGTTTAATTTCAATACAACAATTAGAAAATACTATGACATATCTTATCCATTCAATAATAATAATTAGGTATCTCCATAACTTTTGTATTTTGAATTGAGATCTTTAAAATAAAATACTTGTAAAACACATAAGATCATAAAAGTTTTCTTAAATGTTTACCTTATCATGATTACTACATTTTATAACTACATGAATATAATCGGTATCATTAATTAATTCTATAAGCATATCAATTTATATCCCTTTTAATTTAATATTTCATCTTCAATCATTAATGAACTCTTCTGTTTTATTAAACAAATTATATTATTATCATCACACTTGTAACAACTATTTGATTTAACATCTATTTCATAACTCATCTCAATATAATTTTCACTAATTTCTTTTATGTGTATTGGATTCATTGTAACTTTTTCATAACATATTTTCTTTCAACATTGTATATTTTCTTTCAACATTGTATTTTATCCATACCAATTCTATCCTTTAGGCACAGTAATTTCATGTCATTATTTCATTACAAAACGCCCTTAATTTTTGCCACACTTTATCTTTCCATTACAATTATATGACTTGTTGACTTTTCCAAGCTTTTATTTTATTTCGATTAATTGATTTTGTTAGTTTATTATATTATTCATTATATCATTATTGATTCATTAATATCAATTTTAATTTCAAGTCTATGATATTCATTATGACTTATTCATATAAATTCTTTTAAAATTCAGTATACTTCCAGTCATCTTTAGCTTAAACGTACATTTTTTCTATTCTCATATAGCTTACGTCCAGTTTAGCCCTTTTAATTATGTTTTTTATCTTGAATATATTGTTTTAAAAAAATATTTATAATACATTTCAATATTTCTTTCCAACTTAAATATTTTTTATATCCATTTGTGGCAAGTTCCGTTATTTTCCAAATCAAATGTTCCTCTTGCTCATTTATGATATATTTCAATATTTATCTATCTTAATAACTTCCTTTCTTATGCCTATTTATAGCATATTTAAATATTTTTCCATCTTTTATTTTTCTTATACTTATTTATAGTGTATTTAATATCACATAATACATTTTTCTTTTAGGGACAATTAATATATCATAAGTTAAATCTTATTGTTATGACTGATTCAAAAATCACATATTAAAATTTTATCATTGTGATCTATTCAATTTTTCAGCATCATATTATGTGGTTGTGATCTATTTAATTTTCTTGTATTATAATTTCCATCGTTGCATTTCATTTGATTCCTGCCTTTTAAATTCTCACATACTTAAATTTTTCTTTGCTTTACCTACATGATTTGCATAATTTATTTGTATTAATTTACTACCCCGTAAGCATTATTTTTGTAAAATTATTTGAGACCTTACCAAGTGACTGACTATGATACTCATTAATCATATTAGTCACCGTCCAAATGGTAGTCTATATTTGTATCCATAATTTACACTCAAACATTCAACTATAATACTCATCAATCATATTAGTCTTTGTGTGAATAATATTTTCACTAAATAAGTTCTCGAGAAAGATTGGAGGGGTTATAAAAAGCTCCATTTAAAACTTAATCTTTTTAGATAGAACTTACTAAATAATAACTATTAACTGCACTAGCTTTTTGTATATGTAAACAGTAACACATAAATTAATAATATTATATACATGAACAAATATGACCAGATAACATTGATGCATTTTTAGATTTAGAAATTTGCTAATTATAAACCTTTTTATAACGACAACTTCAACCTTGAACTTTTTGTTAAAAGCTTTTCACAGTGTCTTTTACTCTTGATTAAACTATACACATCATATTCTGTATTATTTAATCTATTCAAAATGTCATTTTTTTACGTACAAAATCACTATGATTCCCTACGTCTAAAGCTAATATAATAATGAAACTAAATTCATTATTTGACAACTTTAACATTTTTTCCTACAATAACTTAACCAAGTTCGAGACGGGCATGTAAATCAACATTTAATGTTATCACTATTTAAAGTTCAGTACATTAAACTTTTCAAGTTTCTCATTGTGCATCACAAAAGGTGATGGTAAAATTATCACTACCGAAGTAGTACTTACCGAAACAATATTGGTTGGAAAAATCAATTCTCGAGTTAAAAGCATGATATAAATTATAAAAACAATAGCCAATAATATTTATAAATAAATATTTCAGCTCCACAATAAACAATTAAAATAATATAAACTTGAAATAAAGCAACTTGATAAAAAAAATATTTAAATTATACAAGATAAAAAATAAACACTTTTGTTTATTTTAGTTAAAATTAAACATGTATTATGTCAAAACATTATGTTTAAACAAGAAAGACAAAATGCATGATTATACCAATAAGTTTGCAACTAACATGTATAAACTAAACAAAGATATAAACATGGTTTATAAAAGTTTAGTTCATAAAATATATATTATGCAACAACTCAAAGAGATTCAAATAAATTGCATGAATTGTAATTTTAGAAGATAAATTATAACTTTTAAAAAAGATATATAACAACTTCTAAAATTAATTAAAGAAAAAAAACATAAAGTTATATGTAAACCAAAAGGTTATAAATTAAAATATATAGTGTTGAAATAAATCTATATGTGAGAATATAGCAAATTAAAAGAAAGTTAAATTATAACTTAAATTTTAAATATGCTAAAATCTCTTTAACAATTAATCTATGCAATTAATATTATTTTTTCCCACATGATAAACTAAATAAAGTTTAATATAAAGAGTAAAGCCATCATAGATCCAAAGTTTGTAGATATGAATAATAGACTAGTGAGAAAAGATATTTAGTTAATCATTATAAAGGCATGCTAAATAAAAGATGTCCGATAAAAATCTAGAATTTATACATATTTAAAACTAAAAGGATGTAAAAGCATAACTAAAGACAAACGTGTTTTCAATACAAAAATAATAATATAACTCTAGCATGTATACTAAGCATATATTCAAACTTGTAACACACACACACTAATAATAAAAAATAATAATTCTTTAATTAAAATAAGAAGGGTACTTACTTGTTAAAACACATTAAAGTAATGAATCTTTTGTTGTTGTCAAGAATGAATTCTTTGTCCTTAAAGCTTTATTGTTCCTCATTTGTGCAAC
Organism: Populus deltoides; assembly: GCA_015852605.2. Lineage (NCBI taxonomy): Eukaryota > Viridiplantae > Streptophyta > Magnoliopsida > Malpighiales > Salicaceae > Populus > Populus deltoides. Next base: position 6,208,028 of record CM027573.2, on the reverse strand, counting down.
TAGAATGTTTGCAATATGCTTTCCAAGATTCCAACAACATCGTATTGGTTTAGAAGCACTTCTAAATAAGGTCTTTGAACCAAAGATCATGTAACTTAATATCTCTCAACAAGATGAACCTAAACTCTAGATTTTGGAGAAAAAACAAAGCTTAAAAGGGAATAAAAACACTAAAAATGAGGTAAGAAAGAGTGTGAAAAAATCTAAAAAATACAAGTTAAAAACTCTTCATTCACCTTCTTTTTTATAGTGAATTTTGGAAGTTAAAAGGTTGAAGAATTAATTATTAATGGATCGATGTATTTCATATTGAAAACCTTTCTCTCTCTCATAAAGCTCATGATTAGAAGGGACCAACAGAAATAATATCCATTATAGAAGCATACAGAGCCCAAGACCCTATAACAAGAATGTATGGCAAAATGTCAGGCCCAACACCCCTTGAGCTTGGCTACAGGCCATGCCCAAGCTCATGTGGGTCTAGGGAGATGTCAGACTTAACCCTTTAGGCTCGGCTACGCACAAGGCTTAAGTACTTGTGGGTCCAATGAGATGCCAGACCCAACCCTCTTAGGCTTGGCTATACCCTCAGTCCAAGCTCCCTCGGTCCAAGCTCTTGTGGGTTTAGAGAGATGTCAGACCCAACCCCCTTGGCCTTGGATATATAATAGAGCCAAGATGCCAGAATCAACGCCTTTTTAAGGCAAGAATTCCTTTGGATACAAGCACCCAAAGTGAGAATCTAGGGTCTCCATCTCCTTACACATTTGCTATGTAAAAATTCCTCTAAGGGTCGTCCATACGTCAATCAATATTAATGTTGATTAAAAGGCTGATCTCATCGATGTTAATATCGTGTACAGATTGATGTAGGACCGTCTTCTATAGGCACGTGATACTCCCATCAATAATTAATGTCATGTAAGGAAACACTTACAATCAATATTAATGTTGATTGTAAGGGTCTTCCTCCCATTTGGATATGAAGGAGAAGACCTACGACCCCTTAAGTAAGAAAAAGAAAAATTCAAGGTTATAAATACTTTCTAAACGACCTAGAAAAGAGGTTCGTCATCTTCACTCTCTTACAATTTATTCTTAACATTTATAATACATGAACTAAGAACATAATTTTTTTTATTCTTAGAATTTAATGCTTATTTATTGCAACTCTTTGTAATAAAATCACCGACTTAATCATTGAAAGGTCCCTAAAATCTCTAAAAAGAGATTGTTTTGCAAGAAATGCAGCCCTCGTCATCAATTCCTGAAATCCTAGGTTATGAAAAATAGAAGATGAACATGAAAACATGATCATCCATCATCCAATCATGGTGAAAAGTGAATTCCCTAACATTCTATATTTTGAAACATTATCACCCATAATTTATTTATTTAAAACAAATTTCCAACATCTTCGTTGCAATCCCAGCTATAGTAAGCATGAGTTCTATTCCTCGTATCGAAAACGTTATGACCAAAACTGGCCTCACGATTTATTGAGTGATACGACCGTGGACGTGTCAAGCTGCATCACCAGATCAATACATTACATTTAACAGGCATATATCTATATGAATCTTGATTTATATTTGTTGGTTCAATCGAGGAATTTGCACAGGAAGAAAAGCATAAAAGAAAGGAAAAAAATCAACGATCTATTTACTTGTTTGCCAGGCCTCCGAGATGCCCTCCACCACTAATGGACAATGGCGGTGTAACACAGGAGCCGATTGATTCTTTTTTTACAGAGCAATCTCCGTTTGTAATGTTGCATGCAAGGTCGAACAAAAACAGGCTCAAAGCTACTGCCGTGGCCTCCCCTTCCGCGTAGCGAGAGCATATTACCTACCACAGAATGCTACGAGCAAACCAACATTCAACCATGGCGTCTAAGCCTATTAACTTTGGTACGTAGCTCCTTGTCAAGCCTTTGTGTATTGTTAATGCTTTTTTAAAATTAATTTTTAATTAAAATTAATAAAAAAAGGTTTTCATAAGAAGTTATAGCACAGGAGCCCAAAGACAACGTGTAAGCATAAATTCAGCCCAGCCCACTAAAACTTTCCCCTGTACTAATGGGCCTCTGTAGCCCATTTTCACACTCATTTCAACAAGTAGCAGAAACAGAAATAACTTCCCAATCCGAAACTGCCAGTCCAAAAAGAAGAACCTACCATTCAAAAGTCAAACGGTTCACCTCTACCACGTGTCCTTCTCCTATTGCCTCTTCCTTTCCTTTCTCCCTAAGCAACAAAAGGCCCATGCCCACCGTTACGACCGTTAGATAAGCACCACCCACCCCCTATTTTACTTCCATTCATGGTCCTTAAAGTTTCGACTCCTGGCGACATTAAGCCCTTTACTTTATAGAGGAACCTTCTCTATGACTTTCTAGAATCTAGGTGATTTCTTGTGGGAAAATAACCTAAGGAAGAGAGACGAATTGGACTAAATAATAAAAATTGATACTTGAAGGATGATATATGTACCTTATCTCATAATCTACGCAATCCATTCGTATATTTATACCTATAATAAATAATGATAATAATAATAATATTAAAAAAAACGAAAACGAATCTTTTTTCTATATAAAATCTCTCTATCGGTGAGTGTTTGCCTTCATTCAACAATGTCTCTCAATCCCTCTCTCCTCGTCGTCCTCTCTCTCCTCTTTATCTCCGCAGTTCATGCGGACACACTCAACGGTGATGATCCCTTGATCAGGGAAGTAGTGGACGGTCAGGATGCGTCATCATCAAACCTGTTAAGCGCAGAGCAGCATCACTTCTCGCTGTTCAAGAGTAAATTCAAGAAATCCTACGGCACACAGGAAGAGCATGATTACCGGTTCTCGGTATTCAAGGCTAATCTGAGACGCGCGGCGCGTCATCAGGAATTGGACCCAACGGCGAGTCATGGAGTGACTCAGTTCTCCGATTTGACTCCGGCGGAGTTTAGAAAGCAGGTTTTAGGGTTGCGTAGGTTGAGGTTGCCTAAGGATGCGAATGAAGCTCCGATTCTACCTACTAGTGATTTGCCTGAGGATTTTGATTGGAGAGATAAAGGAGCTGTTGGTCCTATTAAAAATCAGGTCTTTTTTTTAATCTTGATTTTTTACTTTTTTCGTGTTTTTAATTGTAATATGATGGGTTTTTTTTTTCAAGGATGGGTTTTAGGTGGGGGGGTCAAGCGTTGACTTATACTAAATTCGTGATTTTTTAGCTGTTATTTATTTATTTATTGATGATTTATCTATTTGGGGTTATCAAGGTTAATATGGTGATGTTGGTTTTGTTTTGTTGGGGTCAGGGTTCGTGTGGGTCATGCTGGAGTTTTAGTGCCACAGGAGCTTTGGAAGGTGCCCACTTTCTTGCAACTGGAGAGCTTGTTAGCCTCAGTGAGCAGCAGCTTGTGGATTGCGATCATGAGGTGCGATTCTTTGCAACTAGTCTTTTAAGTTTTTAATTATTTATGTTTCATGATATTTTTTTTAAAGGGCTGAGCACATGACGACTTTGGGTACTTGAAGCATGATTCATTGTTCTATAGTGATCTAAAATTAGAGTAAACATGCCAACTTTGATGATTGCTGTTTATTCTTGGTGTTGAGATCCATTTTTTACTGAAGGTTTCAGCAAGGAAGAGAAAAAAGTTTGTTTGCTATATTATTGGAGTCACTGGAGGTTGTTTGTTTTCAAATTTCAAAATCATCAAGTTTATAAATAAAAGGATTGAATAAGCATATATCTGGCAAGGGTTGTTGGTTATCTTTTGTTCAAGATATATTGATTTTCAGTCGGTATTCTGGAAGGTTGTTCATGAATGGCTGCATTCTTTTCATGTCGGAGAGTTCATTCAATTAATTAGACTTACAGATTCAATGCTCTCTAAAACCTTGCAGTTTCCTGTTGATGGTTCAACGCATGCAGTAACTGCTTAATTTGCTGACATATTGCCTGGAAATAATTTCATTTTGATGAGAAATAAAGAAGTGAAAACAATTCATTGGATCACATGTTTTTTTCAGTAAGGTGGTTAATAGATTAGCTGTTTCGTGTTTTCTAAATTCAGCTCATTCCTATATGCAGTGTGATCCTGAAGAACCAGGTTCATGTGACTCTGGATGCAATGGTGGGTTGATGAATAGCGCCTTTGAGTACACTCTCAAAGCTGGTGGTCTTATGCGTGAGGAAGACTATCCTTACACTGGTACTGATCGTGGTGCTTGCAAATTTGACAAGAACAAGGTTGCAGCAAGAGTGGCCAACTTTAGTGTTGTTTCCCTTGATGAAGATCAAATTGCCGCAAATCTTGTGAAAAACGGACCTCTTGCTGGTAAATGAACTTGAGTTTTATTGGTTGAGTGATTATATCTCTCTTGACGCCCACAATTGTAGTGTTTAGTTGTGTATAACTCCTTGCTTTGCTCTAATACAGTGGCCATCAATGCCGTGTTCATGCAAACATACATTGGAGGAGTGTCGTGCCCATATATCTGCTCAAGGAGGCTGGATCATGGAGTGTTGCTGGTGGGATATGGTTCAGCTGGCTATTCTCCTGTCAGGATGAAGGAAAAGCCATTCTGGATCATCAAGAACTCCTGGGGAGAAAAGTGGGGAGAGAATGGATTCTACAAGATCTGCAGGGGTCGCAATGTTTGCGGAGTAGACTCCATGGTCTCAACTGTTGCTGCTGTGCAGACCAGCTCCTAGTAGGATGCAAATCCTAATAATTTGATTTGCTTTGGATCTTTGTAAATAAGGTTACAATTAAGTCATACATATCTACTATCTAGATGCCTACCATTTTCAATCAAATCATAGGATAGTGAAATTTCTTTGAAATTTCCCATGCCTTGGGTCTGCAAAAGCAGCTGTACTATGTTGTTCGTCTTTTTAGTGCAATCAAACCCTTTGAAGACTTGCAATGATGCCTGTCTTTTTTCATCTATTTTGATGTGGCAACATACGATATCATGTCACCATAGTGCTTGAGAAAAGATTAAACGGTTTGTACAAGGCGGCATACGGACTGATCTGCATGCTGCGTTATGGAATCAGTTCAGTCGACAAACCCTATATTAGAAGACAGCAGCTCGGTATTCAGTCGTTGCTTGATAATGCAGGAATCATCGCCAACAGTGACTAGATAATTAGTGTTGATCGGATTCGTACGGTCGACATCCCCAAGAAAAGCTTCTAATCATGCTAATGAACACGACATGAGGGAAACTTGATTTCTGCAGATGCCATCAACTCTCCAAAATAGCCATGGACACCGCAACACAAGCAAACTAATGACCGGTGACAACAGAAAATCAAGACTTCTTGTCATGAGCAATAAATAACCACAATCGATCTGCTCTTACAACCTTAGGTCTAGTTTGGTTCCGTTGTTAAAATAATCGGACATGATGAGATTGTTGTCAAGCCCTTCAGTAAAATGTAGAAAGAGAATAAATAAATAAAAAGTCGCTGTAAAATCCAGACGTTCCATTAAATACAAGCGGATAAAGTCTTGTTTTCCGCACACAACTATAGATTCTAGCTTTCCACATATTAACAAGGAAAGTTTAAATAAATAAATAAAAAACCTTATTATTACACTCGCCCATAGCTGCCATCACATACAGAAGACCACTTCCCCTCTAGGAAGCTGCCTGGTCCTTTAAATAACAAATAAAGGATTAGACAAGAGATAAATAAAAGGATTGGAGAAGATAAGCAAAGGTCCGAAAACAGAAGCTTCCTCAAACTCCCTGCAAGATACATACATGCCAATTACCTCTCATCATGTTCCAATGAAAAACAAGCAAACAAATCCATGCCCATACACAATGACTTCCGTTTTTGGCAGCAGCTATGATTGTAAATCGATGTGTGTATCATTCTACCTCATCATTTACTGATGCAAATGAAAAGGGATAAAACTTGTAACCATCTCCCTCGTAGAATTTATTTTGGAATTCCACCCAGTGAAGACGCAAGGCATGTAAGAAAGCACTCAGAGTTTCCATCACCAGCAATACACCAACAGTTACGAAAATAAACAAGATGGCACCAACAGCAAGGATGATAATATTGTTGTACCTGTGGCCCATGTAAAACACAATATTAGCTAGCATCCATATTTGAGTATAATTGGCACGTGCATCCACACATCATAAGAAGCATTAACATACCCCCATGCAAGGAGAAGGACCTTCTCGTAGAATACACTAGACAACTCCGAGTGTGCAAGACTGTAAAAGAAGAGGCAACATAAAGCGTACAATTAGCTCCCATCAAGGGGATCAAATAACCATCAAACAGAAAGATGAATTTTTTGGAAATATAGAGAAATGACTACAACTACATGGGACCATATCCAGGGGTGGAATTCAACATCATAGAAGGACAAGAGAGGATGTTTCCATCTATGCATCTTTTATCAAAAGAATACATAGATCACTCATCAAGAAAAATCATGCATGCAACACAATCTAAAATTTTTAACTCTACCAGTTACATGCAAAATTGAAAACTAAATTTGAACTCAAATGCTGCTTAACTTCATTTTCAAATGACAAACCTGAGGGCCCATAATCGAAGATACGAAGCTGTGTTTGAGACTGCTCCCAGTACAAACTCAATGGTATGTATCATCTGATGTACAAAAACTTCACTGAATTCAAATTCCTCATGACCATGTGAATCATGGTTCGCCTCCAATTGAAGAGACTCCTCAGTGCTCTGAAGTGGCATGTATGATTCACCTTGCCTCTGGGAAAAACATTACAATCAGAACTGATAAAGAGAGGGAACAAATTATAATGCTCTTGTTTATGGTTTGCATGCTGCATACATAGACACATGTATATATACTTTAAATCATGTTGTGAAACTTGGTAGTTGAGAACTATATCATACAGCTTGGTGTTGCATCTTTAAAAGGAAAGGCTTTGGGAGTAGCATCCATGGTACTGAAACAAGGGCCAATAGTAATAGCACAAGCTGAAAACAGAATATAAAAGATGAATTAGTAGGACGCCCGCATCTCATATACATGAAAGATAAAGTAAAAGGCAGCAGAAAATGGAGTCCACCTGTACAGTTTTTTGCTGAGGAAAAAGCTGATTTTCTCCCAACTCGTCTGTTGGACTCAGGAACATGTATATCATCACATGGTATAAGTCAGCTTGAGAACCAGTGCACCACTTCAGAATGATAAGGAGTGACAAATAGCCAAACAAGCTGTTTAAAAATATAATTTGGGGGATAAATTGGAACCTGGAAAATGCATGACAATGGCCAGCTTTAGAGAACATAGCATGTTTAAAACTCCAGTCGGGGAAAAAAATAAAAAGATGAAAGATGCTGAAGCAGCCAGCAACTGAGTTTTTCAAAGCTTACCAGACATTCAAGCTGTTTCTAAAGTATGCTGCATTGAAATAACTCAATATGATTCCAAGGTTCATTTGAGCAACCCCAATAAGGATTGACATTTTCATCTTCAGAGAGTTGAGAAAAGGCAGCTCACTGCGGCTGCCATGCCATACAGGATCTACACCAAATGGGTAAGTGGGGCGCGCTTTTATCAAACCAACTGTGGTAGCATCCCTGAAAAACAAGTGTGCATGGGACTGTGATGTGAAAATTGAAAGAGCACAGTAAATGAAGATTTTATAGCTTGTAAGTTTAAATCAAATACCTGCAAGAGAGATCACGGCATGCATATGCTGATGGAGCAAATAGTTCGAAGGGGACTGAGAAGAATTCGTTATAAATAATACCAGTGTAAATTGAAAAGAGTGCCATCATCAGGATAACATAACGACCACCAAAGGTCATTTCAGTGATATCTCCAAGTTTCTGATGAGCAAAACATGTATAATTTTTTTAGATGCTAACCACCAGGATGCATATAATCTAGAAAAAAAAAGGCATGCAAAAAATGACAATCTTTTAGAACAAGCCAAATCTTTTCCTGAGATAAGCCAATCCTGATAGTAAGAGAAGTCAACATTCAATACAGAACAATACAATAGTCAAACTAGACATCAAAGTATAAAATGTCCTATCAACCATCAAAATTATCAAGAGATTACCTGGCCAGAAAGTTTCTTTTCCCTGATTATGAAGACTAATGCTGCGAGCAACAAGCAAATTCCATGCCCCCAATCACCAAACATGACAGCAAAAAGAAAAGGGAATGTAACAATAGTGTACACGCCCGGATTTGCTTCTTGATACTTAGCCACCCTGCAACCATGAAAACAAAATCATATTTGAATTTACTAATTTCAACAGAACGAAAACAGGCAAAACTGGCATATGAATGTTTGGCGCGCGCACATCTGAGTCCACACATGCAAGTAAATGCTACATTCAACAGCAAACTAAACAATATTTTGTACAGAAAAATAGGGAGGCATGTTCCTAAACAATCTAGCCAAGTCTAATTGTATGTAAAACTGAACCCATTCCATGCATTTGGATTGTGCAGCATGCAGCTGTTTAGATCATCTTACATGATGCGGCACAAACAATATGGATGTGTTGCCAATTTAAATGCAAGTAAACAGAGCTGATATGTGCGTTACTCCTACCTAGGTTGTTTTGATCTATTTCAGGTTTCTAAAACCTAAATTTCATGGCATTTGATTGCTCTCAATCAGTTCTTTCTAATCCATTCTTTATAGTTAGGAACATGTAGCTAAATGTCATCATTGGAAAATAAATTTAAGGGAAAGGAAAAAACAAATCAAAACCGATTAGGTTACTTAATAGGTAACAATGTTGGTGGTGATCTAGCATATTAATCAAGAAAGCAACATCAGCAAGAATGACCTTAAGAGTGAAACTCACCCATACGCATCAACAATATCTTGAAAAGCAGAAGTAAACTTGTTTGTGTGGAAGTATGTAGGTGGTGACTCTGATGTATGTAGAACCTGGAAAATTGTTCCAACTTGTGAGTTGGAATCAAATGCAGCTCTCTGCAGTGCATCCTGGATCTGCAGACATCAAGTTCAAACTTATTTTATATGCAATCCAATTTGAAAGGTTTCATGGTCTGTATCAGTTCAGAAATGTGATTCAAGATTTCCCAAAACAATGCCCATTAAAAATTAGTGTCAGGATTTACCAGATTTGTAGCAAAAACAGGACTCCACCCCTCAGCAACAAGACACTTCTTGGTCACATCCAGGCTGAGCATGTTCATTGTGTGGTAGATGGATTTCTCCTTCCTCGCCTTCATGAGTTCGACAAGATTGTTAGTGGCTGAACATGATCTAAAGAGTGGAATATCATACATGTACAACAAAATTGAGTAAATACAACTATGAACAGACCAAAGTGTTCCACTGCACAAATTGATCACCAATAGTCTGCAACAATTTACTCTTCTGAAGCAATCCTGCATCTATAGCGGTTCTCAGCTCAGCAAGTCTTCCTGAAACCTGCAATTTGAAGTGAGTGGACATATCATAATCAATCAGAAAAAGGTAAAAGGTTAATAGCAAATGCATAAAGCAGTTGAACATGTCTGATAATAACAATCTAGATATATGGACAATGGAAGTTTAAGATGTTTGGAGAAAAATGAGAATGTCAATACATGTAAAGAAGCAAGCAGCATTGTGACAAGACTTGGAAAGAGCAAAAATTGCAATTGTCATTAATGAGAACGAAACATCAACAAAGGTATAGCACGTACTTCAGAGATCATTTGAACTTGTTTTCCAAAATCCTCAGTGAAAGAGTAACGATTTGCACCAAATGCTTCACAAATTCTTAGTATTTTGGTCTTTGCTTTTTCTCCTGAATAAAAGACAACAAATACATTCTTCTCAACCTGTCAACATTCACAAATCAGAAACAAACATGTTAATGTGGCAAACAAAAATAGGTGACAATCAAATTCATTTTCTCCAAGAAGTCCAGAATTCATCCACTAAACAATAAATAAAGGAACCAGTGACTTAAAATAAATCACACATAGCCCTCACATTTTAACTAGAAATCTAACAAAACATTCACTGCTGGATTCAAATTTCAAACAAACAAGTGAATCATATACTAAAACTCAGGCAATTTGCATGGAAAAAATAGTATATGACTGTATAAGTGTAATAATGCATCAATGAGTGCAGCAGACAAACTTCTGATATATCATATGCGGCTGACTAGTATAAGTTAGCATGGGCATGAGCAGTGCAAGGGACATGTACAAATGGGATACAGCAGCTGGGTAAAATTTCATTAATAGATTAAAATTGAGAATTACAACTGAGCTAGACTAATAGAGATGAAATGATGACATGATGCACAATTACAGTTCATTATTGTTTCTGTGTCATAGATACATGAGCGTGTATAAGGAACAACAAGAATAAAATGTTCAGCAGAAATGCAACCAAAATCAACCTGCTCTCCAGAAACAGGATCAATGACAGGTTCCTCTACAGCAGCCTGCCTGGTATACACATTACCCCGGGTAGCACGAAATATAATTCTTTCAAATGGCATAGACTTTTCTTTGGAAACAAGGCCAGTAATAAACCCCAACTTTACTTGTTTTGATGACTCAATTGATATTTCCTACAAAATTGCCAATCAACTATTATTGTTACAAATACAAATATGAGGATCAAGTAACACTGCTACACTAGAAATAGGATAAAGAGACATTGATAAACAAACAAGTAATTGAAACTCATACTCTGTCCTGTAATAGAGGAGTATCTAGTGATTCTTCGCCAGTTTGTTGGGATTCTATTTCCTTTTGCTGAGCAGTTGCACTGCTAAAGGCAGAAGAGAAAAACCCACCAGCCTACCAAAAAACAGAACATCATTGTCTTGATTATTACCCAGCATTACTGTAACATTTGCTGATATGCAAACAAAAATCTAATACATAAATGAAGTTCTGATGAGAAAAGGCACCAAAGTAGGGCCATGCATGATCATGAACCAAATTATGTAATGACAGAATATGAAGTCCTGAAAACATTAAAAAAAAAAGAGTTGAAAAATGGATGCCTGTTACATAAATTTGCGAGACTTGATAAAGAAAAGTGACTGTTGATAGCATTTTGACTCCACTCTATAACACTAGATTAGCACACATCACAGGAACTATGAAACTTGGTTTTACAGCACAATTGAGTTTCTCAATCATTGCAAACAAGGCTGGTTAATTAATGAAATCTAAGACATGCACCGTTATCTGTCAATCAAGGTTGCTTAAGAATGCAACTTGAACAAGAGGCTCAAAAATATAAACACTAGACATCATACAAGAAAAAATCATTTGGTGAATTCCTTTATCTACTGATATCCATTACGTTAGTTAAATGATTTCTATGTGTGCTACAGGAAATGTGTTCTTTCCCCTCTTCCAAGTTTAGTTTACAATTTACCTTAAAATAAACCAGTCACAGCATGTCTACTTAAAATTATCAGAAGTGCCAGCTTCTCCATGGTGTGTCTACAAGTGCTAATAGCAGAATGATTACCAATGGGTCACAAAACAAAAAATAGCCATACCTTGTTGAGGACAAGCTTATATTCCACAAGTTCATTATAAGAGCGCTGTAATTTTTCATTATTTGTGTTCATTTCAACCAGCTCTGCCTCAAATTCCCCAAGTTTTACCTATGACAACCAAAACAAAGCAAAATAGTAAGGGCATGGCCCATCTAAAACATTTCTAGCAGCACATTCAACTTTGTAGCATACCTCTAGGTCATCCACATCAATCTCAGTTTGTGTCATAGGTTTAGTTGAAGGTGTAACACCTGCCTTCTCCATTTGTTCCTTGAAAAACCGTAGCTTTCGAGCCATCTCTCCAAATTTTTTGATCTTACAAGAAGGGGGGAAAAATCAACATTTCCGCCACTAAAATCTCACTCCATTACCAACTATAAAAAGGCATCATAAAACAGATATCTAAGGTACACTTTAGTCTGAGAAAAAATCTACACTAGAAAATGCTATCAGATACTAAATCACGAGATACTCCCAATCCATGAAAATAGTAGTGATTAAGAGTACAATATGCATTTAAAATTCTTCTCAAACTCAAAATAGGTAAGAGCTCTAAATGGACTCGGAACATAAACACACCTGAGCAGCATAAGTTCTCTGAAACGGACTCTTATCTGCATTGAGCTGCAAACAGGAAATAAATAAAAACACAATTAAAGCTCAATATCAATTATCACATCAATCGCATCACGTTCTTTAACTACCAATCCCAAGAGAAACAATATTTTACCTACAAAAACAAAAACCCTAACAACAAAAAAACACGGAGTAGCAGTCTTTATTGAACTCCTTTTTATTCTCCATGTAGCCATCAGATTTCACAAAATCACATTTCGAATATCGATTTAATTATAATTTAATTACAAATAAGAAAGATTACCAGCAGCACGGAAAACAATAGTAAGTAAATAAGAAATCCAATTCGATAAATGAACAATCAATTCAGCATCAATTAGAGGAAGATAAGGAGAGATGGATACAAAAAATGAGAGAGAGGAATGTGTACGGACATCTTTGAATTGGATGAGACCGAGGTCGCCGATGTAAGAGACAGTGTGGTGAGCAGATTCGATAGGGATGATAAGCTGCACCAATTGCATCGCTTCTGACCTGAACAGGTCCATCGGCGGACAGCATCCTCCTCCTGCTACTCTTGCCTCCGCCATTTCCTTTCCCTTCCTCTCCTATCCTGGACTCGATTTCTCTCTCTGTATCTCGCAAGTCACAGAGATTGATTGAGATTTTTTATGAATTTATTTACGGGGTTACTGATTCAATCAGGTGAAATTGTTTTCTTTTTTTAAAAAAAAAAAAAGAGAAAAAAATAACAGAGGAGACGTGAAGGAACAGAGGGAGGAGATGTCGATTTTCTTCTATTTTCTTTTCAGCGAACAACCACCGTACCACGTCACCTTGCGTCCAAGATTTGGTTGTTTTACAGTTATATCCTTGGATTTTTTTTCTGTTGTTTTTATTGGATTATATATTTCACTTGTTTAAACCAAAAAAAATAATAAGAGAATCCTATTTTAGGACGTTTCCTTTCAGTTTCGTCTTAGATAAATAACGAATACAGACATTGCATTCCATAAATAATAATAATAATAATAATAATAATCCCCAATATATATGGATTCCAAATTAATCTTTTTGAATAAGATTAATTATGATAATATTAGTAGATGAAAATATCTTAATGTCATGAAAATACACGATAATAATCTTTTATTTTATAACATTAATCATTCATTTTATGAGTAAAATAGCCTAATTATATAGGTGTGAAATATATTTTGCTCTAACCAATGATTTACTAATCTTTGATGAATGGCAAATCACAATAATATGCTACATTGAATCGAAGACCCACAAGGCTAATCATGAAAAATATAATTTAGAATAAATACCATATTATATATATATATATATGACTTTATGAAACTAGAGTAAATTTGTACAGTTTTTTTTTTTTTTTTTAATGAGAGAGAACAAAGTTATTATCTTTGGTAATGAATGTGTACAATGCTATTTACAAGAATGATTAAGACTAGCTTAATTAATCATTATCAATTAGAAAATAATGAAATTGAGCTTGGAAAAAGTAAAAGAGTAAAAATAACCAAAACATTTGGTTTTGGTTTTTTAATATACTTGTTAGAAAATAAACCTCGAATATACTTTAAGGCAATGTCTTGTACAAAAGCTTATTGTAGGAAGGCGGTCGATAATGAAATTGAATCCATTATGAATAATCAATCATACATGGAAACTAGTGGATCTTTCTCCCAAAAGTAAATCATTAGATCATAAGTGAATCTTTAAAAGAAAGATAAAAGTTGATGGCACTATTAATAAATATAAAGCTATACTTGTTAAAGGTTTTAAACAATAAAAAGTTGTGGATAGTTTTAACATATATTCACTCGTGTCAAAAATAACTTTCATTCGAATATTAATAGTCATTGCAATTATTAATAGGCTTGAAATATATCAAATAGATATAAAAACAACTTTTTTAAAATAATGACATTTATAAGTAGGTTTATACATGGAATAACTTGAGGGGTTTATTGTCAATAGACAAGAAGAAAAAGTTTGTAAACTTATCAAATCATTATATAATTTGAAACAAGCATCTAAACAATGACATGAAAAATTTAACAAGGTTATGTTGTTAAATAAATTTAAAATGAACAAAGTTGATTGATGTGTTTATGTAAGAAAAATGGATAAAGGTTATGTCATTGGATATCTCAATGTGGGAAATATTTATTTTATGCAATAATGATCACATGATTAAGTCTACTAAGAAAATATTAACTAAACAAGTTTAACATGAAAGACTTGGGTGTTGCATATTTCATAATAGGAATAAATATTACCAGGACATTTGATAGATTGGTATTGTCTCAATCTCATTATGTTGAGAAAGTTCTTGAAAAATATTTTAAGGGTGACAATAACATTGTAAAAATACTAATGGACATAAGTGTCTATCTGTTCAAAAATAAAGATAAGATATTAATAAGCCAATTAGAATATTCTTAGATAATTAAGAGCTTGATATACATTATAAATTGCACAAAACCTGACATTGCTTACTCAGTTAACAAACTAGGTAGATTTTTAAGTAATCCAACTATAGATTATTAGAAAGTAATACGAAAGATACTCAAATATTTAAGGTACATCGTTGACTATGAGATACATTATAAAGGTTACCTGGCAGTACTATAAGGGTTTAATGATGTTAATTGGATATCCAACACTAAGGATTCAAAATCCATAAATGAATATGTCTCACACTTGATGGATTAAATACGTCATAGAAATCCTTCAAATAAATATTTATCACTATATCCATAATAAAATCAAAGTTTATTACTCTTGATAAAGCTGTAAAGGAAGCCAAATGAATTTGTAATTTCTTAGAGGATATTTCATGTTGGCTAAAAACCAATACCAATTATTTATGTCCATTACTATAGTAAGTCAGTAATTAGAAGAGCATAAAGTAGTATGTATAATGTTAAGTTTACACACACACACACACACACACAATACTATTAAGTACTTGCTCTCAAATGAAATTATTTTAATTGACTTTGTAAAGTCAAAGGAAAATATTATGGATCCGTTAATTAAAAGTTTGTTAGGAGAGCTTGTGTATAATTTATCGAGGGGAATGAGCTTAAGGCTTTTGAAAGATGAAAGAGTGTAATGATGGTAATCATACCTAATTAATTAGAGATCCCAAGATCTAGATTCAAATGAAAAACTAAGTCATATAACATTCTCGGTAGCACTAGAAAATATTATTCCATGTTTATTCCTATAATAAAATAAGTGCTAGTTGTAGTATGATAAAAAGTAAGCCGAACTCTTAATTATTTTCTTATCTTGGTACATCAAGTGGAGTATAACATAATACTCTTAATGAAAGATCACCTATATAAGTGAGAAATATGGTCATTTCTTTAAAAAATTCAATAAAGGCTAAATACACTCATGAATCCAAGAGTTTTTCAGGGTCAAAATGAGCACAACAACGAGAACCAAATGAAATATCTATGAGAGAACTATACGAGTACTATTGTCTTAGTTTACACAAAATATTAAATAATTTAAGACATCGCATTCACTATCTAATCGAGTAAATCCATTAGTATTTCACTAAGAAAGGTTCAAAGCCAAAAGCTACCTATTCTGATGTAGTAATCTATCAAATCAGTATCTCTCAACAAATCTTTGAGTCGTTTTCAAACTAGTGAGATGATTTCCATTCATGCGAGGGATTGTTGGAAATTTGTTTTAATTAAATAAATTATGGGTGAATAAGAAACTAATATCCGAAAACCCTTAGTTTTTTTACAGCAAGAACCTTGTTTTTTCTAAATTTAATTCTTGATTTATGATGGCTAATTAAAGGTTGATGATAGTGGGATTAATTCTTCAACATTTTAGCTTTCAAAATTTACTATAAAAGAGAGAGGTGAATAAAGAGTTTAATTTGAGAATTTTATAGATTTTCCCACTCTTTCTGACCTTATTTTTAATGTTTTTATTCCTTTTTAAGCCTAGATTTTTCTCTTAAATCTAGAGCTTATATTCATTTTGTTTAGAGATATTTGAGTTACATAATTTCTGGTGTAAAGACCTTGTTTAGAATTGCTTCTAAACCAAGGTGGATGTTGAAATCTTGGAAGACATATTGCAAACATTCTAATAGCATAAGTTAAAAGCAATAAAGCTTGAAGGACAAATAATTCATCATGAACAACAACACAATTAAGATTTATTATTTTAAAGTATTTCAAAAAGTAAATACTTTTTTTGTTTTAATTTAAACATATTTGTCTTGGGTTTATAGATTTAAACATGTATAATCTTTTTATTTTATTTAACATACCTTTATAATGATAAACTATCAATCCATACTAATTATTTTAAAATTACAATATTATTACATAAACTAAACATATTTATACATTACTCTATATATATATTTATAAACTTTGGTTTTTATAAATGTGGTGGCGCATGCTGTAAAGGTTGTGGTTGGGATTGATTCTGAGGTGGCAAAGCATGATTGGTTGATTGAAGGAGTAATTGTAAGGGAGTGGTATGGTGTATATACCGGCTTTGAGTGGCCGAAGAACAGTATGTGTTGCTGATTGGGCTGGACGCGGGTTCATCAGGTGATGATGGGCCGCCTGGAGAGTAGTCAGAAGCCACTGATGCAGAGCTAGAGACTGTTTAGGCATGGAGGGAAGATACAAGAATTTCTTCTGGGTTGATTTCACGGGGAATGGAGGTGATTTTCACGCCAAATTATCTTGGTCTTGATGAGTTTGTTTCTACTTGTAGAGCGTATTTGGCAGTGTGATTATGATTATTTTTTAAAATATTTTTTATTCGGAAATGTATTAAAATAACTTTTTTTTAAAATAATTATTTTTAATATCAGCGCATTAAAATAATATAAAAATATCAAAAAATATATTAATTTAAAATAAAAAAAATTAAAAAAAATTAAATTTTTTTAAAAATACTTTTAGAAGACAAAAATAACAGGACCTTAATAAAATCTTAAAATGAGAGGCCCAATGGATAGGCTATGACTTCTGAATCCCAGGCTCTTGCTTTTATAACCACAAGACCCACAGCATGGCCGAAGCTGCTCATCAGACGTGTGTGTGTGAAATGAGAAAACAAACCAAAACTCAGAATGATTGATTAATTTCATCAATGAAAGAGCCATATTTAGCAATGATTTTCTGGTTCTAATATACATGGATCACATAAGCTTAATTTGCAGGAGGAATTGGTCACATAATTGGATATAATCAAGAGACAATTAGAGTATTAATCTGCACCCAAGAAAGGAGTAAACTAGGACAAGAAATTATAGATGCCTAGATGATGTCGTTGGTACATAAACTAATTAGCAGATTAATTCATCTCCATACTAGATTAAACACACGATACAGAACTGAAGATTGCCTGCCATGAAATGTACAGTGCTATACGTTACATTCAAATTTACAGCCAGATGTAAGCCATCTTTACCATGGCCAGTAAGAACCTGAATGATCTTCGAAATACAAGAACCAGAAAAATAATAATATATAAATAGCAACACAGTTTAATCTGTTAATTTCAGTCGTGTTTTTTTTTTTACAAGTTTTGCAAGCATTCTAGTTATTCAGTGATCCTGCAACTTCATCCGCAAAGAAAAGATTGAAATCTACCGCTTACCTTTCTTGTCTATAATGCCATGGCTGCAATAATACATGTAGTTACGTAGAAATAATAGGAAAACGCCATCTTTTCATGCAGGAGACATTTTGGCTCTCAATTTAATATACACGCACACCAGCTAACTGCTCCGGTATAGTACTAAAAGTATTATATATATATAGTACTGAAAGTTGCTGTATAGGGTAATAAAATACTGACATTGAGTGAAGGATTGAGTTCTAAAATAATATATATATTGAATTTGATAAGCATAGGCATCGAATAGCACCCGTTAATTTATGCAGCTTAGGAACATATAGGCATATAATAGCCCGGAATGAGCATCTAGACTTTTATCCAAATAAATAATCACAGATAGTTGGATTCATATATCTAAAAAAAAAAAAAACATAAGAGGGGTTTCCTATGATGCTTGAGAATATAAATAAAACAGTATTTAATTTTGTTTTGATTAATTTTATGCTTCTAGCACTAGTTGATTTGCTGTTAATTAATCATAGCTATAGAAGACAATCATGCATGATCTTGGTAATTCATGCTCATCAACCGCGCGCATGCATTCATGCTTATCATCAGAAAGATTGTATAGCATTTAAGCCAAAGCACTAGTTGATTTGCTGTTAATTAATCATAGCTATAGAAGACAATCATGCTTGCTCTCCTTGCTTCCAATGGCGATCTTCGCCAATAATTTGAGTTTAGTACTGTCTGAAGGGAAAATTAACAATTACCAGAATGATGCAAGTTCAAGCATCGAAACTCTTAACAGTCTAGCTAGCTAGCTAACTCATAAATTAGGCTCCCTAGCTTTGTCTCTACTAGAATATAGATGATGGTGTTCTAGTTCTGAGCTCTTGTCATGCACAGGGTCTCGTTTTTTGATGAGATTTGATTTGCCTCTAAGAAAAAGAAAATAATTTCAGAGCAGTTTGAGACAGCAGGAAACAGCCTCCTGCCCCCAGAGATACATTACCATCACAAATGATGCCTAACAAAACAAAAGAAGTACTTTACATCTTTGCACTACCAAACTAATAATAAAATACAAAGTCCCATCTTCTATTTAATTAAATAAAGTAAAGGATCGGTGCATAAATCTTCTAGGTGAACATCATGAATAGGATTTTTCTTAGTTGAGAAGAAGAAAAGGCTAAAGAACAACATTCTCATAGGGGATGCTCGTGAGGTTTCTCAAGGCATGCAGGTCATGCTGTGGGTAAAGGTTGATGTATGATGCATGGGAGTGAATTTTAATATGTTTTTTTTATTAAAATTTAATTAATTTTTTTAATATTTTTAAATCGTTTTGATATGTTAATGTAAAAAATAAAATTTAAAAATTAAATAAATATTATTTTAATAGATTTTTAAGAAAAAAACAATCTAAAAAATAACCATTATAAAACTAATAAACGCACTAATAATCTATTCACATAAAAACATCATTGGTTGAACCAATCTTGTATCTTTTGTCCCATTCAAATTGTTGTCTATCTTCCACGAGAAGTCATTTGATCTTTACAAGCAAAGGATCTTTAAAACTTTCTTTTCTACCTTTCTGAATGAGAATCCACTTAAAAATTTCTGAGTTAGGCGCAGCATCTTCACTCAATGCCTAGCCATTCCACAACGACTCTTGTACCATGGTTCCATCTCCAAGTACAAGGGATATATTCGAGTAGCTGTGTCTCTGAGAGTATCAATCTTTCCCCATAGTATATTAATTAGTATGTTTGTCTCTTCAGCTAACATTAGAAATTAAACCTACCTCAGCAAGAGGTTTATGTAGCGCTTTCAGATAAAGTCATCATCTCCAAAATCTCACAAAGATGCCTACCAAATCTCTCTCTCCTTTTTTTTTTCCTGGTTTAAACCATTAAGTATCCAACTTTAGGGTTTAGCTTCTGCTTTATAGTGAGAGTGTGGATGATTCTGATTCCCTCCCCCCCCTCCCAGAGAACAAAAGAATGCAATGACTAAACAAGAAGTGCATTTTTCACTCAAGATCTATATTACCGTGACATATAAAGACAATATCCTGTTAAGATCAGGCACATGAATCAACGACAAGACATGATGACTATGCATGTCAACGTAATATTAAGCATTTTCCTTCTTTCTGCGGTTAGTAATTCTAATTCCTATTCAAGAAAACAAATTAAATCAATAAAAGCTGATGAAATGCATTACTGTGTTTCCTTTTTCTTGCAGACGTTCCAAGCTGATGACAAGCTGAATATTTTGGCTTTGATGCACATGCATTGGTGAAACAACTATAATATATAAACCTGTAAAAGCTATCTTAATTACTAAAATCTTCGTAGCTTCTCTCTAAACACACAAAGAAGCAGATACAGTCCAGCTTAAGGCCGGCAAAGAAACGGATAAACTGGAAAAGGTAGTTTCGAAGTTCATAAACAACAATTTAGGGAGATCGAAGAAACATTAAACCTGGGCTCAGAAGATAAAAAGCAACAAGGAAATCAATAAGAAGACAAACTGAAAAATCAGTCTGCAGGAGCATGCCACATTTAAAATATTTGAGACTAATTGAACATTAAATTATATTTATAAATATATTAAGATTTGAACAAAGAACAAAATCTCCAGTTATTCATTTCTAGTTCAATGGATACTCATAGGAAGAACCACAACCACGAATATGTGGCGATTTATGGTAATATAGAAGAGAGGAAAATCCAATTTATGATTGACAAAAAAAGTTGGGGATCGATCCTTTTAACATTTTAATCCCCTTCTTTTTGATAACTACAAAAATTAAGACTGATGAGCCCTAAGATTTTGGGTGCAGGAAAAGTTGCGTACCGGACATGGAAGCAGTAAGGGGAAATGGATATGAAGGGCGTGCAAGAGATTCTGCAGCACCTGAAGTTGAAGCTAAAGCGCCAGGAGTTAGGGCATCTGCACTTGGGAGATTAGGCTCTTGAAGTTGTCTGGAAGAGCTTTCACCAAAGTAATAACGACTTTCATGAGGACCTTGATCGTAGAGAATTCCCTTGAAAACACGGCCTCCTATATTAACACTTGTTTGATATGCAAATTGATCAACTGATTCATCAATGGAGCTCACTCTAAAGCAACGAAATGTGACTGTTGAGTTCACTTCAGCGGGAAAATTATCGATTTCTAAACCTAAAAAAGACCCAATATACACCACATAAAAACTCTTAAAAATAAGCATATCGTTAAAACAAAGATAAACTTCGTGATGAAAGATAAGGAGAATCATGTATATGGATATGCAATATGCTCTTTGTCATAGCTACACCCTTGACAGTAGGATAGAATAAAGAGTAGGACTACATACCTACTAGGATTACTATGTTCATCACATACATATCAAGCAAGTGATATGGTTTTCTTGAGTTTTTTCTTGACAATATCTAAATAGTACAGAATAGATCTAAAGGAACTGTAACAGTACCTGTTGAGGGATTTTCTCTGGGCCTTTTAGGGTTATTTCCCTGAACCTGCTGTTGTTGACAAGGCAAAAGATTTTGAGCCCTCTGTCGCCGTCTACAAGCGGGAACCCAAGTGCTCTTAACATGTGTTTGACACTGAAATCCTTTACTGTTACAGCATGTTCTGCATCTCATGTAAACACAGTCTTTCTTAGCTTGGTTTCCACATTCTTGACACCTTGAGCCCCCCAAATTACTTCCTTGTCTCATCATCATCATCATCACCACCACTATTCATCACAAAAGAAAAGCCCCACCATTCCTCACTGTTGAATTCCCTTCTTTTCAGCTCCTACTTATCCTTGTTCAACCTTTCAACAGTACCAGACTGATTCAACAGGGATTTTCTTTGGGAAGGTGATCTTGTTTTGATGGCGGTAATGGATGTGTTGTTTGTAGTTTTGGGTTGGTGGGGTCAAATCATTTGGTTTCTTATTTTTTGTTCATGACCATGCTTAGTTCGTGAGAATTGTAGGATTCTTCAGCTTTTGCAGATACTACTCGAACTAGTAATGCTTAAGAATCATTGTTTTGGTAAATTAAGTGCTCATAAATGAAAAAGTTACCAAATAGGATGAATGGTAGCCGCCATAAAACCATCGATCATCGGTGCTTCAAGTATTCAAAACCCATTCATTCTCCCAGCCGTTACCCAGTGAGCTAGCACTAGTAAAAAAAGCAAATAAAGAATAGGCATAGTACCGCTACTGATTAATAAATAAAGAAACATGTAGCCAAATAATAATAAATTAAAGAGACAGATTAAGAAAAGAAGGGACTTGTCTCATCATTTTAACAATTGAGCTAACTATACCTGATTTGATTGGAGTACTGGGCTGGCTAATGCATGCTTTGAATACAAATGAGTACTGCCAGATTGTGGGGTATTCGTTTGAAGGGCTATGAGAAAATGTTTTTTACCCTCCAGCGTCTCACATGACTTGATCAGTTTGGCTCTTTGTGGCCATGATAGGGATGGTTTTTGTAATGGATTAGAGCTTGTTTGGCACTTGGCTACAGACATATATATCATTATGCAAAAACAGTAAGGATTTGATGATTCAATATTTGAGTATCCCCAACAATATCTATGATGTTTAAAAAAGTGTGCCTCCAGACTGACAGCGCTATCACTTACTCGTCCTAGCACTTAAAAGGGACCAAGCTGCCGTGACAAAGCCAAACACACGCACACACCAGGTTAAACCGCGACGGTCTTTCCTCCTCCTCCTCCTCCTCTATCTTGTGTACTTTCTGTACGGCTTTTGTTTAATTATTGCCAGTCAAGAGGCTCCCTTTATGGTATTTACCCTAAGCTAATCACTTTCAGAGCCTGCGTCACACTCGCCCCGTCAGAGGATGGCTGCCTTATCAATTATATCAAAAGAGAAGAAAAACGACCTCTGTTAATTAAGCTTGCAAGAAGCCAAGAACATTTATGATCACAATCTTGCGTTTCCGTGATGGGTCCTCGCTAGCAAAGGTTGTGTTTAATGGCAGCGGATATCCTCATGGTTTCATGCGGGATTTGTCAATTTAAACCATATGATTTGAAAAACATCAATTGATTTCTAGAATGTGTCACGTTTATTTCCCTATATATCTCCTTGAATCGCAATGAATTATCATCACCTCGAGAATACATGTTGAGAATGTTCTTAGAGTCAACATTTTGTGTTGACTCTTGGAGGGTGGGACACCTATCAAAAACTCATTCATTATATATAATTCTTTTCCTTGCATCAAACCCAATTCAGTTTTTCAAAAAGTTTCATGTCCGTATAAAGCTTCGATAAATCTCTAGAATTTATTTTTATTGGAATTCGGTCCTTATTTCACAGTGTCATTTCTCTCGTGAATTTCACCAAAATCAAAATTTATTGTTTCTCAAATAAGAAAACTCTATTAAAGTTGATATGATGACACGCGGGTGAAAGTAGTACAGTAACTAGCTGGATTCCGCGCTACGTGGAGGGTTTATTTTTTATTTTTATAAAATTATTATAATAATTTTTTTAAATATTAATAATAATTATTTTTTAAATTTTATTAATTATTTTATTAATAATATTAATTATAATAAGTATAACATAAATAATACTATTTTTTATATGAATATTTAGAATTATAATAAAAATAATAATAGTTATAACATAAATAATTATATTAAGAATTTCAAGGATGATTACAACACATAATAATATTTATAACACAAATAATACTATTTTTTATCTGAACACTTTGAATTATAAGAGAAAAAAATATTTATAACACAATTATATTAACACATGTGGGTGGGCGCCGACGCGTCCAACCCTAACCCCCAGTTCGGCATGGACGCATCCAGACCCAACTTGAGGATCGGCGTGGACGCCTCATCGCCCATCTTGGGGTTGGGCGTGGACAAGTCCGCACCCAGCTCGAGTGTGGGTGTGCACGCGTTCAGCCCCAACTTGGGTGTGGGAGTGGACGAGTCCAGACCCAACTTGGATGTATGCGTGGTTGGGTGCCCCAAGTTGGGCGTTGACGCGCCCAACCCCAACTTGGGGTTAGGAGTGGACACGGCCAAACCCAACTTGGGTGTCGACGTAGTTGGGTGTCCCAAGTTGAGCGTGGACGCTTCCACGCCCACTTTGGGTGTGGGAGAGGATGTGTCCACACCCAACTTAAGGTTGTGTGTGGACGCGTCCAGGCCAACTTGGGTTTGGGCGTGGACGCGTCTAGGTCCAATTTCGGGTTGGATATGAACGCGTCTAAACTTTTAATGATAATAAAAATAAAAATAATTACAACACAAATAATATTATTTTTAATAATAATACTTTTAATCATAATAAAAATAAGAAAACAATTATAACACAAATAATACTCTTTGTAATATTAATACTCTTAATCGTAAGAAAAATAAAAAAAAATAATGCAATTTTTAATATTAATACTTTTAATCATAAAAAAATTATAACACAAATAAAAAAATTTAATATTAATAATATTTGTTTTTCAAATTTATTAATAATATGAATTTTTTTTCAAATTTATTAATACAAAAAACAATATCAACAAAACAAACAATAATATTTTTACTATTAATACCCTAAAAATTAATTATACTAAAAAACAATAATAAGAAAAGTAATAATAATATTTTTAATACCATTACTTGTAATTATACTAAAAGTGTAGGCAGCCCAAGCACCACGTGGCGCTTGGGTTGCACCCAAGAGGAAGCAGACCAAGCGCCACGTGGAGCTTTATCTGCCCGCGGCCAGGACCCCATTTTATTTTAGGTTCTGCCCTGTCAGGCCCAAGGATAGCCTTAGGCCATGCCTGTGAGTGCCCAAGCCAAAGTGTCACATGGCGCTTGGACTACAGCCAATAGGAAGCAGCCAAGCGCCACATGGCGCTTGGGATGTCCGCCCTTAGGAGGGAACCCGAGTGCTACATGTCTCAACGTGGTTTTTTTTTTATAATAATAACAGCTTTTTAAAATTTATTAATGATGATAATAATATTTATGTTCTTATAAATTTTAATGAAAATATTAAAAATTTTATAATACAAATAATAATATTTTTAGTAGCAATAATATGAATTATTATAAAAATCATATTATTTATAACATCAAATATAATAATATTTTAGAGATTAATACTATTAATGATACTAAAAAATAATATTAAGAGAACAAATAATATTAGTTTTAAGATCAACACTATTAATTACACTACAATAATAATAATATTTTTTTTATATTAAGAAAAAATATAATAATTCTTTTGATATTAATTATACAAAAAAAATTCAACAAAACAAACAATAATATTTTTACTATTAATACCCTGAAAATTAAATATACTAAAAAGAATAATAAGAAAAGTAATAATAATATTTTTAATACCATTATTTGTAATTATACTAAAAATATAGGCAACTCAAGTTGCACCCAGGAGGAAGCAGACCAAGCGCCCGATGACGTTATGCTGAGGGCTTGGGGTGGTGCTGTCCAAGCATCATGTGGTCCTTGGTCTGCCCGCGGCCAGGACCCAATTCTATTTTAGATCTTGCCCTGCCAACCCAAGGCCAGCCTTGGGCCATACCTGTGAGTGCCCAAACCAAAGCGTCACCTGGCGCTTAGACTGCAGCCAATAGGAAGCAGCCAAGGCGCCACGTGGTGCTTAGGTTGTTTGCTCTCAAGAGGGAACCTAAGTGCCACGTGTCCCAACATGGTTTTTTTCAAAGTAATAGCAGTTTTTAAAATTTATTAATGATGATAATAATATTTATATTCTTATAAATTTTAATGAAAAAACTAAAATTTTTATAATACAAATGATAATATTTTTAGTAGCAATAATATGAATTATTATAAAAATTATATTATTTATAACACCAGAATAATAATATTTTAGAGATTAATACTATTAATGATACTAAAAAATAATATTAAGAGGACAAATAATAATAATAATTTTGAGATAAACAGTATTAATTACAATAAAAAATAATAATATTTTTTTATATTAAGAAAAAATATAACAATTATTTTGATATTAATTATACAAAAAAATATCAACAAAACAAACAATAATATTTTTACTATTAATACCCTAAAAATTAATATACTAAAAAAATAATAATAAGAAAAACTAATGATAATATTTTTAATACCATTACTTGTAATTATACTAAAAGTGGAGGCAGCTTAAACGCAACGTGACGCTTGGGCTGCACCCAAGAGGAAGCACACCAAGCATCAGGTGGTGCTGCCTAAGCACCATGTGATGCTTAGTCTGCTCGCGGCCAAGACCCAATTCTATTTTGGGTCCTGTCCTTCCAAGCCCAAGGCTAGCCTTTGGCCATGCCTCTGAGTGTCCAAGCCAAAGCGCCACCTGGTGCTTGGACTACAGCCAAGAGGAAACAGTCCAAGCGCCGCGTGACGCTTTTGCTATCCGCCCTTATGAGGGAATTCACCAACAGTGAAAGCTCCCACACTTCACAGTGAAAGCACTCACAATACATCCATAGTGCAGCATAGTGCAATCCACGGTGAATTCACTCATAGTGAACAGTAGCCTGCGCTACAATAAAACACTGATTCCTTTTAGTTATAATTAATGGTTTTTTTTTGCCCTCTTGTTTATTTTAATTATGAATTAATTAAAGGTTTGATATTGTAATTCCAATACTATATTTGAAATACTAATATCAAGAAATCAAAATAAAATTTAAGTTTTTTAATACCTTATTCTTAAAATGAAAATATATAATAATTAAAACATAATTTAATCAATAGTGATATCTATAAAAATAATACGATGTCGGAGTAGAAAGGGGGAATAAATGGTGGGATAATAATAATAATAATAATAATGTATTTAAAAAATAAATTAATGCCATGCTACGGGAAGCTTTGATGGTGATGGTGGAAGAAAAGTTGGGAGATAATTGAAGACTAACGAACGATACAATAATTTATTACCATAACAATATTAATAATACTTTCACTCTCGTTCTCTCTATTCCATTCACCGTAGCCAAACATCACAAGTACTTTCCCCGTCTAAACTTTTAATGACAAATTTGCTCACAGTAGAAGAAAAACCACAAGTCTAAAAGCCATGTTTCAGTGAGACGGGCACCAATATCCTCTAGACTCTAGATCAGGGCAAAGGGTTTTTCTTTTCGCCCTATAGTTCGAGGATCAAAAGCATAGATAATTGCATGCCGAAATGACTCTTGAACCTTGACGTTTCCAGACTAGATACAGTTTGAGCTAAGCCGAGCCTATTCAACTAGCTGGGCGACAAGCTAGTGGGCTAAAAGCTCAAAGAGGATTGCTCTCAAGCCATTGCTTCCAAATAGAATTGAAGTGTTCACTTCAATAGATCAAACTAGTTGGAGGGACTTGATTTTGCTCAAGTCAGCAGAAACATTCACTGTTAAAAAGGAGGGCACCTAGACCGCGTTCCAAATGCCTGAGCTATGATAGCCTTACTGAGTGAACTGTTGACAAGTTGTCCAATACTGTTCATGGACTGTTTAAACAAGACAAAGCGCCGCACTCCACAGTAGCGAACGCCAAACTGGGATAATAAACAAAGAACAGGGGGTCAAGAAAAAATACGGTGTTTACTGTATTTTCCTTTCTCTTGATTTATTGTTCATATACATGGTCCCTTGGAGCAGAGATAAAAGCACAGAAGGAAAAAAATGGGTGCACTTCAAATAATTCACAAAAAGAAAGTTTCCTTCGCCCTCTCCATTGCTAGAAAGCAAGGACGTGGAGGTTTGCCAATGAAAGCTACCCATTCAGCACACAAAAAATGGGTGCACTTCAAATAATTCACAAAAAGAAAGTTTTCTTCGCCCTCTCCATTGCTAGAAAGCAAGGACGTGGAGGTTCGCCAATGAAAGCTACCCATTCAGCACACAAAAAGAAAGGGAAAGCAACCCTTTTTGGAGCACTTGAAAAGGCCCCTACTCGTTAAATTCAGCATTTAAAAAAAAGCAGTGCTCTCTCTCAATGAAGCAGACAGCCAAGAGGGACAAAATGGAACATTGGTGGAATGGGGGCTGAAATAGAAATGATATGGCACTCGGTGCCAGATGATACATTTTGTCCCGATTATGATAGATATGGTAGTGGTTCATGGCAAAGAAAAAGATTTGGTGGTTTTCATTAGAATAATGACAAAGATAGCAATGGTTCATCATGGATGAGGGGCCGCGTAAAAAAAAATGTGTCAAGGTTGCGGATGAGTGGACAGTGTGAGTGAGAACAAGTCAAACAAGCTGGAAGAAAACAGGACAGACGATAATGAAAGGAACAAGACTAGTCTCTAGAACTCAAGACTCCGAAGAAACAGGGTAAGCAAACCAAATCCTGCACAAGATAGTGATTTATCAAAAGCCAATACAAACCACAAATATACTCCTAATGCGTCTTTGGTTCATGTATTGCAGTTGAAAAGAGGTGAGTGCAAAAGTGCCTGCTTCCGAGAGAAGTTCAAGCAACCATGCCCGAAATCAAGCAATAAAAACAACAATTTTATGCAGCAGAACAGCAATCATCTCAAAGAAATCCAAATTCAGTCCATAAGACGAGCAACTGTTCATCTAAACCTCAGCTTCAAAATATCTCACTGTCATTTCACCACAGTTTTCCCCAAAAGTGATAAATAACATCCACCTTACAGCGAAGTAGATATAGAAATCACCTTGAAAATCAATATAAATATCATAATAAAAGTGCTAACTGCACAATGTGAGTCCATGTAGAACAACCTAAAAATAAATGATAAAGCATCCTCCGTTTGACTACTGTCAAATTAAGATCTACCGAGCATCCATTTCATGATCAGATCCCTTATCCAGTTTAACCTATAACGATGTGTTTGAATATCAAAAAAAGGTTGCCGACACCCACGATCCACACACACAAAAAATGATTAAGAGGGTCTCTCTCGAGTGCTCCACTTTGCAATAACACTGTAACAGTCCGGATAAACTACATGAAAATCATGAACACTAAGAATAACATCAAACAACATTAAGATGATAATAACATCCACATCCAATCAGCAGAACCTGATAAACTCAGATCGATTTCACAGATCCCACCTTAGGACTTATCACTATTCATTTGTGCCTGAACTTCAAAGTCTCACATGAAAAAAAATCCCCCCCAAAAGCATCCAACCGACACCCAAAAGTAATCAATCACACGAAACCACAGCACAGCACACACCACTTTAGACAATTAGTTAACAAGCAATAGACAAATATAAGCTAGTAAATTTATTTTTTAAAAGAAAAAATGAGAAACTTCAAAATAGATTAGTCTAGAAACAAATCACCAACGCCCACTGTTCAACTGCAGTAATAAACATCTAACCAAATCATGATCCAACATGAACCCATTTTAAGATCCAATTTTTCATACAATTCTTTAATTAAACCTCCACCACTAGTATTTTAATCCCAAAACCAAAATTGTCATCAAGACAACTACAATTCATACAAAGAGAACTTGATAAAAACAATTAGATGGGTTCATTTGAAATCTGCACTTTACTATCCCACACCCATTCCCCCAATTCTCCCACTCGCACTCAACCAATTCAACCCGCACACATACACAGATATAAGCCATAAAACTCATCAACACTGTAAGATAAATTAATATCAATGAGGATTAAAATGATAATAACATCCACACAAGTCATTTCCAATCAGCATAACCTAGGTTAAAAAATAAAAGGCAATAAGCCTCAAATTCCACTAATTACATCTAACCAGCCACCTCCAAAGTTCAATTCTTTACACAGCACCAAATTCGAAGTTCCCATCGTTTTCCACCCCCGCCACTATTTTAACTTCAATCTCTTCCTCTGCTAAGCCTTCAAGCCCAACCCATGCTTTCCATGAACACACCCTGGCTTCACATGAAGAAAAGGACTCCTCTTCGAATTACTCATCTTAGGAAATACCCTTTTGCCTAACTTCCTAATCCTTTGCCTCCCTAACTTCCCACTCACATTCCATGGCACTAGCTCATCATTTAACCCATACCCATCATCATCATCATCCTCTTCATCATCAAAATCAACATACTGAATCCTAGCAGCAGGAAACAATATAGGCCTCCCACGATAAACATCACCATCGTCATCATCGTCATCGTCAACTTCATGATCATGAGAGTTGAAATGAAAGACAACATCTCGGTCTTGTTGAGTGTCCTGGAATACTATTTCTTGGCTTGTCTTCGGTGATCTTGGTGAAGACCAAGAAACAAAGCCATTTTCCAGACTTTGTAAAGAATCAGTATCTGAGTCTTCAGCATCAGATTCGTTAATGAGTTCCCAGTTAGAGAAATCATTAGCTTCATCTAAGAAAACAGCATCTTGCTCTTGAAAGATTGGTTTCATGGTGATGGATTTCTTTGCCATTTTTGTTTGTGTGTTGTGTTTTTTTTCCCTTCCTCGAAGGATCTGGGTGCGAGTCCTATACTCTATTTAGACGTAGTAGGGGATCAAATGACAACAGTTTGGTGCTGTTAAACCACGCATTGCTACCAATGAATGTGAGCCACGTGGATTGAAATATGATTGTCTTTTTTGATATATATTTCTTTTGTTGCCACGTGAGGCATATTCGACAGTGATCCTACTTCACGGTTAATTTTCGTCCTAAAAATGCAGTGTTTTGATTGCACAACAACTACTTCAGATTTAAGAAAGGTATGATAAAAAAAGAAAAGAAAAGAAAGTGGATTTCTTTATTCCCTTTTCACTTTTTATTTAATAATTTAAATGAAAATTATTTAATGAAATAGGAAGGTTGCCTTTGAAGTTTTAATCGTGTTTTTTTTAATTATTTATTTAATTTTAAATTATGTTTTATTATTTTTTAATTTAATAATATCAAAAATAAATTTAAAATAAAAAATAATATTATTATTTTAATATATTTACAAATAAAAAAACACTCCACCTCCATCACACACTCTGCCGGGCATGCCGTTAAAAAGATTTTATTTTATTGTGAAAAGAGATTTTTAATTACTTAACCGGTAAGTAGCAGGTCGCCTCTCACCCTGACAGGACGGATTATCTTGCGAGCAGGCAATGGAGGCTCGGTGACAACCACGCTCCAATTCCCAACACCTTCATCCCCACTATTTCAGGTGTGGGACGAGCAAGGGCAAGGACTATGTCCTGCCACCTGTAATCCTAGTCTTGATCGACTCTCCTGCCAGGTAATTTTGTTGACTTATGACAGCGTGTATTTACAACTAGTTTGTTTTTATATTTTAAAAAATAATTTAATTTTTTTATTTTAAATTTCTTTTTAAATAGTTGGTATTAAAATAAATTTCAAAAAATAAAAAATATCATTTTTATATATTTAGAACTAGTTTGTTTTATGTTTTAAAAATATTTTTAAAAAAATTAAAATTTTTCCTTTACTTTAAATTTTTTCTATTTTCTTCTTGTTTTGATGTATTAATATTAAAATTAATTTTTAAAAAATTATTTATATATATTTTTAAAAAATAACCGTTTTATATACTGTTTACTACCGTTGTAAACACCACTAAAACAAGGCATTCAATTAGAAAAGTGTCTGCGTGGCACTTGATCGAGCACTGTTGTATTTGCCTTTTCCACGAGAAAAAAAACATAGATAGAGGGAAAAATCAGTTTTAATTACCAGCAAAAACAGCAAAGGTTTTGTTTTTAAAAGTTATTTTTGACATCAGCACATAAAACGTTGAAATAAAAATATTAATTTGAAATTAATAAAAAAAAAAAATTTTTAAATTTATCAAAAATATTTTTGAAACACAAACAAGCCGCGCACTGGAAAATCAGTTTTACCTTACCAGCATTAATTTGGCGCCGTTTGGGCGCGTTTTTGAACACTATTTTGTTTTTTAGTGTTTGCTTCTTTCTTTGTAACTGTTCTGTGACTTCTGTCAAACATATCTGTAGATTTAAATATATATTAAAAAATCCACGTCATCAAGTTAATCTCTGAATTACTGGATAATTTAGATAAATTGTATTTATTAAAATATTTTTTTCATTATTTTATTTTTTCAACGGGTTTCACTTGATCAATATATTAACAGATCAATTTAAATCAAGTTTTAAGTATTAATGTTTTAATTAACATGCCAAATAAAATTAGATTTAACACCTATAATTTTAAGTCATTGTAAAATTCTTTCCAAAGTGTTATAAAAAATGGTGGATATGAACATAGTTTTTAGACCCGACCTGATTCAAGGTTTGGATTTCGAGACCACGTCATTGGATTTTGATCGGGTTGTCCGGGTCAATGTTTTTTTTTAAATCAAAACGACTTCGTTTTAGTAAAAACAAAAGTCAACGAGTTGCAACCAGGTTTTTGACCGGGTCTTGTAGAGTCACACCGGGTTTTTCCTTTCCCTGTTTTTTCTTCAACCCGGCCCGGTTCCTGCCCCGGGTCGGCCGAGTCCCGGGTAGACCCGTCGGGCCGGGCCGAATTTTAAAACTATGGATGTGAAAGTTCTCTGTAAAATAGCTAAAGCGTTACAATCATATGTGATTGTAAGGATCGAGTTTGTTTAGAATTGTAGTAAGGATTGTGATTTAAAGTGTTTTTGCTTAGAAATATATTAAAATAATATTTTTTTATTTTTTTAAAATTATTTCTGATATTAGCACATTAAAATGATCTAAAAACCATAGTTTTAAAACTCAGCCCGACGGGTCGACCCAGGACTCGGGGCTGGAACCGGGTCAGGTTTATGAAAAAAAAGGTAGCTAAAATCTCGGCTGACCCAGGCGACCAAGCCAGTTGACCCGGTAAAAACCTAGATGCAACCCGTTGACTTTTTATTTTATTTTTTTCAAAACGACGTCCTCTTAATTTATAAAAAATATTAAAACTGACCTGGTCAAAACCCATGACCCGAACCTTGAGCCGGATCAATCACTAAGCCGGATTTAAAAACACAGCTAAAAACATTTAAAAAAAAAATTCCAAACACGCTGATAGGTGATTCTGCGTCCAGGTTAAGCACAGCAAGGTCAAATTGGAATTATCTGATCAAGGCACTCGCATACCATAAACGAATGACAAGTCATTAATCAAAACTTAGCCAGAGAAGCTCTGGCAATGCCTCTGCAATCAAATCCATGTCATTTATCTGAAGCAGACTTCTAGCTGTCAAAAGGAGATTGACTGTGTTAACACGGTGGGCTGGCAGTACATTGGCCTCCATTGAAATAAAATGTGAACCTAAAACCATTGCCACAAAAAGGATAAATTCATTGCGCATTGGCTCTTTTTTGCGCACAATAAGAACTGCAGATACTACGCATCTCCTTTTTCAATTGCTATGTGGTAACCTTTTCCCTGTTTCAGATTGAAGGAACAGATTCTTTCCAAGTCTGTGTACTATCAATGGTTTACAAATACGGAATCTATACTCAGACGTGTATTTGGGCTGTTATGGCTTTCCCTGAAGCACTTGGACAATCTCTTCTGCTCTTGACTGGATACCCTTAAGATACTCGGTGAGAATGCGTTGCTGGTACGAACCTCCTTCCTACAAGTGATAGAGAAGATGTGAGAAAAGGGGAATTTTATAGAAATGGTTATGCCTCTGTGTATGAGTCGTAGCAGACAGTGGCATGCGGTGTGGCGTCCAGTTGTAGGGAATACTGAACAACAAAAATACAAGTGAATAAAATCCAAGGTAGAAGGTTTTATTACTGTCCGGATCAATGTCCTCTCGATTCGTTTCTTAATGACAGCATAGAGTTCCTCTGGAGAAATTTCCCCTTTTCCAACTGTCATTCCATCCAGCAAAAGCTTGTTCCATTCTTCTTCGGGAGCTGCAGCAAACAAATGTATAAGTGAGTCTGGATGCTTATCAAATGACCCAAAGAATCCTAGACTAAGCTTTTAATGGTCTAGAAACTTGATTCAATGCCGAGGCAGGTTTAACATTTATGCGAGGATCAATACATCAGGTAGATGTTTGCATGCCTAAGCTATCCAAGATCAAATTTCATATGCCTATGCATCTCTGTGTTGCAGCAACAATCTATATTTATGGCTCATTTTTATTCTCGAAAGCACAATTGTTAAGGAAAACAGCACCTTTGATTATAGTCTCCAGAAACTGCTCAGCCTTCAAAACTTCCTCTCCTGCACCACAAACATAGACAAATACCTGTCAAATAATCATTCCAATTCAAAAGCTTTAACTGTTAGGTAAAGTCTTAAGATATGATTTATATTATTTTTTAACACACGCCCCCAATTGAAAGCTCTTTCAGCTTGAAACTTGCACGGACTCACACTATCTTGTGCTTTTAATTTTATCAAATAAAATAAGGGTGGTGAGATTCAAACTCGTGACCGAATAATCAATAAGATTCTGATACCAGATCACAGAACCATCTCAACCCAAAAGTTTAAACTGTTAGAAAAGGTTTTAAGATAAGATTTATGTTACTCTTTAACAATACCAGTTGTTCAAGGCGTCGAACTTGTACTCTGAAGTAGACAGCAAGAATATGGAAGTGAGGATTGTTCCAAAGAAAGGAGGGGGATGGAGAGTAGATGTGTTAAATGAAGATCTATGGCAGACAAATTTTAAATTCCTGATAAACGAACGTAATTAAACTCTGGAATAAAATTTGGGAGACTATTCCAAAAAAAAAAGTATAATCTTAGAGATCAAACTCTCAGTACAAGATAATTAAAGTAGAAAAAACCTAATACTTTGAAAGACCAAAAACATCACTCAAGCTAAACTCAAATCAAGCTATAAGAATTTAGTTTCACATGGCTTCGAGCAATGGACTTCATTTCAAGACATTTTATAAATCTTGGCATGGTGACCAACAACATTTTTCAATTTTGTAATGACCTATCATTTTTTAAGACATAATTTCAAAGTAATGGAATAAAGTACCACAATATAATTACCTTTCTTAGCATAACTCCGCTTGGAGAGAATACTGGAAGCATAGAGTTGCAGAACCTTTTGCAACATGGCCTCGAGCCCTGGCTTGTCCCCATCTTCTTTTGCCTACCGATGAGTAGAAAAGGAATTACTCGCCCATGTTTAAGGAAAAACTCGTATCAGCATTTAAATACTGGAGTAATAAAATCATATAAGAATACCCCACATCAACCCTCTTCCCATCTAACAAGCACCCAAAATCACTTCAATTAAATTTGTTTGCAAGATTGATGATCAACACGCTAGGATATGTACCATAAGAACAGAAAGCACTCACTTGTCGTAGTTGTGCACTAACTTCTGCAAGGAACCCTTCATCTAGCTGCCCTTCTTGCTCCCTCTGAATTATATCCTGATGAATGAATGTACAGACAGTTGCATAAGTTCAACACAAGTGAATGAAACCATTAACAATCACACAACGTTATATTTTTGCTCCTCCTATGCTGCTATTTGAATTCAACGAAACCAAGGGCA
This sequence comes from Populus deltoides, assembly GCA_015852605.2. Taxonomy (NCBI): domain Eukaryota; kingdom Viridiplantae; phylum Streptophyta; class Magnoliopsida; order Malpighiales; family Salicaceae; genus Populus; species Populus deltoides. Next base: position 6,172,743 of record CM027573.2, on the reverse strand, counting down.
ATCCAACATGGGAAAAACACGAGGGAAAGAGGGAGCAAAAGAAATTCCATTTAAGTCGTTTACTTCTTTCTTTCCATGCATGAGGGGATGGTTCGGAATACAAATTCGTGAAAATCTTGTAAGAATTTGATAACTAATCCCCCGGAGATGCTTCTTTTCTGGTGGAATCAATTTCAGAATGTTCATCAGCCCCAGTATAGGAACTCAACAAATGTCCAGGGATCAATCCAAGTAGGGACTCAAATTAATGACTAGACATTTGAGAGTCTATATTCTGTAAATTTAACGAGCCCTTTCTTAGTTTTTTAAACCAATCGTGGATTAATGAACGTCAGAGTTCCATCTTATTTCTAATCGAAAGATTTTTTCACATTCCATTCTTCTATGCAAACAATGCCTATTATCCTACCCATCAAAGGTTTTTATAGGAACCTGACATTCAAGTGATTTAACAATAAGCTATTCAAAATCAAGTAGGATAAATATCTGTAAGCACAAGGAACGAAGAACTGATAGCTATAGAGCTTCATTTTTATTTTTATTTTTATTTTTAATCTTTTAATGCAAAATCTGTATAAAAGAGACTTTAAGAGTTAGCCGTATAAACATTGATAATTTTTTAATGAGAAGAAGGGAAAACTTATAATCAAACTGACGCATAAACTTACTTTCTCCATTAGTTTGAGGGCCTCGGGATCTGTAGGAGGCCAGTGAATCTCTTCCTCTCCATCAACTATAGGTTTTAAAATTTCCTTGAGAATATCAGTGGCTGACTCAATCTTTTCCTACAGAGTAAAAAGAAGAATATAGAGAAGAGAAGGCGATGATGAAACTGTTTTAGGTGAAACAATAAAGGAGTTAAAAAAAACTGCTTATGAGAGGGAGGGGGTGATTTACATTGGTCTTATGGACCAGACAGTCCACTATGCTCATCACAGATATTGCCAACTCCTCGTAATCTTTCTGCGAAGATACAAATAATGCCGAAGAAATTCTTAGCTATGTAAGAGCCGGAATCAAGTCATCCTCATAAACATCATAAAAAATCTAAACTAGCCAGTCAAAAACATGCTTTATCATCCTCTGATTTACAGGTATCAGTTCTAGCAGCAAGTCGTATCCAAAAGCCCTCATTGAAAGCGAGGACATTTTCAACAACAAGCTTCTGCAGCTGTTCATATGGAAGAAAATGGAACAAGAATAAGTTAACAAATGTGGATCCCATGAATGAAAACTAATAAAACACAAACTACAAACAAGTTTGCTTACTTCTCTTGGATTTGCATCTCTCAGCATATCTATTAGCCGATCCACTTCTACAGTCTTTTTAAATGATTCCTCTGGATCTTGATTGACTGCACATATTAAAGTTCTCCTGTTTATTTGACCCAAATACAACATTTCACTATCAATAGCTCCATTTTTAAAAGCACAAATCTGAAACTGTAAAATTAGAACAAATGATTTGAAAAATAATAAATTAGTATTTGCGACCTTAATTCTCACCTAACCAACTCTAACTCCCATATAACCAGAAGTGAGGCCACATTGCTCAACCTAGTGCATTTCAAATCCAAACAAATTCTTGGTCTGTCCCCATCTCCTAATCCAAATCCTTATTTTTCCTTTCCTTGTCGCATGTCAAACCCATTAAAAGCATAATTTAACAAGTCCAACAAAACCCTGATCACTTGGCTCATCAACAAAAGTAAAACATGCCCCTAATCACTTTATAACCCAATATGCGCAGAAAAAAACGATAAGATAGCTAAAGCATGTGATGAAAGCATTAATCATGGGATGATTACCTCTTCTTCGACTCTGTTAGAGATTTTGATAAAGATGGGTTGAGTTTCTGCACAGTGAAAGGCCTCACTCTCCATCCCTGAAACACCAAAAGAAAAAATAAGCAAGAACTGCACGAACCGAGTCGTGCATATGAAAGTGAGCTTCTTACCTGGTAATGACTTGAAGAGGAAAAGAGAGAGCTGACGAGTGGAAATTTTGGCTGAACAACAAATAGTATGGCCATCTTGCTGTACAGACAATGGCGGGAGAAGCCAGTAACAACTAACAACCGTTCAGTTTGGTGACCACATCTTTGATATTGAGTGGCCGTGTTAGAGATGAGTGGCGATAGTCAAACTGGAAGGATTTTTTAGCCTGGGCCGTGCTTGTGAGAAATCCGATAATTTGGACTCTGTTTAATTGAGGTTTGATCCTTTTGTTTCCAGGTTTTAACATTGGGTTTTGTGTTGAATGGGCCAAACTTAGATCATCAACGCGTTCGTCCATTCCATTGTCTAGATACAAGTCCAAGACCCGACTGCTGGAGGAAGAAAGTTCCGATCTAGGAAAAATATTGTAAAATTATTTACAATATTTTTATAGCACAGAAACATTCACAACCACATACAATACAATAGAAAGTGTGTGAATGTAAGCTCAACTCCATGGCTACTTTTCTCTCTCGATATGTTAGTCATTCGTGTATCTGTAACCTTAAGAATTTTCTTTATACACAAAGCTAATGAAGGTTTGCTGAAATGCTCGTTGCCTTGATAGTTTACAATGGAACGACGGCCTCTTTACAAACTGAAAGTAGAAAGTTTAATTTGTGAAAACAAAGTACATGAATTGACTTGACAATATAATGTAACTTGATGGGTCACAAAAAATTTTTAATTCTCAATTAAATGTTGCCCACGCTTCTATGGATCTGGTAAATTTTTAGACCTATTGTTTATGGATTTGAGCTAAAGAAAACCTCTTCTTCTCTTAAAATGAGTGGGAGAACCTGCAAAATATATATATCAGCTAATTCGCGCTAGTTTGTTTGGGATTGTGGTAGTTTTTGTGATTGTAATTTTAAAAAAATTATTTTACAAAAAGTATTTTTAATTGAGGTTGGTTTGGTATTTATATATGTTTGGTTAAAAAAATGTTTTTCAAATTGAGGTTATAAAATAATTATATATATATATATATATTGATGGTTTTTAAACATTGTAAATTTAACTACTCCTAATACATCATGAAATAAATAATATTTATATCAAATATTTTTTGTTGTTTCATTAAACGATCTACAATTTCATCACGTACGCAATCCATCCGACAAGGACTACAGTTTCTTTGGTTTCTTAAGCGCGCAACAACATCAGGTAAAATATCATTAAGAACAAAAATAGAATTGAGATTAAATTATGCAAATGCCATGTCATCAAGCGATCTCCTTCTAATTTTTTGAATAAAACACAATTAAAAATAAAAATAAAAATTGAATTTTTTTTAACTAAGTCGGACCCGGTTCAATGTATTTATCCTTGGACTGGACCCGGTCCGACCAGAACAATGAAGAGTGAAACTCTCCACTGTCCGCAGGTTTGCGGAAAGCAGCTCTCTCAGCTGCTTTCCGCAAACCTGCGGTTTAAACAAATTTTGTATGGGTCCCACATGAACAGTAAATTGTGTTTTGGCATTACCAAATATTCAACAAGTGCGGTTTGCTTTAAAAGCAAAAGCTACCGTGTAAACAAACGGTCTTCTGTTTGGGAGTGTAGTTACGGTTGTTTTTCAAAGTACTTTTCGTGTCGAAATGCATCAAAATGATATTTTTTTTATTTTTAAAAAATTATTTTTAAAATCAGCACATCAAAACAATTCAAAACACATAAAAAAAATAATTTTTAACAAAAAAAAATTAAATTTTTATCAAACGTGATTTACACTGCGTTCCTAAATGTTCTCTTAGTAAACCATCTATTTTCTTTTTTTTTTTCAATAAAAAAAAATTGTATGGAGGCTACATCAAAGGAGCAGCTAATAGGTTCACAACGTAAACTTCGAGATTTATTTTTGAACTCATGAGTCATGTTGAAGATTTAAAACATAGATAAATATCATAGTAAATAAAAAATAATAATTATACAATATAATGACTTTATATGGTTTGGCTATACCTAATTTACAAGCAAAAAGAAAAAAAAAATATATATATATATATAATTGGAATCAATACAAGTTTTAAATAACTTATAAAATTGAATCTCAAGCACACCAATTTCCTAGGAATATGAATTTTTCTTGTCAACTATTTTTTTAGCACACAATAGCATGTAATATAATCTTGAAAGAATAAAAAAAAACTAAGCATAAACATATATTTATATATACTATATCTTAGTTAAAAAGATTTCTTAAAATTATATTAATTTAAATATAAATAACCTACATCCATGAAAATTATGAAATATAGAGATGATGGGACTCGTTGTGAGTTGCAAATATAGAGATGATGGCGTCAAGATTCATCATTTGATTTCTACGACCACCCACTCAAGGTCCACGGAAGGGTTTTTAACACATTGTCTACCTACATTTCAACGCCAATTTTGTATTCAAAGGAGTAGGGGTTCCACATGATTGTCTTAGAACTGGGACTCCTAGGCATACAATAATTGAAAGAGCAATGTTCCTTCCTTATCTCCATGCCCCTTTCAAGATCTCCAATTGCAATGTCATTGTTCAAAGATGCTCAAAAGATCATCCATATCTGGGCCCTGAAAAAGTGTTATTTGTCCTCTATTGCTGGCCGCCTCCATCAATTGTTAAGTATTATCTGTGTGATTTTCTGGTTTCCCACTTCATTAGAACGTGCATGATCTGGTCAATGAAGGGATTGGCTTTAATCTTTGATGTAAAAGGGTTACCTTCAAAATAATAAAAAACACATCTTGGAAATCAACTTAGGTCCGGTCTGGATACTGTTAACTATAAAGGTGTCACATCATCATCTGATGTAACCACAGTTATTAAACCCCGGATCGGACCCACGGGTCGATCTGGGACTCGGTCGACTTGCTGGCTGGACCGGTCCGGGTTTGTTAAAAGAATAGCCGGTGCAACAACTCAGTAAAACCCGGTGGATCGATTCATGACCCGGGCGAACCTGTACGAGACCCCTTTTTTTTTCAAATGTAGTTTTTCTTTTATTCCTTTTTTTTTATTTTTTTTTAGTTGGTTATTGACACTTTTTAAAGTTTACTATATAAATATTAGAAAAATATTTTATTTTTTCAATGTGGTATTTGAAATCCTTTAATATATATACTCTATATAATTTCCAAGAAAAAAGTTGTTTTTTTAATATGGAATTTAAAATCTTTTCGTATATATATTTTATATTCACAAAAAAAAATTGTGTTTTTTTAATGTGGGTTAAAAAACTTTTTGGTTTAAATATTTCAACTTAAAAGGATAACATAGTATCTTTTCAATGTGAAATAAAAAAAATTTAAAATATTTTTTTAAACTTCATTATTTACAACAAGTATAACTTATATTTACATGGATTTTTTTTATTTTTTATATGAAATATTAAAACTTTAAATATTTTTTTAATTTTTTCAGGTCAACTTCCAGATCAAGTTTGATAGCTATGGAGGTAACTTCTCCATGTTTTAGCTTCTTTTTTCTTTTTCTATTTTTGATAGAATGCATATAAGTGGCATTTCAGTGAGAGAAGCTATTTTAGCTGATGATTTAGGCAATTTCAATGGAGTTGCTGAAAGAGTGAAAAGGAGCTAAAGTGACAATTATTTCATTTCAGGTTTTTTTTTTTTTTTTTTGCCTCTTGCCTTAGAGATGCTGTAGAACAACTAATAATAAATCACGAAATATTGCACAAATAACCAAGGGATTAAGTGAAACGTACGTACGTTACGTATGAGAACAACCTCATCCATGATAAGCCAAACTTAAATTTTGATAATTCGTTATGCTGCATGGTAATCGTTGACTTTTGCCGGGAACGTCGGAGGTCAATGAGTGGCACCAGTTGTTTTGGAACTCGTAACATAGTTCTTCTTCTTACAAATAACGTTGTTTAAGAATCCCTCTGGTACTGCCTGCCTTTAATTATGGGTCGGTGTAAATGTGCTCAATTTCAACAAGGATCGAGCAGGCTTGACTCCCGAAAATATCCTGAGGAGGATTAAGCTGTGCCTTCCTTCATGCTTGAGAGGAGGTTTTCAATATTTTGACCATTCTTAATTTATACGGTACTGCGAGCCTTTTTTTTATTTTTTTGAAAAAATTTGCAAATCGTTTTTAGATCTCCATGTTAAAAATGAATTTTAAAAAAAATGAAAAAATATTATTTTAATAAATTTTAAAAAAAATTACTTTAAAATTAAACAATTTAAACATAACAATATTGAATTGACTCAAAAATATATGCGGCTACTTTTAGCTTATGCTGCGGAGACAATTTGACAATAGAATAACAACATGGATTATTAATTTAATCGGAAATGTCCTTTTAGATTGGTTTTCAAATATTAAATATATTTTTTTATGATGATTTTAAATAAATCTTCCACGCCTGCATCTAATTTAATAAAAAAAATTAAAATTAAAATTAAAATTAAAATTAAAATGGCTTATACAATGGGTCAAACCTGATTTAATTTATCTAACAAAGAAAAACATCATAATTCTTGTCGAATTGGTTCCTTCCATGTAAAGACAGATTGGTTCAAAGTGTTTTTGCGTTTACAAGATCTTGAAACCTATCTTTGATACAACCACCACCCATTTGGATATCTTCCATGTTCCCATGGCGTTGCCATCATAATGCTGGTGCTGTGGGTAGGTCGTATTTGACTACGACACTTGTGCCATGGATGGCACCATCGGGGAGCTCAGAAATGAAGAGATAAAAATTACAAGCTTGCTGGTGGTGTGGTTATTTCTTCACATGTAACCACTAATTACAAAGGGTTCAGCTTAATCAAGACAAATTTATTTTTTCATTCGCAAAAAAGGGTGTCTAAATATTCTAATCAAAGGCAGGATTCTGAATCAACTAAAATATTGATAATGCAAGTCAAGCAACCAGCTCTGGTCTCCCATGAGCTAGCATTGCTCCACCACCCACAGGAGTGAATTTATATTTACTGCCGATTTAATATGAATAGAGGAGCTTGGATAAATAAATAGAAGGTGAATGAAAATCGGTAGCCATTCCTCCAACTTCAGACAGCACTGATAATGAGAGTGAAAGCTCTAGGTACCTGTGCAATAACTTTATAGCCCAGAAGCCAACTTGCGCTCATCTTCTTAATTTACTATATAGAAAGAGAAATACTAAGGACAACTCCATGGCATCTATCCAGAGCTTTCTCTAAAAAAGCCGGATATACATTCAAGACCCCTGAGCTTAGCTGTTCATCCATTTCCACTCCCCTATTGCCCATACTCCCACAACAGCTTTGTCAGTATCGTTTTATTCACTCTTGAGGGTCAAGTTCAAAAGACCACAATCTATCTTTACATTAAACTCCAACCAAGAATATTAGAGGGGGTATACTAGGATGGTAATGAAGATCCGGTGTGATGTGTGTGACAATGTAGAGGCGACAGTTTTCTGTTGTGCGGATGAAGCTGCTCTCTGCGATGGATGTGATCACAGAGTTCACCATGCAAACAAGTTAGCAAGCAAGCACTCGAGGTTCTCTTTAGTCCATCCTTCTTTCAAAGAATCCCCTCTCTGTGATATCTGTCAGGTACTACCAGCTAGATCCTTCACTTGCTTTTCACTTACTATGATTGTTGAGGTTATAAAATATAGTCTTCGTGGTTATTTTTCTTCAGGAGAGGAGAGCCCTTCTGTTTTGTCAAGAGGATAGGGCAATTCTATGCAGAGAATGTGACCTTCCAATTCACAAAGCTAATGAACATACTCAGAAACACAACAGGTTTTTTCTCACAGGTGTAAGGCTCTCTGCTTCTTCTTCTCTGCACACAGCATCATCGACCTCCACTAATAACTTCGACGCAAACATTAACACTACTAGCAATAGAAACCATCAGCCATACCTAAAGAATTCCAACGAAATCCTCAGCTCTCCTTCAGTTGAGACAGCATCAGCAACAACGGCATATAATTTCGAAGAAAATCATGTTAGTGACAATGGTTCAATTTCAACAAGTAGCATATCTGAGTATTTAGAGACAGTACCAGGCTGGCGCATCGATGATTTTCTTGATCCTTCATTTGCTAGCAATAATGGTTGCAATTAGGTTTGGAGTGCACCCGATTTCTAGAGAGAGAGACCTGTTTTTTTTTTAGGGAGTTGTATTTTTTAAGACTCATCTACACCCTTTTCCCTAACGTAACCCAATTTGATGCAGACTTGTGACCTTTTTTAATTTTGCCATTGCTGGATCAAGATCTTGAAAGCAACAGGAGTTCTTTTTCTACAGAAGATTTAGGCTTCTCGGTCCCTCAAGTTACACCCCACTTCCCTCAACTTCATCGTTATATTCCCCAGCCCGGTTTACCCCGTGGATTTAGTCAGTCAAAAGAAGCAAGCAAAATGAAAGTTAGTTGGGAATTGAGCGAGGATGGTCTTACAGTTCCTCAGATCAGCCCCCGATCTGTTAAGAAATCCAGGCATTTTCATTCACGTTTGTTTGATCAGTTTTTCAACTGTAAAACATCATCTCTCTTTCGTTGTCCTATGCAGTGTTTTTTCAATGGTCGCCCACTTCTTTTCAGTGTTTGATTTGTAGTTTTTCTAAGATTTTGTGATATAATAATAAAATCTTCAGGCATAAATTCAGTGAAGTTCCTTGATTTTTGTGATAGAATAATAATGAAGTTCCGTAATTTTTGTATATTTTAAGATTGCACGGGGGAATGCGGTAGTAATAGATGTTTAAATTATTTTTCATTTTAAAATATTTTAAAATAATATTTTTTTTAATTTTTAAAAATTTATTTTTAATATTAATACATAAAAAACACATAAAATAGTTTTAAATAAAAAATAAAATATTATTTGAATGGGTTTACAAACTGTTTCTAACATAGTGTTTAGGAATGTAATAATAATTTCTTTTTAAAATATATTTATGTATTAAAATAATATTTTTTATTTTAAAAAATTATTTTTAATATAATACATTTGATTCAAAAAAATTCAAAAAAAATTCAAAATTTATTCTACCCCGTTTGAAACCAATATCAAACAGCAGCTAAAACAGTAAAGCGCGTGCAAGACGCACAAATTCTTGTTCTCTGTAGCCAGCCAAAGAGGCCGAAGCTGAACACCAATCTAACAACCCCAACCTACAAAATTTTCTGACATAAATTCAGTGAGATACAGATTTACTCAAGGCTACAAATATCATGTAATCCAAGCATATTGAATGTGAATTAAAAATGCAGTGGCATGAATTAAAATATGACACCACCACAGTGAAACTTGAAAATCTCATTGAAACAAGGACTGCAAAGCGCAAACCATTGTAGTTATTTTTTCTTCCACGATTAACGCCAATGGTAACACTCGAGTGTTCTCAGGAAATTTTCATCAAAGCTAATCTTAAGCATACTATGAACAAGTTCTGAATGAATTCAACAGTGCGTGTTAAATCGCTCGGTTCATTAGTTAGCACCTAAAATATCAAGATTCTCGGAGACGAAAACGGAGAATAAAAGATACACAAGGAGGCAGCGTTGCTCAGGTACACAGGGAAGAACACTTTCTCATGGAAGCATACATCGTTTCTATACAGCGTTATAAACCACAACATTCTGCTGCATGTTCAAAAATAACGCAACATCTTGAATGTACTGATTGTTTGTTTACCTTTGATCAAGTCTTATTTTACAGCCCCAAAGAGGGGGTGAGATTCAGAAACAATATATTGATATACCTTTTTGACAATTACATACAGTAAACTAATAAAAGAATTGTACCACCGTTCCACCGATGTAGTGAACAGGTAAACATCCACAAAGCCCTGCAATCGGGGGAAAGGAAACAAACAGAGAGAATATCAATTTATCTCCTTATTTTCACATGAATGACACTAGCAGTAGTCTGCCTTTCCAGATAGCTAGAGAGATTTCTGTTGCATGAGCGAGACTCGTGTAAGTCCAAGGACACAGGATCAGCAGATCCATTCCATGTGGGACCAATAGCCTCTGTCTGTAGGCTAATGATAGCTGGCCTTATCATAAATGCTCTGAACAAGCAGCAGTAAATGCAACCTCTATTTTATTTCGATGGTCCTCAATTTTCCTACGTACGTGTACATGTTCCATAACTACTTGTCCCGCAATACGACAAGGTGGTGTTAAGGAACCTAATTTTGTCCAATAGTCTTAACTTATCAGCAAATTAGAAAAAAAGAAGAAGAAAGAGCAGAACTAGAATACATGACCTTCATTTGGAGGGTGCAAGCTGCAATGTCAAGTAAATGCAAAAAGCCTATCTGCAATCTTTGTGCGACAAATTGGACACTCAGAACATGCAAGCGAACAAGATTTACACACTGCAAAAATAAACCAGCAGCGGTCACAATTGGAGATGATGGGCAGAAAGGTTAGAAACAGTTCCAATGCAGGCAACTTCACTGACTTACAACAAAAATGTCGACAGGGGAGAAGAATTGCTGCTGTTGGTGATTCAAAACATACTTTGCACACATGGGAATTAGCATCTCCATTTCCCAGTTGTTTGAGCTCCTTTTCCTTCATCTCTTGTATCCGCGCCTGCATGCAGAAAAATGCAATCTAGATTCAGGAACAAACATGACATTTATATCCCAGAAGTAGAAGGTAAAAACATGCCTCAAACAGATGTTTATCAAATGACCCCACAAGTTAAACTTTAGAAGGGAGTGAAGAATTATTACAGCAGATGGATACAACAAAACAAAGCAAAACAACAAAAAGACAGAAAAGAAAAGGATCAAACAATTCAGGTTTACCTTCAACCGAACAACTAGGGGCTCTTCCTTGGGAGTTTCATCAACTTGTGATGCATCCAGATCTTCTCTCTCTTTCAGGATGCTATTACGATCAACTTCAACACCATTTGTTTTGGGATCACTAGTGTGATCTATACCATCACTATGCCTTTCATCAGCATTCATCCCAGAGATAGCACTATCCTCTCTCTTTAACTTCGCAACAAGCACCCACATGTTTGCTAAGTCATTTTCCAGAGCCCCTTCCCTTTTTTTTGCCTCTTCACACTTTTTCCTGTATTCATCTTCTATGAATTCCTTTTCAGCCAAGGCTGCCTCCAGTGCCGCTTCGCGTTGTTTTCTTGCCTGCAGTTCCCTTTTCAAATCATCTGGATCAAGATTCCACGACTCAAAGTCATCAGAATGCATTCCTGAAAAATCATTTCCTCTGCCAGAGAACCGCCCCTTCCTCCCATGTCTTACGCCATCATTAAACTTGCGGTTAACTCCATTAACTGATTGCATGCCAGCACCTCTAGAATGCACAGATTCTCGAGCAGCCAGCAATTCTTTTTCCAATTTTGCATTCTGTAATGAGAGCTTTGTCACTTCACCAGCTAAATTTTTCAGCTCAACTGCTGCAGCAGAGGCCAGTTCCTTTGCATAAGAAGCTTCTTCGGACAATTTCTGATTTTGCACCCGCAATCCACTATTCTCCTCTGAAATCTGAACCTGTCCAATCTTTAGCTTTTCGTTCTCAATCTCCTGCTCAGATAAAAACAAAAGCATGTTTCTTAGCTGTAAGTAAAAACTTGGAATTACTTTGTTAGAAGTTAGAACTACCAGCTGGTATCAGCTTTTTGCTTATGTTTTTGACACTATAGAACAGTAATAATCCTATTTCCATATGAGATGTTTGAACCAAAACCCCTAGTTCAACTAGAAATAAAAACAATGACCACAACCAAAATAGAGTTATTTTCAATAAGCCCGTCCAAGATTTATTAAGTTGTAGTATATTGGTGATCACCTGGGACTGAACTTTCTTTTTCAATTCATCCACATATTCTTCAGACATGTTGTGTTCAGAGTTTACTGATGCTTTATCACCAGAGAGTGAAGCCAACCGATGCTCTAGGAGAGTCACCTTGTCTTGCAATTCTTTGTTCTCGGAACACTGCCAATAATCGCCACATGCAGAAATAACAGCTTTAAAACAAAGTAAACCATGGGACAAACAAAAAGTACTAGCATTCCAAGCTGATGAAAAGGTTAACACATCAAGGAGATGCTGAACATCAATTACAGTGGCAGGATGAAAGAAAATGAAAAGAAAAAAAAAAGAGGAAAAATGAGATGGGGAGTGGTAGTCAAACCTTATTCTGAAGCTGTTCTTGGAGAATACGGTTGTCAGCTGATTTTATCTGCAAACAAATCAAAATCATTTCATTGGAAGGAAAATTACAATCTATGCAAGTTGGAGCACCATTCCAACCACTAGAGATCATTGAAACTAATATACAATTGGAGACATACTTTGTGAATTGGTTCCTCGGGATATTTACTAGTCTTAAGACAAAGGCATATGGGAGTTCCATTATAAAAGGATTCCTCTTTCTACCAAAAAAACAGAAAATAAAAATAAAAATTACACTGCAGATTGTGAAGTTGAGAGATTCTCAGAATGATATTATGGATCTGAATTTTTCTGAATGGCATACTTGCCAAGGAACCAATTATTGTTTACCTAAGGATACACAAGTGCCTGCCTCCATTTGGTTTTAATGTGACACTAGAATGATAGTTGAACACACAAGCCTTGATAAAATTTCAACAGTATTGTGATATGAAGTGCTCACCTCCAGCTCGAAAGCCTTTTCATTACATTGGGTCATCAATCTCATTACTGTCTGTTGCAGCACAATTGCAATCAAAATAATCGAGCTATTATTATCTGAAAAGTAGATAAAATGAAAGAATACAAGAGAGAAGAAGAAAAAAACAGGAAAAGTAGAAGAAAGTGAAACAACCTGCTGCATATCAACCAATGAGGCATTAGCAATTGAAGCCTCACCACTCTCAATAATGCGCTGTTCTAAGACTCTCATTTGCCTCTTCTTTTCCTGGATCTCTCGCTCCAAGTTCTGGATCTATGGTTGAAAAACAGAGCTTTAGGCAAAACTATGAACACTCACATAGCCTCTATTCAGGTATATATTACTGCCATATTGGACATGTTGGATTATAAAAATTAAGGCATTCCACAATGGAAAACTTCTGTTTTCTGATCTGTTAATTAATATAACAATCGATTATTCGCAGTGAAAAACAGAAAGGAAGCAGGGGGGGGAGGGTGTTTTTCCCAGCTACTGCCTTTTATAATATGCAAAAGAAGAACATGAATCATTTAGTATGTGATAAGCATCAAACACATAAAATTTAAAATCACAGCAGCCACATTATCTCAAATTGGCTCCAGCACCACTGATTGATGAGGGGTCTACAACAATGCTAACTTGCAATCTATTTGATATGTTGAATAGAGTATCATCATAGCCTTGCATCTCATTTTGAAGTTACATTTTAAACACAAGCAACCATAAAATTTTGCAAGAGAAGAGAAGCATACTTGAGTTTTTGAGCTATCAGGATCATTTACAGAATGCTCCACCAGGCGCTTCAGGGTACTAGTGCTGAATGCAATCTCTCCAGCAAGCATCTTAACCTGCTCCACAAGAAGGTCCATCTGGTCTTGGGTCATCCCGCCCTAGAAATAACACATTTCTGTCAAGTTAACAATTCTTCAGAAAACCTGTAACTAATAAAAATATGAAAATTTTGGCCTGGTCACCCAAAGGAAAGATTACCACCAGAACATAAGGCATAAAAATGTTAGATTGACATGGCATTTGTGGTATGAATGTGCTAATCAGCAAAAGGGAGACTTGGGTTTTTCCGATTCAATAATAAAAGGAGATGGAAGCAAAAAAATAGAGAAAATCTGACAAATCCAAGAACCTGAGGGTCCAATATGAGAAAGAGAGGGAGAGTGGAGTGAATTTTGGATTCTTTCTTAAGGGAAAATTTACTTGGTATTATATCCTAGGGGGTGAGCACCGGAGAGAAATATAACTTACTGGTGCCAGTTTTGAAGTACCCATAAGTTCGTATGATTGAGTCGATTCAGTAACAGTACTGCTAGCTGGTGAGAGTTCTTCATTCCACATACTGGAAGATCTTCGATGTTTAAATTCGTAAGTTAGATCCGATGCTATCAAAGAAGCAGAAGATGGAGAGTCCTTTTGATTCTCATTTTCTGCAAATAAAGCACCTTCTCGCAAAACATCCGATTTCTGACAAAAAAAAATGAAACTTAAAATCACACTTCAATTTTCCAAATGGAAAAATAAGAAAAAGAATGCAGTCCAAAAGGAAATTTAGTAAAACTAAACAAAGGGTGTATATTATGGAAAGAAACCATTGCAAAGCCAAAAAACACTACAAGACAGATCAGTTGTGGGGCATTAGAATAATAAGGGGGAGCCTTTTTGGAGAATTCGAGCATTTACAATATAAGAAAGTACAGAATGACAATAAAAGGTATTAAGAAAACACGGAATCACTTTACAAATTTTAAAACTAAACATTACCCAAAGATTGTCCAGATTCACATTACAACTATTACATTCCACTAATACAACCATAGCTCAAACCCCAGGAACTGCAGTTTAACTTATAAGCCAGAAAGGATGTCATTCATATTTAAATATTCAAATTCCAGGGCCAGTTTGGAATTAGGTAATAACAAAAGTTAGCAGACCATGCTTTTGTGTGCAAAACAGATGGGAAAAGAACTCACATCATCCACCCCAAAAGAATGACTCGGCTGGTGACTTGGAACATCAGTCAATCCAGGAATCGTATTCTTTGTAGAGACAAGTATGAGTTTAGTTAGCCTCTGAATCCTACTCATTAGAGCAGCCTTGGCTTCCTCTTCTTCCTCAAGCCTTGATTGCATCTTCACCTGACCTTCCTCCAGCTATTCAATGGAAAACAAAGAATGGTTTGTCAGTGGCAATAAAACCATAAAATGAAAACAGCACAACAATATTCAAAAGAAGAAAACAAGAAAAAATTTCAAAACCTTTTGCCTTAAGCTCAGAATCTCCTCATGGCTAACACCAGCAAGCATCCCCTGTCTTAATTGATCAAGTTCCTGCTTGAGGCTTGAGATTTCTTTCTGATATTTCTTGATCAAAGATTTCTCATCAATAATCTGGAAGTTAAATCATTTCAAAATCAGGTTAAGTCACCTTTTAGATTTAATTAAACTATATTGTTGTTGATGAATAATATCATGAGCTAAGTTCATATTGTACCTTATTGCGTGAAGCATATATTTCAACCCGCTTTGCCCTGCTAGCAAACTTCAATGTATTATGAGTTTCTTCCATGTTACTTGATGCAGGAGTGACGGTACAAATAAGCTGTGCATTGGTTTAGGCAAGAAAGAATGTATAAGAGGCATTGGAATTTGGCTAGGAGTAATTGACTATGTATAGTCAGTCACTTGTAAAACCTTTACTCCATAATCAAAAAGACAGAAAGGGAATGAGAATGTGAAAATTAAACGTTTCTAGAAGATTATACACAATTCAATACGCAACAGCACAATGGATCATTCAATGATCTTGTATGTTCAGTGAATTACATGATCTTCAACGACAAAGTAAAGTTTTGTAAATGTTGACCACAAATAGCATGATTTTTATATCTCAAACTCACCGAAACATGCCCATGCCCACTCAACGAAGACTGCAAAAGGCGTGTAAGTTTGGAATCTCGATATGGAACATGAGATGCCCTTCCTTCGCTCAGCTTTCCAATCACCTTTAAAAAGGAACCACATAGTCAGCTACAGACATTGAAATGATATGGCCATGTACATCTAAACATTCAGAAGCTTAAAAGTCTCATCATCCTCTTAATGAAGAAAGTGAGTAGTTGCACTTTAAGTGTCAACAGACTCAGCACGCACACAGAGGAGCATTGTGAGTTCATTCATTGACTCATGTTTGAGATAAACTTAATGTCCCAAAAACACTTTCTACCATCCTCGAGTTGGTCTCATAAATCATCAGATAATCAACCACATTTTATGCAATTATTGTGTGTATCTGAAGGTTTTGACTTGTTTATTCTGCAAGCAGTTTCTGGTAGAAAAATACAAATAAAATGAAAAACATGGTAGATGATTGCATATAAAATTACAGGTGCATACAGTTCCAAGAGTTAGAAGACTTTTTGTTTATGTAAGATCCTTCCTTTCTCCTTATTCCAGTTGTTTCAGTTTTGGAACTCTCAGATCCAGCTAGATCAATCAGATTCTACAAAGTGACATAAAAGAGAAGAGTATGAGCCATGCAGCTAAGAAGAATCAATATTTTTTTTCTGATAGTATCAATTCAATGCAACATACAAGTTGAGAGAAAATCACTCCGTCATATTCATCTCCGTGAGCACTACTTTCTATCATCTGCAAATGCATAGGCATATTAGTGAATTATATAAAAAAAACAATCTTCTGTGAAATAAGGCACAGCATCAGAGTAACTAAGGTCGAAATGACAAGAATGTGAAGTAGATGATGCACCAATTGAGGTGGTGAGGGCTAAGATATGACTACTTCCGACCAATAGTTTGATATATATACTCCGTAAAAATGTATAAAAAATGCTACCTATTATCAGAATGCTCAATTTCATCAGCTTATGGACTATTTACCAGAGTGAATATGGTGTGACTTCGGCTGCTGAACAGATTAAAATTATTTGAACCAACATGGCGATGTTCTGCAATACCAAATACCAATCAAAAACATAGGAGCAAGCTTGCATGAAACACACAGGAAAATATCAAATAGGTATACATATACAGGGTACCTTCTCCAGCAGCAATGAAAGAAAGTGCATGCCCAGGAGATAAAACCACTTCTTCCTTTATACCCTCAACATAGGTGCCCTGGAAAACTTAGTACAAGTATTTATAAACCAATATATTAGATCCATTAAATAATAATTTTTTTCATGGTAAGAAAGTTCGCTACAAAGCTTTTTAAGCAAATCCATAAAAGCTAAGCACAACACCTGTGCATCTTCCCTGACACGCAAATTTTGACCTGTTGGGTCAAGCAAGTCATTTATCACCTGATATCAGAAGCATAAGTCAAAGCATAAATCAGACAACTTTCACTAAGATGGCGATAATAGTTTCAGCTTGTTGTGGGTACACTCAAGTGCTGTTTCTCAAATTTATAGTATAGTGACACTAACCTCATTGTAAATTTCAAGATAGGACACTCGTAGTAGGAACTCTCTTCCTGGAGTCTGAAGTGAGAAAGCAGTGTCATCCATACTTGATCAAGAGGTAGATAATTGAAAAGATTAAATATAGGGGAAAAACAACAAACAAATTAGGTTTACAATAATACCTATCTATAATGACAGTGTTAACCGCCCACATGCATGCACACACATTCAGATGCTTGGATGATAAAAGCCAAGCAATACACAGTTAAACAGCAATGCAGAGAATATATTGAGGAGAGAATATTTTTGAAATACTTACATCTTGGATGCTACTGAAAACATCCTTTATGGCAAGTGGTATAATACCAGGAGAATTCTGGTCTCCCTGCATTTATGATTATGAAAAACAAGTCAAAAACAACAGTGCTGAAAACTTGTTAGCAATAACGAACTAAAACAAGTAAAGCTAGCCAGAAGAAAAGGAAAACATAAACATAGACATGTTTACACATGTGCCAAATAATACAGAACATAAGAATCAACTTCAGTGATAAATTACAGTGCAGGATGAAACTGCCATGTCTCTGAAAATACTTCAGTAATGTGATCCTAATTCCTAGATATAACAAGATGGATAAACATGTTTGAGCATCAAATGAAGTTATAGATATGGCTATAAGAGAAAGAGGGAAACCATGGGAGAACTTGTGGAAGCAACAACTGAGAGTATTTGTATTCCATACGAAGGGAACTTTAAAATGAACAACACCTTTCAGTTTCCTCAGTAATACTCCTCAACAGATCATCAAATCATTGCACTTTGAGCGTTCTATATGGTTATAGCTTTTGCAAATTACAAAGTAAGATCTAGTAGAGTGAGGAGTTGCAGGATACAAAAAAGTAGTCATCAATAAAATGGATCACCATAGACTTCTCCAGCAATAAATGCTCTTCTGATGCAAACAAAATATCAGCAAAGAACTTTGCCTGTACTACCATAAACAATCACTATAGCTTAATTAATAACTTGTGATTTTAAATAAGGGTAATCTTGACAATTTCAATTATTCATAACTACAATCATAATCAGCTTTTACTATCCTGGGAGATTTGGAGTAAATCTCCTAACAAAAACTGCACCAAGGTAAAGTTACAGGGAGGAACTAATCTTACATGCATAGTATGTGTCTTTCCACTACTAGTAACACCATATGCAAAAACAGTTCCTGCATTGTCAGAGAAAAACTCGAAATTAATGAACATTAATTAATCAACCACAACTACTAGAATAAACAAATGCTACTTGATTGTCAATAAAAATCCGAATCTCGATCAATACCATACCATTAACACCTTCCATTGCAGCCTTGACCACAGGTTTTGCGGCAACCTCATACACCTCTTGAGAGGCCGTGTGCGGTCCAAACACCTTATCTGCCAATACAAATCAATTCGCATTTACATTTACATTTACATTTACATTTACATTAACTCAATTAATTAAGAAATTCAAATTCAATAATTGATTACCAAATGCATAAGCAGTAGCTGGATTATACTCGTTCCTAACAATCTTATCTCCATCCGCGGACCATGCTATTTCATCTCCTCTCTGGAACTCCCTTTCACTGCATCCAAACACATCCCAATCAAGATACTTAACCCTGGAAAATTCAAATTACAAAACCGATTCAAGATCTGATCTGGTGCCCTAAGATCTACCATTACCTCAACGGTCTAAACCGAATCGTAACCGAAATACTATCACCACCATTCCTCGGTTGATCAATCGGTTCAGCAATCAACTCCTCCGACCCGAACCCGACCGGATTCAGACTACCACCATAAGCACCGACGCCATTTGAGAGGCCGTAGTGCATTGAATCAGACCGATCTCGACTCGGCGTCACGGATCGCGAACCGAAAAATGAAGAAGCAGAAGTCGAGCACGAACGTGGCATTAGCCTGTTATTATAAGATGTTGTTGAAGAAGCTGAAGAGTATGGACTTGACGGTTTTCGATACGAGAATGGAGAGCTGCTTCTCGCTCTGGAAGATGACGCCATTCCGGGGGGGGGGGGATAAAATAAAAATGTATGTTCAGTTCAGTTTAAGTGGAGTTGAGTTGAGTTGAGTCGAGTTGACTCAGTGAGTCATCGAGGGGAAGATGACTCGGTGGAGGAAGTGTAGAGAGAGAGAGAGAGAGAGAGGAAATATAGAGGGTGAGTAGGTGAGGTCACATGGTATCTGCTGCAAAAAAAGTGAGCAACATTGCGTGAGTGGTCTTTTTTTTCAATGGATTTGATACTTTAAGTAAGTGAAGAAGGAGGAGAGAGGAGTGAAAGTAGAGAAGCAACAGAGAGAAACTGTTCCTTCTACTTGAAGACAAAGAGTTGCAGAGCAGAGGGGGAGAGGGAGGAGTTGATTTTGATTTCTATAATAGACTGCTGTGAGTTTGGGAGAGAGGGAGAGAGATTGAGAACGATAGGTTTCTGTATTTTAAATTTTTTTTTGAAATTTTCGTTGTGTGTTTTTGAGGGTTTGGTGACATTTTACGTCCTTGTAGTGTGTCTTTCTGTCACATTGGGCCTGCATTTAAATCCTCTGCAATCAGAGACTTTAAAAAAATTATTCTACTTGATTGTTTTTTTATTTTAAAAGTATTTTTAAATAAATAATTAAAAAAATTATTTATTTATTTTAAATTATTTTTTTATGTTTTTATATATTTTAATATAATAATATATAAAAAATTGAAATAAAAAATATTATTTAAATATATCTTAAAATAAAAAATAATTCAAAAAACAATTATTATCCCAATACAAAATAGATTTTTAATAATTCAAATATATATCCTGATTAATTTTTAAAATCGATCCATTTTTGTTTACATCTATGACACGTTACAAGCCCGGATCATTTTATTTATTTGATTTTTTTTCTCTTTTTATATAGATCCAAAATTGAGAATGCTAGCATGTAAATCAAATTTACTAGTTGCGTCAATAATATCTTAATTGAAGAAATACGGCTTTAAATTTGCGATTATGTACGTCTTTTCATGTGATTATTCAATTTTTTCTCGCTTTTATTTGTTCAAGATTTAGCAATTCATCTAAAAAATTGATGAGATTGAGGTTATTTTTTAAATTTTGTTTCATTTAAAAATATATTAAAATAATATTTTTTTTATTTTTAAAAATTATTTTTAATATCAGTACATTAAAATTATATAAAAATAAAAAAAATTAAAGTAAATAAAAAAATTTCAAATTCTTTTAAAAATACTTTTAAAATGCAAAGAAAAACAGATTTGAAAATTTTATCATTATATTTTATGGTATTATTCAAATCATTGTAAGGTAGATTCGTAATTCCATTTTTTTTACATGAGGGAGTATTTTTAAAAACTAATAAAAATACAGGATGAAGGATAAAATTAAATACAGCTATCAAATGTTAAATCCAAATGTACTGATAGCAAACCTACCTATAATCTTAATAATTGATTTAAACATTGTGAAATGACAAACAATGACTGATTATTGGTTTTGTTATATCACCAGTCAATAAATAGACATGGACCTCATTCTAATATTAGACCACATCTTGTTTATATAATAATAATATCACGGGAATTTTGAGGGGTATAATTTAATTGATCAGATTCTGAGTTTATTTTTTATAAATCACCAGTTCGAGTCTCGCAAACTTTAGAGTTATTAAAAACTTATATGGTCATTAACTTTAATTTAACTCGAAAACTTGTGTTAATTAAAATAATAATAATATCACGATAGGGGTTGACATGGTCTCTACTTGTGTTTTTATATATTTTTAAAAAGTATTTGTATTTTAAAAATATATTAAAATAAAACTTTTAAAAATATTTTTTAATGATTATAATATACTAATATAAATAAAAAAATATTTTAAAAAATATCATACATCACGTGCACGTGCATGCATGGTAATCTCAGTCATGTCACACAAGACTATAAGGCCACCATGAAAGCTAACCTTTTGCTATACTTTTACATGATTTATTTGATTTCAAGGGTGTCCTCGGTCTCTTGTTCTAATTACGAATCAGTGCTGGATTTTTAAAATTGTTGATATAATGGACGAGTGGCAAATCACAAAAATAGACGAAAGGATAGACATTGCTAGAAAAGCCGTAGACCAGGGACTTAATTGCATGTGTTTATAGTTTGAGGTTACATTTGACAAAAATAGTATATTACAGATGCGAAGCAGTGCCACCAGGTGTTTTTGATTCTTTGAAGGGGGTGAGAAATATTTACTGTGTAGGATGACGTGGCAAGGGTGGCGCGTGGAAGTATAAATAGGTAGGATGGACCCGCGCAGCAGGGACAGTTTGAAATTAAGGAAATAAAAATGAGCGGGAATTATAGCGAGATGATGATTACGACAAATTAGAGAGCCACAAGAACGGACATCGCTAATCAGAGTTTAATCAGTGAAACAAATAAAATAATTAATTATAGATATTTAAAACAGGATGGGAGGGACTTTAGTGGTTGACTTTAGCTGATTTTGTTCATGTGGTTGGTAGGTTTTTTTGAAAAATATTGTTTTTAATTAATGTTTTTAATATTTTTTTATTAAAATTAAAAAAATATTATTTGATATATTTTAAAAAAAAAAAAAAGTAATCACTACAATAATATCAAGTTAGTTTTTTAAGGATGACAATTTAATACAAACCTAATGGATATAGACTCTATCCAAATAAACAGGTAATTTTTGAATAATTATATTTTTCAATAAATAACAAGTAAAGTATGAATATTATAAAATCTAACTCAAAACTCTCTCAAACCTAACTCTATATATATTTATTTATATTATTCGGATATATATACAAAACATTTAATTTCTTAATACAATATAATACATACACGCGCACATATACATACATACATACATACACACACACACACACATATATATATATATATATATTTCAACATCAATGTAAAAAACATATATGCGTGTAATGTATTATTCTATTATTTAATATGTATTTCATGTGTATTAATAATTTTATTTTTTATTATATAATAAATAATAGTAGATAATAGATGAAGACTTAAAATTTTTACGTAATAAATATACGTATATAAATAAATCCAGAGTCCAGACTGCGGACAACCATTCACTTTTCTAATTGACTTAAAATGTTGCTGGGAAGGATTGATTAACTTTATTTTATTTTTGTCCCGCTGGCTTCGTGGAGCTCACATCTTTTCGTTATCCGTGGCCTGGGTATCATATAGGTTACTCGTAATTAACACCAACGCTTTTTTAGGGCTTGCTAATCAGGCAGCGATCTAGTTATTATATGTGTTAAATGGAGGGAGTGTGTAACATGACGAGCTGTCAACTTAGTGGGTAGATAATATTTCGTGTCGTGATGTCATGGAATAGGAGGATTCGATGGTGAAAGAAAAAGAATATTATAAGAAAATAAAGGATATATATATATATAGTACGTGGAAAATGAAATAAAGGAAAAGATGCTGACTTGTGATTAACATTTTCGGACAAGGCATGTTATCAAGGAATCATTAAAAGATTCGAATTCATCTGTATCCTTTCCTTTTATATATCTCTTCTCTATATACCAAACACATTCATTTTAAATTTTTTGCATCTGGATAATGTCAAATGCAGAGTTTCATTACAGCTATATATATATATATATATGTTTGATAATTAGTTAATTTTTCAGTCATAATAATTAGTTAATTATATATATATAAATTATTATAACTAAAAAATTAACTAATTATCAAACATATAATTCTTATTCTTAATATTTTAAAGCATCATCGACATGTAATCGAAAATTAAGTATAAATTGAAATGCTCTAATCGTTCTAGCGGGATAAAATGTGATTTTGTCTTTTATTTTTGGCACATGTTTTTATAACTTAATAATATCTATACAATAACTATTATTAATTATTACTGTAATGGTACATAAATTTTCAAGTTTCTCGTACTCGCTTGCTTGCAGCCTCTCTTGGCATGTTCCTGAAACTAAACTGGACACTGCAACAGATTATTCATGATAAATATATTTTTAAAATTTAATTTTAATTCTAGTATTCATGTTTAAAAATATATTAACTCAATATAAATATAATTATGTATGGCAAAATGTTAGGCCTAAATAATATGAATTTAGCTTGCTTTTAGACCCAATATTATTGGTTCAAACATGCATCAAGTCCAAACAAACATGAATCTAACTAGCTGTCATTATTCAAAAGATTATCATCATGTCAAGCTCAAATGAGTATGAGTCAGACAATCATTATAGCCCTCATGCTGGGCCATGAGGTTTTATTTATTTATTCTTATAAATTTTAATATAAATTATTAATGTCAATGATCATCATTTATCTACACTTTTATGTTATTATGTAAAGGGATTTTATCCCTCATTGATTCTATAAAGAGAAAATAACACTCCAACCTTTCTTTCAAATAACATGGCAATGTTTAAAGACTATATATGCTCATCAAATCACACAAATAAAAAATTTATAATTTTTATTTTTCAAGTATTTATATTTTAATTCTCAGAGCATTTACTATTTAAAAATAAATATTTTTATTTTTAAAATATAAAATTATTCTCTTTTTTATTGTAATCCTGTGCTACAAAGACCTCCGATATTATTGTAGGAGGATATCCAAACTTTAATTTACAAATATTGAATCTTTTATTATTAATTATTTATCTTACAAGCTTTGAAAAAATAACTAGAGTGAATGAATGATTACTCCGTATTCAAACATTTAAAAACTTCATTTATGAGCCTCGTGTATTTTTTAACATCATCAATCCCTTTATCTCTGGTCACAACAAATTTCCTAACCGAGTGACGTCATTATTGATATATAAAAATACATTCAGATGTGACGATTTATTAAACTATTTTTTCATGAACCATGGCTTCCCTGAAAATGTCTTGCTTGTAAAAATACGGTGTTGATGGATGTTTCATATAATCTCTCTGATTCTGGGGATTTTAACTTTTTACTCAAATATTTGGACTCCACCCCTTGCACATCACATCCGTAGTTACCTGGATTCAATGGTAAAAAACATGGCCACGGCAATAATAACCGTGTTTGCGTAGGTCTAAGTTTATCAATTCTCTTCTAGTTGGTGTTATATTTTTTCAATTAAAATAATATGTTTTAGTTTTAAAGTGTTTCTGGTAACGTTTTGAGTTTTTACTATTTATATTTGTTGAATTAATATATATATATATATATATATATATATATTAATTCAAAAAAATATAATTGAATAAATTTAAAAATAAAGTAGCTTTAAATTATGTAATTCAAATTTAAAACACAGGGAGAAGAATAAAAGTTGAACTGATATCACCCGATCAACTCAATGAATTCAAAGACAACCAGGACAACTGGTAAAAATATAGTTTAACTAAATAAATTCAAGACGACATTTTTTTTTATAAATACTAAGACGATAATTTACAGGATCAATCCGGGTCAAAGCAGGTTAAAAATTCAAATTTATAATTCAGGTCATGAAACCATGATAACCCATAATAAAACAAATCAAGATAAATGATGAAACTCGAATTCCAATAAATTTATTGTTGAGTGATGAAATCAATAAAAAATCAATATAACAAAATGATATAATAAAATGACCTAAGTATACTTAAGTTAACTCGTTAAATTAATGATTCACACAAAACTATAATAATTTTATAGAAACACCATTTAACTGAAACATATCCGGAACATTCCAGTGGAATTTCCGTTCTGAGATTTTAAAGATTTTAAGTGAGTTAAAATTTATTTTTATTTATTCTATTTTTTAAGCTAAAATAAGATATATTAGCAAATCTGAAATAAACAAAATTAATACCCTTGTTCATAACAGTTCAACAAGTGCTGTGGGTTTTTATTTCCGGGCATACCATTTGGTCATGGAACCAGTAACTTCGGTAAAGAGGTTAGGAAGAAAAAACAGATGAGAAACATAACTAAGAAACATAATAGAATTTATTGAGTATATTATAATTTAGTCATGGTTGCTGTTTAAAAACTAGACTAGTAATCTTTATACTTGCATTATAATTAAAACAAAAATTTAGCATGTGCTATAAGCATATAATTGAGCATATAAAATCACATTATGGTCAGGATATATTAATAGATTTTCTGTAATTGAAGCACGCAATAATAAAATTGCAATTTATTTATTTATTTAAAATTTGTTATCTTTTGAATAATCGATAAACCATGGTTGGAATATATTGAAAAATTTAATATACTTGTCAAAAGGTCATGAATTTCACTTGATTATGAGATTTTAAGGAAATATTCTGACATCAATTTAATATATTTTTAAAAATATATTTTTCCAGTAAAATCTAAGCTTTAAAAATTAAAAAATTGACCAGACTTTAAGTAAACATTACCTTTTCAATTATTTTAATATAATAATGTTAAAAATTAAAAAAATATTATTTTAATATATTTTTAAATAAAAAAAACATCAAATATAATTTAAAACCATCAATTACTCTAATGATATTTACGATCATGGGAGCATTCAGGTGGCAATTCCTATTCTTGTCCGCATTGCAACATAAAAATCAAGAATAATTACGTCCATGAAAAGCAAAAGGCGCAATCGACTCTCATGTTATCTTGTCCGGACATGCGTCGGGATGTCTGACAGTTCGGCAATACATCGTCATAGAATTCAACCATCTACTCAGTCCATATTGTCAGGTAGTCAGAACAGGTTAAAGATGAAGTTATAATTTTATGTTATCACATACAAGCTGCACTGCAGGGAAATCAGAAATCAATTAAATAAATATAGCTTCTAAATATTGTGATATTTTTTATAAATTACTAGCGTAGCTTTTAAATAATTAACAATCATGAGATCAAATCATGATTTCTTTTTAATTAAAGCTGGTGTTGGGATTAGTGCACTCGATCAATTTTATGGGTTCTGAAATTAATAATTATGTAAATTTATAATAGTTTAGATGACTCAAAACTTGTTATTATTAGGAAGCAAACCCAAAACCTGATCAGTTTAGCTACCTTTGAGAGTTTCAAATCATAGTTCTTGAAATCAGAGGAACTGCGGTATCATATTACCAAGACCTGTTTGTTTTTGTGTTTTTAAAAAAAATTGAATTTTTTATTTTTTTATTTTAAATTAATTTTTTTAGTGTTTTTAGATCATTTAATGCTCTAATGTTAAAAATAATTTTTTAAAAATAAAAAATATTATTTTGATATATTTTTAAATAAAAAATACTTTAAAAAACAATTACTATAACCCTACAATCATTACTCACAAAAGAAAAATGGAATGGCAGATGCAAGGTTTTAGACAAAAGAGACAGGGCTATCAGTCTTTTACAAGCAATGATGATATCCAAAACCATCCCCAATGAAACAGATTACGAAGTGCCTTGAAACACAAAGGAGAAGAGGTGTGGTGTAATTGTATGACCCAATAGCAACACATGTGATTTTCTAGAGATGGGCTTGTTTAAACTAACCACCAACCACAGTCTGAAAACCTACCCTATCACTCCAATCGGCAGCTCCAAAGTTTCCAAACACGTCAAGAGGACCAAGAGAAATGTTAGCTTCTGCGATAGATCACTCACTTGTTGAAGTAACTCTTTTCTTTAGGCGCCTTCTGTCCTGCAAATGACTTAATTTCTGACAAGAGTACAAGTAAAGATAGATGTATGCGTTAGCAATTGACATCCTTTTTTGCAAGGCCTGATTGGCACATGCAACCTTTTAGGTGGACCTAGAGATGTGTATGGTTGTGGATTCTTTTGATCATGTCTTGTGTGAGTTGTGATTGTGAGGTGAAGTAGCTGCCTGTCATTTCCACTATGTTTGTGCCATACAAGTTGCTCATGTGCTCTCAAGGCGTGTATATGTTGACATGTGGGGCAAGAGTTCCACTTTTGTTTGGGAACACGAGATAAACACAATTTTTAAAAGATTTATTTTTTTATTTAAAATTATTTATATATATATATTTTTAGATTGTTATAACGTGTGTTTTAGATCATTTTGATGTGCTGATGTTAAAAATAATTTTTTTTAAATAAAAAATATATTATTTTTATGCATTATGAATAAAAAAACATGTTGAACCGCAATCACTACCACACTCCAAACACCTCTTTAACCATCGGATGGGCATTTCCTTCGGTGGATAAAATTTTGTTTGTCCGGAATTTGAATAATTTTTTTTTATTTTAATATGTTATATAAAAAACAAAAATAATATTATTTTAATATATTTAAAAATAAAAAATATTTTAAAACATAATTTTTATCGCAATATAAAAATATTCCTGGAAAAGTTGCTCAATCCCATTCAGAATTTGTTGAGGTTGAATGGAATTGGGTTTCTGCTTTGGATTGTCTAAACTCACTTTCCTTTTCTCCTTTACAACCAACCGTAGAAAACCGACCTGGTCAATTAACCGGAAATGGAAGTGGCAATTATTCTTCTTGGCTATTTTAGCTTCAGCAGTTTATTTATGGAAATGGAGTGGCAGAGTAGCTTGAGTTTGGTCTTGAAATCTCTCCAAGGTGTCCAGCTCCACCCTCTACATTCCTCCCAACTACGTTGACGGAATTCGAGATTTGGGGAGATTTCATTCTAAAAGAAAGAAGAGCTTTGTGGTAAATAGATGACTGGCGTTTACTATGTTCGAATAAAAAAAATCTTACCGACGAGGACCTTATGTTCTGGAAATAATCTTGCCAAGGACTTAAGCCACACAACAAATTAAAAAGGTGAGCGATGGTTGTTTTTTAAAATAATAATTTTTTATTTTTTAAAAATTATTTTTAATAATATTACATCAAAAATTTAAAAACATAAAAAAATATTAATTTTTTTTTTAGAAACACGTATTTTTGTGTTTCTTTTTGTATCTTTTTTTTTTTTGGATTTGAGGAAACCTCACCCCTCGGAAAGCGCACTTTGTGGGCCCGAATGAGGGAGTAAAACCCTGGCTGTCTCAGGCTCTTACAAGAGGTGCACGCGTCACCGAACTCGACCTCGAGGCCACGTGCAGATCTCAAATCCTTTACCATCACATTACGCGTTTTGGGACTCTCTTTATATGATGTATATTGGTAGATGACAGAACTCCTCGAACACGACGGCGTGGACTGTTGTGGGTTTTACGGCCCAAGGGGTTTCTGTGGTAACGAGGCGTTGAACATGTTAAAGTTCCGCTATCAACTTTTTGCTAATTAAAAGAAATGCATATTATTGAAGAAAAAAAGTGGTTCACAAGTCGCAACTCATGGCTAGCAAGTTCTTCAGTTCCCAACAAGGCTGGTTTATGGTGTTACAAGCCTTATCTCAATGGACTCACGACCTTGGCAGCTCACCCATCGTGTGGACGCAGGATGGCTGGCAAGCTTTTTGCGAGCTTTTAAACAAATGAAATGAATGCCGTTTTCCTGATGTTTTGATCCTGATGGTAAAATAATTATAGCCGAACTGTTAACCGACAAAAATTTCAATCGTTAAAACTATTAAATCTGGTTGCGGTGGTACCGTGGGAGGAGGTGCAAAAAATGGAAAATGGATAAAGATACGAGAGCGAGCACTTGCCTGCCTGTGAGTCGGGTAATGCAAACAGAGGCTGCCTATGGAGCTGCATTATTAGCATTGAAGGGTGCTCAGCACAACAGTTACTGACAAAGGTTGAAACAAAGCAAGAAAATGTTCAGAAAGCCAATTTTTGTAAGAAAAATACCATATAGTTTGTTCATAAATATGAATCCATACAAACATGAATGTGCAAAGGTTGAAACAAAGCAAGAAAATGTTCAGAAAGCCAATTTTTGTAAGAAAAATATCATATAGTTTGTTCATAAATATGAATCCATACAAACATGAATGTGCGGCATCTTAGTTCCAATTTGTTGTCAGCAAAAACTGATCAAGGTCACATTTGCAACTCCAATTTTTCCTATTAAAATCTCGTGGTGGATTGAGATATTATCGCAAAAAATGTGAAGAGGGACGGAATTTCAGCAGTGAATGTTTCGATAAAGAAAATATACAAATAGGTTTCTCATGGCCCAAACTTCTACAGAGAAAAAGTCATGTAAATACCTTTCGAGTTTGGTTGGATCAGACAGGCCTGAGAGGCCATGTATTGGTCTAAAACTAATGGCCCCCCCCGAGCTAGTCCTTCTCGTCTGACTAGAAGAGGAGCTGTTGTTAATAGAAAATGGAGTGCAATGACCATTAATAAAAAAATTCCAAAGATCGTAAAAACAAAAAATACCCGTAAACACTGCTAATCAGCAAGAGGTAGCGAGGCTAGAAAGTTAATATAGAATCTCATAAAAACAAATAATATTGGTGTCAAACATGCAATTGAACCCTTTGTATTGAGCTTTAGCCCCATTTGTTGAAAAATAAAAAGGTAAAACAATAGTTTTTACATCTGACCTGTTTTTAAATATGGCCCAATTCAAGGTTCGGGTTCCGAGTTTTGATCAGGTCACCGGATCGGATGGGTCAATCACTATTTTAAAAAAAATTCAACATAACATCGTTTTAGTTAAAAAAAATCAACGAATTGCAACCAAAATTTACCAAGTAAAACCGAATTTCAAAAATATAGGTGAAACACATCAAAAATACTCTAATAAAATAAAAAAAACTAAGCTTAATCACCCTTTCACCGTGGAGCAAAACTCAATGCACTGTGGATTGATATAATGTACTTGAGATTTCGCCCTCCACATGTTGAAAGGAAAGGTCCGAGTCTGTTCAGACAAAATAGGTTTTTCACAAAGTTAGGTGGTATTACCAATTTGTTTGGGGATAGATTACTCTCTTTGTATTTTTATTGTACAATAAAATTATTATTCTATTATTTATAACCCGGGTAAGAGGCTTTTTTTTAACAGTGTAATTACTTAACTAACCTTGCAATTTTGTTTTTCTTGGATTTGGATTCAGGGGTGTTTCATTATTTTTCTCTAGTTTTTATGTAACTGCCAATTAGATTTAAGAGCAATTGTGTTTTTGATATATATAAAATATATTTAAAAAACAAGAGCAATTGTGTTTTCATCATTTTACTATTCAAAATGAATAATGCTTTTTTTTTTCCTTCAATTTTTTTTAATTTCATTATTTTATGTCAATTTAATATGTTTTGCATAATATTTTTTTTTCATTTTTGTTCTTCAATCTCCCTCTATTTTTTTTTTAATTTCATCATTTTATAGCCAATTTAATAAGTTGTAGTTTAAATTTGTGATAGAAAAATAAAATTCAAAACAATGACCAAACTATAAAACATGGAAAAATGATGTGGCCAATATGGAATTCACCCAAAAAAAATTTTATTCAAATTTTTTATTTTTTCATTTCAAGTTCTCAGATTTAAAAATAAAAGAGAAACTTAACATAAAATAATAAAGGAAAGAAAAAGTTGTCTGTTGAACAATTATGGCAACAAAAAAGGTCAATATTTGTTTAAATGTGTTTGTTTTATTGATAAAAGTTTGACAATGATGATTTTTTTCTATAAACATACTAGAAAAATAAATTGAAGTTCATTTAATTTTTTATTTGGTTGATTTTTATTTTTGAGTGAGTTTGTAGTGGGGGTTGTTTAGTGATCTATCTAGGTTAATATTGTGCTTTAAATGTGTTTATAAGTGATAACATGATAAAAATTAAGTTATAATTTTGAGGTTTCTAAGAAGATTTATGATCAACTAATGAGACAATGTGGAATTAAGTGTTATTATAAGAGTCTAGCATTAATATTATTGATTCAAGTGAAACTTTGATTTACAGTGGTTGATCATTACTGTTTGGGTGTAATGAGTGCTTTTTATCCATTTTGGGAATCTTGGATTTCCCATTAGTAAGTAACCTACATGTAACTTAGCGCGGATATATCCTAATTAATTTAATTTTGATTTTAAAAATTTAAAATTGATTGAATTAGACTGGATCAAATCAGTTCAATTAAAAAATAAAAAATCAAAGAAAATAGTCAAGATTTGAAATAAAATTGGGTCGAAAAAGATGGTGAAGGTTTAGTTCAGTTTTATTTTTCAAAAATTTCAACAAAACCCTTAATTAAATTGTGTCATGTATTCAATTTAATCTTTACATTTTTCTATTTTTCACATAATTTATGATTTTTATGTGTAATAATCCATTATTCAAAGTTATTATTAAAAAATTATGAGACTAGGCCCATAAGAAATAAAAACAACAAAAAAAATAAATTATCTTAGGTAATTATCAAAAAAAAAAAACAAACCCCAAAACAAATAAAAAAAAACCCAAGCCCAATTAAATTAAAATGGGTCTGACTAGTTTTGAAAGAAAAAATCTGAACCGAATTAATCTGTTTAAGCTGGTTGATCAGTCCAGTTCAGTTTATAATTTTAAAAATGAAAATTTTTAATTTAGTTAGCTATTTAATCCAAAACCAAACTGTAGCAGAAATGCTCGCGGCTACAATATATACAATATATAAGTCATAATTCACCTGCGTCGTAATTAATGCTACCTTGCTGAAGAGCTGCCATGTACCGGACAGCAGGAGTATCCCGCAATCCGATAGGAAGAAAATTTTAATTTTAATAGAAATACTCCTCCGTCTTACCTAAATCCTTCCTTTGACACAGTTACTTTTCAAGCTAAAATTCCTTGATCATAAGGCCAATCTGGGTATCTTGGCATTTCAATTTTCATTTCCTGATTAGCTCCTTTTTTTCTGCACTAAAACTTGATCATGCAAGCCACTCCAGGTCTTACCATGCATGTATGTCTCTATAACGAAGTTAAACCACAACCAATAGATTCAAGCAAATCTTTTCTTCTCTTATTATTTTGTGTATCATCGTATGATTAAGCCAACCGCCTTACCTTCCTCAGCCACCAATTGTTGATTATACGAAAATCACAATCAGCCAGTCAATTTTGCCATTTTCTTGACAGTTTCCATTAGAAAAACATAGAAAAAAAAACATTGAATTGCCGAGAGAATTAGGAGAAGCCACCAACGGTCTTCGTAATGCACCTTATAATTAATTATGATGCTGCTGGTTTATTAATTTATTGCTGAAATTGCTTGATGTGCTTTCAGAAGTTGCCTTTTCTAACAATCCGGAATTTAAAAATTGTTGAAAATATTTAATGATCAAGAACTATCTATTATAATATTATTTCAAGTTAGTTTATTAAATCTTTCTGCAAATAAAAAAAAAAATTAAAAATAAAACTTGGTTCATATCCTGACACTGATACACTGATACATGATCAGTGATTCAATATTTCCACGAATCCACCATGATTGTCCATATCATCAACATGCAAATTGTTTCGAGAATAATCCCTTAAGATTCCGAGCTAGGGTTCTTGCTTTCACCCTACCCGACAATTCAACAAGAACCCTTATGGCAGCATGACGAGCAGAGAGAGGAGGGCAATTAAGCGTTAACTGTACTTAAACTCCAAAGATCTCCCAACACTTGTTGTGATTATCGTCTTCTGCTAGTACTGCACGCAGACTTGTTGTGATTATCGTAC
The DNA here is from genome assembly GCA_015852605.2 of Populus deltoides. Taxonomy (NCBI): domain Eukaryota; kingdom Viridiplantae; phylum Streptophyta; class Magnoliopsida; order Malpighiales; family Salicaceae; genus Populus; species Populus deltoides. Next base: position 6,140,001 of record CM027573.2, on the reverse strand, counting down.
GTGTTCTGCTACTGCATGCATTGTCTGAGGTTAAAGTAGCAGCAAGCCTGCAATGATATATATATATATACCAGTCCAGTGTTCAACAACTAAATGTTATATTTCGAAAAGATTTTGCTAATTTATTCTGCTATTATAAACAGATGTTCCTCCCATCGGAAGGTGAGAAGGATCTGGGATTCAGCGTGTAATTAAACAATTTTATTTATTTATTTTATTTAAATAAGCTGGTTTCAATATTTTTTAATTTTTATTTGAAACGCTGCATGCTATGCTGATTCGGCAGGATGCGATGGCTTTTTCGCTGGTCAGACGAGCATGTTGGCGGCATAAGCAACTGGTTAGATGCTGATATCGTTTTAAAGTACCCTCTGCGTGTGTAAGCTACCGTTTGGGAACGCGGCTGTAGCTACGTTCTCAAAAAATTAAAATTTTTTTTGCTAAAATTTAATATGGTTTGTATGTTTTGGATCGTTTTGATGTGCTGATGTCAAAAATAATTTTTAAAAAATAAAAAAACATCATTGACATGCATTTTAACACGAAAAGTTATTTGAAAAACACCCGTAACTACACTGCCACACACGCTCTAGGCTATTTCAATTCAAAGTCAAAACTGTAGCAAAAGAAAAATTCAAAGTCAATATTAAAACTGGCAGCTCAGCACAACATCTTCTTTTACGAATTATTTTATTCCCAAGTAAGAAATTCTTGAATGGTAGGGCAGACTGTCCACCTTTGAGCCAAACGTTGCATTGTGCTATATACATCAGAGATGACCCATTCAACTGCCAGCATGATACGCTGCTTGTAATTAATTTTAATAAAATATCTGGAGGGGCATTTAATTTCTTTATAACTAAAATTAAAAACGTTTTTGAGAAACAATCCAAACACGGTCTACTGCATCAAATAATCCGAGCCCGGACAATTTATTTTAAAGAAATTAAATCCTCGTAAAGTCCACCACTCACCATTTCCCTTTCGCAAATTCGCATTCCATGTTTATCTTTAATTTTAGTCAACGAACTCACGCGTTGACCCAAAATGAAAGGAGAGAGAAAAAGAAAGAACTCGTCTTCACCTGAAAGATAGAATTATTCCGAGATTTAACCTTACTTAAATTATTAACTACAAATTAATCTCTCATCTTTTGGGTTAATGTGGGTAATTTAAGTAATGACTCAAGTCCTCCTATTATTAAAAAAAGGACACTAATATATAGTATAAATTATTAAATAAAAAATATTATTTTTGTATATTATTTTTTTTTTACAAATAAAGATTACCACAATATTAAATATTAATTAAAAATATTAAATAAAAAATTCTATGTCGCCACCACGCGGACCAAGCACCCTTTTTTTAATTTTCCCTCCCCATGTAAAGTTATAAAAAGGAAGCTCTCTTCACCATAAAGATTTCACTTAAAAAAACACACCTTTCTCCCTGTCCCTCTCTTCTCTCTCTCACACACACAAAAAAACAGAAAACGCTCTCTAAATTCTGGGCGAGAATCAAAATCCTCTCATTTGGTGATCTCCGATTTTTATTTTTCCTAAAAGAATCGAGAATGGGGAGTCTGGGAGCGATTTTGAAACACCCAGTTGACATATACCCATTGCTGAAGCTGAAAATGGCAGCTAAGCATGCTGAAAAACAGATCCCACCTGAACCTCACTGGGCTTTCTGTTATTCTATGCTCTGTAGAGTCTCTCGTAGCTTTGCTCTCGTTATCCAACAACTTGACACAGAACTCCGTAACGCTGTAAGCATAATTTCCATTGCATTTTCATGTGTTATTTGCCTTGTTTTGATCTCTCTCTCTCTCTCTCTCTCTCTATCTGCGTTTTGGGTTGTGATTATTTGTTGATTATGGATTTTTTCATCTTTGCAGGTATGCATATTTTATTTGGTTCTTCGAGCCCTTGACACTGTTGGTTTGTTCTTGTTAACCTTATGTTTTGTATGTGGTTTTTGGTTGTGTGCCTCGCTAAATTTGATAAATCCTCAACGGGTTTTGTTGAATTTTAAGATTGATTATGTTTTGTTTTTGTGTTAGACAAATGTTGATGCACTAGGTCCTGAAATGGGGTTTGCTGAACTTTAAAATCCGCGAGTGTCATATTGAGTTTGAATTTGCTAGCTCTAAAATTGTTTATGTTCTAATATATGGCTAGTGGGAATTTTTATGTTATATTTTAGTTTTGCAACCAGAAGTCACGAGGTCGTTTTGTGGAAGAAAAAGAAATCTGAGATGAGAGAGTGGTAGCTTTTGCCTTTTGCTAAGTAGTTTTGGCCTACAGTGAGGAGAAGATTCTTTAAAACACCCTGTCTCAGTAACACTTGATCTCCTCTTAACTGTTTCACTTATTGATGTCATTTTGTTAGTTGATACATTGTTTGTGTTTTAATCTGTTCTCATCATTCCTTTACAGAGGATGATACAAGCATACCTACAGATGTCAAAGTGCCTATCCTGATAGCTTTTCACCGCCACATATATGATCACGACTGGCATTTCTCATGTGAGTTCTGAATTTTTACTTTTATTTTCCTTGATTCTAACAAATTGGAGAACATTTGATTTGACTAAATTTGTTTTGGCTTTGATAATTTCCATCTGCCAGCACTTAACATTTCTTCTCTGTGCAAGTAATTTCTTCCATTGACAAATTAGGGCATCTAGACTATACCAATCTAATTTATGATTACCCTAATTCTTTTGTTCTCTCACTGTACAGATTTTAACACTATTTGCTTATAACTATATTCAGTTTGCATAAGGGTGCTTTGAAATACCTGAAAATCTTATGCATTTATGACCTGCTATAAAATTACGTGTTCTGATTTTACCATTTTTAATTTGATAACCATGTATCTTGTCCAAGCTTGAACATTCTTATAAAATTTGTTTTCACATCTATCTTTTACAAACTGTTGATTCATGTCCGAGTCTTTCCTTTTTGATGAAGTTTCAGAAGTTTATACATAAGAGGTGACAATTCTATGGCACTTATATCTGTAAAATGTAACATCAACTGAATATTTTGACTCTCTAATTTGATTCTTCTTTTGCATAAGGTGGTACCAAGGAGTACAAGGTTCTCATGGACCAGTTTCATAATGTTTCAAATGCTTTTCTGGAGCTTGGAAAAGGGTCAGTTCTACAACCTTTTGCCTCCTGCTTGACTGTGGAATGATTGAGGATTTAATTATTTTAGGGTCTATGTATTCTGCTCTACACATCTATCAACTCATTGCATCTGATCATTATAGTGTTTGTGTGTGTGTTTCTTCTCCAATAGAAGACTTATGGAACTAAATTTATTCTGCAGTTATCAGGAGGCAATCGAGGATATTACCAAAAGAATGGGTGCAGGAATGGCAAAGTTTATCTTGAAGGAGGTTGGTGATGTGGGGTGTTGTAATGCAGGATTGAAGGATGATGCATGGATAATTAACTTAAGAAAAAAGGATTTCTCTTGGTTCCACTGCTGAATTTGCATGATACATGATACATGATACAGATTTGTGTGTGTGTGTGTGTGGTGTCTGTCTCTGTGAATGCATCTGTCATGCTATCAAAGTATAATAAATATGCAGATGTGTATTGTGGACTGTAGTGAGCTCAAACTATATGCATTCCAGGATTCAGTTGCTTGGTTATCAAGTAGAAGAATAGATTATCAAGAGAGGGAAGAATGAATGGTGAAAAGTTAGAGTATTTAGTTATCCTTCTAGAGAGAGTACAGGACACTAGGGATGCATATCTGATCCCTTTGAATGTCAGCTAAAGAAATTCTTGAACTTAATATAAAGCTATAACAGTTTCCTCATTTTTTTATGTTAGTCATCAAATTGCACAAGCTTCAATTTCTCCACTTTTTCTTAATACAGAAGGTGAAATGTTATGTTTATGTGACATATTAGACTCTGGTATGCAGGTGGAAAGCATTGATGATTATGATGAATATTGCCACTATGTAGCAGGACTTGTTGGACTGGGCCTGTCCAAACTCTTCCATGCCTCTGGATTAGAAGATTTGGCACCAGATAGCCTCTCCAATTCAATGGGTTTGTTTCTTCAGGTAATACTATTATGCAAGAGCGATCAATGTGTTTAATCTGTAGGCTTAACTTTGTTTTGAGATGTAATTCTAACATGTTCAATCCTGGATTTGATAAAACACAGAAAACAAACATTATTCGTGATTATTTGGAGGACATAAACGAGATACCTAAGTCACGCATGTTTTGGCCTCGCGAGATTTGGAGCAAATATGTCAACAAACTCGAGGTCTAATTCTTTTCCATTTATTGTCTCAACCTTGGTACCATCAACATACTTTTGCTATCTTTATGTTCATGAATGATGTTAATTTAATCATAATACTTGAAAGTAATATTTTTTATTTATTTGGTCCATCCATCTGATTAGCATTCTCCCCATTTTGTGTTCTGTGCCTCAGGACTTGAAATATGAAGAGAACTCGGTGAAGGCAGTGCAGTGCTTGAATGATATGGTTACCAATGCCTTGATACATATGGATGATTGCTTGAAGTACTTGTCTGAATTGCGGGATCCTGCTATATTTCGGTTTTGTGCTATTCCTCAGGTAAGAAATAAACTTTAAACTGACATCTGAAGATATCATTGTTTCTTGTCTTGTAGCTTGACTACTTGAATTATACTTATGCTTTTTCACATAATCTGCAACTCCTCTGAATTTTTCATCTTGTCAAATATTTTATTACTCGGGGAACAAATCCCTGTTTAGTAATAGGTATGCTGGATGTTTTGGTGGAAGGTTTCCTTTAATTTGATTTCTCTCTTGCCAGATCATGGCGATTGGAACTCTAGCACTGTGCCACAACAATGTCAATGTCTTCAGAGGTGTAGTGAAGATGAGGCGAGGTATGACTAATTTATAGACAGCATTCTTTCCCTGGCACCTGAAACTGGTGGAATGTTATAGCTGTAACACAGATTATTTTGGTTCATGTAAATATCTTATGAAGCTGGAAGGTTTTTATTATTGTTATGTTATCATAACATGGAATTGCATTTAGAATGCAAATGCAATAGATGATATAATCTCCCAAAATGGCCATTCCACAAATACCATTTGTTTGTTCAGGAACTGCATAATTCTCAGACTAAGTAAATCATGACCCGCCTTGTATATCTCGGATTATTTTTAAAAATCCCATGCCCCATCCACCAGATCACCCCTGCTGCTCTTGAGTGTTTAAAGGATTTTAGTTTGTCGTTTATTACCAACATCAAAATATAATGGACTGGGTTTTCATGATTCCTTATTCAATGATGTTTAATTTAATGTTAAACGATTTTAGGTCTTACCGCTCAAGTTATTCATCAAACGAAAACAATGGATGATGTCTATGGTGCTTTCTTCGACTTCTCTTGTATGCTGAAGTCCAAGGTATGATGCTTTCCTTCAATTCTAATTGATATATCGCTTTTCCTGGCAAGTTCCAACATGGAAGTTATATTTCTCCCACTTGTAACAAATACTGCACCCTTTAATGCTTCAGTTTTCTCTTGCTAGCTTGTTTTGGACTTACTCATCATCTTGAACCTAAGAAGTATGACTGCACAATCTATGCCAAATGGACTTTCTAGACAATAATTTCATAGAAGGGAGCAACACTTTTCATGCTTCCAATCCTTGACAATAGGAAGCCTATTGTGCGTTTCAATTTGGTAGAATCTTATAAGAACTAATTTATGTTCTTCCATCAAAACCTTATGCGGTTAGGACTGCACCTCTCCTCTCTTTGATGGATAAGCAAATGATATTAGGTTGCTACATTGTTTCCCCTGCTTGGTTGTAGGCTTTGAGACATTGTATAATTCACTAATGTCACATCTTGATAACAACAATCGACAACTGCGGTGGTCTTGTCAGATTCCGAGAATGGAAGTCTTATAAAGCTGTGAGCTTTTTCGCCAAGTGCCTGTGAATGTTTGGTGTGGTCGATTTTAATGCACACCAAGTTTCTCTACCTTTAAGTTTGCTTGCTGAATTCTCATAAAAAAAAAAAAAACTCGTGCCTATATTGAGAAAATGTGAAATTGGCTACTGCAGGTTGACAACAGTGATCCTAATGCAATAAAAACCTTGAGCAGGCTGGAAGCAGCACAAAAAACTTGCAGGGAATCTGGGGCTCTAAACAAAAGGTTTGTCAACCTATCCACTGAGCATTGAATGGTATTTTTCTTTTCTTTCTTTTTTTGGCTGACACTCTTTCTTTCTTCTACCAGGAAATCTTACATAATTAGGAATGAGCCAAAATATAATTCTTTTCTGGTGAGTTTCTGCTGAATTGTCAACCTGATTTCCTCTCGTGCATGCCTAGTTGCAAGTTTCTTGTTCCAAGCAATTCATTTATTTCTAATTACATGCTATGCATATAAATTTCAGCATAGACTAGAACTTGCTGGATTGTATATTTTTTTTAATCCTAATTTTTCTGTGAAATATGCACTTTATTTGATATGAATTAGATAGAAAAAGAATGAATGAGATTAACTTTCCCCCCTCCTTTCCAATCGTACTGATTAATCCACAGTTGGATGCCTATACCAGTCTTGTATGCTTTGCGGGTTCCAAGAATATCAATTGGGAATATCATCTGATTTCTTTTATCATCTAATGCAGATCGTCCTACTTTTCATTATATTGTCTATTATTTTCGCGTATCTCTCTGCCAACAGATCGAGTTACTAGGGTAAGTTGTTCCACCAAAAGGTTATTGATTGGATTTGTTATCACGAGAATGATTTTTTAAAGCTTCTTCCGTTGATGCAACAGGATGGTCCATTTCTTGAGTTATCGGTGTGCATATGGATGATGACTGGCTACACAAGTGACTGCTCTATTCCATGGAAGCTGCTTTTCTTATATTTGTGTACAACATTATTATAACAATGGAGTTTTTACTGTTCATCTTAAAGCAGTGTAATATAATGATTGTCGTTGTCAAAGAAACTTGCTGGATATGTAGGTAGAGGTAAAGTTATATTTTCCATGTGATACATTTGATATTGGAAGGATGGTTGATGACAATTCGGGTTTTTTGAGGTTTGGCGTAGGGAATGACATGATTGATAGACATCTGGCATTGAGATTAGACATGTGATCTAGAACCTAGGCGCAAGGGCTAGACTCGCGCGCCTGGGTTTGCCGATGTTTGCTGACCTGTGCCTAGGGTTTGCACATTCCCGTGGGGCTGTAGACCCGCGCGTCTCCGTCAAAAATATTATTAATATTGAAAAACAATCATATATTTGATTTGAAGGGTATAATAATAATAATAATAATAATAATAATAATAATAATAATAATAATAATAATAATAATATTATTATTATTATTATTATTAATTTTTTTTAAATATTATTATTATCAAAGAAAAACCATAAATTTTATTTGAATGGATTAAAAACTATTAAAACTTGGGCCAGACAAGTTTAATTATTATTATTAATATTAATATCATCATTATCTTCATCATTAATAAATTTGAAAAAATATTATTACTATTGAAGAAAAACCATATATTTGATTTTAAAGGATTAAAAACTATTAAAACTTGGGTCATACAAGTTTAATATTATTATTGATATTATAAATATTATTAAATTTGAAATAAATAGTATTACTATAAAAAAAAACATAAATTTCATTTGAAGGGCAAAATAAATTATTATTGTTATTATTATTAACTTGGGTCTGACATCACCTTCCAGACCCAAGAAACTTGGGGCTGGAACAGGGCGCCTGACCCAAGTTGCTTAGGTATAACAGAGGTGCAGACCCAAGTCCCTTGGGTCTTTTAGCTTCGTCTGGCCTTCGACGTTCAAATCTGTAGCTCTTGGGTCAAGCAAGTCCGAACTCAAGACTCTTGGGTCCTGCGTTACAGTCAAACCCAACACTCTTGAGTCTGGCTTTTAAAAGGGGCCTTAAGCTTTTGGACCTAGCGTTGCAATCAGACTCACTTAAACTTGGATCAGACAAGTTTAATATTATTATTAATATTAAAAATATGATTATTTGTATTATAAATATTCTTATTTTTATTATAGTTAATATTATTAATATAATAATTTATAAATTTAAAAAATAATATTATTAATATTGAAAAACAACCATATATTTGATTTGAAGGGATTAAAAACTATAAGAACATGGGTAAGACGAGTTTATTATTATTATTATTATTAATAAAAAAAATACTATTATTATCGAAGAAAAACCATAAATTTTATTTTAAGGGATTAAAAACTATCAAAACTTGGGTCAAATAAGTTTGATATTATTATTAATATTATGAATATTATTAAACTCATTAATATTATTAAATTTGAAATAAATATTATTACTATTAGAAAAAAAATAGATTTGATTTCAAGGATAAAATAAATTATTGTTGTTATTATTATTAACTTGGATTTGACATCCCCTTCGAGACCCAAGTAACTTGGGGCTGGAAAGGGGCACCCGACCCAAGTTTCTTGGGTGTGGCTGGGGTGCAGACCCAAGTCCCTTGGGTCTTGCAACCCCACCTGACCCAAGGCTCTTGGGGCCGGCGTCTGAACCCGCAATTCTTGGATCTGGTGTTCGGAACCAAAGCTCTTGGGTTTGGCGTTTAAGAGGGGCCCAAAGCTCTTAGGCCTGAAGTTGCAGATAGATCCTCTTAAACTTGGGTCAGACAAGTTTAATATTTGTATTAATATTATAAATATTATTATTTGTATTATAAATATTATTATTTTTATTATAATTAATATTATTAATATAATGATTGATAAATTTTAAAAAAATATTATTAATATTAAAAAAAACACAGACTTGATTTGATGCGTAAAATCTATTAATATTATTATTATTGTTATTGTTTTTGTTATTAACTTGGGGCTGAAAATAAAAACCAAATCTAATTGCTTGGGTCTGGTAGGGGCGCCAAACCCAAAGCTTTTGGATCTTGCAACCCTGCCTATTTCAAGGCTTTTGGATCTTAGTTTTTTTATTATTTTTTATGAAAAATAAAGTTGGTTCGCGGCGTAGAGCGGACCACCTAACTACTAATGACTAAAGTTTAATTCAGTGCATCCAATATTATAATGTTATTACAATTCCAATAGCTTCCAATGTCTTTTAGTTGTACCTTATAATTTAATTGTAGTTTTTATCAGCCACTCAACTTTCAAGATGATTGATTAACATGGCAATTGAGAGTAAGTTAACTATAAAACAACCTACCGCATGGACTGCAATTATAATTGGAAAAGCTGCTACCCAAGTTTTTCTGAAGTTTCTATTAGTAGCTGCAAGAATTTCGACAAAGATAACGAGACTTTGAATGATTATAGAGCACACGACGGCCAAAGAATTTTCAAAGTTTCCTCTTGAGTCTTACCACGGATATACTATAGAAGACAAACTAGAGAAAGGGACAGAAACAGAGAAATTCCCTGAGACACAAAAGGAGCTATGACTTGAGCTAGCCCATTAACAAACCAATTAATAATATCTTTCCATTTTGGGTTATAGATACCTCCCCATTTTGTTTTCTGCAACATTAATAACAGCTTTAACTTTGTATCAAAGAAGATAGGAAATTATCCGTTTCAATGGAATGGCAATTTCATGAATATTTAGTGTTAAATGATCCATTCGATCTAATATTTATCTTGATTAGGGTCAAATTTTAGATAGATAAAATTTTATTCAATTTGACACCCGGTTAAAAACCCAAATTGACTCATGAAAAACCCATAATTTTTTCTCTTAATTTTTTTTAAATATTTTTTTTTACTTTTTTTTTTATAAAATGAAAAAAATTGGGTAATCTAAGTCAACCCACTTGATTCATAATTCACGACTTGTCCAAATCAACTCGAGTTGGTTTAAAAATTATGATTTTACCGATATGTAAATCCATCCAGAACTTGTTGGAAGTACTAATGAAACTTAGAATAACGAGGATGAAGATTACTATTTGTAGCATTTGTTTTTTTTCTCTCTCTCATTTTTGGGATGATGAAGCACCATCCAAAAGCGAGGGACAAAAATGGAACACAATACAACCATGTTGCAAGAAGCCAGAACATAAACTGTTAAACACTAGGAACAAAATATTTTCCTGAGGAAAAAAAAATAGAGACAGATGTGTTTCATTTAGTTATACTCTGCATTTCGTTTTAGTTAATTACACGTTGCGTTAAGTTAAACATTTAGTTATACACTGTGTTTTTCCTAAACCTTGTCTCTTTTAATTTCTTTATATGTCACAACGTATAGACAATAAGAAGCAACAAAGACTTTGTTCTCTAGAAGGATACCCTGCTAGTATTTAGCTCTGCATTGTAACAGAATGGCTAAAGAAAAATACGATGATTTTTAAATGATGAGGTGGTTATGAGGGATGCTCATCACACTGTCTATTTCTTTTTTATGCTCATTGATAACTAACTTGCTACTCATATGTTCTAGAATTCTTCTCAATAATCTTTAGCTATTCTTTGTATGGGAACTTTACAAATTGAACTTGTATCAACTAGTATTAGAGCCACAAATCTTCAGAATCAAATTATGCCGCCAAATACTCGTTCTCAAGTTCTTAAAATGATTGAAGATAAGGTTGATGAATCCATTACAACTGTCAATAGGGATCATGACCAGAAGTATGACAAGGTTGTGAAACTTTTAGAGGTGTATGAACAATAGTTGGAAGAATCTAAGATCATTAATAAATTCAAATATAAAAAAAACTAATCTTAAACTTGAGAAACTTCAAGAAATATTAGGAGAGCTTACTTGCCAACAAAGTTCATGGCAGTAGAAGTGATATACTAATGTTGGGGAAACAAGTGCTTTCCATAACCATTGAGGAGGTTACCAAGCTGGGCGTGCTGCTAGAAACCATGGAACATGTGATGGGGGTCATTATTCTTATAAGGCATGTAAACCTAAATGAGATTTTCCTAGCTTTGATGGTAAAGATGTTTATAAGTGGCTTTACAAATGCAATCAATATTTTGAGGTTGAAAAAATTAAAGAAAATGAGAAACTCAAACTAACTTCCTACTATCTTGATCAGATGACTCTTTCTTGGTATCCAAATTTCAGTTATGAATCTAAAGTAGAAAAGAGATTTCAAAACTTATAAAAAGGACATTGATATTTTGTGGAATAGGACTGAAGTAGGAGAGAAACAAGCATTAATGATATTCGTATAAGGTATATAGATGTATATTAAGAAATCTTGTTAAAATGTTTGAACCAAAACAACTGAAACAAGCCTACAATTTAGCTAGGCTCCATGAAAACATCATATCTTATAAGTGCAATCACCTACCCTCTATTTAACATTCAACCAATCAAATCACATAATTACAATACCAATCCCAATCCCAATCCCTTTACTCTAGAAACACCACAAACCATAGTACTCGTACCTTTAAAAAACCTAGAAAAAACTTGACCAACTCTATTATCCAAAACAACATCAATAAGACACTTAACAAACCCTTCAAGACCTTTAGAAACAAAGAGTTTGATGATAAAATAGTGAAATGGTTGTGTTTTTGGTATGATGTAAAGTTTGTGCCTGGTCATAAATGCAAAAACAAAAGACTATATACTTTATTCATTATTGAAGATAAAAAAGGATGAAGCAAAAAAGGAAAAGTGTGGTTATGAAAATATTAGTCCACACATATCCATTATTTCCATTGAAAAGGAATATTGTTGCCACACCTTGAAGGTGACTGGTACGGTGTATAAATGATCCCTATACATTATAGTGGATTCAGGTAGCACACATAATTTTTCTAGTCCTAGGATGGCTAATAAGTTCTAATGTCAACTCACTAACATCAGATCAATTATTGTTGAGGCTTCTAATGGTTGGAAAATGACTTGCACTGCTGTGTGAAAAAACTTTCAGTGGAAAATGCAGGGTGTCAAATTTATAGCTAATGTATTCATTATGGAACTAACTAGCTGTGATATGGTTATGAGAATAAAGTGGTTAGCTTTACTTGGTGATATATAGTGCAATTACAAAGACAAGTAGATGTCCTTCTACTGATATGGACAATAGGTTACTTAAAGGAGACAATCATGCTCAACTACAAACTATTAGGTTTGAGCAACTTAATGGATTATTGGACAATGCCACTAACAAAATAAGTACTATCTTGTATAGTTTGAGAATACTAAATGAGTATACCTAAAGTTCCTACTTTATAACTGCAACCTTGACACCTAATACAAAAGGCAACCTTGCACTAGAGAAACTACTTAAAACATATGTTGAGGTTTTCAAAGAGATAAAAACATTACCCCCATTTAGATTGCATGACCATTATATTCCATTGAAAGAGAGAGCTTAGCCTATGAATTTGAAACCCTAAAGATATTCAAGATTGCAAAAATATGTTATGAAGAAAATGATTATAAAAATGTTAGAAACAAGCATTATTCAGAATAACACAAGCCCATTTGCATCTCCAGTTGTATTAGTGAAAAAAAAAAGAACATTTTGGAGACTTTGTGTGGACTATAAGGTGTTTAATAAGCTCAATATTAAAGATCAGTATCTCATACCTTTAATATATGAACTGTTGGAAGAGCCAGTTTGTGCCACTATTTTTTTAAAGATCAATTTGAGGTTAGAATGGCACAAGAAGACATCTACAAAACAACTTTTAGAACCCATAATGACCATTATAAGTTTATGATGATGCCATCTGATCTCACCAACACATCTGTCACATTCAAAAGTATAATGAATGAATTTTTCAGAATACATCTCAAAAGATTCATATTGGCTTATTTTTTTTATGATATACTAGTGTATAGTTAGTCCCTTGATGACCATTTGAAGCATCTCAAAGTAGTATTTGAATTGCTGATAACTCACTAGTTGGTTGCTAAAGTTAGTAGGTGTGTTTTCTGCAGTGGTAAGGTGGAATACTTAGGTCATATTATTTCTTGAGAAGGAGTAGCTACTGACCCATATAAAATTAAAGTTATTGTTGAATGGACAATCCCTAAGAACATCAAACAACTGAGGGGTTTCTTGGGTTTAATTGGATACTACATAAAATTTGTTAAAGGATATGAATCATTTTGCAAACCCTTGATTCAGTTATTTAAAAGGGTGTTATTGTTACCTGTAAAAAGGTTGGCAATTTATTCTATTGGAAGAAACAACAAATGCACATCAAGAAATTTATACATAAATGCTTAGTCTGCCAAATAAACAAATATGAGAATGTTCTTACCCCAGGTCTATTGTAGCCTTTACCAATTCCTATAGTCCCTTTTAATGACATAAGCATTGGTTTTATAGAGGGTTACCTAAGTCTGTTGGAAAAGAAGTTGTATTTGTAGTGGTAAATCATTTAAACAAATATGCTCATTTCTTAACACTATCACACCCTTATACTGTAGTTGTAATGGCTAAAGCTTTCATAGAAAACATATACAAGCTACATAATATGCCAGTAACCATAGTTAGTGATAAAGACTCTATCTTTCTCAATCAATTTTGGATGACCTTTTCTCTCACTAGGGAGCAAACCCTTACTACTCTACAACTTATCATCCTCAATCTGATGATCAAATAGAAGTGGACAATAAATGCTTAGAGAACTACTTTTGATGCATGACTAGACACTCTCCGATTCAGCGAGTGAAATAATTGTTTATTATAGAATGGTGGTATAACACCAACTTCCATTCTTTTACTAAGACCACTCCCTATAAGGCCCTATATAGATCCACTCCTTAAATTCATATTCCTTATTTCTTTCCTTAAGGACTCTATAGTGGAGGTAGTAGACCGGATGTTATCTAGAAGGAAGGGAATGCTTAAGGTAATTAGAAGTAATCTCTTAATAGCTTAATATATAATGGTGCAATCATCTAATAAAAAGAGGAGTGAGAAGTAGTTTGATGTGGGTGAATCAGTATACATCAAGTTGCAGCCTTATAGACATTAGTCTGTGGTAAAGTGAAATTCCCAAAAAATAGTAGCAAGGTTCAATGGACCTTATCTGATATTAGAGAAAGTGGGCATAATGGGTTATCGGTTAGATCTTCCCTCTTCAGCTACAATTCACCCCATCTCATGTTTCACAGTTGAAGTAGCACATTGGAAGCAAAGTGGTGCAGACTCAGTTGCTAAACCTTCCTATGGAACCTTTACTATAACCTCAAGCAATATTTGACAAGAGGATGGTGAAACGAGGAAATAAAGCAGCTACACAAGTGTTGATTCATTAGAAACACTTACCACCATCTGAAGCTACTTAGGAATTCACAGATGATATGGGAGGGAAATTGTTACAATCTGGTCCTGCTAAGGATGGAAAAGAGAATATAGAAGGATTTGACCATTAGAATATTTGAATAAGAAGTGACCGTTATGAAATGATACGTTTCATTTAGTCACATTCTGCATTTCATTTCTATTAGTTACGTGTTACATTTTGTTTAAACATTTAATTATATGTTGCATTTTGCCTAAATCATGTTTTCTTTACTTTATATATTGCCACGTGTAGCCAATAAAAAGCAACATAAGCTTTGTTCTCTAGAAGGATACCCTGCTAGTATTTAGCTTTGCATTGTAACAAAATAGCTAGAGAGAAATATGATTATTAAATGATGAGGTGGTTACGAGTAATGCTCATCACCATGTCTATTTTTTCTTAATGTTAGTTGATAACTAACTTGCTACTCATAAGTTCTAGAATTCTTTTTAATAATCCTTGGTTACTCTTTATATGATAACTTTACAAATTGATCTTGCATTGTTTTTAATGGGTCAAAACATACAAACAATATATTTTAACTGTGAAAAATAGTGAAAATATGAAACATAAATTTAAAATACAAAAAATATAAAAAACTCAATGGATTGTTACTGAACCATTATTTGTAATGTAACAGTCAATAATGGTCATGACTTTTAGATAACGGTGTTTTAATCATCATTTCTTTTTTTTTTTCCTTCTTATTATTTTGAAATGAATATTGAAAGGTTTTTATTAAAATAAAATAAAATTAAAGAGTAATTAAGACATACAATAAGATTATTTTGGTCTCTACAATAGTGAAAATAACAAGTTGTGGAGTGAGAACAATACTATTCCTTCTTTTTGTATTTTTATTTTGTTGAATGATCGCAGGTTATCGTGGACAGAACGACCGAGTAAGAAGGGTAAGTTCAGCTCTTGATCAGACTCATTATTCAGAACGGTTTCACTGGAAAACTTGTTTCATCTGTCCAGGATGGTTGATTTCCTAAAATTCCTCTGCTCATGGATGATGGCTGGCGACACCTAATGCTCGGCTTGTTCTGTCGAAGTCGCTCTTTTCTAACGCGTGTAAACTTGTAATGGCAACACTTGACCGTTCTCTTTTCCTGGATGGGCTTCTGCTTTATCCTAAAAAGAATAGATGTTATCCTGAGGTGGAGTTGGCCAATGCTGTCTGTCATCCTGGCTGTCTGACCTAGCAGAATCTTAAACGTGCACTTTCAGGAAAACAGTAAGAGGTCGCTAAATCTTTTGTAGTGATCATCTCTGAACTTAAAGACAGACATATGTATGACTCGATTAAAAAAACTGGAGAAAATATGTAGACTCGATTCAAACATAAAATTGGAGAAAAAAGTTTCTTCACAGGAAATTCACAATATCAACAACTCAGGTCAAAATCTCAGTCGTATTCCTAGAACAAAATAATTAACAAATAATACACATGAATGCATTCATATATCAATAAGATCACAACGTCAAACCAGTATCTATATCACAAGAAAGGAAAGCCACAGCCTCTGATTCGCAATGATTTTTTTCCTGATCTTCAATCTGCAGCAATCATTCTCTGCATTTGACAACATGCGGTGCAAAACATACACTCAAAACAAAATCCTCTGCCCAAAAGCCAACCCAGAAGAAACTCTAGAACACTTCAGCTATTTTGCTAGCGAGAACACGGTCCCTTCTTTCAATGTACCCATATGGGAACCAGCCTGCTTTACCCTTGCATTCTCCTTCAGCCCAGCCATTGTTTGTCACCTATCAAGAATGCATGGCAGAACATTAAACCTTGCAAAGATTTTAGCAGACATAATGCATAAAAAGAAGTGGTTTCAGAATGCTTCAAACCTTTCGAACAACAACAAAGTCACCAATTGACAAAGTCAGCTCCACATCAGATTGACCTTGATATGAATGCATGACCTGCAGTAAAAAGCAAATGATGGCACTCGATAAATAAAATCAATAAGCCACCATCAAGGTGCAATTTTGTAAGAATATAAGGTAACATTAACAGCGAGATAAATTTGATTCGTCACCTCCCCTAAAAAGTAACCCATGCTGTCTGTTGTTCCATTATGATGTGCTTGAGAAGCGTACACACCGTTAACTTCTTCATATGATGGAGGTGGAGGCATACTGCTCTCTGCACTGGGGGTGGGAGGCGCTTCAATTCGTTGTCGTTCTGATGCCATCTATTAATAGTAACAAACATAGATTATGATCAAAATAAAGGCAAAAAACAATTGAGACAATTTCTTCCCAATTCAGGCTGGGTCGGGTAAAAGGACTTCAAGGCAGGATAACGTACCTCTCCTTCAAGCTGATCAAGTATCTGAAGGACTCGCTGATGATAAGCTCGTTCTGCTTCAACCTTCAAATTAAAAGGTGAATCACAGGAGGATAAATCTTCAAAATGATTTCTTCCCAACACATAATTCATAACTTAGTGGAATCCACAGCAGAAACAAGGGATCATTCACATTACCATAGCAATAAGTCTCTGGAGAGTTAGCCTCTGTTGTTGGGCTTCAACAGCAGCCATTGCTGCAGCTGCTTCCTTCCCCAATATGGCCATGTTTGACTTTAGATCTTGCAGCTTTGTCTCTGCAGATTCTAACTTCATAGCAAGCTCAGAATTACCTGGCATTTCTCTCACTTTTGCCTGGCGCTTGGCAACTTCAATAGCCTGTCTAAGTTCAAATGAAGGGTAACTAAACAATTTTGGGGAAAAAATAAACCATACAACATGATAATTATGTTGTGAAATGCAATTGAATTGATCCATGATCATTCATGTTTGGATCACATAATAAATATGACTGGGAATTCTCTAGGGAATGCAAAAATCAAAGGAAATTAAATCAATATTATGCAATTGGAAGGAAAATCAAATCTAGCAAGTCAATCTCAGGAACAATTCATACAAGATATTCATTGAATAATATGTTTCAAAAACTTGGTAAAGGAGCGATATTTCAGTATACCTGAGCTTCTGCTTCTTGTCGCATTCTGTCATAACGTTGAGCAAGATGTCGTGCATCCTCCAAAGGAGCTCCCATTACCATTGCTCTTAATGGCTCAGCTACCTAATAATCAAAGCAGTCAATGCCATACCAAGTGCATGATAAAATGCCCTAGAATAACAAGAATGATGATGATAATCATGATGAAAATTATTAACCATAGAGTAAAGAGAAGTCTTGAGACAATTCAGTTCTTCCACTAAATCATGAGTATTTTGGATCAGTCTTATTGTTTATTCGTCAAATGTTTTAGATCTCATGCATGATCTTTTCCGTTTTGACGCTTTCTTGACACTTGTTTGTTTGGTTACTCAAAGTCTAGTATGCAAATTAACCAAAACCACTTGCAGCTTGCAAGACAATGGAGCACAGCACAATCAACATAGGAAACATGCGATGTGTATAAGCTCATTAATAATATTTATCTAAATAGGCACATTTGTAAGTAGAAAAATGGAAAGTTTTGTTATAGATCAAACCTGTGTACCAAGAGCTTTCAGTAGATTCCCACGTTCCTTTTCCATCTGAGCACGGGCATTAGCATAATTCACAGCAGCCTTTGACAATGTATTACCGCTAGTACATGTATTTTCAGCACCATATTTCCTGCTGTCTTCCGAGAACCTTGTTCCTGTTGAACATAATAAATTTGTATAGAACACAACAATTCCTTCTTGAAATTCAATATAGAATACAACAAAATAACTTCAAGACTTTCACTAACCCACCTATTTCAACTTGCTTAGATCCTGTGACAATATATCCTTCTACACCACGAACAACATCCCTTTGAAAATGCTGAAAAACAGCATTTGACATTCATAAGTCAATGACTAAAACAAATTGAGAACAATATGCCACACAGGAGGATTAGACAACCTTGCCAGCACGTGTTGATATGTAAAGCCTCTCAAGTTTCTGATGCTGATGGAGTTCTGCTTCATCAGTAATAACAGTATCTGAACCTCCATATCCACCAGCACCAAACTGCTTGAGAACAGCCTGAAGTAACACCCCACACAATTAGATTAGTGGCTTTGTAGAGCAAACTACTACAATGTGGGGAAAATAAAATGCAGTGCTTCATGAAGCCAGAGATGCACCCTAATTAAGTCAGGCATCATGAGGAATCACAATTAAATGGATAACCAAATGGAGCTTCAAATTGATGTTCCAATAACAAAGCACATAGAAACTGAAACTTATATTGGAATAGAAAAAATCAGTTACAAGCATAAATCTTATTTAAAGAAACATAAAGAAAATCACATCGCGAATCACTTCAAAAGGTAAGCAAAATGAAGCTTCAACTTGATGTGTCAATACCAAATTACAGTTTTACACACTAAAACTAGCATTACGATTGTAAAAAAACGGTTGCAAGCACCATCCGAAGTGGTGTAGAACAATGCCTTGGCAAATCATACGTCGTAAACATGAAGTAATTGCACTCTCCATGCATAAAAACAATCACTTTATTCTCTCTTCACCTTCACTCCCCCAAATCAAACTCCTCTAAAAACATTAAATTTAAATCCCAAAAAACCTTAATAAGAAAAAATCAATTAACACTAACAATTTTCCCTACAATCTTCATTTTCACCAACGTACATTCCATTGAGCATTCTTAAAAAGCCACAAAAACTCTTCAGCTAATAATCCAAGACAACAATTTCCATCTCCAAGGCTTAATACTACTCCACAAATTTGACCAAATCAATCAAATTTGCAAAACATTTCTACCAAAGTCGCGATCTTTTTAATTCCTAAACCTAAAAGACAACATGGGTTATCCATAAAACAATCAGAAATGATAAATCGAGGACAAAAAAAAATGATATTGAGCTAAAAAGAATAAAAAATTAAACTTGGATCTAACATTTTAGGGCTTGATTAAGAGGGGTACCTGTTGTTGCTTAGCGACCTGTTCTCTAAGTTTTGTGGCTTGTTTTCTTATTGCTTCCATTCAAAGAGGAGGGATTTAAGAGTCTTGGGAATTTGATCGATTTTTGAGAGGTGAAACCAAACGCTGTGTTAGAGAGGGAGATGCTTTTGAAAAGAAAGAAAACGGGGATGGTGTCGCTAATGTTGTTGGCCAGTTTGGGTCTTTGGGAGACTCCTTTTGGAGCTTCCACCAGCAGACATTTGTGTTTTTTTCAAAGCACCAAAAAGATTAATGTATGCCTGCGGCAGTTCTCATTTTACCATTGCTAAGCTCTTCTTTTCTCTCCTATCAATCCAAAAACACCCCAAAGAAGAAATAGTGAGAGGGGAATTATATTTTTATTTTAGTTAGAATATTCTCAAGATTAAATTCTTGTCCGTGGGTCACTCCATCTCCAAAAATTTCTTAAATTCAAAGAATAAGGTTGAAAAATACATCACAGATTTAAATCCAGTACTGGAACCTTTGAATATTGATTTAGATGTTCCGTGAATTTGTTTTATTTATTGTTATTTTGGATTAACCCAAGGAATGGTTGTCCTGAAAAATTTGCTATTTGAACATGTACTTGTTCTCATCATGTCTGCATTTCATGTGTTTTTCTAAAGTTGCCATGAAATTTAGCAAAAAAAAAAAAAAAAAAAAAGGGATTTAGGATGATGATCTTCCTAGAACTCAATCTATTGGATTGGCAATTGGTATGCTAAAAGCGAGGAAGAGAAAGTCGTCCGTACATGATTAGTTTTTACTGTGTTTGCACAAGGAAATTATAGAAATGTTTGCTTTTTTTTTTTTAAAGTGTTCTTGAGAGTGTGGTTAAATCAAATTTTTGAAAAATTTTAATTTTTTTTAAAATAATATATATATATAAATTTGCATGAAATGATACCATCAATGGATCGTGGATTGAAGCAATCAATTGTTAAAAGCTTGCACCCACACCTTTTCTTTATCGTCCAAAGGAAGTTTGTTTACGAAGAAACAATTAGTGTTGGTTACTTGGCATTATTACTCATCAATGTTCCCACTGTAATAATGCCCCTTGTTTTTTTTTTTTTTTTAATCTATGCTTTTGGTCAAAAGAAGTGGGCAAGGGTTTAACAAATGGCAACTGAGTAAACGGGCACAGAATTACATAATCCAGTTCACTTCTAATGTAGACATCATCACATGTGATCATCATCACATGTGGTTGGTTTTTGCATATCCTTTTGATAAAAATGGGAGTTTTTTCCCATGCTAAAATAAATAATTTTCTAAACTAACATAGTTAAAAAAAAATAATTTTCATTCTAACACAGAAATAGAAGTGATGCATGTAGTATATGCATGATTTATAAAGACATGTATTTGCTACATATGTGTCCATAGATCACTCACTCTCCCCTTACTTCTTTCTTTCTCTGCTTCTATTTTCTCTTAATATCGCTCTCAATTCAGGCCACTTGATCTTTCTCTCCATCATAAAAAAATATCTCTCACCCTTTACCATGACAAACCTTACCTTTCTCTCTCTCCCTCTCTCTCTACATCGTTGGTTCTCTCTTTGGCCATCCACCTGCGATGACCATTGGTACCCCATCACCGCCGCCACCGCCACCACCACCACCACCCGCAAGAGCCTAATTTAACCAAATTGAGGTATATTAACATTCCCTCTCTATTAATTTGTTATTTTAGTTGGCTAATTTGTTATTTTCTTGGGGTAAGAGTTTTAGGGTTTAGTTTAGGGTTTTTTTGATTTTGCCTGATTTAATTATAATTTGAGATTAAATAGATATAAAATTAATTAAGTAAGTGTATACATTATCTTGTTTAGTGAGAAAAATTGATGAATTGTGTTGCGTTGATTATATTAGTGTGAGGGTGATACGATCCAAGTAAGGTCAAATTCGAATTTGGGTGTAAAATATCATACTGTCTAGTTTTACGCTATTAAACATAAATGCAAATCAAATTGTTGGATCAAGCTAAAACTTTATCAGAAGATTTCCAGAGGTATTTTTCTATGTTGGGGTAAACTTTCAAGTGAACTGGAGTTTGGTAAAGACTTACGATATAGGTCATAACATGTTATACAAATTTTGTTATGTACTTCTTTTTGACTTGTAGACTTTTTATTTGACAATGATCATTTTTTTACAAAGATGTGACAACTTGTTTTAGGAATTTTTTAATTTTACATGGATCTTTAATAGGCTGCAACAATATTTTCAAGGGTGACAGAGATTCATTAATGTTCTAAAATCCTTTTTTTATAGGGATTTCTTATTCATCCTAACTGCACAAGAAAAAAAAAAAGGGTTGATAGTATTTAATGATATGTTGGTTTCTAATATCATTAGGCAACATTGTAGGCTATAAATAAACATTATATCAAACTTGTATTATTTGATTTTCTTCTTCTCTTTTCATAACAATATAGGGGATTAACTTATGAGTTTTATTTTTATTATTTCAACTTTAGCCTAAGGCTTATTTGGACTTAATTAATACTTTATTTTCAGTTAAGATCCACAGCTTGTTTAGATCAGGGTTTGGTCTTACTAGTATAGGTTTTGGGTATATTCTGTAAGTTGGTCAATTCAGCCCATAAAGATAAATCCATTAGGGTTAATTTTTCACAAGTACTTAAATTCTTTTAAGCTTAAGTTTCGGCAACCTTTAATGAATAACACTTCTAAACTTTTCAGTTTAACGTATGAGAGAGATTCTTATATTCTTTAGTTCTTAAATGAACTAAATCAGACCTATCAAAGATTAATTGGTTTCGTGATGCCATTCAACTCCATTCTAATAGTGTTGGTGCCTTGGGACAAGTTTTTATTATGTCACACTCTTATCAAACCTCTTTCGGCTTTTCAGGATTAGATTTCAATCTTGCTTGTGGATTGCATGACCATGTGATCACAAGGTTTATATCAATTGATATCAGAGCAAGGCTCCAAGAATGGGTCATATCCTTCTAAAATTTTCATTTTCCTAGAGTTCGTTAAGTTTTTTCAATGTCTGTGTCAATCTTCTTCTTCTTTATTGTGTTTGTGGCATACTAGTAAAAATATAATATTTCATTTTGCTAATATCTTTAAACATACTAGTAGCATAAAAGAAAAAAAAAATACTTTATTCAAAGCTTGATGCAATTTTGCCGTAGAAACACAACTCATAGATAACCCTGAGCAAACCACCTCAGAATTAATTTAAATTTTATATAATGCTTACTGGTGGTGAAATCGCACTACATATTAAATTTGAGCTTATTTAGATATCGTTTGCTTGAGGTTTCAATTCATGGTTCAATTCTACCACAAATTAATCATACACAGGTTTTGATACCTAGAAATAAGAGAATGACCTATAAACTGAGCTATATAGTTTGTTAGGTATCAAGATACTATATATTGAATTTTAGATCATTTTAATATCATTAGGTTTGGGTTTCAATTCTGGTATTTTAAAATTGCGTATCAATTAAAGTTGCGTAAAGTTCTAAAAATGTGTTAGTCTACTGTTTTTTTCAACCAAATAAGTCATTTTCTCTTATATTTGGGTTATTTATGAGTCAAATAAGTGTCTTCGTTAATTTATGCTTCTGTTTTATTTCGCGTCTTCATTTCATCCATAATTTGTACAAATTTGCATTGCTACTCGTGAAATTATAATTGTAGTTTTATTTTGCTTATTTTTAGTATATTTATTGATTATTAAGTCTAAATTTATAATTGGATTGCGTTTTGAAAGCTATTAACTTTGATTTGTTGATTTTCAATTTCAAAAGAACCAAAAGAAAACAAGTAGATGGTAAAAGGTATAGTGAGTATATTAAATTGAAAAACTTTGATTTATATGAAACATAAGGGTTGTGAAGATATATTTTGTGCTACTAATCAATTTTTATAGATTCAAAGATTTCTGAAAATAAAGACTTTATGACACCAAACGCAAATAACAGCTTTCAGATACAACCTTTCACTAAACAATTTAAGCTACTAACTAGGGTGATGAAGGATCTAAAAGATGATATGGCTTCGATGAAGCAACAAATCAGTAGGGCTAATTAGGGAAGATTCAATATGAGTAAAGAAAAGAAACAAATGTTACAAGGTTTAAATATTTATGATCATAATACTTCTATGAGGTTAGATAAAGAGCGTAAAGATGAATGAAATTGCAAATATTTATAAAGAAACAAATAAAAAAAGTGAAGAATAGAGAGCTTCAGATCAGTGCCATAAGGACGAAAAATAAAAAAAAAGAGCAGCAATGGTTATCATTAAAAAATATATATGTAATTGGATGGCATGGTGTGGTTTTTTGAAATTATTATCGACTGCTACTTTTATACAATATTGTTGGAGGCAAGTGCATATAAGAAAAGAACTCTAAAAGCTTTAAAAAGAGGCTAAGGAATTGTCCATTAAATCTGTCGGTGATTCGAGGACAGATCATCTTAAAGAGAGAGGGAATGATACGATCCAAACAAGGTTAGATTCGGATCTTGGCATAAAATGTTCTATAGAGTCCAGTTTTACGTTATTGAGTATAACTTCAATATGATGCGATCGAAACTCTTGCATCGAGCTAGAACTTTACTAGAAGATTCTAGAGGTATTTTTCTATATTAGAGTAAACTTTCAGGTGAATCGAAGTTCGATAAGGACTTATCAGAACAGGTTGTACAAATTTTGTTATTTACCTTTCCTTTGACTTGTGGACTTTTTTCTTAGCAAGGATCATTTTCCTGCAAGAAAGTGGTAGCGTGTTTTGGGAATTTCCTAGTTCCATAAGGATCTTTAATGGGCTGCAACATAATTTATTTTCAAGTGTGGTAAAGATTCATTAATGTTCTAAAATCCTTTTCTTACAAGATTTCTTATTCATCCTAGCTACACAGGGAAAAAAAACTAATGGTATTTAATGATATATTGGTTTTTAGGATCATTGGGCAATATTGTAGACTATAATAAGCCTTATATCAAACTTGTATAGTTTGATTTTCTTTTTCTCTTCTCACAACAACATAAGAGATTAACTTATAGGTTTTATTTTTATTATTTAAGTTATTATCCCAGGCTTGTTTGAGCTTAATTAATACTTTATTTTCAGCTAGGATCCAAGACTTGTTTGGATCAGGATTTGGGCTTACTAGTATAGGTTTTGGGTTAGTTTTGTAAGTGAGTCAATTTAGCTCGCAAGGGTAGATCTATTGAGGTTAATTTTTCAGAAATACTTAAACTCTTGTAAGCCTAAGTTTTGGCAACCTTTGATGAATAACACTTTTGAACTTTTCAGTTTAACTTGTGAGAGAGATTCTTGTATTTTTTTGTTCTTAAATGAACTGAATCTGACTTATCGAAGATTAACTGGATTTATGGTGTCATTCGACTTTATTTCAATAGTGCCGGTGCCTTGGGACATGTTTCATTGTGTCGATCTTTTTTGCTTTTTCGAGATTGGATCTCAATCTTGATTATGGGTTACGTGACCACGTCAGACCTCTTAGCGCGACCACCAACCATCTCCATACCAAG
This sequence comes from Populus deltoides, assembly GCA_015852605.2. Classification (NCBI taxonomy): domain Eukaryota; kingdom Viridiplantae; phylum Streptophyta; class Magnoliopsida; order Malpighiales; family Salicaceae; genus Populus; species Populus deltoides. Next base: position 6,115,131 of record CM027573.2, on the reverse strand, counting down.
TAATCCTTCATCTCTCTTATGACAGACTCCCCCCAGTTTTGCACGTAGGATGTGAATTAATTCACGTCCTGCAACTGATGGCTTTCGCCAGCAGTTAGAGGTCTGGGCTGGACCAATTTTGGCCTAGCCTAGATGGCTAGGATGATTCCAGCCCACCTAAAAAAAACATGTTGGGTTGCCAGTTGGCCCAACCCGACTAGATTTGGCCTGAATGATTGGGTAAGGTTCAGCCCAATTTATATTTAATAATATAATATAAAAAATGAAAAAAATTTCAAAATTTTCAAAAGTTTTTTCAAAAAAATTGTGATTTTCTCGCATATTTTTCTACCAATTTTATATAACATCGAGCCATATATTTACATTGTAAAATACAAATGCGGTATTAAAACACCCTATTTTCTAAAAAAAATTGAAAATTCAAAGAAAAATCTTGAAATTTTTTAAATTAAGTTTCTCTTTCAATTTTTTTTCATGCATATGACCAAATCATAAAAGTTTTCCAAGCATATTTTTACAAAAAGATTAAAATGCATCTTTCTCATGTTTTAAATTGTAAAATAAATATTATAACTAGTTTATGATTATCCGTTAGGATTCGGTTACAATGTCAAAAATCATTCACCAATCATTTTGTTCATTTTATATTAGGGTTTAGCTATAAAATTTAATGTTAGGGGGTGTAAAACTATCTAGTAAAGTACACCCTAATGTATTAAAGATACAAATTGCAAAATAAATGTGATGCTAAGATTTAGACCTTAGAATGATTATGATTTAAGCTGATAAGGTAGAGACTTCCTCACAAAGAGAGATCTACCTTGAACCTTAAACGAGATCAACGAATAGAAACGTAGCCTAGAAAAACAATTAAATAACAATGCAGTTTATCTTTGGTAGGGTGCACTGAGGGTGATGCGTCTTTCCCTTGCACAACCAGTTCCTTACTCGGACTCTTACAGACCATAAGTTTCCTAGTAACCTTAATACTAGGCGGCGACTCCTGAACCTGATAATCATAATTTTATGATTATACCCGAAACCATCTTTCCCTTCTAACAACACTTGTTAAGAAGCATTAGCACGCTATTCGGCGTCGCCCCATGACATATAATATGTCAATTTATGGCATGCAAGGAGAGATTGCATATTTACAAAGCGAAATCTGCCTATTGAGTTAGATCTCTACATGTCTTGGTACATCAACATAATAAGGCAATCCATAACACTACCATGGGAGCATGTTACGAGATGTCTATATGACACTCTGCATTAGCTAACATGTAATCTAGATAATTATAAGTCTCATGCATCAAGATATAATAGAATGATATGTATGGATTAGTTTTTTTTAACATTTAATAAAATTTTTATTTGTATATTATAAATGATAATGTAATATTTTATCATATATTAGATGAATTTTTTAATATGCAAAGGTCGGAAAGTTGCGGTCATAGTTCGTAATGCTTCCGACAATGTTGTGCACAACGTTTTCTATACTTGATTCTCATCATGTTATTCTTCACTTGATGAGGTTGGGGAAGCTTAACATTTAGGCAACGATATAGAGGAGGACGAGGTTCTTCATCATGCAAAATGATGACATGTTAATGGTTCTGATGGTGCAGGTCCATCGACAAGTTAATTTGTTAGATGTTGTTTAATTATGTAATTAATTTGATATTGTTTATTGTAATGGATTTTTTTGGTGTTGAGATTGAGTTTTTTTTTATTATGAAATTACTTGCTATGAAAATTAGGTGAATTCTTTAAATGAGTGTGTTGAATTGATTCCAATGAATAACCTGTTGGCTTGAGCTATAGCTACTGTTTTTGTGATTTTTTTTACTGGGTAGGGAGTTGAAAGTATTGACACATGGAGTTGCATGGTATTTTAATAGGCTGCACATATAGTTACGCCTGTAATACATGTACAACTATTATTTTTGTAGGGAGTTAAAAGTATTGATACATGGAGTTGCATAGTATTTTAATAGGCCGCACGTTTAGTTACGCATGTAATATATGTACAACTATTATTTTTGTACTAGAGCAAAAATTATTTTTCTAACCATGCTAGATTAGAAAATAATTTTGCATGTGTTGTAATCCGGGAAAAAACTCTATGAATGATCTTAGTATTTATTTTAAAAAGTTTTAAGGTGCGCTTACAACATACTTCCATGCTTGCATAATTTCTTTTCTAACCTACTCAATTTATAGAAAACCTTTTGTCGTCTCTCTCATTGATGCATGAGAAGAAAAATAGGATGGAGTTAGCTTGGAGGGATGTAGCTTAACTGGTCAGACTCTAGATTTGCTCTCTAGAGATCACTAGTTTGAGTCTCATAAACTTCAGGGCCACTTGAAGCTTATATAATCATTAACTTTAGGGCCCGTGGATTAGTCGATGTGTGCACAAACTGACCCGAATACCCATGTTAATAATAATAATAATAATAAGAAAGGATGGAGTGGATCTAATTTCCCTTTGATGATATTCATGTAAATTAGTGTCTTTGGTCCTAAATTTATTTGTTATTGCACAATGATCACTTAGCTTTAATTCAATCCCTGTTTTACACACACACACGACACTACAATCTATAACAACTAAATCCAGCAATTAACAGTTATATTACTCATGACATATATGGATGCAATTGCCTTCCATGGGAGGAGCATTGTTAGGGTAAATTTAGTCGCTTGGTGCATATAAAATGATGTTTTTAAATAAAGTTTTTTTTTCTTGATTCGATGACGAGAAGTATTATCTGATTAGTTTGCACATCAGTCAAAAATTAAATATTAAAAAATAGAGATGAATCTTGGGATGGACCCTAGCCCTAAAAGTTTGGAGTTTTTCAAAATTTACCTTAAACTTATACTATTTTTTTTTAAAGATATTTTCTAAACAAAAATGCTCCCCAACAACAAAACGATACATTTTGATTCCTCTAGTTTACAAATTCTGTATTCGCCCCTGCTTTCAAACCAATCTTATGCCCAAGTAATGTGTGTATATTCATATGTAATCTTAGACACAATATCCTGGTAGCCTCTTCTACGGCACCGTTGCTTGCCACAAGATTAATTAAATCGGTAAAAGAATTATTTTAATGTAAAAATTATTAGTTAAGATTTCAAGATATAATTTATATAATTCTTTAATACAATCTTTTAAGTAAAAACTTTCATAAAAAAAAGTTATTTAAACTTAAAATTTGTACATTACTTTATGTTTATTTTTTTTTATCAAATAGAATGAGATGGTAAGATTTGAACTTGAGACTGCTTGGTCAAGCAGGCTCTGATATGATGTCAAAAAACTTTCTCAACCTAAAATCTTAAACAATTAAATAAATAAAGTCTTAAAATATGATTTATATAATTTTCTAAAAAAAAAAATCTCCTTTCTAATCCCTTCTCAATAAATTAAATTATTCGCAACTTAATCAAAAGAATCAAGAAGTTACAAAAATAAAAAAGAAAGAACAAACTCGTGCAGGGGAATTTGGGAACACAATTCCTTATGGTGGCCCAATATCTACATGCATCGAGGTTAAAGGCTGTTTATTTTTGTATTTTAAAAATATTTTTAAAAAATTAATTTTTTACTTTAAATTAATTTTTTTTGTTTTTTTAAATTATTTTGATACGTTAATATTAAAAATAATTTTTAAAAATAAAAAAATAATTTAAAAAATAATCAAGTATGATCCTGAATAAATTAAGATGAAGACATTCTTTTAATTCATTTTCCCAATCGATACCCGCCTTGAAGAACAAAAGGTCTATTACTTTTCGGAAGCAACTTATCTGAAATCTCATTGGCTATAAACCCATGATACGGTATGCTTATTTTTAATGCTCCGTTTGTCAAACTCTTGAAGATGGTTGTAGGTAAAAGACTTTTTCCAATTTCAACTACTACCAATCATCTTCTAGAGAGTGATAATTGATGAAGTACGCTTTGGCTGCTATGTTTGAAATGTAGTATACAAAAATAATTGCATATTTGATATTACGATAATTAATAATTATTTTTTAAAATATTTTTAGTTTAAAAATATATTAAAATGATATTTTTTATTTTTAAAAATTTATTTTTAATATTATCATATTAAAACGATATAAAATTATTAAATAAATAAAATATTCTAATTTTAGAGAACAATTTTGCAATAGTGGTTGGGAGAGGGTGAGTTGTCAAACTGAAGTTATGCCATCCATGTATTGAGTAAGTTTCAATTAAGTCCATTTCCAGTGATTGCACAATTGACACACTAAACCCATCAAATTAATTATGCCTCTCTCTTCTCTTCGTCAGTGACATGTTAATTACAGCACGAATTCTCATGTTTCAACTTCCTTGTAGCTGTTTCCTTGCCAATTTCAACTACCCCAATTCCTTTTTAGTGCAACTTCATTAGAAGTATTAGATAAACATTTGCTTCTGCAACTTAAATCTTCCCAAGTTTTTTACTTGCACGGAACCAAAACTTGCAGTTTATGTTCATGAAAACTTGAGGAGAATATTAGCGTCATGTGAGTTAATTCATGTTACTCTAGTTCGCTGGTATGAAAGTGTACTTGTAGTTTGCTGGTATCCATGAATTTATTGTTCTTTCGCAAATCAATACACACACAAAAAAAAAGAAGAAGAAGAAGAGGAAGAGGAAGCAGATTTTCAAATTACCATCCCTTATATATATATATATATATATATATATATATATATATATATATATATATATATCCTCATACGGCCTCCATGCTAAAGACCCACTCAAGCCATTGTCATATTTGCATCCCATTTCTTTGCGTCATCATCATTTCATGTACAAAAGGAAGACAAGATTTGCACATCCAGGTGTGTGTATAACCACGAAGTGCATTGATGGTTGTAGGATATGAGTGTCCCTTTTCAATGCTAAAAAAAATGTTCAGGACCCTTAACTACCAAAGTGTATACTTCCTCAATTGTACGGGGCCGCTGGAAAGCTACTCCTCAGGATACACTGTCCTATTGACATTTACAGAAAATCAATTCAACGCCACTTCTCAGTCTCCCCATATGCTTCCCTCATGAAAAGACATTTAAACAGATAAATCCACATCTCATCAGACTTCAACAGCACAGCACAGTTAGCACCAAACAGAGAAAACACACTCGACAGACAATAATGCTAGTAGTAGGAGTAGTGAAGGAGCGTAACCTTTACTGTGGGGTCCCCAAGCATATACTCAATAAAATGATATGATCCCGTGATCTTTGCATATAAATCACTGTTTATGACTTGGTTTTATGTTTCAGGTTTCTAATGGCTTCTTTATGGAGCCCCGGAATTTTCCTTGCTCATGTTCTTGCTCTACTGTTGAAGGCTTTGCCCCTAGTGATTCTTGCTGAAACCAATGTTAGTTTCTCTACTTGAGTTCAGCTATGTGTATCGATTTGTTTCTTTCATGGATTTCTCCGTGTTTAATCTTTAACTTGGCAGGTTTACATTGTGTATATGGGAGACAAACTCCATGACGAGCCTGAGCTGGTTCAAGAGTCCCATCATGAGCTTCTTGCTGATATTGTTGGAAGGTTTTATTTCTGGCTCTTTATAATCTTCATTTCCATTTTTTTTAATCTGTTGATTTTACCATAAAAACGCCCAGTTTTGCTATTACTTTTACCTTAAACACGTTCAGTTTTTATCTTTCTTGGTATATATGTTCATAGGGATATCGAATGATTTTGTATGCCTTAGGCTTCTTTGATTTTGCTTTATGCAATTTCAGATGCATGAAATGTGTTTTTCACTGTTTTTAGCTCTGGATGCATTTATTTTTGAGGTTTGATTAAGCAGTAAAGAGAAATTAGCATCTTGTGGAATGGTTTTGACAGCAAAGACGCTGCAAAGGAATCGATTTTGTATAGCTACAAGCATGGATTTTCAGGATTCGCTGCCGTGTTAACCAAGTCCCAAGAGAAGCTTATTGCAGGTGTTACAATGTTGGTGAAATTTGAAACCCGTTTTCATAGTCTTATTTTTAATCTTAACAAGTCCCTGAAATTATTTTGTTCTTTGTTGATGCACCAATACAGATTTCCCTGGAGTTGTTGGTGTTGTTCGAAACAGAATTATTAGTTCCCACACAACTAGGAGTTGGGATTTTCTACAAGTGCCTCAACTTGTGGGTCGAATTTCCATGGGACATTCCGGGGCTGGTTCCATCATTGGTGTCATGGACACAGGTGATTGGCAAGACGAAGGCATCGTTGTTTCTTAGACAATTTACTTATTCTTGATCTTACTTTCTTGTTGCATAGGTATATGGCCAGAGTCGAAAAGCTTCAGAGATGAGGGTATGGCAGAGGTGCCATCTCGTTGGAGAGGGATATGCCAAGAAGGAGAAGGATTTAATCGCTCGCATTGTAATAGGTTAGCTAATTATAGTCTATTCATATTCACTTTCTATCCGGGTTTCTATACTTCTAAACAGATATGAGATTTTTAGACATGTCAATTGTAAGTACATTCTCTTGTGTGATCTTAAATTCTGTCATAAGGATACAAGATGGCTCTGCTGCAACGAGATAGTTAACTCAATTTGAAGAGGAGTTAAACACTAGTAAATGGCTTCTGCTTATGAATTGTACTCTATCAAGGTTTCAGCAGGAATTTACTTGATGCTTACTGCTTGAATACTTTGGGTAGGAAAATCATTGGTGCTCGCTGGTATATTAAAGGTTATGAAGCTGAATTTGGAAAGCTAAATACGAGTGATGGGGATGAGTTCCTATCTCCTCGAGATGCTGGGGGCCATGGCACCCACACATCATCTACTGCAACTGGTGGTCTAGTGGAAAATGCAAGTTTTATGGGACTAGCTCAAGGATTGGCAAGAGGGGGTGCCCCATCAGCTTGGCTGGCTGTCTACAAAGTTTGCTGGGCTACAGGTGGCTGCGCTGAGGCAGATCTTCTTGCTGCATTTGATGATGCAATCTTTGATGGTGTGGATGTGCTATCAGTATCTCTTGGATCAGCACCTCCTCTTGCCACCTATGTTGAGGATGCGGTAGCTATTGGCTCCTTTTATGCTGTAGCTAAAGGAATTTCTGTAGTATGCTCTGCGGGGAATTCTGGTCCTTATCCTCAAACAATTACAAATACAGCTCCATGGGTTGTTACTGTAGCAGCAAGCACCATTGATCGAGCTTTCCCTACTATAATTACCCTGGGGAACAATCAAACCATAGTGGTACTTCCTCAATTCTTTGCAGTCTAGAGCACTTGTGCATAGTTTGTATGTGATATCAATTGGAACAAGCATGTCCAGCAAAAGCACAGAATGTAGATGCACTTGCACATATATATAGTCGACCAATAAAGAACACAGATGCCAACTTTCTTTATGCTTGGCTGCATTCTTCACTATTTTTTTTTTATTAGTTACACAGAAGGGATATTTTTCATCTTAAGATGCCTGTTAAAGTTAAATGATATGTACAGCGTTGTCACTGCTGACTGTAAATATATGGCAGCAAGCCTTACAGACTAGAAATAAATTTCATTTTCTCAAACAGGGTCAGGCTTTGTATACGGGAAAGAATGTAGACACTTTCCACCCTATTGTTTATGGAGAAGAGATTGTAGCTGATGACTCTGATGAAGATAGTGCAAGGTATAATACCCTTCTATTACTGGCATATCAAAATCCCAATTATTCTGAGAAAAGCCAGATTCTAATCGCTCGTACTTTTAACAGAGGTTGTGCTTCAGGAAGCCTGAATGCTACTTTAGCAAGAGGAAAAGTGATTCTGTGTTTTGAGTCTCGGTCACAGAGGTCAAATATCATTGCTAGAAGAACTGTATTAGAGGTCAAGGGTGTTGGTCTTATATTTGCACAGTCTCCCACCAAGGATGTTACTTTGTCCTTGGACATTCCCTGTATCCAAGTGGACTTCGCAATAGGAACATATCTACTGACATACATGGAGTCAAGCAGGTAAAGTCTAACTCACTGCATTCAGTGAGAGTTCTTGACCTATTGCATCATTTGCATGAGCAGTGTATCCTTGTGTGTGTCTGCGAGCTTTGGAAAGGTATCCTCATGCATCTTTGAAGTACTTATTAAAGCCTTGCTGCTAAAATCTCTCTCCCTAAATACAAGAAGTTGCACAACTTGATTTTTACCTAAAGAAGTATATTTATGCGACAGAAATCCTGTAGTAAAGTTCAGCTTCACGAAAACAGTTATTGGACAACAGATATCCCCGGAAGTTGCATTCTTCTCTTCTCGAGGACCCAGTTCCATCTCCGCTACTGTATTGAAGGTAATGGACCTTTTATTAGAGGAAGTCATCGTTTTTGCCGTTTTAGTGATCAACGTGTTTCAATGTCTTCTGCAGCCTGACATTGCTGCTCCAGGGGTTAACATCTTGGCCTCTTGGTCTCCTGCCGCTTCACCTGCCATAATTGACAATGAAGCACGGCCCTTGGACTTCAAAATTGAATCAGGAACATCCATGTCTTGCCCCCATATATCCGGTGTTGTTGCTCTACTTAAAGCTGCACATCCAAAATGGAGTCCTGCTGCAATCAAGTCTGCACTAATCACAACAGGTAAGAAACCATATTCTTACTGCCAGTTTTCCCTCGATACTGGTTATATAAATGTGTCTCTATCCTACACAGCATCTATAGAGGACGAATATGGTCAAAAGACAGTCGCTGAAGGAGCTCCACACAAGCAGGCTGATCCATTTGATTATGGCGGTGGTCATGTTGATCCTGACAGAGCCATGCATCCTGGTCTCGTATTTGACACGGGCACCTCAGATTATATCCGCTTTCTTTGTGCCCTTGGCTACAATAATTCTGCAATCAGCTTAATGACCAGGACTCGCACCCGATGCAAGAAATCAACCACCTTTCTTGTAAATCTTAATTTGCCTTCTATTACCATTCCTGAGCTGAAGCAGAACTTAACTGTGTCAAGAACGGTCACAAATGTCGGTCCTATTACATCTATCTACGTTGCTCGCGTTCTAGCTCCAGCCGGCACACGTGTGACAGTTGAGCCATCAGTTTTGTCATTTGATTCGACAAGAAAGAAGATCAAGTTTAAGGTAACCTTTTGTTCCATGTTGAGGATTCAAGGAAGATACTCATTCGGAAATCTGTTTTGGGAAGATGGCATTCATGTAGTGAGAATTCCTTTGATAGTTAGAACTGTAATTGATGATTTCTATGCAGAAATATGATCCAAAAGGGATTATCAGATTTTATGAGTAATTTGTCATTTGTTGATAATTCCTCAATGTTTCCACTATAAATAAATGGAGGTTAATTATTTACTATAACCAGAAATGCAACAACACATTGATAGAATTTGTTTTAAGTGATTGTTGATGAATATTGTAATAGTTAAAAACTAGAAAAACACAAGATTTAACATGGTTTGATAATATACCTATATTTATAGGAGCGAGAAGATTTATTTTCACTATATATTGAATAGAGTTACATAATATGTATTTATAGTAGTTCTTAAACTGCCCAAAAGCCGCTAATTAAGAGTTATTTTGCTCCACTTCGCTTGGTGCGCTCCGCTTTTCTTACTCCACTTCCCTCCACTCCGGTATCTTCATATAAGCCACAAACTACAACAAAATTGGATCTTCTTTTTTCGCAGCTGTTTAGTTTTTATAACTTCGAGCTCTTCGCATCTGATATTGATAGTTAAAGATTTAGCTATCTCCATGACCACCGTGATATAAATTTTAAATTAGATCGTGTTGGTTGTGAGAATCTAAATTTTTATATATAAATCTTATTGTTCTAGCATGAATGACTTATTCTTTACCGGATCAATAACTTGGACTTAATCTCGACTAGTTAATGGGAACCATCTCTCTCGTAATGAATTGAGTCTGTATACGGGAAGTGTTTTCCGGTGAGTTGACTTTGATTTAAGCAGACATGACTGTGTTAGGTGAACAACCTTAGCTAATTAAGCTGATGTGTGCGTGTTTTAAAACAATATGCAGCCAATAAGTGGAATCAAGAGCACAGGCCCTTTAAAAAATGACTCCCAATTAAGTCATTTAAATTTAAATTTGCCCATGTAGATTGTTTTGAACTACAAAATAGACATGTGAGTTTGATAACGACTCATCATCAGAATAGACATGGCTAAATTTCTGATAATTTCTTGGAAGGGGTCTGTATTATTTGAAGGACAAAAATCACCTGCCAAGACTATAAAACGTTGTGTGGGTTTTGGAGTGAATTGCTTGGTCTACTGGTCAACTCCTACCCACATAAAAGATTTTTCTTTTTTTTTTTCTTGATAATTTGGCTGATATCCAGTCAAAGTTGTTAAATCTCTCAAGACATTATATTTTCGGTTGTGTTGATTGGATCAATTCCATGGTTTTTTTTCTTTTCTTTTCACCAATATAGTTCTAGAGAGTTTTCGGCTGCTTCAATGACCCAACTCCCTGATCATTTTCCAGTATTAGTTTCAATGACAAAATCTTCGTTGCGCCTCTTTATAGAAAATAATCTTGTCCCGATTTATCATATCTGATCTAGTTACATTCTATTTTGTGCATGGTTAAAAATGTTTTTTTTCCTGTTAAAAACACATTAAGTTTATGGTTTCTGGGTTTTTATATATATAATTCTGGAATGAAGATAATAAAAATATGAAAAACACTGATAAAAAAAAATGGTGCCGAGAAAATGCTTCAGAAAAAACAATTCACTGAGCCAAGTGACAGCCTACAATGTAAGTGGTGGATGGAATTGAATGTTTGGAGAAAAAAGCTGGATATAGAGAATAGACATGCATGTGACTGCACCGCACTGTAGATGCAGAGGAACGTGGAGCTGTGGTTTTGTCAATGGTGGCCTCGTTGCTTCTCTTAAAAGGCATTTATTTATACAGGAAGAGACTAATTCTCACTCACTGTTTGATCAGTGTGTCCATGGTCGGGCTGGATTTTGCTTGCGGGAACACGAAACTACAAGCCATGGGGACACCAACGACAGTATTTGACTACTGTTATTACAAGTGGATTGTACGTAGTCTCAAGCGACAGCTGGAAAATACAAGGAAGCCGCACACAGACAAGCATGAGAGAGAGAGAGAGAGAGAACGATAAGAACGAAATAAAATTAAAAGGAAAAAAAAAAAAGGGCTGCTTAATCATGGCTGCCGGTCCCCAGCGTTGTTATCCTGGTTCACAAAAACCCAAACGTCACAGCACCAGGCTACGGGTCTAGTTCAATTTTGTGAATTATAAATAAATTTTATTTTATAAATGTAGCATAGATTGTTGATCAAGCTAGTCTTTTTCCACGGATGATAAACAGTTGGATAACGATCTTACTTGCAAAGAAAAAAAAAAAGTCTTCAATGTCAAAGTCAGTTTAAGCTTTTTTTATATAGATATTCGGTAAAACAGTAGGTAAAAAGAGAATAACGAGTCGAAAGAATTCTTCATTCTCTCTGCTAAAACCTGATATTTATATCTAGAAAAACATTTAGATATTATTAGGAAAAAATGTTTCAGCTTTCTAGGGTGACAACCCTATTACTGTTAGTTCTTCATATAGAGCAATAGCTAGTTGGATTGTAGCCTGTAATAATAAAAAGAGATTAAGAGAAGAGAAAAAAAAAAAAAAAAGAAGAGAAAGAACTCGGTTGGGCCGATACTCAACTAAGTTCACTCACTTTTTTTATCTTCATTAATAGCCCATTTGGTAAATTCTTAACAGTGTTTTTTTTAAAAAATTACTTTATTAGAAAGCCATATGTAGTAGGGGAAAACAAACAATGATGATACCTACAAGGAAAAATGTATACCATAAACAAGGAAAAGTGTATACCATGAACACTGGTGATATCATAGCTGATATTTATGGGAATTAAAGTTTGTGGCTATGTCAAGAATCATAAGACACATTTCACATGGTTGTATACATGATAATGTTGAAAAATCTTGATCCACCATTATAATAGTAATTATCTCAGGAATTTTGGCACTTCTCTTCATTGTTTTAGATAGGCATGTCATAATCACTTTAATGATTATTGGCAAAATCACCACTATAAATAGTTATTACTTCTCTTTCACTTCAGCATCGCATACTTTTTTTCTTTCGAATTACTTGTGATAAACTTGTAGTGTGTAGAGGTAGAGGTGAGGAATCAAGTGAGAGTGGGGGAGTTAATCCTTCTCATCATGCTAGTAGGAGTAGAGGTGTTAGATCTTCTTATGAGGTACATTTGTCCTCCACATCTATACCTAACCCACCTTAACCTCATGATCCATATAGGAGCATTATAGCTAATAATGTTATTACTTAGCTAACATGAGGGCGAGTATAATGCTATAACTTTACTTCCTCACAAAAAAATAAGTAAAACACTAGAGGCAGAAACCATAAATTTTAAGATCATAACCTCTATGTGTATCTTTAAGTTTGGGTATTTTTATCCTTTGTCTAGTTTTGTAAGAGATGTGTTTTCCTACTATAACATGTCTTTGAGTTAGTTTCACCTAAACAGGTGGATGGTTGTAGCAATTTTTTACAAGTATTTGAGACTCAAAGGTCAAAATCCTATTGTTGGCTTGTTTAAATATTGTTATAGCCTGTCTAATTCTCCTGAAGATAAGAAATATATGGCATGGTTTTACATTTTTTTATAAGAGAAGAACATAAAATCCCTTGAAAGATATTTTTCAAGGTAAATCATTAAAGAATTGGAGAAGTGATTGGGTAATAATGTGTTATAGTGGTTTTATAACCTTTGCTAAAAAAGTGTGGGGATGTTTTTTAATTTGGAAAGTTTCTATTATAGATAATGTTGCTCCCTTTTTAAGTCTAAATGAGCAGAATATATTCCAGTATCTTGCTAACAATTGTCAACACTATCTCCTATAATTGGCCAAAGAGTATTCTCTAGATGATAGTATTTATAGTATGAGATATATTTTGTCATTTTGCTTGAATTTTTGGCAGCACAACTATTATATTGATATTTATCTATGTTATTTATAGATGGGCCCTATTCTTTGATACAATTAAAGAATAAGAAAAAAATAAGCTTTAAATTCCTTATCATCATTATTATAATCCTTGTCCTCTAAAGATACACAAGAGGAGGAGGAGAAGGAAGAAGAGTCTTATAAAGAAGAATATCAAAAGGATGAATCTTAGAATAAGAAAGCTTATAATGAGGAAGAGATTATAGAAGAACCTAAAGCAGATGTAATAGAATAAACTTAATAGAAGAATGGTGAAATGGACACCAATATTGACATGGAAATAGATAGAAACATGTATGCTTTATGCCTAAAGAAAAAGAAAATGAGTAATTCCCAGCCTGTAGTTCCTAACTCTCTCATGACAATGACACCTTTTCCTAATCTTATTCCAAGCCCTACACATGTTATTACCTCAAATCTTATTGTTCTAAATCCTATGCATACCATGACAAGTTCCATCAATATCCCTGATGATATAAATTTTAGTAGTAGTATTGTTGTTGGCACCTTTTCTTCTTCACATCTTCTTTGGTTTCATCGTCTTTCCACCTAAACTTTTATAAATTATATGATTGCTAATGGTTGTGGTCATATGCTTGGGGAACCTTTCTTGATAGGATTTTAACTTCATGGAGAGATGACAACATTGATAGAGTGAGAGAGATAAAGACTTCATGACTTTTATATTTGGGGATAATCTTTTAACTATTGATAACAATGGACAAAATACAGATATTATTGCTAGAATAACTCATTTTCCATGAGATATTCAACAATTTAAAAGATATAGTGTGTCCAATCTTTTGACGAGTAACCTAACTGAAACTCTTTATGTGAGTAAAAAACAATTGATCTCTTATCATTATCCTTTATTATTTTTTACTATTAGTAACTAATTTTTTTTTTTTAGGATTCCCAAAGGTAAGTATTAGTTCTTTAAATATTGAAAGAAAAACTTGAGCAAATAATTGTCTTTGATATTAGCTCATTAGGAGATTACAACTTGCAAGGAGAAACAAGCTCAAGTAAAGGAGAGTTTTAATGAACTATAATCAACACATCGCTTATTGCGCATAAAAAGAGATACTTTCTATGCAAAGCTTACATCCCTTCATGTTGCCATAGTAGAATCCAAACAAGAAATAACTAATTATAAAAAGAGAATTGAGAAGCTTGAGAAGATATCATCTGATGCTTAAAGTGCACTAGATGGTACAAGATAAAGTAGCAAAGGCTCAAGGTAAGGTGACTTAATTATAGGGAGAGTGTTCATGTTGAAAATCACTGGGGGGGAAATTACTTTGACTTTAAGACTACTTACGGTACCATTCTTACACTAAAAACAACAATGGAGGATAGACTGGTTAACATGATGAGAGACCTTCACTTTCATAATAGTTCTCAAAACATTAACGTAAACTTCTCTTGAATGTTTTATGACAATGTGCCCTTTTTTTTATGAGCTTCAATCAAAGAGAGCTCGAGCAGCCTCTAAAGGATAATACTTATTTAGAAAGCCAGAGGAGTAAGAAACCACAAAAAGTCTGTCTAGCAATATCTGTATTATGTTTGATATGTTTGGAATTATGTTGATATGTAATATTATGGTATGTATGATATGAAGATAAAGTGAAATTTATTTGATTTTTTTTTTTTTGTAGAATGACTTGGTATGATTTGAAGACTAATAGTTTAAGGGAGATTGATCATAGGTACAATGAGAAAAGTAATCCAACATAAGAAAAATTTTGAGTTGGGTATGAATGAATAATAGCTCAATCAAAAATGAAATATAAATGACTATAGACTTAGTTTGGCTTAACTGAACTTTACGTGTAGTTTGGTCATCCGGAACTTGATGTGATCAAACTAAGCTTATCCTGACTGAAATCATTATTTAGCCTATTTTGTCAATTATTTTAACTTAGAATTTCAAGTAAGGAGAAATAAATCTTAAAGAAAATAATACATAGATATAAAGATTATCATGAAGAATTTCCCAAACATTACTTTAAATAAGGTAACAAGATAAATAAACCTTGGAGAAAATAACCTAGAGATATGAAGATTATCATAGAGAGTCGACCAAATATTACTTTAGATAAAGTAACAAGATGAATAAACCTTGGAGAAAATAACATGGAGACACCTTGGAGATAATTTCACATTTATATTGGAGATTTTAGAGACAAAATTGGAGAATTCTATTGAAGCATATCTTCAAGTGGTCAGAATATTATACTTGTGAAATATTTTCTCCTTTATCTTGTAAGTGATAAGCGTAAAACTTGATTACTCTCATCACTCTAAATTATTCATCCTATTTTGGTGTTAGCTTTCTTTTTTCCTTCAGCATTGCTCATTGCTTTTAACTTCCTCAGTACCATATCTTACACTTTAAATCTTTTGTTATTCATTTTGTCAGTGTGGTATTGAGTAGCTTGATTTTGAAATATGTCATTCTTCACTACAACAGTGATTCTAACTTCTTTAATAAAGTCCATATTTGCACTTAGTCTTTGGTCATTGGTGCTGGTAGAGAAATATAATATTGTTAAAGCATCCTATTTCAGTTAGAATCATTACTTCTGTACCATAAGTCAAGAGAAAATGTGTTTCATAGTTTTCTGAGTCGTTCGATGTACCATAAAATTTCATCTAACAATTCAACTCATTCACCCTTAACTCCCTTTATCTTTGACTTTAATCTATTGTATAATATTTTATTGTTAAGTTCAACTTGACCATTTGTTTGAGGATGGAAGGCAAAGGAGAACCTATGCTCAATCTTGAGCATTTGGTAATGTTCTTTCATCTTTTTATTGTTAAATTAGGTGTTGTTGTCAGTAATAAACATGCATAGAATTCCAAATCTTCATATAATGTTCTTCCATAAAAAAAAAAAAAAAAACCTTGTTAGTGGTTATCTATGTTAGTGCCTTTTTTTATGTCATCTCAAAAAAATCAATAATCATTCCTCCCGGGGTTTTTATGTTATCTGTTAATTTTTCTGTTTTAAGATGGTGGGAGATTACTAACCATTCCTCCTGGGGTTTTTATGTCATCTTCCATAAAACATTAGAATAAGGTAAATGAGAAAGATTAGCATAAGAAACGAACAAGACTTTTGTTTAGAGTTCTCATAGACAGTGCCACTAATGAAGCTTGAAAAATCTTCACCGAGTTTAGTCTTTCTTCATCCATGATAGTCGATTGGATAGGGGTGTTATCAGCAAAAAAAAACCCTTAGGTGCCACAGTCAGTTTAGGGCTTTTTTTTAGGTAGATATTTTATAAAAACAATAGGTAAAAAGAATAAGATATATATATATATATTGTATTATGTTGAGAGAATACATCTTTCTCTTTTACTAAAACCTGACATTTATAGCTGAATAAATATGAAAAAATATAGAAAAAATCTTTCAACTTCTCAAGGTGACAACTTTATTTCTCTGTTATTTCTCCATATAGAGTTGTAGTAAGATTATAGCTTGTAACAATAAAAAGATATTAAGAAGATAGAGAGAAAATGAGGAGAGAGAGAACTTTATTGGGTTAAAACCTAACCGAGTGTTGGGGCTTGGTTAGGCCAAGACCCAAACAAGTCCACTCACTTTTTTTTTATCTTCATCAATTGTCTATATAAATTTTTTATTTTAGAGAACTAGTTTTTAATGTGTGGAAATTAATAGCTCGTTTAACAAAACAAAGACTTTTATATTATTATTTTTTTAATAACATTTTCTCCAAGAACCAATTAAAAAGTGTATGGTGAAATTATTAAACTATTTTGAAATTCAATGGGAAGCCAAAAATCACAAACTACAAAATGAACATTTAAACTTTTGATTATGTTGTAACATCAAATCATTTTAACATTGCATAATATTGCAAAGACCTTAAACATGGCCCTGGTTCATTGAGATCCCTCGTGAGGGAATGATTTGGTTTTGGTGAAGAAACGATTTCATTGAGAAGAAGAGTGTAAGGTTGAAATATAAATTACTATGCAATTTTCATGACGATAACAAGTTTACTGTTAAAATAAAACAGAGTTAACCACAATAATTTCTTAGCATTTAAGAGTCCAATCAGGTGAATTACAAAACATTGCCTGGGACTCTAAGCATTCTTACATAAATGGGGGACTCGTTCATAATTTCCCATTTTCCATTCTCTTTTATCCTTGCCCCATGGGCGAGGACTGAGGATGGTGACCGGAGTTCAATTTCCCGACAGACCACCCAAGCCACTGGACCTACTGAAATTAAGGGTTGGTGACATTCTGGATAACGATATTTTAGACCATTATATTTGATTTTGATGGCATCTTTCATAAAAATCTAATGGTTTGATCGATGTTTCATTAATATCAATATTCTTGACATGTTCTTAAATTATGTGGACCTCGTGTGGTTTGGGTTATTTTGATCTATAGCTTAACTGTTGTTTTTTCACCTCGACTTTTGTTTTATGTTTTTAGCGAGTTAACTGCTGTTTTGCATACCTCACAAAGAAAAATATCAGGTAAGGTAAAAAAAAACATCTGGTGTTGTTAAAATTCTTATCATTAAGTTAACGAAGAAGCGGTTATTTTGTGCTGAAATTATTGAAAGAGATTTTTTAGGGTGGGGTAATAATTTTTTTTAATGTATTAAAATAATATTTTATATTTATTAAAAATTATTTTTGATATCTACATATCAAAATAATCTAAAAATATAATTTTTAAAATATAAAAATTATTTTTTTATAAAATATTATTTAAAACGCAATTTTAGACTGTATCTAAAATAATAAAGGAACAGGAAAATAAATAAATATTGGTAAAACAGGCGCAATTATTGGAGGGAGAAAGAACAGCAGTAACAGCAACCCATATAATGATGATGCAACATATAATGATGATGCAACATCCATCGGTCATTAATGGAGATGGACTAATATTTTTCTTATTGAAATTCTTTGTTTACATTTGGTCGGTGTCTTATATTATCATGAATATACTACACCGGTGTTCGTGTTATGCTATTAATCGGGTTAAATTTTTTAAAATATTAAAAAAAAATATTTAGATGACTTGGCATATATGATTAAAAAAATTTTAAAAAAAATAGAATTATAAAGTTTAAGGTCTAATAACCTAATATAAAAGATTAAAAAAAACATCAAAATATATAATACCGAAAAAAAACTTAAGTTAACTCGGGGTAACTTAACAAACCAACAACCCTTGATATAGGATCGAGAAAAAATATATATATCAAAACGATGACCTCATGGAAAAAACCAAAGATCAATAAAAAAAACATTAAGAAAACCCTAAGTTAGCTCGAGTTAACTTTACCAACTCACTCTCGGAATAACCAAACAAAAAGAAAAGTAAAAAAATAACAAAGTTCAAGGACCAATAATTTATTGCAAAATGATGAGATTGAAAAACAAAAGTAAAAAAAAAATGAAGGAAAAAAAATTTCAAGTCAACTTGGATTAATATAACGACCTCATCA
The DNA here is from genome assembly GCA_015852605.2 of Populus deltoides. Taxonomy (NCBI): domain Eukaryota; kingdom Viridiplantae; phylum Streptophyta; class Magnoliopsida; order Malpighiales; family Salicaceae; genus Populus; species Populus deltoides. The sequence goes on along the minus strand of CM027573.2, from coordinate 6,096,562 downwards.
CCCACAACATCAAATCAAGATAAAAAAAATAGACTTTCAAAAAAAGAACCCAACAAAAAAGACCCAATCTAAATTAAAAAATATTATGAGCGAAAACGCAAGCTAACTCGAGTTTGCTTGACTAACCCGCTCTCAAAATAACAAAGCAGAAAGAGAAGAGAAAAAATAAAAAAACTTAAGGGCAAATAATTTTATGATGAAATTGTTAAAAAAATGAAGTTATAAAAAAATTAAGGAAAAAAATTGAGTCAATCCAGGTTAATTCGACTAACGGTGCCACCGCTCCTAACACGAGATCGAGATAAAAAAAAAAAAACTAGACTTCCTAAAGAAAAACATAGCAAAAATGATCAAAGTTTAAAAATAAAATTGAGTAAGAAAATGAAAGGTAACCCTGGTTAACTTGATTAACACGCACCTGAAATAACCCAAAAGAAAAAAAAAAGTGAAAAAATCACATAGCACCAATAATTTAACACCAATTTATGAAATTTGAAAATAAATAAATTTCATTAAAAAACTAAGGAAAAAAAATATAAAGCAACCAAGATTAACTTGACTAACCTATTACTTGAGATATAAAACCGTGATAACTCAATAAAAAGAAAAGCCCAACCTCAAATTGGGTGCGAAACTGAAGAGTCACTCTACACTGAGCCTTTCATACCCTGAGCCTGAATTAATAATCATGATGCTCATCATAATCCCATTAAATACGAACAAGCCGTCCATACTTATATTAATTAGATGTGATGGTACAAGCAGTAGAATAATATTATTTTACTATTATGAGATTACATCTCTACCCCTCTTACATTGTATGAAGCAGCTCAAGCCAGATAATATAAAAGGGGAGTGGGATATACAGAAGGGGGTTCGAGACCTGATACTCTAAGACAAAAACACACTATCTACTTCTTCGTCTTCCTTAATTCTATATCTTTTTCTTTCTCATCTTTTCTATTTTCATAAAAGCTCATTAATACTTCCATTAATATCTTTCTTTACATAAATATTCCCGTTATTGACTTGATCTTCGGGGGATCCCCTATCAACACTTCTAGAGGACTTTGTTCGGGCATTTGTTCCAAAAGAGTTGATATCCCTTTAGAGAAAGATTTGCCCATGGAAAGCCTACGTGGACTTGAAGTGGAGGTCATTGAATTTACCATAAATAATGTAGAAGAATTTCTAGAAGTAATTCATCCCATAATTTACCATAAATTATTTTTTATATCAGCGCATCAAATTGATCTGAAAACACACAAAAAAATATTAATTTGAAGTAAAGAAAAAAAATAATAAAATTTCTAAGTTTTTTAAAAGCGCTTTTGAAACGTAAAAATAAACAGCGTTTTATGAAACTCAGTTAAAAAAATATGTAAAAACTACTTCACAAAAATTATGTTTTAAACTTAATTTTTTAGTAGATCCGTAGTATAAAATATAATTTTATATGTTATCAAATATTTTATTGTGTATTTTACACCGAAGTTAGATGTAGACAAACGCACCTTAATAATTTCATTGATTTAAGCCGCACCGTGTAAAAGTGTAATCTAGTGGGAGCTAAATAATTAAGAAACAAATCAGAAAAGCATTGGGTCCCAACAGACAGCTTAGAGACCATAATGCAACGCGCTTCCACTTTGCTTGACAATGTGGTGCACTATCGTTTCACGCTTCACAATAAAGAGCTCCCCCTCCACTCGCTCTCGCAGCGTGACCGTTAGATGCAAGCTTCCAAACACTAGTGACCGCAGGATTTATACGCGTTAAGGATGCGAATGGTCGCTGAAGCAGAAGAGGACATGAAAAATCAGCCAGAGATGGCGGCGTGGTTAACGCGGCCAAGGAAGCTAATTTGGCAAATAATTTGAATCTGGAAGGACAATTTATGTAGACAGAAGGGCCAAAATGATTTAGTGGCTTTTTACGTGATTCGTCGCTGTTTTTCCCTTTATTTTTGAATGTATTTGGCGCCATGTGCTCCCATGACTTAATTTTGATCCTATCCCATTTGTTGATTTTGTGCTCTTTTTCACACTGTACAGTTTTTTTTTTTTTATAACGTTTAATTATTATTTCAGCATATTAGATCAAGGGAAAATAAAAGATAATTGAGATATGTTTTTAAAAATATGAAAAATTATTTTAAAAACATATCTATTTTATATATACTTCATTTCAACTAAATACATGTGAACGGAAAAATTTAATATGCAAAACGGGGAACAAGTACGAAGAAATGCGCGGATATTTTTATGCAATTGAGAGAATCTTGTTACCAAAATTTGGGGTTGTCACATATGCACGCGTGCAATTTTCAGACTGCACGTGTTTGTGAGACAAACACACACATGCCATGCACCCTACATGGCATAGACAAATATTGCAGCTATTTGTCTTTGTTTTTGTTGCTGTTTATTAAATGCTTCTAATTTATTTAATAATTGAGAAGTTGTGAAAAAATTAAAAATATCATGTTATTTAATGGTTATATAAATTTGATCTTTAAAATTTTTATTGTTATATATTTTATTTTAATTTTTTTTCAATTTATTTCTTAGAATTTGATTTAATTTGATTTTTGTATCAATTTTGATCCTTATTTTTATTATTGTTATTTATTTTTCTCTTATCATTTTTTAATTAAAAAATTTTATCTATCGAATTTGATCCTTATTTTTTTAATTTTTATTTATTTTATTTGAAATAATTTATGAAAATATTTTTTTTTAATTTCATCATCCTTCAACTTTTTAGTTGTTAGACTTGATTTCTATTATTTTGATTGTTATTTATTTTATTTGAGATAATTTATGAAATTATATTTTTTTTAATGTTATTCTTATTCAACTTTTTAATTTGTAAGAATTGTTCCTTATTATTTTAATAAACTTGAAAAAAAATATTAACAATTTATTTTTCAGTTTATTTTTCATAACATAACCAAATACTAAAAACTATTTTTCAATTTATTTTTCATCATAGTACCAAATATTAAAAAATAATTTACTTTCTATAAATTTATTTTTCAATAAAATCACTTTTCAAAATAAAATTATTTGTAGCCAACAAATAGGACTAAGCGTCATAAAAAGGATTATATCATAAATTATTTATTGATAGACAATAGCAGGATAAATCACTCATCAAATTAGTTTTTAATATTTCTACGTGCAAAATTTCACTATGATATATTTCATTTTATTGGAGACAAGGAGTGTCCCTATAAATTTAATTTTATATGAGTAAAAAACATATATATCGAGAAGACATAATAATCTGTCCAGCCAAATCATTTTATTAATTGATTCGCCACCATTAATCTCCGTAGCCCCAACTCGTATACAATCGATCCCCGTGTTCTTATCCTTCCATGGAGTTTCTTCTCTGTAATCTTCGTCAATTTCTGTTTCTGGTAAAATCTCCAGTGGAGGTGTCACGAGATAATATAATCTCTCATTTTCTTAATAATTAAGGATATATTAACCGAGGTGTGCCTTAGGATTTAAAAACCATGATTTCACAAAAAAAAATAATAATAAAATTGCCAACTAAAATTAAATTTCTCTGGAGTTTTTGAATGTTTTTTATTTTAAATTAATATTTTAATATTTTTAAAATTATATTAATATGTTAATGTCATAAATATATTTTAAAAAATAAAAAATATTAAACACCGCCTTCAATCTACTGTAAAACAGTTGCTTTCTGAAGATATTAAACACCGCCTTCAATCTACTGTAAAACAGTTGCTTTCTGAAGTCTTTCTCAACATAAATCAAGTGCGAATGAGGGCAGCTGGACACAGGTAGAAAATCAAAGAATCGGGGCCTAACTAACCACGAAAGTTCTTTGAATTTTTTTTTTTTTTTTCTGGCTTTGGTGGATTCGTATGACCAAGGCATGGTGGCTAAAGGTAAGAAATCTACATGGAAACTGTGGGTTCGCATGGCCAGCCTATAAAGACCCAAGAATAGTCATCTCCTAAATTGACCACATATCACTCACAAAAATAATTCGCCACCATTAACTTTTACATACGAACATTAAATTTTCAAAAAAAAAACAAAAAAAGAATTGCTAATAATAAGAGAGAGATATCTAAGAGAGGCAGACAAAGATAAGCCATTAACTCCGCACCAGTTTCGCCCAGTAAGAAGCCTTCATTTCAGTGCCCAACTAACACCATCTATCCTTTCAGTTTCTTCCTTCTCCTCATCCTTGTCAGGTAATTTAGCCATTTACAGCACATAAGCAAGCAATTAGTCTATGAACAAAAAACTTGTTGTATATTTAGGGAATTTTGGTTAAAGTTTTTTTGGTTCTTGAATTTTGAATACAGAAAATGGAGTTCTGCATGGAGACAAGAGCCTTGAAGTCAAGTTTACGCAGCGAACTAGCTACAAAATCAACCCAACAAGCTATATCTGAAGATTTCTTTGCTTTTAACACATCTGCTGTTGTTTCAAGTGAACAAGATTTCTCTGTTGATTGTTTCTTGGACTTCTCTAATGGTGAATTCAAAGATGGCTATGCAGAAGAAGAGGAAGAGAAAGACTCTCTTTCTGTTTCCTCTCAAGACCGTGTTGATGATGATTTTAACTCAAACTCCAGCAGCTTCTCCGATTCCTTTCTCTCAAGTGAACTAGCTGTACCAGTAAGTGAAGATGATTGAATTTTTGTCAATTATTGTTCCTTCTTCTGATATTTTTTGTGTTCTTAATGAAACCCATGTTTTGTCTTTTGACAGACCGATGACATAGCAGAGCTTGAATGGGTATCTCACTTTGTCGATGATTCTTTGTCCGATATCTCTCTTCTGGTTCCTGCCTGTAAAGGAAAACCAGAAAGCCATGCAAAGAAGCGGTTCGAACCAGAACCCAAACCCTCTCTCGCAAAAACTCCTGGTTTTTTCCCTCCACGGGTTCCCTCCAAGGCAAGAACCAAACGGTCCAGACGCACTGGTCGCACCTGGTCGGGTAGGTCGAACCAAACCGAGACACCGTCATCCTCAGCATCCTCAACCTCGTCAATGCCGTGTCTTGTTTCAGCCAACACGGTTCAAACAATTGACTCGTTATCGTGGCTGAGTGAACCGCCAATGAAAAAACCAAAGAAAAGACCGGCGGTTCAAACTAGTGGGACAACGGCGTCGCCCCAATTCCAGCGTCGGTGCAGTCATTGCCAGGTTCAGAAGACCCCACAGTGGCGAACCGGGCCGCATGGTGCCAAAACGCTATGTAATGCTTGTGGTGTTCGTTATAAATCCGGTCGACTCTTTCCGGAGTATAGACCAGCCTGCAGCCCTACCTTTTCGAGTGAAGTTCACTCGAATAGCCATCGAAAGGTGTTAGAGATGAGAAGGAAGAAGGAGATGGGCGGACCTGAATCCAGGTTGAACCAGATGGTCCCTAGTTTTTGAAGGTTTACCGGTAGCATGTAGGTTTTTTCTGAACCAGAGTCAAACCCGGTTCAGCTAGTCCGGTTTTATTTTTAGGTTGCAGACATCGAATGTATCATAGGAAGGGCATTTCTTAGTTCTTACCATAGTTTATAGGGAGATTCGTATCTCTATATAGTCTTATCCCTTTTCCTAGTGTTCCTTTTAGTTTAGTTTCTCTATCGTCCAATTTCTTATTTTTTATATTGGGAGGGTTTTTGAAACAGCGGAGGGGGAATATCCAGTCTCTGCCTATTCTTAGAATTCCCAGTCTGTTTTTGTTCATTATTAGTATTTGCTAGTAAAATGCCCATTTTTGTCAATGCCCTTTGAAATGTTCAAAACAATCCAGCCATCACCTTTGACAATATAAAATAAAAAAAATAAAATAAAAATTGAACGGATGGATGGATGGATAGAGACAATTTAGACAATAAAATATGGTGGTGTTAGATTTCAGACCACCAAAGCTAATTCAATTTTGGACAAATGGTGCTTTCCCGAGTGGGTGCACTATAAATTGTTTAGTGGTCTGCTGACTATGAGCATGCCCCTGGTGTCATTATTAAGATTGACGTGTTTGAAATTGTATTTTGAGATTGAGTTTTAATTTATTTTAATATTTTTGGATTGTTTGGATTATTAATTTTAAAAAATAAAATATAAATATATTATTTTAATATTTTCTTTAAATAATTAAAAATCAAACACCATCCAAGTCAAGGGTCATGGCCGACTTTCAATATTAATATTTATTAACAAAACAACCTTGATTTTACGGTGATGGATAAGCATGATCTATTGGTGCACTTACGTGTAAGGCGCATGAATCATTGGTGCAACAGTGGTTTAGTGTTTTTGAAAAATTTTAAAAGTTTTTTTTTTAATTTAAATTTTTATTTTTATTTTTTAAAAATATTATTTTAATATATTTTTAAGTAAAAAATATTATTTTATATTTTTAACTAAATAGCTGACCCTCCCGAGGCTGACAGGGGTGGCGATGTTTCCACGAACGTGAAATAATAAAGCAGCATCATTCTGATATGGGACAGCATTATAATTATCATCTTCTTACACGGCCATGATGTTATTTTAGGTGCGATCATTATTCATTGCAATTATTCAGGACCAAATAAATCATGAATATAATGTTTTTTTTATTTTTGTGTTTTAAAAATATTTTTGAAAATTTTTAATTTAAATTATTTTTTTATAATTTTAGATTTTTTTATGTGTTAATATAAAAAATAATTTTTATTTTTAAAAAATATTATTAAATATATTTTCAAACAATTTCAAAAGTAATCACTATTGTTATAATATAAAGCACTACTTTAATCATTTGACTTTGAGAATTTTTAAGGATATATGTCTTCGTATCAAAGCTTGTTTTTAGTAATTTTCTTCTTATAATCATGTTGAAAATTGTTTTTAAGATATAGCTGTGTTTGGGATGGAGTTATAGTTTGTTTTTTGTTTTTTTTTAATAGGATAAAAAACAAAGAAAATTTTTTTTGATGCTGTTTGTTTTTGAGTTTTAAAAAAATTTAATTTTTTTATTTTAAATTAATAATTTTAATATTTTTAGATTATTTTGATGCATTGATATCAAAAATAATTTTAAAAAAATAATAATAATATTATTTTAATATATTTTTAAATAAAAAATACTTTAAAAACAATCCCAACCCCCTCTCGAAACATACTTTTTCCGGTGGCTTTTTATACTTCTTCTTCTTTTTTTTTTCTTTTTTTTTTAAAAAAAATATCAGCACACTCATAAAGTGAAAACGTTTAAAGTGGCCTTCAAAATGGAATCATGATCGTTGTTCTGTTCTTGTCTAGATGGGCTGGATGGACGGGTAGGATGCCCAATCCCTCCAAACCCTCTTTGGAGCTTCACCTTAGCTGTTGAAAGGGACTGGCTAATCATTCTGGGTTTTTTTTTTTTTTTAATCAGATTAAAATGGATGTGGAATGTGATTATCTTGGCATATACTGACAAACTAATTAATTAAAAACCCTTAAAGGGATTGATCCCTGGGAAAAGAGATTTAAATGCTTTCTTCGTTATATGAAAAAGAACTCCTGACTCATGTTGAGCACCGTGTACTGTAAGCACTGCAGAACAAGTTGTTAGTAATCTTCCAAGTTTTCCTTCGTACTTGTTTTGATGTCTGGAAAATGTTTTTAAAATGTATTAAAATAATATATATTTTTTAAATTTATTTTTAATATAATACGTCAAAATGATTGAAAAATATATAAAAATTAAATTTTTTTTTTAAAAAATTTAATTGGACTTCGTTTAGACAACATTCTCATAAAGGCTTTCATCTTCTACAATAAGACAAAAAAAAATTTGAGCAAAGTATCATATTTGATGGGTTTCTCAATTATTATTCCTCCTCTATATCTATTATCTCTCAACTTCTGAATTTTCTTGTTATTAGAATTACTCTGTTTATTGTATTGCAGTAATAATAATAATAATAATAATAATAATAATAATTTATTTTGTTTACTATTAAAAGTGGATTGGAGTGCTTAGTTGTTAGAGTTCGTCCACGGTATCATCACAGACCAGGGAAAAAAAAATCATTTTGCACTGTCCCATTTTCATAAAGTTTCGTTACAAGACATTACACATGATTTGGCAACTGGCCTCTTGTAATTAGACGGGGTCTGAACTATAAGATGTTTGGAGATTAAGATTTTATTTTTATTTTAAAAAAAAACTTGTTTACATGGCATCAAATATTCTAAGTATATTGGTAGGCGTTATGCAGTGGATAATTAATATTTTTTTAAAATATAAAACAAATTTTAAGAGTATAAATAATATTTTAAATATATTGAGTCTCAATAATCTTGAGTTTGACAATAATTTTAGATCCAAGACCTTGAGTCTAGCAGTAGTTCCAGATTCAAGAGCATTGAGTCTGATGTCCGTTCTAGATCCAAGACCTTGGGTCCAGCGGCTAAGCTATAGCCTTGGGTCCTGTGGCCATGTCTAATTATTTTTTTATTTGTTTTAAAAAAAATATTTAAAAATATCCTTGAAGAATTTTAAACCAAAATGCTTATTATTTTTTATATATATATATATATAAAATATTTAAACTATTCTAAAAATATCCTAAACAAAAATCCTAATTAATTTTTTAAAATTTATTTAATCTTAATATATATATATATATATATATATATATAAACATTGTGTACGATAATGTGACAAATTGCATTAACAAATCAAATGAATTGGATTATCCAAAACCTTTTGTATTCTTCATAATTTATTTCCAAAAAGAAATCAAATTAATTTTGTTGAGGCTCCTAATACGGCTTGAAAATGAATTTCACTTTCATTTTCTTGCCTAACAAAGTATTTACTATTTAGATTATGAATTTGATTAAAAAGAACATAAAGGATGGAGGAGAAAATTCTTCAATTACCATGGTTCATTTAATTTAAAATTTTAACCAATATAATAATAATAATAATAATAATAATAATAGGATCAATGAATTGTTTTATATTAAATAAAAAGTTGGGATCAACACAACTATTCATTTATGCATCAAAAATGGATGAATATTTGGTGCATAAAATATTTTGGAGTGACCTGTAAAAGTCGTTTAGATATTTAATTAGTAGATGTAAATGAAATGACTTTTAAAAAGTAACATTTCATTGTTTCTTTCTAGGAATTTGAATATATTTGCAAGCTTGTTCTTTAATATGTTTAAAGTATTTTTAATTTGAAAAAATATCAAATTAATATTTTTTAAAATATTTTTTATTATTTGGACCATTGGATCTGGTGGCCAAGCCAAACTCAATAGCCTTAGGCCTGAAAGTCATGACACACCCATGACAGTTGGGTTTAGTAGTCAAGCCAACCTCAATAGCCCTAGGTCTGAAGTCCATGCCAAACCCAAAACAGTCAGATCCGGCGGCCATGCCACACCCATAACAGTTGGGTCTATCGGCCGAGCCAGACCTACTAGTATTGGATCTGGCATGGCCGCCAGACCCTACACCTTATGGCATAAAAGATAGCAAAAAAAATGCCTTCATGATGTTATAGTGTTGTCCATGGTGCAAACACTTTATGTCTATAATGTGGTCCACAATGTATTGAATCTATATCCACATTACCTGTATAGTGTTCTGGATTTGGAGACCATGTCAAACCCAAGACGGTTAGGTCTGGTGACCAAGTTGGACTCAAGTCTCTTGGGTCTTAAGTCCGGCGGGCGAGCCAGACTTAACAACTTTTGGCATAAAAATAGCAAAGACAACGCCCTCATGGTACTATAGTGTTGTCCACAGTTCAAATACTTTATGTCTACAGTGTGGTCCACAATGCAATAAGTCTATGTTCACAGTACCTGCACAATGTTTTTCCCATGCATTTTAAAGTATAGTATAATTTGTCATATAAGTTGGTGTTTATGTTATAAAGTATATATGATAAATCTAAATTTAACGAGTCTAAAAAAATCTCTTAAAATACTAAAATAAAACCCTCTTATAAACATATGGACCCGGGTAGGAGTCTAAGTTCATGTTGGGCATGCTGCCTAGCCAAGAGGAACGGGCCAAGGTGGCTGCGGGGCTCATACTAGGTAAGACACGCCCAACTGGGGTGTTGGGTGTCAGGCGAGCACCCTCATGGACTTGGGCCTAGCTACCACGAGACTAGATAGCCTGTTTGAGCCTATTTTTCACTCCTATCAGGTTCTAAAAACTTGTTTGAGCCCAACACTTCCTTGAAAAATTTTCCAAGACCCAATGCGAGTCCATTGGTAATCTTTCGAGACCCTCACACGAGTCCTCCCAGTATTTTATACTGATCTGATACATGTTATTTTGAGTAGACTACAATTTAAAATACCACATTAGTTTATATGAGTGAAATTACTCTGCAGTCCCTCTTCTTTATAAAAGGACAAGATTCATGATCTATAAATATCATATGAATCCACCAAGTTTAAGGTTCACAATCTCTTCATTCTCAATGTTTTTAGCACATATATTTTCGGAACCTATCTTTATAAAATATCATTGAACTTTCTTCCTTTATAAAATTACTGACGTAAGCATCTAAAAGTTCTTGCGACCATTAAAGGAGACATTTCACAAGTACTTGGCTTTCCATATCAATCTACAAGCCACCTTGACTTTTTACATCAAACTATCAGCCACCACGAGGATAAGATTGCAAGAACTAAGTGATAAACCAATTATTTAATACACTTATTACTAAACTACTTTGATTTTTTAAGACGTTATCAACATCACTTTTTATAAAATAAGTTTAAAACATGATATTTAGGAAATTAAAATTTAAAACTACCTTGTTTGAAAAAAAACTTGATGTTATATAAAGGAAAAAAAGTTATTAGAAAAATTTAAAGATTTAAAAGAAATTTGATATTTACTCATTTTCCATCATGATACAAAAATATGTTCATTTAATGGTAAATAAAAAAAAAACAATGGTTTACATGCAAAACATGTGCCAAGTACTACTGACGTGTAAGTTCTGCAAGCATAATTTTAGTCACGTGTAAAAACCAGCAAATGTCATCTCCTAACAACGACAAAGTTAGAAATTATGTGCTGGTGGCTAACAAATATATTAAGAACAAATTATTCCATATATAATAAATACATATAAATTATGGATAGACTTATTAAAATACTAAAATGTAGATTTAATAAAATTTGGCCCAAATGACGAAATATCTTGTAACTTGTTTTGTTTAACTTGTATGTTTATTTAATTAAATGAAATGTTCAAAACATAATTTTTTTCCATATATATCTAGCTAGTATTTCAATACAATATAATATAAACATTTTTAATTGAAAAAATAAATATATAAAATAAGTTTATTTCTTTAAAAAATTAAGTGAATTTTTGTTGCAGATGTAATTTTTATTTCAATTATAGCGTTTGGTTTTTATTTTAAAAGAGCAATAAAAAACCAACCCATTTTTTTTTTAAAAGGCAAAATGCAAAGATATCACTAGTATGTTATGAAAATACATAATTTTTTTTTTAACTATTTAGAACCATCATGTAGGGGTGATGGAACCCATACAGACTTAAACAATATTTTATAAAAATTAAAAATAAATAAAATCATCACGAGGATGAAATTAAAAAAAAAAATCTTTAGATTCTCAATAGATTTTATAACTTTCATGTTGAAAAGGCCAAACTAGGAGACTTTAATTGCATGACCATCAATTTAACTAGAACTATTTTTATTCCTTTTATTATGCACGTAATTTCGCATTTTTCATGTTGTAATAATGAAATTTACTTTTAATCAATTGAAAGGCTTCAAAAATTTAATCATGCACATCCATGGGCTGGGCTGGGCTGGGCCTAAAACCCACTTTAGGTCACTACTCCTAGTCCTAGAAGTGTTCTCACAAAATGAGCCTGACCAATTTCAATTCACCTCGATGGGATTTTCATCCACTATGTCCAATAAATGCAGTTGTTGAAATTTTTTAGGGAGTAATTAGATTAGCATTACTACTCATAATTTATTGGGTATGCAGAGTAACTGGAGAACCAAAAAGTGTTTCTCTGTACGACAGCGTTTTATAGATACTGATAATTCACTAATCTCTCTATAGAAATGCAGCCATGCAATGTTTATTGCCTGTTACCCCAAGAGTCACATTGTGCCAAACACGAACCCATGGATTCTCTCCAATCTCTTCAAATTTCTCCGATGCTTTTGTTCATCTTGGTCTCTCTATTTGTCTCCATAATTTTACTGATTCCGATGCGTAAGAAGCTCCCATACCCTCCTGGACCAAGAGGGTATCCGATTATTGGCAACATGGGCATGATGGACCAACTGACCCACCGTGGTTTAGCTAGACTCTCTAAACAATACGGTGGTTCAAATGGGAGGGCTTCATGTTGTGCTTGTGTCAACACCAGAAATAGCTCGTGAAGTCCTCCAAGTCCAAGATATTGTTTTTGCCAACAGGCCTGCAAATGTTGCAATTGTCTACTTGACCTATGATAGAGCAGATATGGCCTTTGCCAATTATGGTACATTCTGGCGTCAAATGAGAAAAATCTGTGTCATGAAGCTATTTAGTCGAAAAAGGGCTGAATCTTGGGCCTCCGTAGGAGATGAAATGGAATTTACAATTAGACAGATGTTGAAAAAAACTGGTGAACCAGTTAATAATGGTGAGCTGGTGTTTGCATTAACAAGGAGTATAACGTATAAGGCTGCTTTTGGCTCATCTCCAAATGAAGGGCAAGAAGAGTTTGTGTCAATTTTGCAAGAATTTTCAAAGCTTTTTAGAGCCTATAATGTTGCTGATTTCTTTCCTTGGTTGGGTTGGATTCATGCACGGGATTTCAATAAAAGGCTAGCTAAGGCAAGAAATCCTGAAGATGGACAGGGGTTTGGTTCTTTAGATGGGTTCATTGAGACAATCATCGACGAACATTTAATCAAGAAAAAGACTAGCGAAAGTCTCAATTCCAAAGATGAAAATGAAGAGGTAGACACAGACATGGTGGATGAATTACTTGCCAGTCTTGCCTTTTACAGTGAAGATGCTTCGAAAAATAATTTTGACGAATCAAAGTCCACCATCAAGTTCAACAAAGATAATATCAAAGCTCTCATCATGGTAAATTAAGAACATTTACTCTATGATATTCCCTCATTTATGTGAAAAAAAAAAGTTAAGGCAATGCAAGTTCTAAAACAAAAAACTAATTTTTTTTTTGAGATTTGGGTCATTAAATTGATTAGATTTAACAAGCTCAACTAATTTAAATAATACAAATAAAAAATATAACGATAATAAATAAACTAATAAAAAAATTAACAATGAAAAAAAAACAAAGTCTATCCGGGTTAGCATGTCAAATCCATGACTTGATCATGATATAACCTCATCGAAAACAAACTAAATAAAACCATGAAGATCAATTATAAAACAATCTAATATTCAAGGGTGAAACTGGAAAAAAAAATGAAAAAAAAATGTGTCAGCCCGGGTTCCAACCACATAGAAAGGAAATTAAAATAAAAAACATGAAAATCAACTCCCAATAAATCAAATGTTTAAAGATGAAGTTGAAAAAAAAAACTAATTTTATAAAAAGACCATAGTCAACCCATATTAGCTTTTAAAATCTGCGACCCTAGTCATGAGTTTAAGTCTAACACCATTGAAAACAAACCTTAAAAATAACAAAGCAAAACTATAAATCAATAAATTTTCATGGAAAAAATTGAAAAAAAAACAATAAGAAATACCCTCTAAAATAAAAGAAATGAAAATTAAAATAATAAGGACGTACTGAATTTGACACAAAAATAATTTGATATAAAATGTTGAGGGTGAAATTCAACACAAAATTCAATTAGAAAAGTCATAAAAACAAACAAAAATTAAAAGAATGGGGACCAACTTTAAAATTTAAATCAAATCAAACCAAATAATGAGAGATGAAATTGAAGAAAGAAATTAATAAAAAAAAGAATAAAAACAAACCAAATAACAATAAAAAAAAATAATGATCAAATTGTATACAAAAACCAAATGAAATGACACATGTATTCTTTGACAAGGAGAAGAGAGAGAAAAAGAATGGGGAATAAAAGTTCATCATAACCCAACCACTTATCTGACAACCACATGTGTGTCGTCGTTGAAAAGATCATGACAAGATACTTCTAACACTGTTCTGGAAGGTGATGTTTGGATAGTGGATGATGCTGTACGCGCCGCTCGAAAAGCGTTGGTGTCGTCCACATGCTAGCTCGTGCGTGACACAAACCGAGAGATTTTTTTAATTAATATTTAAATTATTAAAAAGATCAAACCACTTCTAACCCAACATGTTAATTATAGAAAAGCCAACTTCAAAAGTGCCAATACCCTTGGTTGCAAGGTTTATTGTTTTTTGCTTTCATGGGCATGGATGTATTTATATTGTTCATAAATATGTTAAAAGATCAAATCAATCTTGGTCAACCTTTTAATTAAAAAAAAAACCAACATTAAAATAAACAAATATCCCTGTTTGTTATTTTATTTTATTTTTACTTTTAAGGGTGTAAAAGTCTTTATACTACTCTTAAAAAAATATAAAAAGATCAAATTAACCTTGTTATACCTTTAAACAAATTTTACTTCCAAGGATGATATAGTCTCTATATTGTGCTAATGCAAGGCTAAAAAAAAATTATCTCAAATAATTAGATAATGACTGATAAATGCTGTGAAAACTACCAGATCAACCACAGTTAACAATTTTTTTTGTTGGAAGCTCAAAAAAATAATTAAACTATTCTAATGAATAAAAATATCAATTATGTATTGCTTTAAGGTTCAAATAGATACCATGAAAACTCAATAAAAAATCTCACACATTACATGCCCATCACTTGTAAAGGTTACACTTCTAACATTTTTGATAGGCTAATTACCGGTTATTGGTTCTCATGTAACATTGCGGGTTTATATTATTTTTTTATAAAATATTTCAACGTTGTAAGCACATTTTAGTCTTAACCAACTAAAAAAGTTGGTTTTATTTAAATCATATTAAAAAAAAAAACAACAACAATAACAAACAAGAATATATAAATATGAAACTTTTATAAAAAAATTAAGAAAAACAAAAAAATCGATGAGATTTTGTTCCTGTCGTTACCAATCTAAAGAGAGGCGAATGAATTAATTTGGACGTGAAAAGAAAGCTTTATTTTGGAACCCCAGATTAGCGAAATATTTGGTTAAACCAGAGATTATGGATGTGTTTGGAAGTGATTGTGGTGCATCAAAGCAAAGAAAATATTTGCAGATATATATATTAATAATTTGAAAATATATTAAAATAATTTGAAAATAAAATATAAAATATATTAAAATATTCGACTACCATGCACCCAGTATGTATTTTTTTCATCAAAATGTCTACTATACCCTCCAACGCCAACACTCCCAAGGACATCATTTACGTGGATTTGCTTCCCATGTCATGTGACATACCACGTAATTCGATAGTGCGAATCCCGTGAACAAATTGATATGATCAGATCAGTTACTGAGAAAAAGAGAGAAGAAATAAAAAAAATCAGGTAATAATCTCAGGGCATTTCATCGTCAACCATAACTTAAACAAAGGCTGTAAACATAAATTATAACTCTTTATCAATCACAAGACGAAAAGGGAACAAAAATTGTCACTCGATCAGCAACCTAAACGCATCAAATCAGAAGTGTCCTCCTAGCCCTGTATGGAAACGGGACAATTGATCCCAAGCAGCTGCCTCGACTATTCAAATAAACCGTTGACATAAAGGTGAATAGCCGAGCATCTACGCAGACGAAAATCCAAGATGGGAAATGAACGAGCTGATGCAAGAGGTTTTTAGAAGTATAAAGCATCAATGGATGATGATTATTATAACATCAAACTTCTATCAAGGAACATAACTGTACAGGGATTAACTAATCTATGCTGCCCCAAAATTCCTAAAGCTCTCAATTATGCATATAATCACATGAAGCTCCTTTTTTGCAATGCCCATGTTCATGGTGGTATTTGCAGATTCTCTGCCCTTTAAATGGAGGCCTGGGGGAGTCTCTGCTTCTGTTAAATGATGACTGCCTATTCCATGGCTTGCCTCCACCATAACTAGAATCTCCACCGTGAGAACCTCTATCCCTCTGGCTCGAAAACCTATCTCTATCTCCATTTTGATTTGTATCACTTCCCCATGTACCTGCATTCCCAGTAGGCACTGACCAATTTGTATTTGCATTCGGAGGAGGTGGTGGCCCTTGACTGGGTGGTACCCAACCAGTGTTTGCATTTGTTGGTGCTGGCCCCTGACCAGATGGTCCCCAACCTGAAAATGCATTTCCAGGTGCTTGCCCCTGAACAGGAGCACCACCCCAAGCAGGATTTGCATTTCCAGGTGCTTGTCCCTGGACAGGAGCTCCCCAACCAGGGTTCACATTTCCAGCTGATGGGACCTGACCAGGCACAGCCCACCCCTGATTTGAATTTGCAGGTAAGGATACTCCCCAGCCCATGTTTTGATTTCCTGGACTTGGTCCCCAACTGTTATTTTGGTTTTCTGGCCCTTGCCTTGGAGTAGCACCTTGGTTGTCTGTAATACCCATGCCCCATGGTCCGCTGGATGGAACAGAAGGTTGAATGTTTGATGGTCCTGGAACAGGAGCTCTCCAAGGATTGGTGCCCGTGCTTGGTACAGGGGAAACCCCACATGGATTTCCTGTGGTCAAGGATGAAGAGGGATTCCGGACAGAGGCTTGTGCATTGCCCCAGTTACTATAAGCACTGGGCTGTGGGGGCATCAAAACCAGATTATTTGCCTCTGGCTTCTGGGATTGGGTACTTCCCCATGCTTGAGATCCAGCCCCAGTTACTGCATGTGAGGCATACATTTCTGGCCTTGGAATTGAACCTGCCCCCCATCCATGTGTCCCAACAAGAGAGTTACCACTAGTCCCCGGCTGAACCAGGTTCTGGAGACTTCTCATATCAACAGTTGCGTTAACTGAAGTTCCACTGGGATCAAGTACTGAATGCATATGGGAATTGACCTGTACCTTGGGTGATTCACCTGGCATCGTTGATTGAGAATGCATTTGAGGACCATTTGAAGAAATTGAAAGCATGCCTGGTTCTAACTTGGGCAATGGGCTCACTCCATGAGGCATTTTTGATGGAGTCCCTGAGATAACAGTAGCACCTTGCAGTTCTACATTGCCTCCTGAGGATTGATTGGCTCCTAAGGCAGAACCCACTGATTGAGCAGGAGTTGGTGACCATTGGCTTTCAAACACTTGCCCCTTTGTCAAACTTGGGGTTGTTTGGCCTGGAGTTGGAGAAGGGAGGTTTGTCCCAGAATCCCACCTATCCGTAGAGTACTTGGGGACCTCAACTGGAACCGGAGCAGCTTGGGCTATATTCCCTGTAAATGACGATGGTAGATGCGGACTCTGAACCAATTGAGTCTTCAGGAAACTGTTGTCCACTGCTGGAGGGTCTCTCTGGAAATTTCCAGACAGTGCTTCAGTCAAAAGTATGGAGTCATCTTTCGTCCCAGTATTTCTCCATATCCTCAAATCAACAGGAAAATATCCAGTATTACTCCATTTCCGCAGCTGCACCATCGAAAATGGTCCTTGAATTTTTCCAGATGGATCCTGATAGTGCCATATTTTTTCCGCTTCATTCACTTTGGCAGCAGATTGTGTGACCACTGTAGATGGAGTTGAAGGTGAAATCTCTAGGGCAATTCCAGGAACAGATTCTGATATTACCGTAGAATTAGTACTATGGGACTGCTGTGTTTGTTTTTCTCTTCCTTGACCCCAGAAATTCTCATTCACAGACTCACCACCTCCAATGTCATCCCCTTTGCTTGAGAAACCTTTATCAGACAAGTTTCTGCTTAGCTCCCGATTAGTGCTTGAATAACTTTTTGATCCACCCCAGGTATCATTTGAAGTAAAACCTCCTTTTCGGGGGGAAATTGGCTCCCTCCCTTTCCTGCTAAAGCCGCTACCTCTAGGTCTGAGAGAGTTCTCTGCAACACCAAAATGTATTACATAAATAAGAAATAATAAAAGATGTAAATATAGTCAGTATAAGTTGGAAGATTAGGTTTGAAATGCACAAGAAAAAGAGAAAGGACCTTGTCTCTTATCTTCTGTCTCGCCTTCATCTTCATCAGATTCATGATTTGGATCCATATTTGGGTCTGCATGTATTTCTGGAATTTCTTCCAATCTACGCTGCCGCTCCTCAGGTGTTTTTAGAAGCTGCAACTTCTCTACACATTCTCTAAGCGTGAACAGAAGTCAAGGACTACTTAACTATCCAACGGAATGCAACCATTTTCTATAGAAAAAATCCAATGATCATGATATAATAGAATAAAGAAAAGTGTTCTGGTCTTCTACTTAATCAGATTTCTCTTCTTTTCCATGGATGAGGATGCTTGTATCAAATCCTAGATTGAAATAGGACATTCTAGCCTGCTTTAGAGAGGAGCTATTTAACTGGATAAGCTACCACAAAACAACATTTAAACTTTATATCAGATCATCAATAGCAATTTGTATATAATTATAAGTACATCTTAAATGCTTGCTAGCTCCATGCAAATGAATGCATATTTTGCACAAGGATGTGGATAAAGGGACTGATAACGTGTTATGCATCTAGAGCAATATTCAAAACTGTTACTGGTTTTGTCAACAAAACAACCAAGTATAGAAGTTCTTAACAAACCTACTAGTCACTATCATATGAATAGAGCTCACACAATCTCCTTTCTTCAAGAAATATACCGAAAAGAGAAAAGGGCCAAATCCAGCAGATGGCAATTGTTGTTTACATAATCACCAGGTTCTTCCTTGAAAGAAAGGGGAGTGGCAAGGCGAAAAGGGTTAAGCATGATGTCCATTTACATATTGTTTATTGTAAGTGAGAAACATTTTAATCCCGCAACCCTACCAAAGAGAAAAATGTAATGAATTGCAGCTTGCGGGTTAAGTATCGTGACACTGAAAATAGAGAAGATTATCAGATCGTGTAAACTATCCATTTTCAGTTTGGATTTAAGAGTTTATATCATGCAGCACCTTTATCTCAACCAGCTTGCAAGACTTAAGGATTGTTAAGCCGAATCACAAATGGAATTAGATTACCCACTCAACAGCTATTGAGGCATCCAGAATAAGGCTACAGAAGTCAGAGAACACTCACAACTTCCATCATATGTTCAGAATGTAAAACAGGACATAAAATGTTAATGACTGCAAAAAACAGAAAATGTAAAAATGATAAAATTGCCAATAAAATTTCACAAGCAAAGGATATTCCTTTCTGTGTCCCATATCACTAGCTCGATCACGGAGATGACTGAGACGTGTGATCTCTGACTCCAAGGACTGCATCAGAAGTAAGATCATTAACCGCTATAGAAAACAAACTTCATTGCATAATTATCACATACCCACAGCATAACAAATGAAAAGAGTATTCGATAAGCAAAGCCACGGTTATGATGGGGTAAAAGAAACATATTCAAGATGCTTAGCAAAACAATTGAGTCTACATCAGAGGTAAATTCACAGAAAAAGATCTCAATAACATCTACTATAAGGGTTGAGCAAATGCTCCTCAAAAAATAAAGTAGCTCTGAAAAAAACAGTGTTCATTTGGGGAAAACAGGATATACAGGTAAAAGTTATAGTGTCATGTGGGCAAAAATATTTTGCATTACCACAAACACCCATCTAATTGAGTTCATTTATATAATCTTCTATGCCATTTCCATCTGAAGCAAAATCTATGCCATTTCCATCTGGACATCTGGAACAAAATGAATTCGAGAAGTTTTAAATCATATAGCACCTAGGGAGATACCATATTTTAGAAGGAAACAGATACTATCAAAGAATCCAGGTCTGCTAGTTTGCTTGAAAAACAGACTGAGAGATTAGGAGACATTCAATACCAAGTAATTTAGTACTTTAAGGTAGCATTTTATAGGGGGGGTCAATCACTGATATGGCTGGCACACTTATTTGTAGTTAACATATCAAAAGATTGTGATGAGAGAGGCCCCTGTCCACAGAAAACTTCTTCTATTGCTCCCAGCCAGTTGACTCTAAGTTGGAATGCAAGCCAAATGAGGTGAAAATTACATGCTATACAAGTTGATTTATTATAACTGTTGATTCCTCCAAACCTTAAACAGGATGCTTCATGATGCCAAAAAATGCACATCTTACAGGGTTTCTTCAAAAAAAAGAACAAGAAAATGTTCTATCGATTTTTTGCTAACCAGATATTATTTACCTTTACTGTCAAGTTTGGACCCCATATAGTCTCGGTCAATTCAGCTCTCTTTCAACTAGAAAGGATTTTATTTATCATATAAAGGCAGAATATGTCGACAAATTAATCATTCATTTCTTTGAAGCTTAGCCCCATCCATTTTTTGGTTGTCAATCATTTTTTTTTGTGCTGTTAACATTACATTTTGGTTCACCATTACTCATGATGGAAATTGACCATATTCCAAATTTGTCAAGGAAGATCAATAGTGAAAAAGTGAAGTATTGCAACAATAGATCACATCAACAAAACTTACATCCTGAACTCTGACTGCCTGGATTGCAATGGCCTTTTCCTGAATGTCGCCCTACGAGCAACAAATAGCATTTTAGGACAGAATCCAGTAACCTAAAAAGATGAATAAAAAGAAAGGTACATTACCACAGTCAACCGATTGATAAGTCCACATTTTATGCTCTGGCGCAGTCGCTTGCACTCATCCTAAAAAATATAAGAAGATCTAGTTTAATGAGGAGATATTCGTACACAAAAAAGCATCACTGCTGATATGTAAACAGGACAAAATTTCATTAAAAAGCCGCTCAAAGCAAACATTGCAGATTAAAAAACAAAAACAAACATCAAGCATAAAAAATGACACTGGCAGTTATAATGACTTTAAAGAAACATGTTTATGACTGCAATTATCATTGGCAGGTGTAGAAAGATAAAATTCCTCTCATATTCGCACATCAATTTTTCACTCTGAACTGGGATTGCTGAATATTCACCTTGCAGTGAAACCATATTAACAGAAAAGGGCAAAAATAACCTGAAATAAAAGTGTTAACACTACTCACCTCTGTGAATTCTTGATTTGAGATTATATCAATTGATACAAGCTCTGTCTTGTTTAAATTTAATATTTCCAACATAAAGCTAGTCATCTTTTTGCCAACTCTGTAAGGCTCGGCAGCTTTGCTTGTACCTGCACACATCATATAAAGATTTTAAAAAAATCTTTAACAATTTCTTCAGGCCCAGGTCAAAATTCATGCAGAATGCGGATAGTTATCTATAAATTCACCTATAACTTGGACCAACCGATATAAATCTTGCTTTTGAGCATTGCCGGATATTCTTATTCTCACAAAGGATCCGACAGCTTTATCATGAAAAGCTTCAGTATCTTCAATTAGATCTTCCAGAAGACTACGCCGCAAATAAATCAAATTGATATTGTGCATATTAATGGCTGCATAGTCGTCAATATTAGATTGCAGTCCTCTCCCCTCACCCTTTTTACGTGATTTTCGTCGCTTATCCTTACTTGCCTTCGTAAGAGCATCAGAGTTCCCATCAGCCTCCAACTGACTAGATTCAGTGTCAACGACACTCCCTTGAAGATCATCTGCCTGCGAATCATCTTTCAAAAGAAAATGAGATTCAAGAAGCTTTAACATTTCAAAATGCCCCACGCGTGGTTTCCCAAACAAATTCTCAAGCCTAGAATCACAAATTATTTGACTTTTGCGACGAGGATCACGAAGTTTGTTCCTTTTTATGTAATCAAGCAGCAAAGCCTGTACATCAAATTGAGAACAAGCAGATTTATCACCATTCTTCATGTGCATAACAAACTCCAAAAGTTCCTTTGATGCCCACTCAACACTTTCATCTGCTGATTCCCCTTCAGCCCATGATACTGAGCCTGGTGAATCCTTCTCCTTTGCACGAGACCTCAACCGTTTTTTAGGCTTCCTTCTTCTAGAGGTGGTGACTTCTGCATCAGCAGAACTGTCTGATCCTGATCCTCCATCATTATGCACATCATAAAGCTCATCAGCCAATTCCTGCTTTCCAGTACGTGAATCGGAACCTTTCCATGGATTTTTAGCCTGAGCAAGTTCTTCCGGTGTTAGAGAGAGCCTCTCTTTTAAATCATTCCAGTAATCCTTGAAGAGATACTCCCAGCTGCTTTTGTCATCAAAATCTACTTGAACCTGCAAAAATACAAAGGAATAGGCACACAGAAAAGCTTAAAAGGAATATATAAAACAAAAAATAAGAAAACACTTCAACAACCAAGTAAGAGAAAACAAGAAAAATTGATGGAAAGCTAACACTAAGTTTGGATAGGAGCAGTTAAGGAGGACGGAAAGAAATGCAGCAAATGAAATTTCAAAGGCAAAGTGCTAAGTGCTAACTACTAAGGAAAAAAGGCAATTTGATGGATTAATTTCAAGATATAAGACTTTCCTACAATAACAAGCTACTCAAGAGGATCTCCTGTACTTCCATCAAATATTCCCTCTTTCTGCTACAAAAAAAAGGCACCTTCTTAAAGGAAAGGCAGTCCAGACCAACCTTTGGACCATGGACAAGCAGCTTTTAGAACCGCTTAAGGAATAACAGATTGTTGGAATTCCCTAAGTGATACATTCTTGAAGAGACACTGTATTGGAGTTGTGAGAGTTCCTATAAACCCCAATTCCCTCCTATTAAAAAAAATCCAAAACACCAAATTGGGTTTTAAGGAGGGAAGGATTGAATTCAAAATCTCCTTTACCCTAAGATGATGAAAGATTTGTTTGTACTTTTTATAAGGCAAAAAAAAAAAAAAACCTCTACCTTCTAACTGAATACGAAAGTGGTACATTACTGATCTTTCCCCTCCCATTAAAAATGTAAGGCAAGGTAAAAACATTGGTGAAGCACCAACTTCAGGATGAAATGAAGCTTGTTTACAGTTAGTTGAGGCTGGAAAGGATGCATTAGTTCCTCAATTGGCAGAAGAGAAAACTGATCGCAGCAACATCTATACAATTATGTGTGTGCTGAACAGGGATGCTCCCCTAAAAAATGGGGAACAGTACCCTATAAAGCAAAAGCATGATTAGATAATAACATGCATCTGCAAGATATGTAAAAGGAAAAAACCACCTCCAAAATATAATGAGTGAGACTAAGAACATTTAAAAAAAAACACCTCTTTTTCCTAAATCTCTCCAAAAGAAAATGAGAGAAGAGAGCTTAAAAAGTCAGAACAAAGATAATGCAGGAATAAAAAAGTGATGCTTTTAAATCTTTATTTTTTTTGTATATGCACTAGCCATTATAGGTACAACTGTCAAATGATAAGATTTCGTATTCAGCACTTATTTTCTATGGTCAGCATATTTGCTAATCTACATGCCTGTTGATATTCAAAGAGAGCATGAGGGAAACAGTCGAAGACGAACACAAAATGACACCAAAATTGTAGGGCTAATAGCTAGATGCTAACTAGAAAGAAAGAAAGAAAGGGAAAAAAACATAACATAAGTTTGGACATACCATTTCCTTGCTTCCTTGCTCATTCCTTTCAATCAACATGATAGTTTTCATGCATGTCTCACAGAAGCCCTTGTTACCTCTTACACATAATATGACAGCATCTTTAATGCATCCCTTGCACAAGGAAAAGGTACACGTATAGCACATATAGTAGGCATTCTTCACACAGTTGCTACACAGATGCCAACCTAAATCAACAAAGAAACAAAACTCATATTAGATAGAACAAATGACCAAAGTTAACATAAATTCATATGCAGGAATTCAATGAAAACAAATGAATAGATGGTAACAGATCTTGAAAGAAAAATCATAGATTCCCAAAAGTATCACATCTGCATATCAATGACAATAATTACCAGTAATGCCATATGTGAAAGAGCCAACAACAAATTTTATGCAAGAGAAACAAAAAGACGTTTCAATGTGCTTACCACATCTGCCATGCAATGAAAGCATCATACAACAGTCAACCATCATTGTCACTAATGCTAACAAAGCAAGTGATTTACCATTCCATTTACAAAGAGGGAATTTTTGTTTCCCTGTATTATAATACTACATCACATTCTTTCAAACTGAAATGATCTAGAATGCAATTTTGAGATACTAAAACAAGATCTCCAAATTCTCTTTCCCATAGAAAGTACTTTTCAGATGAACTAAGAGTCTCTAAAAGTGTGTTCTCCACATATCAAATCCCGGTGTTCTGCCCAGAACACCACGCTTATTACATTCAACATCTCTTGAAATTGATAATCTCACTGAACAAGAAGCTGCAAAGAAGTCAAGTATCTTTTGTTTTACATGGCTGTTCTGCTAAATACAACAATTACCACTTGTCAAGTTCAAGAAGCAAGGATCAGAAATCAGAAATCAGAAATCAGAAATCAGAAATCAGACAAAGGGCATCTATGTACTTGCAGGAAAAAGGGTCCTTGATAAAATGCACTCAGGAATCTTGCAGCTCGAAATGATACAATATACTCCAGCTGCCATACCCTATAAGTATAACAAATTGGTTTGAATCCTCACCTCAAACTCCCCCCCTTCTTTTAAAGTTTCCTTTACATGAATGACAAGACCCTTAGCAATTTTTTCTCATGCTAGTAGAATTCTAATATTTTTCCTTAGTTCTGCAAACAAGCTACTGTGAACAAATAATAGTTTTTTTTAAAAAAATCATATCCAAGAATTTAAATATGTTGATTGCCACGAGTGAACAATCAACTAACATTCTTTTTGCTTACAATTTTCCATAAATAAAATGATTTGAAAGAATGCAAACCATTTTGCACGATAAAATTTATTCCCTCTCAACCATTTTAAAAAGAATATACTCTCTAGTATAAAAAAAACAGAATATGTTGCTCTTAGCTTCTATGGTTACTTGAAAACTGACCCAAAATTGTATAAAGCCAAAAGGACAGAGCTGAGAACATGTATAATAGTCATTCACAGAAACATGTTTACAGAGCAATGGAATCATCACATCGGTGTTAGTGCTAACAATTGTCCTGGAGATCTCAGATATTTTATTGACCATGTAATTGAATCATTGATTTTTGTTTTCACTTTCCACTCACCACACTTTGCCATCCTAATCAAACCCAAACATTGCAAATACCAGCAATTAGTTTGGTTTTTCAACAATTCACGCACCCTAAACATTCAAGAAAATGTAACATGTCAAATGATTCACAACAACCCAACCGGGTGAGTTTGCAAAACTTAAATAATGTGATGGGCAAGAACTTCTGTCCCTTCACACAAATCTTCTGTGACAAACTTTGCTGTTGTGTACATCAAACTTTTTTGCAAAGAAAAGAAAAAATAACAACTTAAATACTTGAAAGCAATTTCAATTAAAAGAGAGATGAAAAAAAAATGCTAGGATTATGATAACTATGGTTTGAGTAGTTTGGTTCACTTTAAACTAGACACTACAAGTGGCTTTCTTTTTTCCAAGTGCTGTGAGGAAATTTGGACTATCTTTTGCAAAAAGAAACACTGCCCACACTAAGTAAACACACATTCTTGCTTTTCAATGACAAAATTTACTTTCACCTCTTGCAGTCATCTAAAAATATATGAAAGCATATCACAAGTGAAAAGAGCCGAAAGCAAATCACAAGTGAAAAAAGCCAAAAGCAACATCATAATACTCATGATCAGCAGAAACAAAAATATTAAACACAACACAGTAACAAATAATGAATAACCAAATCCAAATAAGCTCCATCAAATAAAACCTAGCAAAATGACTGGTAACAGCAAGGAAAAGTTTTAAAAAAGACAAACAACTTACCACAATTCCATCGACCTTTTGCCCGAAAGAAAGCCTCATCTCGATTAACACAAGATGGATGATAAGCCTTAGAGCAACCCCTGTACAAGCAATTATATATTAAAACCATAAAAAAAAAACAATAATAACACCTAACACAATAATGAGCATAGAACTAGAATTACAAAACACAGAGCAATGCTTCAACAGTTAGTTCATTATTTTTACCTCCGATCACAAAGCACAAGTTCACCTCCATCAAAACAAATGAAACAGACATCCTCCTCCATCTTTTTCTTTGATGTTGCTCTAGAGGGAGTTTTAGCATTCTTTCCCCGCTTCCTCTTCCCACCACCACTTCTACCCACTTCTTCAACTCCCTCCCCCACTCCTTCAGCTTCATCTGCCATATCATCTCCTTCATTCCCTTTCTCTGCCATTTCCATTTCTGTATCCTCTTCCATATCACCTTCCTCTGCCACGTCAATCATTTTTGTCTCCATAGCTTCCCCTTCCTCGTTAATAGCCTGCTCTGTCCCTCCTGCAACATCAGTTGTTTCTGATTGCCCTGCAACCTTAATTTCCTCTGCAACGTCTGTCATTTCATTTTTCTCGTCCTCTCCCATTTCCTCTGCTATGTCAGTCATTTCAACCTGCAATGCTGCCTGCTTTTCCTCATTAACTTCTATCTTCTCCGCCTTCTCTTCCTCCACAATCTCAGTCATTCCAACCCGCTCCACATCCTCCGTTTCCCTTGCAACATCAGCAACAACTTCTGTCTTCTCCACTTTCCCTTCCTCTACAACGTCAGTTATTTCCCTCTGCTCCAACGCCTCCATTTCATCCCCCACACCATATATTTCCGTATTCTCCACTCTCTCTTCGTCTTCCTTCACCCTCACAGTTTTAGTTTCCTTCACCACACTATCCATCTCCACCCTGTCCACCACGTCCGCAACCTCTTTTTTGTCCTCCACTGCATCCGCATTCTCCATATTCTCAGTATTCTCATCCTCTGCCAATTCCTCTTTCACTTCAGCTACCTCCTCTTCCATTGCCTCTAGTTCCTGACTCGATGTCTCGGTCTCTAATTCCGCTGCCACGTCAGCAACGCCCTCTGTTTCGGTCTCCATTTCATTGTTTCCAGCATTCGCATATCCGCTCACATCCTCATTCCTCTCCTCTTTAGCAACCAAATCTCTATTTTCCACTTCTTTCTCAACTACCTCTCGCGGTGCCTCAATGTCTCCACTCCCCTCTGTAGCCTCCGCGACCTCCTCGCCTTCGCGTCCCTCGATCACCAAATGTTGATGAGAAACCGATCCAGAGTCGCCTACAACAAAATCCTGAGCATCGCTCATATCGACAACTGTTGTTTGTGTTTGAGATTGTGGCGGTTGTGATTGTTGTTGTAGTAAATCGGTATCAGTAATACCGAGTTGAGACGCGTTCAACTCGTTCAACTCGGCCACAGACTCCGTGTCTGTTGTTGTTGTAGTAGTTGTTATTGTGGTTGTTAAATTAGATTCGTTTTCGAGTTCAATAGAACTTCTGGAAGGGTTTATTGAATTCTCTTCTTCTTCGGTTTCCATTTGGGAGAGATTGAAAAAAAATTTGAGAAACCCTAAAAACAATTAGGGTTTTGAGTTTTTAGGTGAAATTCGTGTCGTTTTTTCCTAAAATGTACACACAGAGTAAATAACAAATTTGAGAGAGAAGACTTCGCGCAGGAGATAAATTGCGTTTGGAATTGAAGGCAACTTCAAAATACCGCATCTACCCCTGATATAAATGGGCCTTATCTTGTTAGGTGATTTTGGGGTCAAAGCACATCCATAATGAGCAAGTGCGAAGAACTGTAGTTGTTTCTTCCGTTGGACACCGTCTTGTTTAAATAGTTATTTAGATAGTTTTTTTTTAATATTTGTTTTTTAAAATGTTTTTTATTTAAAAATATATTATAATAATTTTTTTTATTTTTTAAAAAATTATTTTTGATACTAGCGCATTCAAATGATAAAAAAAAAATTAAAGAAATTTTTTTATATAAATTTTCAAAAATATTTTTTGACCGTAAAAATACACTTTAATTATATTTGTGGTCGGCGCTTCATTATAAAACCAGACAAACCTTCTAAATTTGATCTAATCTCTAAAAATTACAATTCATTGAATCTTGTATCCGGGTTTAATTAAAAAAACTTAATTCTCAATCAATTTAGTTTTAAATAATAAAATCATGAAAAAATATACATATACTAAAAGAAAATTATGTTTTCATGTAAAAATGACATAATTGTAAGTTTTGCTAAATTTGTTTTACTGTAACAGAACTATATTGATGGTAAAATTATAATTTTTAGCCTTTTCTTTTTTAAGAAAACAAGTTTTCTTTATATTTGTTTTCTCTTTATACTTGGTAGTTTTATCATTTTACACTTGTGATGTTTATTACCATTTTTTATCTTCATTTTTTTGTAATATTTTTTTTGTTTTTCTTTTTTTTTACATTTTTTTATAAAAATATTATTTTTATTTTTTACACTTGGAATATTTACCACTCTACACCTAATCTATTTATATCATTCTTTTTATTCTTATCTTTATTATTTTGTAAATTTTTTTCCTTACACTTTATTTTTGAAAAATTATTATACAAAAATTAAGGAAACGGTGTTTCACTGTAGTTATTGCTACAATGTTCCAATCTTCTACTACGTTAAAAATTAGCTTGAGATCTTACATGTTTTTATTAACGCATATGATATTTAATGTATTTTATTATATATAAGTATCGACTTATTAATTCATGGTTATATTTTTACTTGATGTCAAAAAATACACTAAAACACATAAACATTAATTCTTTTGCGTTAGAAAAAAAAATTATTCGACGAACAACGGGGCGAGTTAAATAGACACGTTAACACTTTACTTTTTGCATTTATTGGCACAAATAGTTCTCGATGTATTTAATTAAATTCATGTATAGGCCTTTTGATTTATAATTAGAATTGAAAAAAAAACATTTGAGAAGCTTGAATATTTATTTATTTATGTCAAAAAAATTTATCTGACCCCAGAAAAGTGCGAGTCAAATAACTAGTACATAAAAGAAAATTGTGTTTTCATGTAGAAATGGCATAATTGTAAATTTTTCCAATTGTTTTTACTGTAGCGGTGGCAAAATTGTAATTTCCATATATTGTTTTTAGAAAATAAGTTTTTCTTTTATATTTTTCTCTTTATACTTGGCAATATTATCATTTTAGACTTGACTTACTTATCACCATTTTTTATTCTTATCTTTATTTTTTTTTGAAATATTTTTTTAGTTTCTCCTTCTTTTTTTCCGTTACACTTTTTTTTGGAAACAAAATATTATTTTCTATTTTTTATACTTTGAATGTTTATCACTCCACACTTGACCTATTTATATCTTTTTTTTTGTTTTTATCTTTATTCTTTTGTAAATAAAAAAAATTATTATTATTTTACACTTTTTTTGTAAAATTATTATACAAAGATTAAGGAAATGGTGTTTCACTGTAACAATTGCAACATTGTTCCATTCTTTTGCTACGTTAAAAATTAGCTTGAAATCTTACATATTTTTATTGATGCATATGATATTTACTATATTTTATTATATGTAATCATCGATTTTTTTATTCATGGTTATATTTTTTACTCAATGTAAAAAAACACGCTAATAACACCTACACGTTAATTCTTTTGTGTTAAAAAATATTATTCAACATGCAGTGAGGCGATTTGAATAGACGCGTTAACACTTTATTTTTTGCATTTATTGGCATGGATGGTTCTTGATGTATTTAATTAAATGCATGCATAGACTTTTTAATTTATAATTAGAATCTTTTTAAAAAATACATTTAAAAAGCTTGCATATTTGTTGTTTTGTCAAAAAAACATTATCTAACCCATGGCAAAGCGCATGTCAAATACCTAGTATAAATCTAAAAAACTTGTCAAAGCAAAAAAAATAACAATAAAAAAATGATGATCAAATTTGACAAAAAAAAACTCAAAGAGGATAAAGTTGTAAGAAAATCTAAAAAATAATCTTAAAAAAAAAACAAATGGCAATCAAAATAATGGAAACCAAATTAAAAAGATTAAAAAATGATAGGAGTGAATGAAACATTTTTAATTTTATACATCATTCAAAAGTAAAAAATATATAAATCAAAAGGGGAGGAAGCAAATGTGAAGGAAAAATTAATTGTAGGGGCTAGTTTGAAATTTGAAAGGGGTTGACACTATATTTGAGGAGGAGAGAAAAAAAAAAAGGATGTTGACGCCAAACCATAAATATGTTTGTGACATGCGTCACCTCGTCGTAAAAGGAGTGTTGAGATCTTTCAAACACGTTTGGTGATTAGATTACTCCACATGCACCGCCTGAAGGGCCCTAAAACTATCCACTTGTTGATGCATGCTAAACACATGTCAACATGTTTTTTTAATAACAAATATTATATAATCAATTACAATAATTTATCTGAGTAAACTTCACAATAACAATAAAAACAATGTAAAATGATATATAAAAAAAAGCCCTTACGAGAGAGTAATATTGATTTTGTCCTTAAAGGCAATATAATAATTTCGCTATTTTAAAAAATAAAAATACCATAACACCCCTAGTTGAAAGGCACTGTATTTTTCTTTATTATAGGGATAAATAAGTAATTTTATTTAGTAAGAAAATGAAATTACCAACCTAGCCCTGCATAAAATTTTAAAGGCAATTGTTGTAAACCCTCAACCTAAAAATCAGTAAATTGATGTTAAATAGGGTAATTCTTAATTGAAAACGATAAACAATGAGGGAAGTTATTGTGATTTGGGAAGAAAATTCCAAGTGAATTGATTTAGATTTCAAATGAGATAAAGTATTAAATTGATATGCGAAATAGCAGCCTAGTGACGAATCGTGTAAATTTTCCAATAGGATAAAATAATTATGCAAAGGAAAATTTTTATAAATTGAGATGAGAATATAATAATAACAACAACAACAACAACAACAACAACAACAACATATTGGAATTCTAAATAAAAAAATATATGACTTTTACACGTAAAACATTTTGATCGTTAATATAAGCCCCGCGTACAAACGCACAATTTTGACCGAAGTAGTGAAAATTCTTAAGGAATTTTTACAATGATTATGAATGGGATCCTTCAATGAAATAGTTTAAAAATTATGATGATTTAAGTAAATAAAATAGTAAGCGAAATCAGATTTTTGGCATTAAATTATCTACTGTCTAGTTTTATGGTATCAAGCATAATACTTAATCTGACTGTTGAATCGGGCTACAATTTTATGATGAGTCTCATAACATATTGTTTTATAATTCCATGATAATCAAATTTTAATAAGGTCTTGCGAGCAATGATAGTTGAAAAAATAAAAAAAAAACAAAATAGCATATGGATTCATTAATGACATTATCATAATTTTGGGCAAATTCTTCTTTCCTTTACTGTTCTAGCCGGGAGCTCTTTAAAGAAGGGAGAGCTGGACATTTTTTTCTCACTTTCTCTTGAAGATGGGTGCTTATTCTTCCAAAATCATGGGTAAAAGAGTGTGTAAGGGTGATTTTTATTAGGGAGACTCATCCAATAAAGAAACACCAAAGAAAAATGGGTTAGGAGGAGAGAAGTTAGAGAGTAAAAGTGTTCAAAATGAAGGGAAAGTTTGGGTTTTGGGAAGAGGAGAAGCAAAATTCTTGGAGATATGGTGAAGAACTTATTAAATTGAGTTTGAAATTTATTGGTATGGTGTTCTTCCCTACGTATTTTCTTATTTAATGGGTTTAATGGTGGAAGAATAGAAAAGTTCCAGATTCTTAAATTCAGGGTTCTTGAAACTAATTAGGGAAAAAAAGAGATGGTTATGAATTATGTAATTTGACTTGAAATGAGTGTAATATAAGGTATAAATGATAGTTAAATTTTGATTTGGTGTGTGTGTGTGTGGTGTTTTAGTAGGATGTCTGATTTTTATGTTGGATTTGTTTTGTAGAGAAATTAAGAAAAGGATGATGGAAGCTTGTTAAATTTTGATATTGAATGTTTATGAAGAAATATGAAAGTATAAGATATTGTTAATAAGACAGAGTTTTGTTTGGGTGTGTGAATTACATGCATGGAAGTTTAGAAATTTGTTTAAGTTGTATAAGAACTTATTGAATTGGATTGTGTGTGGTGTTTTGGTATTTATAGTATGGAAATTAGCATACTTGAAAAAAATAAATTGAGGCGACTGAAAAAATTATATGTTTTATGGATGAAATGAAAGGATGAGAATAACAAAAGTGGTTATGAAGTTGAGTTAGGATGTATGAAATTATTTTGGGAGTGTTTTGGAAAAATCAGATAAAATATTGTGAAATTATATGTTAATTTATTGTGTATGTGTGAGAACATGATATGGGATAAGTGTTTGATATGAGTATGTGTTTAAAAAAGATTATTGGTTGGATATGTGAATTTCATGTGATATGTGTGTTTGGGGGAAAATTATGGATTTTAAGTTTGAATGAATTTATGATATTGAATACTTATGGTGTAATGTGGAAGCCTTATAAATTGTAAATGAAGTAGATTTCTTGTTTTAATGAATACTTGACATGTTGTGATATATGTTTAGAAAGTGTAGAAATGAGGTTTGAATACCTTGATGTTGAAATGGTTAAATGAAATGTATATTTTTCTCCATGATTGGAAGAAATATGTTTGAGTTTGTGTTAAGGAAATTATAACAAATTGTGAATGTTGTTCAAATTTACCAAATTGTTAGGTTGGAGAATTTTAGAAAATTTGAGAAGTTAATCATGATAATTTGATTAATTTGTATTGTCTTTAATGTTAAACGTGTTGATGGTATGTTGGAATTATCTTGTGTATGATGTGATGATGATTTCCTTGTTTGGGTTATATGTGGTGTTTATAGCAGTTATTTTGAATATGTAAGTGGTCGTTAATGTGTTTAAGATGATTGAGTGTGTTCAACTATCAAGTATAAGATAGTTTAAAGTTAATGGTCACCTTGAGTTTAATAAAATATTGGAGATTGAAACTTGCTGACGAAAAACTAAGTCATTGAGACATTAAAATTTGTTGACGAAAATGAATAATAAAACGTTCAGATGTTAATTGTTATAATAAAGACATGGGATAATGTAAATGAATTCAAGTGATAAACAAAAATATTATATCCAGGAACTTACTTACAAAAATATTTGATTATGTGAATTAGTAAATGTGGTGAAAGGTTAAAGTGCTAATTTGGAATGTT
This sequence comes from Populus deltoides, assembly GCA_015852605.2. Lineage (NCBI taxonomy): Eukaryota > Viridiplantae > Streptophyta > Magnoliopsida > Malpighiales > Salicaceae > Populus > Populus deltoides. The sequence continues at coordinate 6,063,257 of CM027573.2, read as the reverse complement.
TTATTGGAATATAGGAGAAGAGTTTGGAGTGGGACTCAACTTCTCAAAAGTATGTATAGCATGAGTTCAAGGTAAGGTTTGCCCCCTTGCCTCATAAATTGTTTAAATTGCTTTTGTAAAGTTATAATGCAATAGAAATTATATATATATGTTGTACAAATGTGTATCATGAGAAAATATTATCTAAAGGCAGTAAAATATATTAAGTGAATACTTTAAGCAGGATAATATATTATATGAATATTACGCTTTGAGGGTGGGTTATATGAATATTATGTCTTTGGGGCAGGAAATATGAATATCACACCTTCAAGATGATTTTATGAATATTTAATAAATTACACCTTCGGGGCAGGTTATATGTATGAATATTACGACTTTGGGGCGAGTTATATAAATATTATGCCTTTAGGGTGAAATATATGAATATTATGCCTTCAACCAGGTTATATGAATATTATGTCTTCGGGACAGGCTATATGAAAATTGTCTTCAAGGCAGATTATATGACTATTATGTCTTCATGATGGTTATATGAATGTTATACCTTCAGGTTAAGTTATTATAAGTGTTAAACCTTTGCGGCTGGTCTATATATTTATTATGCTTTTTAAGTAGGATGACATGATTTGATGTACGCACTAATAATTTGGATTGCTACATGAAAATAAAATGATCACATGGATGGGGAAAATAAAATTAAATGGAGCCAGTCGTTTGGACATGGTCTATTGTTAAAATAAATGGTGTGCAAATTATGCTTATGGAGCATGAAATGAATGTTAAATAATAATATTATATGTTTATAAGGCAAGGGAAAATGAAATGAATAAAAGAATGGTTTTTTTTATTGCAGGAATTAAATATTATGCAAATTAAATGGATTATCTTGGTGGGTTTAATCGGTAGGATTTGGTCCATTTATCCTACAAATATATCGAGATAAATAATATGATCGCCATTTAATTGAGAAGCCATAGAGGGAAAATCATATGGTTCCGTAATAGCGATGGGAACGGTGATGCCACTATGATTATCATCAAATGCGGTTGATATAGTGAGGCCAATCAAAATATGGTTTGGGGATGGAATTTGTGGCGCCAACCTATAGGTTTATCATTTTTTATATAATGGAGTCAAGATTAAAAGGGCCCTAAAGTGGAATTTAATATTGTGTGTATTAAATGGATCGTAATTGTGAAATATAATGTGTGAAGATTAAATGGACTGCAACAACGGATTGTAATATAAGAAAATATTAAATGGACCACAACAACGAAATGTACTATGAGAAAATATTAAATGGACCGCAACGGTGAAATTTAATATCGTGTGTATTAAATGGACCATATTGGTGGAATATAATGTCTAAAGATTAAATGGACTGCAACAACAGAGTGTAATATGATAAATTATTAAATGGACTGTAATGGTGGAATGTAATATTATGTGTATTAAATGGATCGTAATGATAGAATATAATATGTGATGTAAAGATTAAATGGACTACAACAACGGAGTGTAAAATGAGAAAATATTAAATGGACTACAATGACAAAACATGGTGTAATATAAGGAATATTTACGTTAGAACAATATAGGAATATGATATAGCTTAAGAAATATTTTAAATGGATAATTATAGATGTGCCATGAATGAGCATAAGAAATATATGGGGAAAAATATCTATGAATGTGTAAGGAATGTTCAAGGGAGGAAAATATATAAGAATGTGCTAAGAATGGACATAAGAGGGGTGTGTGTGTGTTTGAATGTGCCATGAATGGACATAAAGAATATTTATGAGGAAAAATAAATGAAATGTGCTATGAATGGGTATGAGGAATATTTATTATAGAAAAAATATGAATGTGTCATAAATGGGTAAAATGAATAATTATGATGGACAAATATATGAATGAACCATACTTGGTATAATAGATGTTCAGGACTGAAAAAAATTATATTGATGAACCCATAATTAAACTAAAGTACGATTTATGAGTATAATAAAGGATAATGAACTTGAAATTGGTTGAACAATGAATATGAGTAATTTTGAAAATTTTATAAATTGGAGTTTGTAAATTATTGAAGAGAATGTATTAAATCAAAAAGTTATCATGGAATTGATGTGCTTATAGATGCGTTTAAGATGTGAATGTTTGATTGTTTGATTTGGTAAATATTAGTAACTATAATGGTACAATTATTGATTTCGTGATTCTATATATTTTTACAAGTACCCTCCTTCAAAATACTCAGACTTCAATAGAGTGTTATCAAAATATCTTGCTTTTCACATTGAACAGTACCTTGTAATGTTAGACAAAAGTTTGTAAGCAAATTTATATATATGAAATCAAGAAAGAGGTGCAACCTTACAATTTTATATGTATCATAATACTTGATGAAGAAAATGATGAATGATGAGTATGAGATTAGCAATATGGCTCTAGAAAAAAAATTACCCCATTTAATAAGTACATGGCAATTGTGAAAGGTGAAAAAATGCATTGCAAGTTTAGGTTATTGCAATTTTATCATGATGAAAAGATTGCTCCCATTATATAGTTTAAAAGTTTTTTGAACTACGAGCAATTTCATCAATTTATTATTCCAATATGTAACATCATCGCATAATTTTATTATTCAATATTTATATATATAATTTGCACATATTTCAAGGAAATTGTTATTATTATTTATTATTATTATTACATATAAGCATAGTTATTAAACCCGGTTGGGCCGTGGTCAACCGTAAACTAGCTGACCCGGTGGCTGGACTGGTTCGGGTTTGTCAAAAGACCAGCCAGTGCAATGACCCGGCAAAACCCAGTCGACCCAGCGGGTCGACCCATGACCCGGGTGACCCGGGCAAACTCGGATGAGACCCGGCGTTTTGGAATTGAATCTGCTTGAGATGATTGCAAGTCGATTTGGGTGTGAAGATCTTGATGGTTGGCGTTGGGTTCCCATTTCTTCCTTCTAGCCCTCACGATTGATGACTGTAACTTGAAGAAAATTGAAAGTTAAATGGGACCAAACTCACAGTTTCAGGAAAGAGAGAGGCAACAAGTAGAAGTGGTGCATCGAGAAATCGGAGAAAGAATTGTCTTTACCGTGCAGGGAATTGGTTGTTCCACACCACATAGTTGTCAGCTAAAGTAAGAATCAAAAGTTTAGGAGCCATATTCTTGAGACTTCTCTTCCCGCTTCGCTAAGAAAGCTTTTCCTTCTTCAAGTATTTCTCGGTACAGATTGTTTGGTGCTCTTTCCCCGATTGAAGAAGCAAACTTTCTTACCATCACTAAGTCTTTAACATCCCTCTCTCTCTCTCTCTCTCTCTCTCTCTCTCTAGCTAATGTTTTCTAAATTTGCAGAGGAAAGATGTTTTCTCTGGTTTGTGTGATGGCTAAAATGATGAAGCTAGAGAGGGTAGATGTACTTTGTGAGATAGTGATGAGAGTTTCTCTGCACACTTCACCCCTTTATTATTTGCCTTGCTTTTCTATTTTTTATCTTTATCCCAACCTAACCTCTAAATAACCTGGGTTTATGGGTTGACCCATAAAACCCAAGACCCGGCCCTTTGACTGGGTCAATCCTCGGGCCGGGTTTAACAACTTTGCATATAAATATCAATTCTGATTCAATTAAAATTTCAATAAAATTTCCCTATAAATTGATATACCAAGTTGTCGACCTTTTCACATCTTTTTTTCTTGTCAATTTATCCACTCTCAATTTTGATCCAATTATCATAAATCATGTCCCTTTTAACTTCACCAACATTTTCCATTATCTTAACAATTCAATGATACATTTCAAACATAAATTAAAATATAAGTAATTCCTAATATTAATACACATAATACATATAAAATATTAACTCTAAACAATATAATATAAATCAAGATTAAATTTCAAGCCTCAAAATAATAATATAAACATTACATGTATCATAGTCCTATATTAATTAATAGTATATAAATTTTTACAATTAAATACAATCTCCAAAATAATGATATAGCATTACATGTTTTCAATTATTACACTAATAGTTCTAATTATACAATCAAAAGATTTGAACATAACATTTACAATAATTATACAATAAGATGTTATATTAATTGTTGCTATTCTGGTTGGGATTGTGAGAAACTTGTAATTAAATATTTAATTTATTAAATAAAATTTCAATATCTAGTATTAAGTAAATTAATGTCTATAACTTCTCCTAATTATCTCCAATATATTCAGCAGCCTACTAGCATTATTAATTTCTACAATTACAAATAATGCATATGGTGATTCAATTAATGCCACAACTCCAATAACCCCTCTCGGTTACCCATCAAACCGGTAAGTTACCTAGAATTGGATAACCCCATAAGTTATCAATAATCTTGATAATCCATCTGATTGTCATTCATTTGGTAATGCTTTATGGTTACAATAAATTTAGCAATCCATCTAACTATCATGAATCTGATAACCCCTCATGGTTATTAATAATTTCGACAATTCATTTGATTGCCATTAATCCGGTAACCCCTCATGGTTACCAATAATTCTTATTCTCTTAACTTTTTTTTTTGTATATAAGATACATATCCAATAACCAAATGATTTGAAAATACAATTATAAACTTAAAATTTAAAAATTTAATTGAGATGAAAAACACCTACCTCCTATTTGCGATGATCTAGCTCCTCTTAACTGAGCTTTTATCCTAGCAACCTCCCCTGTAATAATAGCATTTTCCCACTTATTATAAACCTATTCATAAACCTAATGTGCCTAATTTCAAGGCACAATAATTTTTGTTTTAAATAAATCATCACATCAACTAATTCAATTATTTGCAAACCATATTTCTCAAAATATCAAGTATTTTGTTTCATTATCAATCAACATACATTATTTCTCTCACACTTCTAGTAAATTTCAAAATATCATTAACATGCTTGCACTAACAAAATCAACATGATTTCACTATTCATATAGATTTTGTATAGTTAATGCATCATTCATCGTACAACAATTCACTTACAATGTCCTTACATACAATTTATATAAAATATTTTCTTATTTTCCCCTGCCAACTCCTTCTCCTTTCCAATAACCATAATTTTTTATTCAATTTTTTTCCTTGATTTACACATGTACACATTAAAAAACACACTATTCCAATTCACCTATAATTTTTTCTTCCATGACTGGCCATGCATTATAAAACATAACCATGAATTTTGTTAAATTTTGTTGTAATTTCACTAGTTTCACAACTATGTGCAAACTAAGAATCCTAATTCAAATTAATTTTTCAATAACCCTAATTCATCCATTTCAAACCCTAGAGACAACTTGAAAACCTCAGCTCAATAAATCTACTTTTCATGTAACCTTGTTAAAATTAAAGGGAGAATACCTTATCAAGTACTTGTACAAGCTTTAAATGTGTTTTAAAAGACTTCCTAAATTTCCCTTTCTTTCCTTGGCCGGCCCTCCCTCCACCTTTCTTTACCTCCTCTTGCTTGATATGTTTTTAATTTAGTTTGTAGCACACTTAATTTCTACTAATCTTCAAGATTTTTCTCTTTAGTTTTCACCTTTCTCCCAAGTTTTTCCTAAGTTTTCCTTAGAATTCTCTAGAGTTCTCTCTTCTTTTCTATTTCCTTTATTGGTCGGCCAAACATCTCATACACACACACGTCACAATTTGATTAATTTCTTTTTTGTCCTATTTTTCAACATTTTATTTTCCCGGGTAAGTTTTTATATGTTCCAAAGATCTGTTTCCACTAAATTTTGACGGGGCGAATTCAAAATTCATTCAACTCTATTTCTGGGTTTTTCTATCTTATTAAGTTATTTTCATTTGATTTTAATTACATTATGGACTTTTTATATTTTCCAGTTATTTCTTGATATTTATTTTTTTAAAATTTATTTACAGTAATTTTTATTTAAATTGTCCAATCAATAATCATTCCCACGAGTTAAATATTCATTCTTTACATTTAACTTATTATTTCCTTCCATAATTTTTATAAGTTTCTTCATAGGGGGGTTACACAATGCATAGTGATTTGTTTTGAGGGCTAGAGTAACTTCTCATTCTCTTTTAGGTTTTTGTTAGTTTTGTTTTATAATTAATGATTCAAGCCATTCTATAAGCTAGCCTCGCCATCAGGTCCAATATGAGCCCACCAAAAAAAAAATTAAAACGTTTGGGTTCAATTCATATGATGATCTAATGCAAACCTTAAGAAGCATCCTTGATGTTAAAGTAGTTTTTTTTTTCTCTCGATTCAAACTTTGAGATTAGTATCAGAGAGAATTTAATTAATTTTTTAAAAAAACATTGAATCAATGTGAAGAGAACTTAATCTTGGTATGTCTTTAAGGTAGTGTTTGGTTATTCTTTTGAAACCAAAAAAAAATACAGAGATAACAAAGGCAGAAACATGATTGATTGAAGAGAAAATGGCATACAAAGATATAAAAATAAATATGTCCCTAGAACAATTTTGAAATCAACTTTTGTACTTTCAAAACAGGAGGTACAAAAATAATCACTTTATTCTATACACTACCATCAAACCTAACCTAATTGTGTCTCTATCTCCTGCTTTATTTTATCTATTTTATTTTCACTTTTTTTTTTTGTGGTCACATAAAAATAATTAAATACTACCTAAGATTGCCTGAAAAAAAAAAAACTTAAACTCGGTTAACACACCAGCCAAGCTTAATATACCTCTGTCATTTAACTAAAAAAAAAGAAGGAACATTAAGGTGGAAATGCCAAAGCATGGGCTTGATTTTTTTATTTTTTATTTCCAATCCAACCATAATTCTAACACCTCCAGCCATATCATCAGTCACACATTTACCATGCTTTCCTTCTATATGCTGATTGTCAGGTTAATAGTCAGGCGGTAATGTCATTTGATGATCTTATGCTTGATGATTTTGCACTATCGATAGTTATTTGCGTGTCCTATCTTTCCAACACAAATGGATTTGCTTGATGAAAGTTGGATGATTTAATTTTGAATTTCATGGTGCTTGCAGTTTCTTCACCACAAAGTGTAAAACAAAGGCTAATTTGTTACATCTCTTGGCATTTGAAGAAAGCTTAGTTGGTCTTACCGTCTGCTACTGCATTTGCTTGTTTCTGACTAGGTAACCATTATCAAGGTTTCCAGATGAGCTCATGGTACAGTGAAGAACTCAGGCAAAAAAATTGCAGATGGCAAACTCGCCTCACCATCAGAAAACATAATTAGCACACTGCGTAATAAATCCTTTATTCCAAACCAGAGCAACTTTTAACACAATTATTAGGTACTACTATAAAATAAATGCTCCGCATGAAACATCATCAAATCACTGCCTATCAAATAGAGAGTTTCAAATGCCCCCGCAAGCCTAGTGTTCAACACTCGATAAAAAAAATCTAATAACTAATTGAGCTACATCCCTCAGCTAGAAATATTGCAACCACTCAGATCATTATTCAACGGTAGAACCTCTGTGGATAGCGGTCCATCATCCTCCCAGAAGGGCACTCAATTGCCCGGTGTCCTCGGCCCCCACAGTTGTGACAGATCATCAAGGGGCCCATGCAATCCCTGCTCATATGTCCATACTGGTGGCAGTTCCTGCATACAATGTCTTGGTAACCACCACTGCGCATACCTCCCCCCCGATCTCCAAGCATGTTTGATTTTGGGCACTGCCTAGCTACATGCCCAGCAACATTGCACATGTTGCAAATAGGCTCATTGGGGCACTCACGTGCAAGGTGACCTGTTTTCCTACAGTTGTTGCATGCTTTGTCATTTGTACAGTCAGCTGCAATATGGCCCTGCTTATAGCAGTTGTTGCATAACCTCAAGTCCCCAGGTGGCATGGGTGGAGCTGTGCACTCTTTAGCTCGATGCCCAGCCTTTCCACAGGTGTGGCAGATTCCCTCATTTGGACAATTGCTGGCCATGTGCCCAGGTTCCCGACAGTTCCAGCATAAGGATTTTGTGGTGCATTCTGAAGCAATATGCCTGCCAGACATTTTTATGCATGGATTTAGTCAGCTAAGTAGTAACTGGAAGGTCAATTTTGTTTGTAAGGGAAACTAAAATCAAAACTGGAAATACCATTAACACTGGTGTACTTGCAGTGCTATGACCAAAACTTGAGATTTTTATGCATGGACTTAGTCAGCTTAGTAGTAATTGGAAGGTCCATTTGGTTTGCAAGGGAAACTAAAATCAAAACTGGAAATACCATTAACACTGGTGTACTTGCAGTGCTATGACCAAAACTTGAGATTTTTATGCATGGACTTAGTCAGCTTAGTAGTAATTGGAAGGTCCATTTGGTTTGCAAGGGAAACTAAAATCAAAACTGGAAATACCATTTAACACTGGTGTACTTGCAGTGCTATGACCAAAACTTGAGATTTCTCGGGACAATTTTCTCCAGTCAAACACATAGCTTGCTTTCAAGTCCCACACTTCCAGGATTTCAGTATCAGTACAAAGATAACGGGCTAAAATAGTATTTTGGTAATGCCAAGATACAGCTGAAAAGGTGATGGAATGGATGCTAGACTACTATAAGGACAAAACATATGATGCAGGTGCCAGCAGTAGAATCAAATATCTTGTCCATATTTATGGGTGGACCAGGTGAGGAAAAAATAAATAGATTTGCATAGAGATAGGAGAAAAGGGAAGAAGTAAACCAAAAACGACATGGAAGAAGCTTCAAAGAAATTTTCAGAAATCACAATTCTACGTGTGATGCTTAGAAAAAAATTTCAAAACACAACAGGCCAAAGCCAAACATCCTTTAGTGGATAACCATAGATGTTGAGTTTGCAAAACGTCGTCGGGTGAAACACATATTCTTCCATTTACCCGGAAAGTAGAACAAGATTCCAACAATAGAGCCTATTATTCTAGAATGTCATTTAACCATGTGAGGTCAGGTAGATGTCATAGTGGATCATTCTAGAATGTCATTTAGCCATGTGAGGTCGAGTAAATGTTGTAGTGGAACCTATCATTATAGAATATCATTTAACCATGTGAGATTGAGTACATGTCATAAATTGTAAATCTAAATTAAGCCTGCACAGTTTTGCTCATGAATAAATGCAGATTTGCATTATGATGAACATAATGCTCCAATTCACAGTCTCTAGAATAAAAAATCATACCCGGGAAGGCCACAGTTGTGACAAATTGCCACATTGGGGCACTCTCTAGCATAATGACCTGGTCGTTTGCAGTTCTTGCACAGATTGCTTTGGCTGGTTGCAAAATCACAGAAAACTAAACTTTAGCAGAGTATAACAGCACAGAGAGCATTAAATTTATATAAGAAAAGGAATAAGAGAATCAGTGATTCTTTAACAAGCCTTCACAAAGAGAGATATGTAGGCACAACATCAAGGAAATGAATAGGGCGGACATCTATCATAAAGGAGCCCTTGTTTCTTCCACACAAACAAACAGCAGAGAGAAAGAGAGAGTTGATTCCATACTTCTCCACACAAATTGTTGTCTAACCAAATACCACAACAAAGAAGGAAATGGAACAGCACCCAATAGCACCACTTATCAAAAAATAAGTATGGCCACATCCTTATTCCATGAATGAAAGCTAGCATTCAATCACAATCTAGAAGAAGCAGAAGAAACACCAGTGCTGTGCATTTCTTTGACTTGGAACACAAAGCTGTTACAATTGCACAACCTGGCAATAGCAAAAATTTAAGAATCTCCCATCCCATAACCACAGACTTTCACTCTCCATGACACCATCAGATGAAATGAAATTCTTTACTAAACTCTAACACTGTTAGTTTGCTCATCTAGGCCACTTGCAAAGCACATAAAACGGAAAAGAAACTAAACAGAAACCTGTAACCCCGACGTGACTCTCGTCTGTAAGGTGCACCACGATAGGAAAAGCGATCAGAGCGGATCCTACGATCCATTGGGCTCCTGCTCCTGCTCCTGCTCCTGCTTTGGCTCCTAGTGTCAGAACTCATCTTCAAACTTACCCTTATTAACACCTACCAACACTGATCTGCAAAACAACACAACACCAACACCCACCGCTGCTGCCTCCTTCCTGTCCACATCAGAACCACACACCCATCATCATCCATTAACTCAAACCCAAACACCTAACTACCCCTCCAAAACAAAAACACCAAATCCCAACAGTACAAAACAAAACGTTTTTCAACAAGCATCCATCCTACTAAGAGTACATAACAATGATACCACTCAACTCAGCACCAGGAACACGTAACCCCGTTCCTCAATTATATCCTTTGATGATAATTGTACATCTCTTGCAAACAATCACTGCCCCCAACAGAGTCAAATCTACATAATTATTAATGACACTACATAACTCCATCTTCTTCACTGATCATTCAAACCAGACCAGTCACTA